>JAFJYI010000106.1:0-1246109 GCA_019022655.1 Acacia acuminata
AGGATGAAGATGAAGGGTAAGTGATAGACGAGGGAGTATGTGGCTGCTGAAAACGTAGAGAGGTAATGGGCTACTGTCATACTGAGAACGCACAAAACAGTGGAGTATGGGTTGCTGTTATGTAGAAACAGAGGAGTGTGGTTCTATAATGCCAAGTTCGATGAGAAGCAGGAGTATGGCAATAGCATGAACGCTGAGCTGTCCTTTAATGCATAAAACAAGTGTTCTCTCGCTGTCTCTGTTCTTTGGCCAACAGCAATGAAAGATGGAAGATAATAAAAGAATATGCAAGCTCGTGGAATAGGATAAAGTAATGAGTGGAAACCATGTCTGGATGTTGGGTAAATTCAAATGGGCCGAAATGAGTTTTGAATATTAAAGGAGCTGTACGTGGGTTCAAATCTTTGCAAGTCCAATTAACAATTGAATATTAAATTGGTGCACTATCTAAGCTGAAAAGAAATAGCAATTTTAGGGAGTATGGCCTTCGTTTAGCTTGCTTTATTTGAAATATGTTGGGCTTACAAAGAGATACAATTTACTTTGGCTCTCTATTCACATATCATTAAGCCTTTTCTGTTTCGTCAGCAGTATTTTTCGGACCAAAATCTTGTTAACGCTATCTTCTCAACTTTCACACTTTCAGCTCAATGGAACTATGGTAGAGAAAAGGCGAAGCGAGTGTTATACTCAAATTCTTAAATTATATCCTTATTTCTTTTCCTTTATTATCAGCATCGCACATTTCTTTTCAAAATTATTGGTGAAACATTTCCTTGTCTCTTCTAAATTTCAAATTCTTTTCAAGAATTCTACAGTGTGGCTGACCTTTACTTCTAATAATTAACTCTATAATTATTCAAATAAATTTCCATCAAAATCCCATTCAATACTTCTAATTCTCAATTCCAAATTTGGGACAGCAGAATGACTTTGAAATCTACCAAGAGAAGCGGCTTTAAGTAAGGGTATCCGGTTGTGAGGTTAGTCGGAAGGGATTGTCTCCAAAAGAGATACTTTGGAAAACAAAAGAAGATACATTCGAGTTCATAGACTCGGAGTCTAGTTAGTATATAGAGCAAATTTCGAGGCGAAATTTTTATTTAACTTTTATAAAATGTAATACCCAAGAATTTATAATTCTCATAAATACTATTTTTGGGCAAATAATACCTATTAGAAATAGGTGAATATGTGGTCTCAAAATTTAGTAGCTTAATTTAGGGAATTTTGTTCTAGAAGTAAATAAACCAAAGACCCAAATTTTCTAATTTGGTTTAGATATCATAAAATACCCTAAGATTATTATATTACAATATAGTTTTATTTAATTATAGAAAGTCATAGAATGTTATGAAAATACCTAAATCAATTAAAGGAAATTACCAATAAATAAATGACAATTAAATTTACGTTAATTAAAATAATTTTATAAATGTCCATAATAAATTTAGTGGCAATTAAAAGTCATCAATTAGGGATATTTTAACTCAATGAAGAATCAAGGGCCAATTTTGAAATTATATTTAAGGATCATAAAATATGATATAAATACCATATTAAACTATAGTTCTCATATGAACAAATGAATAAGTTAGCTTGCACTAATTGGGATTAGTTGCAAAATAATCAAGAGGCAAAATAAAAGTATAAAATGAGGGTGAAATAATACTTTCCTAATTAAGCACTAATTTTCATGTTTAGTTAAATCAATTAATCAAGAGAGAAAAAGAAAATTAAAGCAAATTTGATAAAGTTTGAAATCCTAAAGTAAATTGGATAATGGTTTGAAATCCAAGTAAATATCGATGTACACAATTTAAAAACTCAAAACAACAAATAAAGTGAGAATTTATACAAATTTAAATAGTTGTGAAGAAGTAGGAATCTGGAGAAAATATAAGGACTTATCTTGAACCCACATAATTTAACCTCGAAAGTAAGCCTAGTAAATGCTATTTTTGCAAACGTTGAAGAATAAGCTTAGTACAACCAGGGGAATCTAATTAGACCATAAATTGGATATCCCACTACTAATCAAAAAGCATACTCGGAATTTAAAAGTATTAGTGATTGATCATGCAACCAAAAATGAATTTCATTAAAGCAAGGAAAAAGATGATGGAAGAGAGAGAGAGAGAGAGAGAGAGAGAGAGAGAAGAGAGAGAGAGAGAGAGAGAGAGAGAGATTAAAATATATTATATTTTGTGCACATGGGGGATTTAATTTTGGAAATTAAGATAATTAGCTAAATCCAATGTAATTGTTTCTAACCAATGGGAAGCATTTGCTCACAAATCGTATCTTCATAGAAGCACAAATTAATATTAGCCATTGATAAGAAAAGTTGATCCAAGGGATAAAACTCATGAGCTTTTGCTATAAATAGAGGCCTTGCCTCTCCTCATTCTTCACACCAAATCAACCACCAAGTGGTGATTTCTAAGAAGGAGGAAGGAGTTCAAGAAGCTTCAAGAGGTAAGCTTGTCTTTAGTTTTTAGTTTCTAGTCTTTAGCTTTTAAATTCTTAGATAGAAGTAGTGTAGATCTTAAATATTCTAGAATAATTCTATTTACATGTTTTTATGGGAAAAATTGGCTTTATTTCAAAAAAAGGATGAGGGAGGTTATATAGAAAAATTTGGAAGAGAAACATCAAAGTAACGAAAAGTTCGAAATTTCATCGGTTTCGGAATTTCTGGAATCAGCCATGAAAACGCCAGAATTTCCTATTGAAAATATAGTAACCAAATTCTGGGAAAATTCATGGTTAAAATAGACATATAGGGATTTTTAAATATGTCAATAACATGTTAAAATGAGTTTTTTACAGGGAGATAAATATTCTCAAAGTTGGGCTATGAATTTCTGGAAAAATTCTGGGCAGAGGCTCAAAACTTAAGAACTGGGAATGATTCGTGTAATCTGGGCAAGGTTTAGTATTTTTACTTGAAAATAGACATCCTAAGGATTGCAAATAATTTTACAGATCCTCGTTTCGATTTTTCTAGAATTAATTATGATTTTTTGAATTTAGACGAAAAATCTGCCCAGAAACTGTGCCAGCGTTTTTCTGAAAAATAAGGAAATAAGCTGAAAAATAATTCCACCATGCGTAAAATGGTCATTAGTGACTAAGATATCTACTAAGATATTAGTTGTGAATTAATAAATGCGATATTACCATTATAGGATAAGCGTGACCATAGTCCGATGAACGAACGTACCAAAATCGTCAACGAAGGTACGGACGCGTCGTAACACTAACTCGATGCTTATAGTGTACATATATGTGATAGATGTATTCATAGACTCAAAAATTGTTTTAAAGTTTCATATACATACAGCTGTACATGGGTTATGGTCTTGATAACGCCGTTGAGTTTTCCTAGCGCCGAGGACACGATAGGCCATCGCGCAGCGACCGTGAATAGCGAGACTAGAGATAACGGACATATGCGGTGAAAACCGTTATCCGGAAAAAATCTGTTATGAGTTTTTATGTTGATTATTCTTTGTAATGTCATGAATATCTGTCATACATAATTGTTACATAAGCATGAGGTTAAGTTACCCGAGGTTCAATGGTAATTGAACTCAGCCCTCACTATAGCTTCGTGGTCGGAGGAACCAGGACCGAGGACAAGGGTAAACAAAGACGCGTGAGGACACGAGCGGAGAAGATTGTTATGAAATATTGTATCACCGTATTATTAAATATTCAGATAATTGTACCACCGTAATAACAACCATACACACCGGTGAAGGTTTATCGATGCTCACTCTCTTTTAAATTATTCCGATGCTCTACTCTTGCTCAAACTATATTGAAAACACTTTAGAAAATTGGGATGTTACAGCCAAGATGAGTGTCTCCCACATCTGTGAGTGTGTCTTCACTTTTTCTCTTGCTCTCTCTCATTTGTTGTCTCTGTTTATCTTTCGAGTGAATATCAGTTACAACTAAAGAGAATCGTGAGCGACTTATTATTGAGATAAAAGATTAATCCGTGATTTCATATTGTCAACCGTTGGAATGGTCCCCATGATTGAAATTTCATTGTCAAAGATATTTGTTTGGACCCTTTCTTGACTCTTGAGATCATTCTTGTACCTTGTTTATGATATTTTAGAGAACAGTATCGAGGAAGCCATGAGAAATGGTTTGACAATTAGGAAGTTATCAAGTGCTCCAAGTTATTTTGTATAATATTGAAGTTTGCATAATAGACTGAGTGTGACAGGATAAAATGATAGAAGCTTTTATAGTCTTGTCCTTCCTTCAATTTGTGGACAACATTCTCAATTTAGTATTCCTCCTCGGTTCTAATTATAGGACAACATTTGAGGGTTGGTTTTAGTCCTAATTATAGGATAACATTCTAATTTTTGTCAATCTCTTCTTAAAATACCCTTATTTTATTCTCTCAAATATATTTGGTTTTTTGTGAGTATATGTATATGAATGTGTAGAAGCTTACAATCAGTGAAACTTTTATATATATATATATATATATATATAGGTGTGTGTATCTATGTATGTATATATTTGTGTGTCTACACACGAATATATATAGACACATACACATGTGTGTGTGTGTCTACACATATATATGTATGTATATACATATATGTGTGTGTGTATACATATATATATATGTATGACATGTGTGTGTAAACATATATATATATATGTACATACATGTGTGTGTGTGTGTGTGGACAATATGTATGTATGTATGTATGTATGTATGTATGTATGTATGTATGTATGTATGTATGTATGTATGTATGTATGTATGTATGTCTGTCTGTGTGTGTGTGTGTCTACACAAATATATATAGACATACACACACATATGTGAGTGTGTGTACATATTATATATTTGTGTTTGTGTCTATCAATATATATTTGTGCGTGTGTATATATATCTTTGTACATGTGTATGTTTATATGTGTGTGCAAGCGCACATACATATGTATATAGATATATGTACAACACACACACATATATGTATATATATTTATATGTATACATATATACACACACATATGTATATATAGCAAGACCATTATTTTAATTAAATAAATGTGGAAAAAAATATTCAAGGTCGGAGAGGTATGTGGCATGAGTTATTAATTCACTTTTACTTATATCATTTTAGATTTATATAAGGGCATTTTAAAAAAAATGAGTATAATTAACTAATTTAACTTATTTCCTTAATCTCCTCAAAATCAGTTAAATATGTTTTATAATTAGGTCTCGGAGAGAGTAATTGCTATGAAATCTGTCAAAACGTTTGTTGGTAAGTGTGAGTATTTTGATGTGTCCTATGTTAAGGTTGACATTTGGGTTAACATAGTCCTGAACAACAAACTTGAGTGTGTGAATATACGGTTCCTACTTGGATTTGATTTTAAAATTAGCCCTTTAGCATTTTCAAAAGCAAGAGCATTAGGATCTTAAAGTTGGCTAGGGTGGCTGTGAGTAATCTTTCTACTATTAATTTTCCTTGTTTTAGGCCTTGCACTTGATGAATGTTTGGATTTTCTAATAATACTGAAGGTTTAGCAATGCTTTTTTCAATTTGCTGGTCTTCTGATAATTGTTACTATTGTATGTTGCATCTTTAAGTTTAAAATTTTGAAATTTTGTTTAGAGGTAGGTGGAATGCAGCATTTAGATTTGTTGGTCTTTGATATTATTTATTTGTATTTTCAATGTTACATCCTTTTATTTAGTAAATAGTTTAATATGTTTGTTTTTCAGTCCAGCAAAAATTATGATTCCACAACTGGCCTTGTCATATTTTGAAGAATAGAACAGTTGTTTAGGTTGTCTTCAAAATGTGGGAAGTCATGTGAGGCGGGTCATTATTTTACACTCAATCATTAACTTTAATCATTTTCCCAACTGTTTTTTTTCCCCAAATTTTCCCAACTGTTATTCTCCTCATTAATGGAATGTGAATGTGGTTGCTAAAATTTCTCTGTTGTCTGTTGTTGTTGTTGTTGTTGTTTTTTTTTTTTTTGTTTTTTTTTTAAAATAAAAAGGTTTGCCTCCTAATAAGTGGGACGCGAGAGGTATGGCAATTTTTTAATTGGGCAAATTTTTTCTTCACTATTTCTTATACCCAATCTTCAACTCTAATCATTTTCCCAAATGTTATTCTCCTAACTGATAGAATTTGTGAAAGGACTTGCTGACTATTTTTTAGAATAAAAAACGGTTTTGCCTCCTAATAAGTGGAATATGAGCCGGTTTGGCAAATTTTTTTTTTTTTTTAATTGGGCAATTTTTTCCTTTAAAATGTTGGTACCTTCGAAGGAATTGCAACACCACAACTATTATTACAATTAAAAATTAAAAATTGCATTAATAATACACCATTTCTCGGGTTCTTAAGTATAAGTCTCAGTTATTTTTTTGAAAATATTAAGAAAGTTCAATCAAAGTACTTTTAAAAATATTTTTTCTAAAATTTTTTTTATTTATAAATTGAGATATAATCTAATGAAACAAAAATATGTGATATAATTATATAATTTTTTCTGCTTCCTTAAATTTCTTCAAAAAAGTTAACTAGGTTTATATTTTAGGATATGAGGGAGTATGATGGAAAAAGTCCATAATGTTTAAACTATTATTTTTTGCCATTATTTTGTTTTTGTTATATGGGTTTATATAGATGTTTGTTCCTCAGTTATTTTTTTAATTATTATTTGACCTAAAAAAGTTATTTTTATTCCGTTTTGTTTGGTTTTTAATCGTGGCTATATTTAGTGGATTTCAATAATGGAAAGGTCCCTTTTTTTTGGCAGTGACAATATTAAGACATTTCAATATGCATACATAATAAATAGCTGGGGATCATCTATTTTAAATGCATAACATGTATGATTAAGTTAGTTTTACATCTGCAACTAGATTTAGGCATGATACACTTTTAGTTATCGGGAGAACCCAAGTACTTTCTTTTGGATCCCGTGAAAGAGCTCGCAGATATCTTTTTCTTTGGAAGATACAAAGGAGCAAAACAATCAACCTATTGATATTGGAAGACTCAAAAGATTCTTCCAATGTGTCATTTCTCAAGTCCAATGGAATTCATAGGTATAGGAAGAAGCCTGTCAAATAGAGATTTTCTTTCACCATCTTTCGATTGTTAATACGATATATAAGGACCACTACTACAAAGAGTACTACACCCTTTGACTGTGAAATATCGATTGCTTGTTGAACCCCGTGAATTGCGTGAAAGTAGGATACTCCAAATTCGGAAGTCCAAAACGCTCTTGATGGAAAAAATGTGAATGAAAGATCCCTTTAAATTGAATTGCATCCATGAATCTAAGAAATAGTGAGAATTCAAGATCTCTCTCAATATCTCTCAATTCGAAAATCCGTAATCTTAATTGACGCCCTCTCATAGAGTCCTCCTAAATTGGTATCGATTTATCCAAAGATTTCATTTCAATTGGAATTTGGTCCTCACCATGTACGAGGATCCCCGCAAGCATCCATGGCCGAATGGTTAAAGCGCCCAACTCATAATTAGCTTAATTCGTAGGTTCAATTCCCCTACGGACGCACGCCAACGGGACCCTCCAATAAATAAAATAAATCTAAACTAATCAAATCAAAGAAATCAAAACTAATACTAATCAAATCAAAGAAATCGAAACTAATTTGTAGTATATTCATATCATAACATATGAACAGTAAGAACAAGCATTCTTATTGAGACTAGAACCGATAGGGAAGAAAATAGATTTATGGATGGAATCAAATATGCAGTATTTACGTACAAAAGTATTCCTACATATTGGGGAAAAAATCAATATACTTCAATGTCAATCAGGATCAATTAGATGACGAGAAATAAAGCATTGGCCGAACTCTTCTTTGGTGTCAAGGTAATTGCTATGAATAGTCATTGACTCCGGTAAAGGGTAGAAGAATGGGGCCTATTATGGGACATACAATGCATTGGACATATGATCATTACGCTTTAATCGGGTTATTCTATTACACCTCTTAGAAAGAAAGAAAAGAACTTAAATCAAAATACTTAATAGCATGGCGATACATTTATACAAAACTTCTACCCCTAGCACACGCAAATGGAGCCGTAGACAGTCAAGTGAAATCCAATCCATGAAAAATTTGATCTATGGACAACATCGTTGTAGTAATGGTTGTAATGCCGTAGGAATCATTAACGCGGGCATAGAGAGGGAGGTCATAAGCGTCTATACCATAAAATCAATTTTGACGGAATGAAAAAGACATATATGGTAGAATCGTAACCATAGAATACGACCCTAATCGAAATGCATACATTTGTCTCATACACTATGGGGATGGTGAGAAAAGATATATTTTACATCCTAGAGGGGCTATAATTGGAGATACCATTGTTTCTAGTATAAAAGTTCCTATAAAAATGGGAAATGTCCTACCTTTGAGTGCGGTTTGAACTATTGATTTACGTGATTGAAAGTAACCAATTAGGTTTACTGAAACCTAGAAATCGAATACCGATCCAATTTGAGTACCTCTACAGATAGACCTCAACTGAAACTGAAGAGCGGCGGGGAAGTGATTGAGTTCAAAATAGTTCCTCATATAAGATTATTGACTCTAGAGATAATAATATGGAGAAGATCAAACTGTTTCAAGCACTTAAATAACCAAAAGCGCCCTTTGTTTCAAAGAGGGTTTTTCACATTTCATTTGATGGTCAAGGCGAATTGAAAGCTAAGCGGTGGTAATTCTAAGAGTAACTCCTTATTGACTGTACCCGGATACCTCTCGCCACCGTCGGATTCGAAGCTTGTGGATCCACCTTTGCTGTCTCATTCTTGAGGTCGCTACGTGGATTCTCCTTCTTTTTCTTCTCCAAAACCTCCTCTTCCAAGTAGTTTGAACCTCTGTCTCCATCCTCGCCATCAGGTTAAGTGTCACCGCATTCACATGTTTTTCTTTTCATTTTATCATTTTTGAACAGCATAGCGATTGAATGGCGCCGAAACTACCACACAAGGAAGAGCCGCCCTCTTCTCTCCTTACAAGTGGGCAAATTCTAATCTCTCTTAACAGTCTCGCCTTTCTCTTCCTCTTTATTTCATTTTCTAGTAATAGAGGATCAATTAATTTAATTTACTAGCGATGAAATTGGCGATGGATTTGTGACAAATTGACTGAGTTTGGTGTTGGTGGGATTGGATGGGTGGTGTTAGCGCCGATGACGAGATGCAGGCCTTTGAACTAGATTCCGCATGTGGCGATGGCGGAGTGCTACGCTCAAAGGTCAACTCCGGGAGGCTTTTCTATTAGTGAAGGCACCTTGATCTCCCCACGACGCACAAGGTAATCCTTATAATTTTTGTCAACTTTTTTGAGGTCTTTCTTATTCCAGACCATCTGGCAGTGGACTAAATGAATTATTTCATTCCCCACTGGTCAAAAATGGTGTAAGGTGTTGGTGTGCAAGAAATGTACATTTATAGCTAGTTCTCTCTCTCTCTCTAGGACGTTCAAAGTCATACTATCAACGTTTATTTTAAAAACAGACATTGAAAGTACGACTTTTTGCATCTTTAAAAGTCACTTTTAATGTCTAATAAAAAAAACAAGGTGTAGATTAAAAAAATTACAACGTGATTCACATAGGTGTTCCTCTGAAAATGGTCATAGAAAGGTAAAAATAAAAATAAAACATATGTTAAAGGTGCTTTCTACGTAGTAGTGTTAGGTGAAATTTGCAATAGATTTAGACATTTTTGATAGATATAGTCACTTTTTTCCCATAGAATTTCACTTTTTTTTTTTTTTTATTACAAATTTTTTTATAAGTTCATCCTATCAAAAATTTGTTGGAAGTTTATTTTTTGAGTATGCCCAGAACAAATATAATTAAAAAGGTTTGAACCGAGACTTCCAAGCATGATGGATGATGTTACCACAGGAACAACTAGCCATTGACTACAATACATCATTTCTATCATCCACTAATTTGGCATTATGTTGGTAGAGTGATAAAACAAAGAAAAATAGAGAAACTTTTGATGAGTCACTACTATAGATATCGTAATATATAACAGTTATTATTTGCTATATACAACAATTACGAACCATTATATATGCAAGCCCTATCAAAAGTTGGCATAGATACATTACGTTCGAACCGTTATTTATTCCTGACCTATTATAACTGTTATAATATACCAGGTTATGGTTATGTATTGAGGCTTGGTGATGCCATGATATGCCTATTGTTGTGATAATAATTAATCGAGCACACACATAAACAACCGTCATAACATATGGTAATGCTTGAAGTGATACATAACGGTCTCATTTTACAACCATTATTTATTTAGTAACATATATAACAGTTGTTAGGTAAGATCCTTGACTTTTAATAAAAATTAATAATGGTCTCATGCAGAAAACTATTATGTATTAAGTACATAAGTAACAGTTTATAAATAAGAACCTTGAACATTTATAATACATTACAGTTTTTATATAATAACTGTGATGTATGGATTAAAAATCTTCAAATGAGAGTTACTGAGCTAGTTGCTCTCATCTCTATATATAACAAAATAACAGTACCTTCCATATCAAGTGGCTATGCAATTTGGCATGAATTAAGATATTCCAGGCTTTGTGGGGGAGAATCAATGGTAATTGTTGACATATACAAGTGATAATGTAACTGGTGACCTATATATATAATTATGTCTTTTCACGCATTAACCTAAGAAAGCAAAAAGACTCTAAAGAAAAAGTGTCTAACCCTTTCAAAAAGGGTGTAGGGGGGGTACAAATCTTTTAACTTAAGGGTTTGCATAACCCCTTCACCTTTCTCTCGATAGGGATATTTGCTTTTTCCCACATTCCTTTACTTTAGAGTCTTAATTTTTGAAGAGATACAAGGTATAAGTAAACACTTACATTATTATACATATAGATCAAGAGTGAGATTGATTTTAGCCACAAAGCCTAGAAAATCTTGAGCTATCGAAAATACATAGCGACTCAATATGGTAAGCACTTTCTTTATTTCTCACACGCGCATGAGACCAAGTAGCTCGAAACTCTCACATTGAAGAGCTTGATCACACACGCACGGACGCATGCATAGACGGGGGGATGCACGCACTTATTTACGCACACACACAGACGCACTTTACGTACGCACGCACGCATTGAAGATTTTGAGATTGATCATAATGTTGAATTTCATAGCTTTTAACTTGGTGCCACTGACTCAATAGAAAAATAGGAGACGAACTTTCAGTCAAATTAAAAATGGGATTTTCAATAAAACATAACTTCACAAAAGCAATTCAATATATCACCTTAAATGCTTTATGTGTCGTGACTTCACAAATGCTATAGGTATTCACTTGTTCATGTATGACGCTTGGTACAACTAAACTAGTTCTTTCATCTCATCCTTATTGAACCTTTTAAAATAACTTCCTCGAAGATATGGATACTTCCAAAAAAGTGGATGTATTTTCTTAGGGATCTATATCTCTTGAAGTTACCTCAAAAATATCAACAAATTAAAGTAGGAACCATTAGTCAAAGCAAGGGGTTGACAACTTCCTATAACTGGAAATGAACCGTCTATCAAAGCAACAATAGGTTTTCCAAAAAAAAAAAAACATAACTACACAAAAGTAAGTTAATGTCACATTGAATGATTTATCGCGTAATGACTTCACAAAGGAACCCCAATCAAATAAGGATTATAGAGCACTAAAGGAATGTGACTCGGCTAGGGCTCTTAAATGACAAAAAGGTGAGTTAGGGTAAGAAAAAAAAGCAACTCGTGCGACGATTCTTTGAGACAATTGTCAAGGTATTCACCTATTCACATATGACACTAGGTGCAAATTGAAGGTGGAATATCACTTAGAGAGGAGGATGAATAAGTGATTATAAAAATATTCTCGCTATTCGCTCAAGAACACTAAAATAGAGACAGAGAAAAGAACAATGAACACGGAGATTATCTTGGTTCGGTCCAACTCCTTGATCTAAGTCCTGTCCCTAGACATTCTGGGATGTTTACTAACTTTCAAACACAAATACAATTACACACTCTGTACTCAAGATGATCCTTTTACCCTAGGACTTACTCCCTCTTACAAGTTATAATCATACACTCACACTCAAGATTCCATAACCTTGAGATTTTACAGATAAACAATAAATTAGATAAGTGTTTTAACTCCTCACGAATAGATAAAAGATAATTATTGAAGTACAAAATATATCCGAAGATATTAAATGAGACTAATGAAACAAGAAGTTGTGATCACTTTGAATTGAATGCGCGCAGAAGTTTTGGTGGTTAGCGAATTTAAAACTTTTGGTATTTATGTTGGTTAGCATTTTTGACCATTGTAGAAGCTTGAAGATTATCTGTTGTGACTCTTCAAGTAGTTACACAATTGAAGCTTGACAATCACTTTTGCCATTATTGAAGCCAGAATAATTACCATCTTCAACATTCTTTCATTTTTTGTTGAAGCGTTTTAGGATAGCTAGAAATGTCTTTCGATTGCTTAATGGTATGGTTGCTAAGATTGTGTCTCGAAAGGGTAAGTGCATGAAATCTTTGTCGGCACACAAATCCTTTTAGTGCGATTTTAGTGTTAATCCAATTCAAAATCATTTGAAACTCATTAACAAACTGATTAAGCATAGTTAGGAATAATAATGAGTAATGATAAGAATCATAGAGATTTAAAAAGTTCAGACACAGTGATTTATAATCGGAGATAGATTGGCTCGAGTTTAACCAAATCTGGCTTATGTCTACATTTGAAAATGTGATTTGGAAATCGATAGAAGAAGCATTGAACTCGAGTTTGACAAGGTCTGCTTGAGTTTAGGTCCAAACTCGAGTTGCCAAAATCAGACCTGATTTCATCTTTATATGAATAAGACGACTTCGATAGATTTGACTCGAGTCTTTAGAACTTGGCTCGAATTTAGGTCTAAACTCGAGTCATAAAAGAAGCCTCGAGTCTATGTTTGAAGAGACTTTTGAAAACCATTTGAGAAATTCTCCTAACTCGAGTCATTAAATGATGGCTCGAGTTATCAAGATTATTTGAATATAATAGTTGAATCTAAGGCTCGAGTCATGGTCTCAAACTCGAGTCTACCAACTCTATATTTTGAAAAGATTTTAAGTTCGTAGAGATTTAAGTCGAGTCACCAAGTGTTGGCTCGAATTCCCATCAAAACTCGAGTCGGCTATGTGTGGCTCGAGTCTAGAAGACTTCTTGGCTCAAGTCACACAAGTCAATCTCGATAGAAATGTGACAAACCGATATGATCTAAGATTGAACAAGTTGAAAGCATTTTGACTTGGATCATAAATCTCAATTTGTTTACAATGGTTAGTTCATCAAAACATATAGAGAACTAATAAAAATGAATTAGTTTATTCATCACAACCCTATTGATCTTTTGAAGTCACTTCCGAGAGATATGGATACTTAAAAAAGGATTTTTTTTTTCCTTAGGATTTGTATCTCTTGAAGTCATTGCAAGGAATATCAATAAAACAAGAACCTTTAGTCAAAACAATGGGTTGACAATCTCCCGTAAATGAAACAAACCTTTAATTAGAGAAATAATAGGTTTTCCAAAAAAAAATAATTTCATAAAAACTAGTTAATGTCACCTTGAATGTTTATCATGACGAGAATTCATGAACGATGAAAACACGAGTTTTGGCAAGCGAAAGCAACTCGCGTGGCAGTTGCTAAGATAAGTATCAAGGTTTCACTAGTGTGGCTATCGCGAGAAGTACTATAGTTATCTTTGTTGGAGGATTTTGTTTGAATAGACTAAGTGTCAAGGTGTTCAAATTCGAGAAGAAGGTTTTTCAACATAAAATTTCTCTTTGATAAAACCATTTAGAAAAGCAAATTTCACATCTATTTGATACAATTTGAATCCCTTAATGCAAGCAAAGGCAAAGAGAACTTGTATAGCTTCCAACCTTGCCACTGGAGCATACATTTCTTCATAATCAATTCTTTCTTCTTGATTATAGCTTTTGGCAACTATCTTGCCTTTTTGTAGACAATGATTGTGGATTCATCTCTTTTGTGAAAATATAATATCACCTAGAAACGAGTTGATATGGGATTTCAAAATTCTTTTTTTTTTTTTTCATATTGAATGACAAACAAAAGAAATAGCGATAGAGACGAGAGAAAATGGACAGGAGAATTTATATTGGTTTGGTCTAACTCCTTGATCTACATCCACTCCTTAACACTCGGGTATTTCACTAATCCCACAATTACGGTTATAATTACACACCTGTACTTTCGAGATGATCTTTTCACACTAGGACTCACTCCCCCTTACAAGTCGTAATTGTACACCCATGCTCAAGGTTTCTCAACCTTGAGATTAAAAAAATAAACAAGAAATCAAATCAGTGTTTAACTCCTTACTGAGTAGATAAATGATAATCACTGAAGTACAAGAATATTCGAAGATATTAAATGAAGTGAATGAAACAGTTAATCACAATAATATAGAATTGAATACGTAGAGTTTCGGTAGTTGGCAGAATTGAATGTGATGAGCTTTTATAGAAAACTCCATTAATGCCGTTGTGAAGAACTTTCAATATAGCCATTGTTATACTTCAAACTTCCGTTAGGCACGATGGTTTCCATTGCTACGATTGAACGTTGCTTCATTAATGCACTTGCCGTCGACGTACTTGTGCCTTCGAAGTTGACTCAAAGATGTGCCGAATGGATATGCCTCAAAGGAATGTGTTTGCCTGCTTAGAGTGTTTATTCCATTTTTAGCCTTTGTTGCATTAAATGCTTTTGACACAACTAACGGCTTTTTGCTAATCATAATTTAGACGTTGATTAATCATCTGAAATACCACTTAAAGAATAGTTAGAAATAGCATAAATAAAATTGAGCAAAGTTTGAGTAGAAACAGTTAACAATTCAAAGTATTCAACTTTACGATTATTGTTACAGCGAAAAGGATTTTGATAGCTGAAAGGCCTACTCAAGTAATGTTACCATATTACTGAGTGATATCACAAAGATTCAAAATAGTGGTTACTGTGACGTGCTTATTCAAGTAAAATTCATGTTAGTCGAGTAGCTTACTTGAGTATATCGTAATCCTACTTGAGTAACTCTTGTTTTCTACGCTAAACAAAGTCCTAAGTCAAAGCTGTTAGTAACTATTACTCGAGTAATGTATTTGATAGTAGATTTTATAATTAAATAAGTATGATTCGAGATAAATTGGATTAAATTTATTAATATTATACTTATTTAATTATCTTTTATATATTTATCTATCTTTTAATTAAATATAGGATAAAAGAATATTATAAAAAAATCTATTGATATCCTATTTTATTGTGCGGGAGATATTATGTGATCTAAGAGATGCTGATAAATTAAATTGAAAAGGATATAATATAATATATTATTATATTCTATTATATTAAATTGACCAAAGGATGATAAAAAAACAAAAAACAAAAAAACAAAAAAGACATACCCCGGCAACTTAAAAAAAGGAAGTTCTTATCTTGGATTTGCGTGGGAATAAAGCAAATTAAAAGGCCTAAGATATATCTTTTAAAAAAAGAGACGTACCTGTGTAGAGATGCAAGAAAGCCAAGACGCAAGAAGTATTATATATATTGAGAGGCACGCATCGGAGGGGAGGGGGAATGATAATTCACACGCTAAAGCCAAGACGCACACCGAGGGGGAAAGGGGGAGCAACACTTTGGTGATCTTCATCATCCCACGGAAGGATGAGAGGACCGCATGGGGGCGATGGAGAAACTTTCTTTCCTAGCTCTTTTTATCCTTTAAACCTAAAGCCTTATCTTTTTGTTATGAATTTGATTTTAGCCATGAGTGGCTAATTTTTCTTTCAACCTAGAGAACCTATGAACTTGTTTGGGTTCTAGAAATTATTCCTACCGTTTTGTTTTGATTAATTTTATTTATTTTATTTATTCTTGTTTTTATTGCTATTGCTTAGTAATTGATCACTATTAAGCATGTTTTGGGAATTTAGGGTTGAACTTGGAAGAGGAAACCTAAATTGACATTGGGATTAAATAATGTGGAATTAGGTTTAAATTTAATGGGGAATTAGATTTTAATCTAATTTGCGTTAGGATAGGAATATACCTAGAAGCTCCGCATAATCAAATTAGAGTGAGCCCGATTTAAAACGCATCCTATTTAGTTGTGTGAGGCATTACATAATTAATTAAGGTAGGTATATAAATGGACTAGGAAGGCATTTATAGACATTAATACTCTAGATTAACTGATTAGGTTAAGTCAAAATTAATTAGTGGGGATAAAATCTAGGAAACAAATAAGGGATTAGTGACTCTAGGTTACTCGTTTGATTAGTGGTAGTTTGTTTATTTTAATTTTAGTTTTGATTTCTTTTCTCTTAATTAAATTCAATCTAGTTTGCTCAACTTAAACAAAATTGTGAAATTAATGCTTAACTGAAGTTGTGGGTACTAAGTCCTCATGGGAATGATATCTTACTTACTCTTTATTACTTGATACGGCTCGTGCACTTGCGGAGTTTATAGGCTATAAAGTTTTGCCCTATCAAGTTTTTGGCGCCATTGCCGGGGACTTGTGTGCCACAACTGTCATGGTTGGAATTGATTGAGCATTAGTAGTTTAAGTTTGAGTCCGTAAATATTTTATTTTAGTTTTTCAAAAAAAATTAAAAAAATGGATTTCAATTGGCAACCAACTGGTCTTAATATTAAGAAGGAGATGGATTCTTTGTCTTCAATACAAGATGGATTGATTACTATGTTAAATTCTTTGAATGAATCTAGGCCATATAAGAGGAGCATAAATGATGGTTGTATTCCGTATGTTGATTCTTCTCAATATGTTTGCATGTCTTGTATCTATTGCGGAGGGAATCATTTATTTGAGCATTGTACATATAGTACAACTAGTCATTCTGCGAGAGATGATTTTGCTAAGAGCCAAGCTTATTTTGATCATTCATTTTGTCTTAGTAAAAGTTTTGAGCAACAAAATTTTAGGGATCCACATATCTATTGTTCTCATGAAAATACCTCTCCTTTTTACTCTTATCCACATATTAAAGAGCACACAATTGAGTATAAGGAAAAATCTAATTTAGAAAGATTAATTGAGGAGTGTGCGGAAGCATTAGAGAGATCTAGTAGAGAGCAAAAGGAGATTGTCACTAGTCTTAAGTCAAGTGTCCAAAATATTGGGGTAAGTGTCCAAAATATTGAGGTAAATACGAGTCAAATTGTTTCATCAACCCTTGAGACTATAGGGCAAGATAATTCCTTAAGCTTGATGATCACTACTTATGATGATAATGATTATTGTGAGCAAGTTGAAGGTATAGAATTGCATGAGACTATGGATAATGTAGAAAGTGATTGTGAGCTTGAAACTGATTTAGATGAGAATAGTGGATGTCTAGAAGAGGTTAGATTATGGAGCCTAAGGCTTGTGATTTTGGTGATCAAATTGATGTGGATATCCCAATTGGTGTTACGGATGATTCTTCTATGGATGTTTTGACTCTTACTGAAGAGAGTCAAGTTGATTTTATTGGATGCTCTAAATTCTTAGATGTACCTATATTTACTTTCAAGGATATGCATGTTGTGCTTCATTTGAATTCAGTGAATACTTGTACTCCAAGATTGTCTATGATTGAGGAAGTGCAAGTAATTAACTGGAATGATCAAGTTTTGTGTGTGACACCTTGTTGCTTAAAAAGGAATGAAGACAAGGTAATTGAGGTGTTTGATACTTATGATTAGTGGTTTGTTTTGAATAGTCGGGTAAAGACTATAAACCAAGCGCTTCTTGGGAGGCAACCTAATGATTTTGCTTGCATATTTAATAATAATAATAATAATTATTATTATTATTATTATTATTATTATTATTATTCTTCTTTCTTTCTTTCGTTTATTCGGGTTTGAAGATAATCCCTCCTTTTGTGGCTGCAAAGTCTTGCTTGTGCACTCTTTTATCTCTCAAAATTTGAAACATCATGGTGATACTAAAGGAAGAATTCCACATCAGAGTTAGAGACCTAAAATCAAGGGAGTACTAGTTCCTTTCCCTCTTTATTTATATTTTGCAACATTGAGGACAATGTTTGATTTAAGTGTGGGGAAGGGATATAAGTTCTTTGGTTATGCTTGTCCTTATGCAATTGAAAAGATTTTTTTTATTTGAAATTTTTGCATTGTTTAAGATTGACCTTAACTTTGAGCCTTCCCCATCTTAGAAAAATATTATCAAGTCAATTTTTTTTTTTTAAAAAAAGGGTTCTAATTAAGCCTCAAAAAGTTTTGATTTTTTTTTTCCAATCTTAAGATTGACTATGAGAATAGAGATTAGTTTGTAATATGCTCAATATATTATTAGCTTATGAATATTTTGCTACATGATTTCTTTAGAAAATTAGATGATGACTTTGCTAGCTAAGTAAAACTTTTGTCCAGGGGAAATGACTCAAGTAGTGTGTTTAAAAAAAATATATATATATATATCACACACACACATGCACACAACTCCAATGACTTCTCTAGACCTTACTTAGTAACAGGGGCACTTCATCACCAATGTTGGCACTCGCGTCAAACGGTAAAGTTAAAGAGGGTTATGAGTTGGGCTCAAAGCCTATTGAGGTGCCTGTTGGATTAGTTGAGTAACCGGTGCTGCATCACCCATGTGCAGGTCGCATAAAAAGGGGACCTACAACGGCTCAAGAAAAAAAGAAAAAAAGAAAAAAAAAGCAGAAAAAAATTGAGTTATTTCCTACCCGAGGATCCTTATTAGATTAAATGAAAAGCTTGGTTTAATGGGGGCATTGGAATTTTTTTTGAGAAATTGTGCAACGTAATATTCTTGTACTAATCTTATTGTTAAACTTATTGCTTGCCGATCCTTTGATCAAGGGATGTTAAGAGATTATTACAATTTTTTAAGGCTATTGGCTTAGTGATCTATCTTATAAGACATAAACTTAAATAAGCTTTGATGATATGATCTAAGTGTGGTGGTTTATTGCTTTCTGTTTAGGAATTTCATAAGCAATGTTCTTTTAGATAATGATTCTCTTTCTTTTGCTTGAGGACAAGCAAATGTTTAAGTGTGGGGAGTTTTCTCATACTCGAAAGTGCTTTACTTGAGTAGCATAAAATCATTGCACGAGTAACTATTGGATAGAGAGCAAAAATAAACCGAGAGGCAACTTTACTCAAGTAGTTGAGTTACCTTACTCGAGTAGCGGTGGAACCGTGCTCGGGTAAGTTTCATACCAAGAGCAAATGTAAGAATTGAAACATATTACTTGAGTAATACATTACCTCTACTCGAGTAGCTTTTGACGGGACTTGTTTCTTCATCAAGCCTTTGTTACTCGGGTAGACAAGATGCCTTACTCGAGTAGCTTACTTGAGTAGGAAAGTTCCACTGTTCGAGTAACATTATAAAAGACTATGAGCTTTGCTCTGTTACTATACTTACTCAAGTAGCATATCACCCCTACTCGAGTAGTGTTCTACCAACACTTAAACAAAATTATCAGATTGAGGTTACTTGAGTAGCCATAAGGACTTACTTGAGTAAACCCTTAACACATGCAATATTTACTGATTCAAAAACCTTAACCATTTTCAATATAAAACTTTAATCATCCAAGTCTTGTTATCTCAAAACTTCGAGAACTAACAGTTTTGTTCTTGAATACTCATTTAGTGCCGATGACTGAATGGTCTTTAGACTTAGATATCAAGTCTCAAACTTGATTTCTTTCAAACTGATGTAACTCATCTTGCATTGCTATAACCCAATCATTGTCTAAAAAGGCTTCGTTAATCTTAGAGGGTTTAATATTTGAAATGAAAGTAGAGAAAGTAGCTTCATTCAAAGTACTTTTTCTAGTTCTCACTCCTTGATTTACATCACCTATTATGTGGTCCAGAGGATGAATTTTACTGTATCTCCAAGATTCAGGTTGAGATTGATCAGTGCTTTCTCAAGCATTTTCATTTTTAGGAACTGTTTCTAAAGGTTTTTTAAAATTTTCCAAAATAGAAGAAGTTTTAGAAACATATTGATTTTGAATAATAGATTCATTATCATCTAAAGACTTGTCAGATTTGGCTTCACAAAATACAACATGCATAGACTCTTCAACAACACGAATACGATTATTAAAGACTCTATATGCTTTACTTCTATTAGAATAGCCAAGAAATATACTTTCTTCCGACTTGGGATCAAATTTCCGTAAGTTCTCCTTACCATTATTATGTACAAAGCATTTGCAGCCGATGATATGCAAATGAGCCAAGGTTGAGCTTCCTTCCTTTATACGGCTCATAAGGAGTTTTGCCAAGCTTCTTATGGGATATGCCTGATTTGAGATGTAGCAAGCCGTACTCATGGCATCAGCCCAAAAACTTGGGAAGTTTGATTCTCGTTCAGCATAGCCCTTGCCATCTCAATGAGGACTTGATTCTTTATTTCAATAACTCTATTTTGTTGAGGAGTCCTTGGGGTTGAGAAATTATGATCAATGCCTTGATCATCACGGTAACTCTCCAAATGCATGGTTCTCAAACTCACCACTATGATTAGTATGAATTCTTGTAATAGAGAAACCTTTCTTGTTTTAGACCTTCTTGGCAATAGCAACAAACTAATCAAATGTTTCATTTTTAGAAGATAAAATATAGTCCATAAAAATATTGAGCAATCATCAATAATGACCAAAGTGTATAAATTGCGACTAAGGCTTTTCACTGTAGCTAATCGAACTAAATCCATATGAACTAGTTGGAGTGGTCAATTGGTTGAGATTTCACTTTTGAATTTAAAAGATCATTTGGTTTGTTTACCTTTTTGATAAGCATCACAAATCATGCCATTTTAAAACTAAGTTTTGGTAAACCAATAACCAAATCCTTTTTCAAGAACTTGTCAAGTTGAAACATGTTGACATGAGCTAAACACTTGTGCCAGCAACCAATTCTTATCCAAGTCACCAATAAAACAATTTTCAAACAAGGCTATTGCTAGGAAAATTTAGAGTATAGCAATTACATTCTCTATGAATTCTGAATAAGGCTTTTGACTTAATTTTGTCCAAGGGCAAATCATCCTTGCTAATAATCGACATTCCTTAGAGTAGAAGATAACCAGGTTATCTTGTTTGTGCTTTGACTCACATTGAGGAGGTTGTGGCAGAGGTTTTCCACAAGGTAGACATCTTTGATTTGTGGTCCCTCGTTGCTTCTAACTTCACCAATCCTAGCAATCCTTCTGGATTGACTTCCACCAAAAGTCACCTTGCCACCATCCTTAGCCCGATTGTTGTAAATTAGGTTAAATACCATTTTTGCAACGAAAGTATTGGCTAGGGAACATTCAGTATCCAGAAACTTTTTTGGTATCATTTTTACCCCAGAAATTTTTTCAGGAGCAAATTTGCCTTAGAAGATTACAAAGAAGAGCAACAATTCAATGGTCTAGATCAACCGATGGGCAAGATTTCTATGTTTTTAAACTTTTCGGGGCAAAAATGATACCCAAAAACTGGGTGCTTGAATGGTTCCTAGCCAATACTTCTATGGCAAAATTGGTATTTAGCTCTTTAAATTTTGATTGATCTCTTGTCATGTGTCTGGGGAAAGCATCCACTATCAATATACCGTTTGTTGAATTTCGATGATTTTAGACAAAACCTACAAGACACAAAGAATCAAGTCTTAGGTATCCATCTTTTCTTGGGTCCTTTTGGGTTAGTTTGTATCTTAGAAACCTCATAAGATCCCTTAGGCACCATCTATAATTTTCTATCGGTTTAACTTTTCTTTCATTTTTATGAAGACAAGAAGAAGTGGTATGCCCTCTTCGATTACAATAATTGCAATAAGCAAAAGGATTTGAAGAATGAATTGATTTTCGAAAATAGTTCAAGTATGCTCTTTCTCCAATTTTCTTCTTTCCTTTCTTTTTGTCAAAATCAAGTTTATAACCAATTCCCGATTTGTTATTTGTAAAACCTTTGTTGTTTTAAAATCACATTGAGCATTTCACCGTCTTGAGTGAACTTCTCAAGAGTTTTAGTGAGATAAATATTTCTTTTCTCTAAAACGGACAATTTTTACAAACAGCTTCACAAACAGAAACTAGAGGAGGATCATTTTGAGCTTGTTCTCAATAATTTTAATTTTTCTTTTTTGAAGATAAAAGCTCTTTAGCCAATTTTCAAAATTTGGAGTGAATAGAATTGTATTCAGAAAGAATTTCATCAAGTAAAGGTTTATAATCATTTACCTCTTCACTTTCAAATTCTTCTTGAGTTACAAGACAAATATTAGTCATTTCTTCTTCATCATGGGCTATCACCCCATATGGTTAAGACATAAGCCTTCTTCTTGAACTTGTTGAATTTTTTTTTTTTGTCATGTCTCCTTGTTCTTCAATTGAGGACATTTAAACTTGATGTGTCCTAGCTTTTCACATTTGTAGCATATAATAGGCTTTTTAGGCTCAAGTTGTCGGAGCTACCTTTGTGAAACTTCTCGAATCCCCGATCTTTCTTGTAAAACCTCCCGAATTTCTAGACTATCATGCCAAGCTCTTAATCTTTGTTTTCATCATCATCTTCATTTTTTTCTTCCTTGACAGTCTTAAGGGCAATTCCCTTATGTTTGTTGCTGATTTCATCTAGGCCTTTCTTGAACTTGATCTTCCCTTCATACTTAGAAAGACTTCCAAACAAGGCAACTACAAATTGTATTGACTCTTCATGAGCCTCTTCAATTACAAGCTGACTTTGGCTTCCCAATCCTTCATCGACATTTAGAATTTTCTTGACTTGAGGATTTTGTTCATAGGTCTTTCCCAAGGCAAACAACGATTGATTGATGAGATGGGTATACCTCAATTGGAATTCTCCAATTGATTCTCCAGCTTCATACAAAGGAGAAAGAATTCAGTTGTGAGAGTATTGATCTCGATTCTCCTTAATACTAGAAGTTCCTTCATAGGCGATCTCTAAGGATGCCGACATTTCCTTCGCAATTAACAAATTGCAAATGCGTAAGTATTCCTTTTGACTTGACGCCCTTTGAAGCATAAGGATAGCCTTACTATTAAAAGTCATTTGTTTTCTGTCATTGTTGTCAAACTATGAATTAGTCTTGTAACATGGATTCCTCCTTCTATCTTTGTTGGGACATAGTTTTCGTTCTCAAACACTTACCATGACCACATTATGTAGCCATAAAAAACACTTTGAATTTTGCTTTCTAGAATAAGTAATGCTCACAACTGAAACTTGATAGTTTGTTGAAAGAAGCTCTATCAGGCAATATTCCTTTGATAGGATCTTTTATCTTAGATGTTAATCCTTACAGAGATAACAAATCTTTGATACCAAATGAAAGCTGGAATATCACTTAAGAGGAGTGAATTGGGTGATTTAAAAACTTTTTCTAATTACCCCAAAACTCACTTCTAAAAATGAGATGAATAGAGTACAGAAGGAGAAAACTTGACACAAGAGATTTATACTAGTTGAGTCTAAAATCTTGACCTACGTCTAGTCTCCAAACTCTAGGTATTTCATTATCGTTTCAATTGATTATACACTCTGGCTCAAGTAATCCTCTCTTTAGGATTCACTCCTCCTTACAAGTTGTAACCAATACACCCACTCTCAAGGTCTTATTGCCTTAAGTATCTTTACAGAAAAGATGAATATAATTGAACTCTCTCAAAGAGTAGATAGATAAACACTAAAGATTAGATATCCGAAGATATTTCACAATGAATGAAACAATAAATGTGAATAGTTTGTTTGAGCGTTGTGTGTTTTCGTGGTTGGAACGTATTGATTGCTTTGCTTATATTTGGTGAGGGAATTTAATAACTGTTGGAAGCTTTAATGCAATGTTGAGAGTAATCAACATAGCCGTTAGATGTTAAGCTCGTTCATTACTCACAAGCGTTAATTTTTCAAATGTCGTCATTCAATTGCTTAGACATTCCTTTTTGTTCTTCACGTTAGATGATCCGCTTGAATAAGGAAGGAGAACATTAATTCCTTCGAACGTTCAAAGAATGATTGCCCAAATTTGTGCTTCATTTTATGGATCCTAGTTTGATATAACTAACGTAATTAATGCTTTTGATTAATCTTCGTTTAATCTTTTATCAAATCATCTCAAACTCATTAATAAACTAATTAAACATAGTTAGGAACAATAATGAGTGATGATAAAAAGTAATCAAATCACAAGCAAAGATTTAAGATTTACGAACACGGTGATTTGCAAAACAAAGATAACATAACTTGAGTTGAGTTTCAAACACACTCAAGTGTTTGACTCGAGTTTCAAGTATCATTTTCACAAATGTTCTTCGAGATAGCTTTTGAAAATTATTTGACCATGGAGTTAACTTGAGTCATTAAGTGATGACTCGAGTTATCAAAATACATTATGAAGACAAGTTTCAAAGCTACACTCGAGTCAAAGAACGTTGGCTTGAGTCAGTACTTTTATATTTTGAAAAACTAAATTTAAGTGCACAAGACTTAACTCGAGGCATACAAGGTTCACTTGAGTTAATGCTTTGCATAAAACATTTCATGAAGTCTTTTGGCTCGAGTCGTCAACCACGTAACTCGAGTCACCAAAGTTAAAACTCATTTGATCAAGCCTCAAGGCACTCCGACTCGAAGTCTAATGACTCTTAACTTGAGCCAATTCAATAGCAAGTTACGGATTCAAGTTTAATCAAGTGAAGACATTTATACTTGAAGCATTAACCACATTTTATTTACAAATGTCAATTATCATTAAAACATATAGAGAACTAACATTATGAACAATGCAATGGACATGGCTCCTTCGTTACTACGTATGATTTGTATAGTGTTTTGAACGAAGCTCCCAGGGCAAGACAGTGGTTATCGGTGAATGAAGGTTTATTTGGAGATTGGAGGGGAATTTTATTTTGGATGATTGTAATATTAATGGTCCTGAGCAGTTGTTTTTGGCATATAGCTAGAGTAGTTCTATTATTAAAATTAGTATTCTAGGCCTAAACTTATTACACTCTTATTACGCTATATGCCTACATTGGATGACGTTTTATCGCAGGGGTGTAAAGTGTGGTATCAGAGCATAGTTTGGGCTATATCAAGTAGAATACTGATACAATCTTGGTTATGTGGTGACAGGAGGCGGAGTAGTAATTAAATGGACCTTGTGGAAAAGGGTTTAGGCTCCAATGAATTGAAGCTCTAGGGATAGATGAAATAGCACATCATATGAAATCTACTGCTAACTCTGGGGTTCCTGATTTAAGATTAGGGTCTAAATTAAATCCCCACTTGGTGTTATGAAAATACATAAGGGATTGTTACCAGAAGCCGGTAGAGCAAGATATGTTGTGCTAAGATTAGTACATATGTGAGTTGCCGTATTACATACGTGATATGTGGATTTGTACCAATATTAATACCCCCAATCTTAATGGCGCTTTGAGTTTAAGTGTACATAGGCAAGAGAAATCTTGAGATGGTGACCCCCTGGGAAGTATTATAGGAAGTTGAAATTCCTTGATTTATGGCCTGAGTACTTTGACGTATGAAAAATGATTATCCTTAAGGATGCCATGAGGATGTAGATTGAATATGGTAATGATTGAGTATAGGCTTGAATCTTTCTAGACTGAAGTAATGTTTAGATTCAAATGTGATTAAGGTCATACTAAGGTTCTAATACCTGAGAGTATGAACCCTGTAAATGTTGATTGATGTTGTGCTGTCAGCAATGCTTTGGGTATGATTAAGAATTGACGATTGACCTTTAGGTGAAAGAATGATATTAGAATATGCCTTTGTGATATTGAGGATTGAGGTAGAATTAGAACCTCGTGAATTGTGTTGTGGTTGTGAGTATGTTACTTCAATGTTTCAAGGGCTAGACTAGGAAATGTGAATCATGATCCTAGGTTGTATTCTAGGTATTGTTGAGGCAATATGATTTCTCAGCTTAGCTAATGTTAATGTTCTAAGTGTCAAATTGTGAATTTGATGATTGTTGTTTGGGGTTATTTGAGGATAATGCTTGAATGTTATCACTTATGAGTCATGATGATCCTAGCATGCCTATTGGGTATGGTTGAGGTTTCATAATTAGGTTGATAAACCTAACAATTGGTTGGGCATTTAGAGTGATTGCTACCAACTAAATCGTGACCTAAGAATCTGATTTGATAATGAGTGATTCTTTAGGCATTTGATTGATCTGAATGCATTGAGGCACTAGAGTGTGGTACCAATGTGTATGAGGTATCTGGAGGTTGCTATCTGCTGATCTAGCATAGGGAATGATTTTAATCTCATAATATTCCTTTAGAGAGAATGATCGAGAGTTTATTCCTTAGTAGAACCAAGGAGTAGCTAGAACCTCAATAGCCACAAGTTATGCTCTCATGAAGACCCCGTAGATATGATGATGGATAGATTCTCTAAGATTTATATAATGCTTATAAAGAAATTTGTGACTCTTGGAGCTGGAATAATATCAAAAGTTCACAAAGTATATTTGATGACCATGAATATGATCCGATGTGGCGCTATGTGGACCTACTCGGGTATATTTGGTATAAATGATCTCAAGTGAGACCTCTTCGTATGTCCATAGGTTTGATATGCGCTTAATGAGAAGCCTTAAGTCCTGTGGGACTAGTATGTCCATAGGCTAGAAGCCCACAATTATTAGACCATGAATACCGGGTAGTGTCTCGAAGATGTTAGGAAGTCTGAGAATTACGGGCGTTGTCCTGGAACAACTAGAAGGCTGGAATAGAATAGATTGAGTGTCTTATAAATGGCTCAAGTAGTAAATAAGAGCTTAAATATTTTTAGAGTTTATGACAACCTTCTAGAACAGTTGTTTGGTTCTTGAGTATGTTTGAAAATTGAATTTTAAATTTAAAACACCCGCTGAATTTTTGAAACTGAATTTTTCGAACTAAATTTTGAATTATTAAATGTTTTTTTAGAATTTGAGACCTATTTGAAGAGATCATTTTTTTAACTATGTTGTCTCATAGATGGGGTCCTTGTGGAACCCATATTTGAAATTGAATTGTGAATCATGTTGGAGAGGAAGTAATACGGAATTGGAAGAGTCAAGAAACTGTTGTAGAAATACTCAATTTGCTAGATCTTGTCAGATGTGTTTAGAATGTTTCTAAAATCGCTTGCCAATGATAAAAGCTCATTTAAACTGAAAATTGAAAGAAATAATTGTATTCATGGGATAATTTTATAAGAGTTTGACACTTGCACCAATAGTGATTACTTCCAATCTGAGTAGTTTCACCTTGTATGGGCATTTATTTTGCCGTGTTGGGCTGGCACTAGCTATGATTATGAACTGTCAGTTGGGAAAGCGGTGCACAGTGGTGGCCGTGATTACGGACTAGCTTGGTTGGGAAAGCAATGGAAAGCCTTTATTGTATGTACCCGGTGTGGACGGGTCCCTTTTGGGGGGGACAGAAACTCTCCCACATTGGTCGATAGGCGTGTTATCACTTTAGTGGTATGTGTATGAAAGGATTGGGATATGTACTAGTGATGTGTGCCTCTCAACCGTTAAACTCTGTGAAATGAATTATCCCATTTGTGTATTAAACCGGAAGAAAATGTGTTTTCTTGAATTTGGGCCAGTAAAGAATGTGTTTTCTTGAACTTGAACTGTAGAGATAAGGTTTTCCTTGAAAATATGAAAGCACTACTTTTGTTTAGTTCAATTGTGAAAATGGACTGCGACCACAAGAAAATTTTGACTAGTTGAAAATTTGAAATGTTGAAAATGAGATAACCTAGAAGAATGAAAAATAGTGGTGTGATTATCGTCGCTGATATGTTGAAATGAAAAGCAATGCAGTTGGTGATTATGTTGATACAGGAACAGAAATTGATAGAATGGTCTAGAAATCTGAATTGGTTAAACAAGATAGTATTTGCCAGCTATAGTGCTAAGCAATAGGAAAATTGTCTAAGAGCTTGAATTGAAGAAGCTTAGACATGGAATAGATGAGCAGAGGCTTGAGACGGTAAGACCCAATGTGCAAGTTTGCATGGGGCGGTGTCCCTGGGCTGTAAGACATGTATGTCTAACACTGTGTTTGTTGCTTAGCATGATGAGTTTGGACCAGAGTGTCTAGAATAAGTCTTGACGCTGGCAAAGTATTCAAAATATACCAGGTTGTATTCGAGATGCCTATGGCATAGGGATGATTCCTAGATGGTAAGACCCGAATATCCAGCATTTTCTTAATAGAATGAGCTGAAGGCAAATGCCGGAATGAAATGAGCCGAAAAGTAGAACGTATCGAGCAGTGAGGCACGTGTAACCAAGCACTTGGAGAATAGACCAATAGGTCTTATATTTGAAACCCTGGGTATAAGATGAATGAGACTGTTGTGTAATGATTATGTTACGTGCTTGGTAAGCATGCTCAGGAAAGTGATAGACTGAGTATCTAAAATGATTTCCTGAGGTATGCACGTTCAAATTTCGATGACGAAATTTATTAAACGGGGAAGAAATGTAATATCCTAATTTTTACCTTATTAAATTCCTTGAACAATGTGAATACTTAGTGGAATGAAATAGTGAAATACTAGTCGAATACTTGGTTTTCCGAAATTTTATATTTTGGGGTATAATGTAATATAAAATATTTGTCATTGGATTAATATTCCAATGACTAATTGAGGTCATAATTTTTGGCAAAAAGAAGGTCATGTAAATTTTTCTTAATAAGTATGCTTAAGGAATAAAATGTTGATAATGACTTTTATTTGCTTAAGTTGGAATCACTTGTTAAACTTGGCTAACAAGTGAAATTCTAATGATCATGTGACTATACTTAAATGATTTATGGAGGCCACATGATCAAGGCTAGTTTCGACCAAAAAGGAGGAAGAAAAGAAGAATATGTGTCATATTGGACCTTGGTAAATAAATGGCAACATTTGTGTAGTAAATGGACATGTGACCAACGATAATATAAGACAATTTTGGAACTCTTTTTTCTTTGGGGCATTTCGGCTAGCAAGATCAAGGAAGGACATGGAATGGTAATTACAGAAGATGTAAAACCTAAAGAATCCCTATTTCTGGTGAAAGTTATATAATACATGTTTAAAGGAGAGTATGTTGTCTCTAAATTTTTTAAATTTGTTAGCTATATTTTAGGCAAATTTTATATTGAAATAAATTAACACATGATTAATTATGAGACTAAGATTAGAAAAAAAAAAAGTGATATAATTAACACACACAAAAATGAAGATTATTTTATAATCAAGAGAGGTAGGAAATACTATGAAAACATTTAATCAAATTAAAGGAAATTAGAAAAAACTGATGAGTAATTAAAATTACACTAATTGAAGATCAATTTCATGAATTAGTTAAATTAACCAATTAACCAATGAGAGATATAATTAAATGACAATTAAGCTTGATGGAAGAGGTTAATAAAACATTATATTAGAGTTGAAAAAGTCAAAGAAAATGGCTGCACATGCTTTTGTTTTAATTAGGTGATTTAACTATTGGCTATTTTGCTATTTTTTTGTTAAAAAAAAACAAAAACAAAAACGAAAACACACACACACGTTAAAGGCATATACTCAAAACTTTAAATCTGGGAATGATACATGAAATCTGGGCAAGGGTGGTTATTTTTACTTGAAAATAGACATCCTAAGGATTCCAAAGAATTTTACGGATCCTCGTTTCGATATTTTTAGAATTAGTTATGAATTTTCAAAGATCGATTAAAATCTGATCAGAATTGCTGGGCCTGCGTTTTTGAGAAAATTGAAGGAGATAAGTGAAAAATCAACCTACCAAGGGAAAAAGGGTCTCTAGTGACTAGGATACCCTCTAGAATATTATTGTTGAATTAATAAATGCGATATTACCATTATAGGACAAACGTGATCACAATCGTACGCCAACGTACCAACATCAACGACTAAGGTACGGACGCGTGCACCGTAACACTAACTCGATGTTTACCGTATACCTATATGTGATGGATATGTTCATAAACTGTGAGTCTATTTTTAAAAGAATTTTTCATACACGTACAGCTTTATACGGGTTATAGTCATGATAACGCCGTTGAGTTTTCCTAGCGCTGAGGACACGATAGGCCATCGTGGCACTGGTGAATAGTGCGGTGATCGTAATAACATTCATATGCAATGGCTGTGTTGTTATTACTTTTTATATGTGAACATAGCTGTGATGTCATGAGATAACCGTCATACATAACTATACATGAACATGAGGTTAACCATTACCCGAGGTTCAATGGGTATTGAACCTCGCCTCTCACCTTAGCTTCGTGTTCCGGAGTGAAAGATCGAGGACGGAGGTGAACAGGATGTCGTTATTACTTTTTATATGTGAACATAGGTGATGTCAGCCGGATGTATGAGACTAGGAGGAAGCCTTTTTGATTTGTATTGAACAACGATAACATTTGAAAAATTTTGTACCGAACAACAATAACATTTTAAAAACCAACTCTTTCACTACAGTGGATGTTTATCAGTTACTTTTCTAAATACTATTTACTTCCAATGCTCTACTCTGATCAAATAATTCTAAAAACGCTTCCGAAAATTGGGATGTTACATTGTGGTATCAGAGCTTGTTAACTTTAACCATGATCGGGGGTTCTCACAGTCTGATCTGTGGCGAAGGATTGGCTCTTACCCTGACATGGCCAGGCGTTCTCCGAATGAGGGACCCGGTTGCACCGGGGCGCGTGGATGTACCCCGAGCCGAGAGGCGGTGCGTAAAACTAGCGGCTGAGGTATCTTATGTTGTCACGGCGTATGGGCGCCACGAAGACATTTTGGTATCAGAGCAGACATCCTGGCACGAATTTAACTATGCTACTCCAAACAGTCTGGTGTCTACAAAGGGGTTTTGTGGTTGTCAATCAGTTGCTGTTAACCTCAGCGAGGCTTTCACAAATACATCTGCCTGGCCGGATTGTTTGAGTAACGAAGTTAGGTTCTGAGTTTTCAAAAGCATTTTATCTGGCATGAACCCGACTAAGTTATAACAAACCATTGGTGCCGAAGGCAAGGCTAGTCTATGTGGGTCAGTCAAGCAGTCACCGTAAAGTCGGTGAGGCTCCCATGATAGACACTTACCTGGCCAATCGGTTGATTAACTAAGTTAGGCTCTAAGCCATTACCTTAAAATTTTGAAAACAAGTACTGATAAACCCTGGTGTTGTTGTAGTGATGGACAGAGACGCATTACCCTATGTAGACTATTACGGAAGGTGGAGACGTGTAGCACGTCGGACAGCCGTCCCCGGAAACATAAGAGTCAGATTAAACCCAGAACCAAACTTCCCCGCCCCAGAACATCATCTAGACCCTGACTATATGCCAAATTACCCCGATGATGAACCCGAACCAGAATATCATCCCGGGCCTGAATACCCTGAAAATCTATATGACCCCGTACCTATCTACGCAGAACCTATAAACATAGTAAACCCACTCGTACCTGCAAGCCCCAATAGTTCACATCACTCTTCAGTGGGTGACAACTTTGATTACCCTGATATCCAAGAACTCGACAACAACTCTGATGCCAACTCCGACGACTTAGACTATGTCCTAAATGACAACGCTATTCTGACTCAAGCCTTACACTCAGAACTTCTCTATGCGACCAACGCACGTAGACCGACAAAGACAAATACTTCCTATACCCGACCCGAGTTAAGGAGTCTTACTTAGTGAACTCCCGTTTCGGTATTCCATATCCTTCCGGAGACTGGGTTAGATCCACTCTCCACCATTTTCCCCGTACCCGTTTCTGGATAAACAAAACCAACGAGCTCCTAGAAGAGGGCCACATAGAGGATGTTTGTTTTTGTATCTTTCGCCTCAAACATCTGGTGTACTGGAATATGTAGATAGACAAAAGCAATTCCGTATCAGTCCAAGGAAGCCGTGGAAGTAACAGTAGAAGTAGTGTCGTGATAGTAGAACTAAACGTAGTTACTAGTTTGTGTGATCGCTCCTCTAAAAACCTTGAGGAGATGTAAAATACTTAGTAGATAAATGGGTTGTAACATATGACTAGTTTGGTGAATTATGAACCTATGTGAAATACTTTGTTATCAATATATATGTGTTATATATGTGTGTGCATGTTTGAACTTACTTGTCTCTAAATGTCATTATCGACTAATCTTTAAAATTAGAATATGGCAAACTTGAGAGGCGCCGGAGCTCCCTGTGAGGCGAGGTCGAGGCCGAGGCCGAGGGAGAGGTAGGGGTAGACAACCTCGCATAGTACCAATACATGAACTTGACCAGCATGAACCACCACCACCCCCAAATGAAATCCAAGAAATGAGGAGATTCGTGCAAGAGCAACAAGAACTTATTGATACACTCCTCGCCAATAGACAAGGCGGAAGAAATGAGAGACAAGACGAGGAACAACAAGTTGAGGATGAACAGCAGAGTAGCGAGGAAGAGGAAGACGACGAAGAGCAGGACGATGAGCAAAGTCACGCATCCGAGAGATCCAATCGATCTCAGTCACCTCCCTAAAGGGAGAGAGCAATGGCAGTTTTACCTCAACCTGCCAGAGAAGTTAGGGACACACAATATTGGGTGACCCAATTCTGCAAACTCAAACCACCAGCTTTCCGAGGTAAACTCGACTCGGCCGAAGACTGGTTAATGCGTCTGGACAAGATCTTCGAGGTCTTGGAATGTCCGGAGAATAGGAAGGCTCAACTAGCAATCTACAAGTTGGAGGGAGATGCCGACCGATGGTGGAGAAATATCGCAACAACCCTACGGCACGCATCGCCCCATTACTTGGGAGAAATTCCAAGAGAAGTTTAACGAGCAATATTTCCCACTTTCCGTGTAGAGGACCAAAGAATCAGAATTTCTGCACATCCAACAAGGCCAGGAAGAGTCTTTCGAGGACTACTTCGCTCGTTTTACCAACTTGTCACGATACTCATCACACCTGAGACGGGATGATGATGAGAGCAGTATGGCGAACCTATTAATCTATGGCCTGAAGTACGATATAAAGGAGAGACTGGTGTCGCATCAGTTCTCAGAGCTGATCCAAGCAGTTGAAGCTTGCCGGCGGATCGAGCGCAACCTGAAAGAGCTGCGAAAGAGCAGACCCTTTAGTAGCAGTGGCCCAAATCGTGGCGGTTTTAACCGTAACAACTCATCGCAGAAAAGGAAGGCACCCTGGGGAAACGACCGAGGAGGGAACAAGAGGCCGTTCCAACCAAGGCAGCAGAACTTCCCAAGGATGCAGACAAACCAAGCCTGCTCAAAATGCAGAAGGTACCACCAGGGAACAAATTGCGAGGGAAAGCCTGTATGCTACCGGTGCCGGCTGTGGCACATTAGCATGAACCGCCCTCAAAAAGCGCTCGGAAGCGAGGCCACAAAACCCAGTCGGGTTTTTGCCCCGACAAACGAAGAAGCCGTAAAATCTCCCGAAATGATCAAAGGTACTATCTCTCTTAACGGGAATCCGCTTCGGGCATTGTATGATTTAGGTGCGCCCACTCGTTTATTTCTCATGACTGTGCACAACGATTAGGAATGCATGCCTATAGATTACCTTACGATTTGATAGTAGCTACGCCACTTGGCATTAAATCTTTAGCTTCTGATGCCTGCCTTAATTGCACTGCGGGAGTAAATGGGCGAAATTCCAACATAGATCTTATCCGACTACCACTCCATGGCAACGACGTCATTCTTGGTCTTGATCGGCTAGCGAAGCAAAACAACGCAATCATTGATCTGCGGTAGTAAGAAGATACTATTCTCACCTCCGCATGACCAGGGCAAGATTGATGCAAGCCTGAACCTTCTCTCTACTGCGGAAGCTGAAAGATGCATAAAGCACGGTTGCCAAGCGTACATGGTATTCTTTTCAATCAAGGTAGATGCCGAACCCTTACTCGAAGACATTCCCGTTGTGAACAAATTTCCTGACATATTTCCTGAGCATCTCACAGAGTTACCCCCTCAAAGGGAAGTCGAGTTCGCCATTGATCTGATGCCTGGAACCGGATCGATATCAAAAGCATCGTATCGTATGGCATCGAACGAGATGCAAGAATTGAAGAAGCAGCTTGAAGAGCTACTGGAGAAGGGGTTCATCTGACCCAGCGTATCACCGTGGGGAGCCCCAGTATTATTTGTGAAGAAGAAGGACGGAAGCCTACGACTTTGTATCGACTACCGTGAGTTGAACAAGGTGACTGTTAAAAATAAATACCCACTTCCTCGAATCGATGATCTACTTGATCAACTATCTGGTTCCTATATATTCTCCAAAATCGATTTACGCTCAGGATACCACCAGCTACGAGTGAAAGCCAGTGATGTTCCAAAAACAGCCTTTAGAACCAGATATGGGCATTATGAATTCCTTGTGATGCCTTTCGGATTGACAAATGCACCTGCCATGTTCATGGATTACATGAATTGAATCTTCCGTCAACACTTAGACAAGTTCATAGTAGTGTTCATTGACGATATCCTGATCTATTCAAAAAGCAAAAAGGAGCACGAAGAACATCTGCGACTCGTATTAGGTATACTACGTGACAAACAACTCTTTGCTAAATTGAGCAAATGTGAATTCTGGCTACCAGAAGTGAAATTTCTAGGCCATGTCATATCCCGCGACGGTGTTGCTGTAGATCCCAAGAAGGTGGAAGCAGTCCTCCCGGATTGGAAGAGGCCGGAATCAAGTGATGAGATTCGTAGCTTTTGGGTCTAGCGGGATACTACCGTAGATTCATACAGAATTTCTCACGCCTTGCCTTACCATTGACGAAGCTCACAAGGAAGAACCAACCGTCGTGTGGGATGAGGATTTGAGAGACGAGTTTTCAAAGACGAGGGAAAGGCGACTACTACACCGCGTGTTGATCATCCTGCATCCAAGTGAGACGTACGTAGTCTATAGTGATGCCAGTGGGCATGGGTTGGGATGTGTCCTAATGCAACAGGGTAGAGTAGTAGCTTACGCCTCTCGTCAGTTGAAGACTCACGAAGCAAACTATCCTACACACGACTTAGAATTAGCAGCGATCGTGTTTGCTTTGAAGATATGGAGGCACTATCTCTACGGTGCGACCGTAGAACTATACTGCGACCACAAGAGCCTGAAATACCTCTTCGATCAAAGGGAACTCAACATGAGGCAACGCCACTGGATGGAATTGCTAAAAGATTACGATCTGGAGATCAAGTATCACCCGAGTAAAGCGAACGTTGTTGCAGATGCTCTCAGTAGAAAGACGGTGCACACAGCGTACATGATGATCCAAGAACGGAGGCTACTTGAAGACTTCAGAGACTTAAACCTGTTGAATCAGATTTATATGAATTACGATGCGCTCGATGAAGCCTATATTTCGAATCTCCTTGTTAGTCAAGGAGAATACGATCTGAGAGATGAAGTCGAAAAAGCTCAGAAACATGACGAATGGGTCAGCAAAGACGGAGATGATCTCACGAGGCGAAACTCAAGACCATGACCAATCACCTAGTGGTCCGGTCGTACAAGAAGCGAATCTACGTACCGGAAGATGAAAGTTTGTGACGAAAAATACTAGATGAGGCCCATAAGAGTAGTTACACTCTACATCCCGGAATGGTCAAGATGTACCATAACTTAAAATCGAGTTTTGGTGGCCCCGGTTGAAGAAGGATGTAACCAAGTATGTGGCCGATGCTTAACTTGTCAAATGGTTAAGATCGAACATCAACGACCCCGGTCTTCTTCAAGGACTAGAAATTCTGGAATGGAAATGGGAGAACATTACCATGGATCTAGTAGTAGGGTTACCTAAGATTAGGAATCACGACGCGATCTGGGTAATTGTTGACCGATTAACCAAGTCGGCACATTTTCTTCCCATCAGTATTAACCACTCGCCGGAACGATTAGCGGAGATTTACATCAAAGAGATTGTGAGACTTCATGGCGTACCTAAGAGCATTGTCTCTGATCGGGACCCGCGATTCACATCCCAGTTCTAGGAGGAATTGCACAAAGAGATGGGAACAAAGCTAAGACCTAGTACGGCTTATCACCCTCAGACCGATGGCCAATCTGAAAGGACAATATAGACGCTAGAAGATATGCTTAGAGCGTGTGTATTGGGCTTCAAAGGGCATTGGGACCAACATTTACCCCTAGCTGAGTTCGCCTACAACAACAGCTATCATTCGAGCATACAGATGGCTCCGTTCGAAGCATTGTACGGGCAAAAGTGTCGATCGCCTATATGCTGGACGGAATTGTCTGAGCGAGAATTCCTTGGAACAGATATAGTTGATAGGACCTCCGAACAAATCGCTCTGATCAAGCAGAGACTCCTAAATAAGCAAAGTATTTAAGAGCTATACCGATAAAGGGAGGAGGCTGTTAGAATTCGAAATCGAAGACCATGTATTTCTCAAGGTATCCCCAGTAACCGGTGTCGGTAGAATGCTTAAGAGACGAAAGTTAAATCCATGTTACATAGGGCCGTTCGAAATCCTGGCAAAACATGGTCCAGTCGCGTACCAGTTAGCCTTACCCCCAAACTTGAGTAAACTCCATGACGTTTTCCATGTTTCTCAATTGAAGAAATACCAACCTGATCACGATCATATCATCCAGTATGAGAATGTCGAGTTACGGCATGGTAACACTTTCGAGGTTGAGCCGGAGCAAATTCTCAAATGCTGAGAGAAGCGGCTTCGATGTAGAAGTATTCCAATCGTGAAGGTGGCCTAGAGAGGTTTATCTCCAGAAGAGGCAACATGGGAAACGGAAGAGGAGATGAAAGAGAAATATCCGGAGTTTATGGCTCGAAGTTTAGTTAGTATAGAGTAAATTTCGAGGGCGAAATTTTATTTAATGGGGGGAGAAATGTAAAACCTAAAGAATCCCTATTTCTAGTGAAAGTTATATAATACACCTTTAAAGGAGAGTATGTTGTCTCTAAATTTTTTTAAATTTGTTAGCTATATTTTAGGCAAATTTTATATTGAAATAAATTAACACATGATTAATTATGAGACTAAGATTAGAAAAAAAAAAGTGATATAATTAACACACACAAAAATGAAGATTATTTTATAATCAAGAGAGGTAGGAAATACTATGAAAACATTTAATCAAATTAAAGGAAATTAGAAAAAACTGATGAGTAATTAAAATTACACTAATTGAAGATCAATTTCATGAATTAGTTAAATTAACCAATTAACCAATGAGAGATATAATTAAATGACAATTAAGCTTGATGGAAGAGGTTAATAAAACATTTTATTAGAGTTGAAAAAGTCAAAGAAAATGGCTGCACATGCTTTTGTTTTAATTAGGTGATTTAACTATTGGCTATTTTGCTATTTTTTTGTTAAAAAAAACAAAAACAAAAACAAAACACACACACACGTTAAAGGCATGTCGGCATGATTAAAGCTGATGGAAATTTTGCATTGAATACATAATACTTTTTGGCTATTTAAAAGCATATTTAGTGATTAAAAGTGGGCATGTCGGCAAGCTTTTGTTTCTTTTTCATAAAGTGAGATAATCAATTCATTGTGATAAGTCAAAGTACAACAAATGGGCTGATTGGTTGGAGGATGTCGACCATGAAATGAGGGGGGAGGATTAGAAGTTGTAAAGTGCAAAATGATCCCATGGATGGGGTGAGTTTTGGGCAAATTAAATTGCCATGTGTGTCCTCAATTTTCTCCTATAAATAGACCCCCAACCTCTTCATATTTTCTCACCAACTCACAAGCATAGAAACTGAAACATAGAGGGAAAGTGAGAGTAAGAGTCTTGGAGAAGAAGGAGCAAAGTCCTTGGTAAGTCCTCTAGCTCTAGCTTTAAGTTCTTTAAGTTTTAGTTCTTAAATTTTAGATAGAAGTAGCTTAGATCTTAAATATTCTAGAATAATTTTATTTTCATGTTTTTATGGTAAAAATTAGCTTTATTTCAAAAAAACTGATGAAGAAGGTTATAGAGCAAAATTTTTGAAAGAGAAACATCAAAGTAACGAAGTTATGGCGAAATTTCATCGGTTAAGCAATTTCTGAAGTCAGTGATAAGAATGTCACTATTTTATGTTGAAAAATTCTGGGAAACTTCATGGTTAAAGTAGACATATAGGGATTTTTAAATATTTCAAGAACATGTCAAAATGATTTTTGTACAGTGAGATAAAAATCCTCAAATTTAGGCTACGAATTTCTGGAAAATTCTGGGCAGATACTCAAAACTTTAAATCTGGGAATGATACATGAAATCTGGGCAAGGGTGGTTATTTTTACTTGAAAATAGACATCCTAAGGATTCCAAGGAATTTTACGGATCCTGTTTCGATATTTTTAGAATTAGTTATGAATTTTCAAAGATCGATTAAAATCTGATCAGAATTGCTGGGCCTGCGTTTTTGAGAAAATTGAAGGAGATAAGTGAAAAATCAACCTACTAAGGGAAAAAGGGTCTCTAGTGACTAGGATACCCTCTAGAATATTATTGTTGAATTAATAAATGCGATATTACCATTATAGGACAAACGTGATCACAAGACAGAGACGCCAACGTACCAACATCAACGACTAAGGTACGGACGCGTACTGTAACACTAACTCTGATTTTACTGTATACCTATATGTGATAGATATGTTCATAAACTGTGAGTCTATTTTTAAAAGAATTGTTCATACACGTACAACTTTATACGGGTTATAGTCATGATAACGCCGTTGAGTTTTCCTAGCGCTGAGGACACGATAGGCCATCGTGGCACTGGTGAATAGTGCAGACTGTAATAACATTCATATGCAATGGCTGTGTTGTTATTACTTTTTATATGTGAACATAGCTGTGATGTCATGAGATAACTATCATACATAACTGTACATGAACATGAGGTTAACCGTTACCTGAGGTTCAATGGGTATTGAACCTCAGCTCTCACCTTAGCTTCAGGTTCCGGAGTGAACAGGACTGAGGACAGAGGTAAGCAGCCGATGTAGGAGATGGCCGGAGGAAGCCTTTTTGATTTGTACTGAACAACGATAACATTTGAAAAATTTTGTACCGCTGTTAACAGCCAACTCTTTCACTACAGTGGATGTTTATCAGTTACTTTTCTAAATACTATTTACTTCCAATGCTCTACTCTGATCAAATAATTCTGAAAACGCTTCCGAAAATTGGGATGTTATAGAAGACCATGTGTTAAGTCAAGAGAAGTAAATTGTAAGCTTCTTGTGCATACTTAAGGTTTTGCCAAGTGTTCAAAGGGAAAACCAAGATATTTTTGACATATGATAAAAACACATTTAAGAGGCCCCAACTATCCTTCAATTTCGTGCAAATGGAGAAGGGAAGTGATAAATTTCAAGATGGTATAGGACACAAAGTCAAGAACTGTAATTCTCAAGCTTCTTGATTAAGCCATGGATTTATGCCAAGTGTGTCAAGATGGAGAGCGATGAAGTTAAGTTATTTTGATACATAAAAGAGAGTCTTCATGAAGCTCTAAATGAGTCCCCAATTCATCCAATCAGGAGGGTAAAAGAAGTCATATAGATTTGATAATTCATGACATAATGAAATTAAGGAACAAGTCATAAAATTCCATCTTGCACCCTATAATACCACTTGTCATGGTAGGAAGTTATCGTAACTTGATGACAAGGAACACATGTGCATATAATTAAGATGGAAAAGATGACTCAAGGCTTCATGAACAAGCTGTCAATTTCGTGCTAAATGAGGACCAAGGAAGAAGTAAAAGATTTCATGCAATATCCATAGTTCAACTAGACAAGGAAAAAGTTAAGGAACTATAAAAGCTATGCCACTACTTTAAGGGCCATATTTCGTCCAACCATGCTAGAATAGGAGGAAGCGTTAATTCAACCATGGTAGTACAAAAAGGATAGGAAAATTAAATGAAGCTTGACACCTTGTCTCATGTTGCAAGTTTAAAGTCAACATAATTAACCCCATATTGCCACATGTCTTGGTGGGGGGAAAGATGATTTGAAAAAGGACATCAGAGCATGGATAATGGATAATTAAAACCAACTGGATGACTTAAATACTTTCCCAACAAGCCAAAACTTTCAGCTGACATGAGGATAAGGAGCAGGAAGAAACACAAACTATATTGTTAGGCTAAAATGGTCTAATTTAGTCAAGTATAATTCTCCTTCATGCCTTGTATATTTCGGCTAATGAGGAGAGATCATGAATCTTAATAAACTGACACATAATCAAAGAAAATTAAGGAGCCAAAACAAGAGTATATTTCGGCCAAGATAAGGAGAGGAAGGAGAATTAAGAAGTAAGCCACAATTAGTCATATAATGCAATGGTATTTTGGACAATTGTCAGGGGAACCCTTAAGTGATTTTGCTCCAATTATAAATCACTTCTTATCGCTCTCTTCATGCAAAATTTGAACCAAGCACTCAAGGAAACATTGAAAGGAGAGTTTGATCAAGACATAGGAAGAAGGAAGGAAATGCCAAGTCAGCTAGATAAGTGATTATGATTCAAGTTCCAATTTTCCTTCTTCATCCATTATGTAAGTTTTAAATATTGAAAAGGTTATTATGCATGGTGTTTTATGGGAGGCCGAAAGCTTAGGAAGGAAGCAAGATTCCAAGAAGTGGAAGTACAATAGTAAGTAACATCCCTAGTCTTCTTGTACTTATTTGTGATAATGGTTGATCTTAGATTAATTTCCTCATTTTTCTTGAAGATTATAAACTCTAACAGGAGATTCTGCCCAAAGATTTATAAAATGGACTAGAAAGGTGTATTAAGCTTAAAAATAAAGTTAGAAGGTAATATAGAGCATAAAATCATAGAATTCGTAAAGAAAAATTTGGAAATTACTTGTGTCTTGTTATGACCAATTTTCGGTCAGACGAAGGCATAAGAAAGTCATAGGATTTTGTCTATTTTGATGCTTCCAAAGTGTTCAAAATAAAAAGTTGTGTGGGATAGAGGATGAAAAGTGATTTTGGAAGCATTAGGGCTAAATATCAAGAAACCCTAAAATCTGCTGAAATGATTTTCCAGCAAGGCAGATAACTTTCAACGCGATTTTGATTAAGCAAATCGTGTCAAATGGTTATGAAATTTTACAATCTTAAAGTGGACAGCTTAAGCTTTAGTTGGATAGGTAATGGACCTATTTTGGACTTATGAGCAAGGAGATATGAATTTTTGAAAATGACCCTTAAATCTGGAAAGTGAATTCGGATAATGGTATTATTTAATTGGAATTGGACCAGTATGCATGTAACTTATTGCTTGTGGTATTTTTTTTTTTTTTTTTAAATAAAAATAGACTTACCAAGGGTCACATAGCCATTAAAATCACCTTAATTGGACATTTGTACAATTATTTATGAATTTTCAAAATTGTTGACAATTCTAGACAGAGTTTTGAGAAAAATTCAAAAATGGAAGCCATAAAAGTCAAGGTTAATTGATTTGTGTCCTTGCAATTAATAAAGGACTTTTAGCCATGAGTTGGGCCAAATGATAATTAATTCAAATATTATTTGAATTATGGAGAATTTGCACAAGTGATAAATATTATTTATAATTAAAGGAAGTGTTATCGGGAGCCTTTAAAAGAATTTAGGAGTTGGTTGTCAATTTAAAAACCTGTTAGGTATGAAATAGATTTTCAGTGTCTCTCAAAATAACCAGATGTAATAAAAGATTTGCGTAATAGGGAACCTGGATCGTTTTCCCAAAGAATTCGCAAGGGTCCGATTAGAATAACAACAAAACAAAAACAAGTAAAAATGGGGGGTTTTGATTTAAACAGATTAAAAACGAAATTGAAAGAAACGAATGAAATATTTAGAAGCAAATTAAAATCGATCAACCCAATGTTTAGATTCCGAGACTTCCATCATTGAACGAAATATAAATAACCCATGATTGGCTCTAGACGAACCGAGATCTCTCGGATTCGCCTTTAAAATCCCTCGACTAGATGATCGCCTAGAATATGTCCGAAGAGGGGTCTCACTGTGCAATTGCATAGCAAAACTATAACCCTAGTTCGAACTCGGTCCTTGGGATGAACTAAACCGAATATTAAATCTAATATTTGAACTATTTCCGTAAATCGAATCCGATAAGATGAAAATAGAAACGAGTCAAATTACCGATAAAGCACAAGCTCTCTAGATGAATCATGGAATCCTCAATGTTGGGTTAACCACGAAGTTTAGCCGAGCATGGCTAGGAAAACGAGAAGAAAAGATGAAGAAGAACACGATGAACATTCTAGAGAAAATTCAACTTCACGTATTTCAATTCCAAATTGTCTAAAACGTGTATGTAGAATATGTTTTTAGCCATCTAATCTAACCTATAAATAGGAAACACTAGGACTACAAGATTGGCCCAAAAAAATAGGAAATCTCTAATAAATGGTCTTTATTACAAAATTCGAGCAGAATAAAAATCCAGAAAAATGGGTCTGTCTTTAGCTCCAATTTCGTCCATCTTCTTGTCCGTATCAGCCTTTTGAGTCTTCATAACAATTGTAGCTCTCTAAATTATCTAAAAAAGAAAAGAAGAATCAGGCTAATCGGATATCTAGATCAAAAGTTATGGCGAAAATACTAAATCACTGTAAATCTGGAATTTAATCATAAAAATGAATCAAATCCAATTAAAAGCTCAAAGCCCAATTAAGTAACAAAAATCCATGATTTATCAGTCAAACCTTCCTAAATTTATTCACCAAGAGATACAAATAAGTATAATAATATTCAATTATCAAGGTAATAACTCTAATCTCACGTACTCTATGTATCTCGTGTATGCTTGTTTGTACCATGATTATGATCTCGTGTCTAGGACACACATGTATTGCATTAAGTTGTTTTTGGGTTTGAGGCCCAATTGCTTTTCCCAACACTTAAGATCCAAAACATGTTGTGTGCTTGCATTTAACGCCGTGTGCATTATGTGATTGCATGTTTTAGGATTTGCTGTGTGCATCATGTGACCGCATGAAATATGCACTGAATGCTGTATTGCTTATTTTCATGATTGTAGTTGACTATCATATGTTATTTATACATTGTATATGAGATTAGCTGTTACTCTATGATCCTTCAGGATTCCAGCTTCTAACATGATATGTATTATGAATAGTGTAGTGTACATGACTCCATTATTTTTTTGCTTGTTTGGCATAGTTTGAAATCATATTTGAAAACTTTTGGAAACCACTTCAATGGCCAAAAAACTACGGAGGAATGGAAGAACTAGGAGGAAGTTATTTTTTTCCATAGCTTTTGGAAACCACTTCAATAAAAAACTATGGAATGGAACTCTCTTCAGCTCCAAAGAATTGAGACTAAAAGACTTTTTTGCCCTCGGTCCAGCCCATCTCCCTTAGATCCAGCAATGGTGAATTCATCTTCGATAGCGGTCATCAATCTCGTCTCCCCTACCTTCCTTCGATTCGGCAACCACACCACCATCAGTGAGACTATCAAACCTGTCCTTGCTACCCCTGCCCTCTGGAATGAAGTCATAAATCTAGAGAGCCATCGTCGTTTTCGATTTATCTTCTCCATTGTTGCTAGTTAATTCGTCGCACCACCAATGATGCCGTTTTGTCTCCTTTTTTCAAACCTTTTAGTCGCCACCATCGTTTTCCGTCCAGTTTTTTGCCATGATGCAACCAGTCAACCACTTCTCCCACTTTGAAGGTGAAGGAGGACGGCTGACGGTGCCTTCTCCTTCTTCAATCTGCATATTTTTTCAGGTTTGAGCCATGTATTTTTAATCATTTTGCTGTTAAATTTTTGGGTTTGTCTTTATTTTATGATTCAACTTTTGGTTTATGGATAGTTCTTCTTCTTCATGGTAATTTCTATTTTATGGTTCTTTTTCGTTGTTCACAGTGGTGGTCAGATGAAGGTGGGGGACATTGGGCAACCACTACAAAAAGGTGCATTTTAGTAGGAGTTAGTTAGTAGCGGTTACATATAACCATGGCAAAGTTGATAGCTTATCCCGGTTTCGAACGAAACATGTGCTGCCAAGTTGCATTGGTTTGATTAGGCCTAAAAGAAAGGTGAAGTTGTAGCGGTAATTTGAAACAGTTTAAAGGAAACGAACGTGCCAAAAAAGGTGCTAGCTTGGCGGCTACTTCACTCTATTCAAACATTTGTAGGCAAATACGACAACATCGCTAGGATTGACTACAGACAATTCAGGCATCACATCTATAAATTTTTGTAGGCTCATTCATACTAGTCAATTTGAAGACGACAAGTCATATATTCTTGCCTCAAAGGTGCTTCAAGTTTATACTTAGGACGAGAAACATAAAAATTGGAACATGGTGGTTTATCTTAAGCCTCAAGACTTTTATGACATAGGTGATGGTGACAACATCTTTTACGACATTGTGCCACTCCAACTGAATAATTTTGAAAACTTCTTCCCAAAGGAGATGACAATTTACCCCTTGTTCAATTAGTCTTGTTTAACTTCTTCATGTGCTGGTTAACAATTATACATACTTATATTTCCTTGCATGTGCTTTTTCTAATTATATCTTCATTTTCATCTATCTTCAGGCAAGGTGATGATGACGAATGAAATTATTCACCCCCGACATCACAAATGTAATATTTTATAGTCTATAACAAAGTATAGTTTAAAACAAATTTACTTTTCAAAAAAAAAAAAAAATCATTGACAACGTAGCGGCTGCAATTGCTACAACCAAACCGCTACAAAACTGTCACCTCAGCCGCAACTAAGGTCATGCTGGACAATTATAAATACCCCTCATTGCCCTTCATTTTTGTCTCCTTCTTCTTCCTCCCCTTTTTTCTCCTGAACATCGTTCTTCTTTGCTCCTGAACATCATTCTTCTTTGCTCGTATATATTGTTCATGTTGATTGTTTATGTCAAAGGTTAGAAATTTCTCTACACTCCTTTCTCTCTTCTTTCTATTCTTATTTACTCTTTTTGTTCATTTTTTTTTTAATCATGTTTCTTCTCTTCAATTGCACGAGCGACCTTTGACAATGGTTACATACTGTACTCACTTTAATAATTTCTTTCTTCCTCTTCAATAACTTTGAATTACCCATTAATTCTTTAATAAATTAATTTCATTTTACAACTTAACCAGTTAAAATTCTTCTTTTACATATGGATATAAATACCTCACATGCCTTCTCTGTGACTAGATACTTAATTAAGTATCAAAATTTCAAATATGTCTTACTTTACCAAAAATAATTACAAAAAATTCAGTAGCTTTTTTTCAGATCGTCTTGGACTGGTTTTCCAACAGCTACTATTTTTTGGCGGTAAACTCAATTTTCACTCAAATGAATTTTAAATTTCCATTAACAAATTTCTAGCTGTTACATGACAGCTACTAAATAAAAGGCATAAATTTAAAAAAATTTGGTAACATTTTTGTAGCAGTTATACAACTACTACTAATTTCAACTTGAATTTCAAAAAGTCATTTCCCATGTTAATGAAATATTTTCCACACGTCACTTTTGTATTGGTTGACAACTGCTACAAACATTTAACTAAGATAAAAATAAAACAAATTTATTCGCAAACTTTTGTAGTGGTCACACAACCATGCAAATGACCCCTCGTTTTCTTCCCTTGTTTGTAGCAGTCGCCGAACTGTTACAACTTCAAGCCATCAATCGACACTTTATTCTGGAGATTGTAGCAGTTATTTATTGACCACGATAAATGCTGTAGCAAGTTTGACTGATAAATGCATAGCAATTCGGTTAAATTGCTTGCCATCTGAACCGCTACAAACATCACATTTTGACTGCAACAAAAATATGTCTTTATTGTAGTGAACTTGGCAGGAGGTAGAAGAGATTTTTTTGGGTTGGAGGGCATTTTGGTATTTTTATATTTTAAGATACATATTTTAATTAAAAATTATATCTCACTTCCACCCTCCTACCAAACATGCTTTAAAACTCAATTCCAATCCCAGTTCTAGTTGCACTTCCACTTCCATTAAAAACTCTTCCATGGTGCTAAACAGGGCATAAATAAATATTGTTTTTTGCTTTTTACCCAATTTTATACAACAAAACATATAAAAATTGTTCTAGTTTATTTTTTGGAACATATTCCCATTTTTAATTTGATCAAACGCTTGATTTTTTTATTTTTTGATGAAGGTCAAAATGCATTAGTTATAAATATTATTTGCACATCATTTTATTAGCTAAAAAATTAAAAGGACAAGGATTTAACGAAAGAAAGGTCCTAGAGTCTGTATCCATTGCAGCCTTCGCAGAACCAAAAGTAAAGAAGTTCAGCAGCAACCGAGTCTTTCGAGTCTGTGGGAGGTAAGAACTGTTTTTTGAAGCAAAATACTTCAAAAACTTCCTGTTGCTGTCGAAGAGAGCTGAATTTGTAATCCGGTTGAGACATGCTCTAAAACAGTGGAGACCAAAATGAGAGGGTTAGAGATTTTTTTTTTTTTTTTTTTTTTTTTTTTATCGAACACTTTATTAAACAATAATTACCAAATAATTCATAATTTTTTCTTTTTTTATTTTAAACAACAAAAAATGTTTTGGAAATAGCAAAGGCCATAATTTATGTTTATCTATCTCTCTTTCACGTAGAGTTTCAAAACTTTGCATACTTGCCTCACTCTAATGTATATTCACGACGACTTGAACTTTAATTACTTACAAATTTCAGAAGTGCAACATCATATAAACTCTGTTAAATAAAAAGACAATAACTCAAGATCATTTTAACTTTAAACCGCTCATGGATCACCTGAAACAATTTGCATATATTTTATTTTTAAGAAAAATAAATATTTTAATTTTTCTTAAAAAAAAACTCAACCAACTTAGATTAACTTTATTTTTCTTAAAATCAAAATAAAATGTGAATTCTTTATATTGTGTGGTTGTGTACATTAAAATGCCAAGTGCAACGATTTAAACAAGCATACCTCCACAAATGAAGTTCAATCCCTAATGAGTTGTCCGATTGTGATAGTGTGAAATGGGCCCAGCAAATAAGATTTCGGAATCCTTACAAGATCCATATATACTTGTTCCATGGTTGGACGAAGATGAGGATTCTCATTCAAGCAAGAAAATGCTATTTTTGCAACTAAGGCGACTTCATCAAGAATTGGTTCTTTGTATCTAAAGATAGAAAGTCGTGGGTCCACTACATCCTTGAATAATAAGTCATAATTGGTTGGTTTCTCTGCCAAGTATGAAAGAAGCTCTGCAGGATGTGTGCCCATGATTATTTCCAAAGTTAACACTCCAAAGCTGTATACATCACATTTCTCATTGGCTTTCATGATAAAAGCAATCTCTGCAATAAATTTAATATTATTTATATCCATAATAATGCAAGTATAAGAGTAGTATTTTGGAAGGAACAAACAAGATGGACTTACCTGGGGCAGCATACCCGAATGTGCCAACAAATGTTGTCATATTGCTCGAGCCACGATTCAAGAACTTCACTGTACCAAAGTCGATGATGCGAGCTTCATCATATTTAGAACTTAGAAGAACATTCTTGCTTGATATGTCACGATGAACAATAGGAATTGAACAACCATGATGCATATGGAATAAAGCATTAGCCATATCTTTAACAACATTCACCCTCTTATTCCATTTAAACTCTGCAGCTTGTTCCTGATTCTTTAGTATTTTATCCAAGCTGCCACCTTCCATGTACTCATAAACCAAAATGGAGAATTGCAAATTGGCAAAAAACCCATACAACTTCACAATGCTACGATGTTTGATTTCTGTCAAAGCTTGAATCTCACTTGTAATAGCTTTTTGGTTAGAGATTTCCCCACTTGTCATTGAGTGAAGCTTCTTTACAGCAACAACATGACCTGTAGTCAACTCAGCCTTGTAAACACTTCCTTGGCTCCCTTTCCCAATAAGATATTTGTCGTCAAACCCCTCGGTGGCTATGATGACATCTTTGTACAATATTTCTCTTTCAAGACTCCATACAAAAAAGACATCTTCTAGTGGAGCTTCTTCATCATTGTTCCCTTCTTTTGTTGCTATTAGATGTGAAACAAAAGAGGCTCCAGCAAATATAAATAGCAGTATGGCCAATGGGAGGAATATTATCAAGAACGTTTTGCTCTTATGACCATGTCGATTTGTTTGTGAATTGCCACAAGGACTTAAACCAGTGACCTTGCCACATAGATCTTTATTATTCCTCAATGCATCAAAGTTGTGAAAGGCCGGTTTGACTGGAATGAGCCCTTCTAGTTGATTGTATGATATGTCAACAATAGACAAAGCTGACATTGGTCCATTGAAACTAGAAGGAATGGTTCCAGTGAGATTATTATGTGAGAGGTTCAATACTTGCAATTTGAGTAGCATTCCAAGCCTTGATGGTATTGTTCCAATGAACAAATTGTCACTAAGATCAAGTTGTTCAAGCTCTTGGAGTTCACCAAACTCAAGGGGAATGCTTTCATCAAATTTGTTTTTGCTCAAGTTCAAGCACCTTAAGCTTTTTAATTCCCCAAGCTCTCTTGCGACTGAGCCATTGAAATTATTTGCAGCTAAGTCCAAAATTTCAAGTCGGCTAAGTGATCTTATATTGGAGGGGACATTACCAGAGAAGTTATTATGGCTCAAAGAGAGTTTCATCAGCTTGATCAACTTCAGTAATTCTCTTGGAATTTGCCCAGACAAATGATTTGAAGACAAGTTAAGCAAACCAAGCTTAGTTATCTCTCCCAGTTGTGGTGGTATATCACCAGAAAGCTTGTTATTATCAATAATCAACTGTGTGAGATTTTGACACTTCCCCACCTAGATGAAAGGTGGCCATATAATTGATTACCACTTAGATCAATGTGGTTCAAATTAGGATATACTCCAAAAGCATCCGTTATATTATCAACTAATTGGTTGTTGTTAAGCCTGAGTCTTATTAGGCTAGAACAATCCTTCAAACTTGTTGGAATAGGACCAGTGAAATGGTTATCAGTACCACTAAGGCAAGCTAACGTCCCACTTTGACAAATATTTTGTGGCAAAGGACCACCGAAATGGTTTTGACTCAGATCTACATAATTCCAACTTGTCAGGTTATTCATTTCTCGTGGAAGCTGACCACTGAAATTGTTCCTATCCAGGTACAGGGAGGTGAGCTTTGTCATATTTCCTATAGTGGAAGGAACAAATCCCGAAAGACTGTTGTTTTGAATGATGAAATCATTTGCATTGACCAAGTTACCAATTGATGGAGGAATTGGACCAAAAAATATGTTATGAGAAAGGTCCAATTGATTGAGATTTGACAGGTTTCCTATGGAAGGAGAGATTGGCCCAGAAAGTCTATTTTTAAATAACTGAAGATCAATTAGAGAAGAGAGTTTCCATAATTCAGTTGGAATAGGACCCTCGAGATTGTTCTTATAGAGATAAAGTGTTTGTAACATGGTCAAATTTCTAATTGATGATGGGATTCTCCCTGACAGAGAGTTGGTTTGCAGACGAAAGTCCACAAGATTCCTCAACATTCCAATCTCTTGAGGAATGGGACCAGAAAGCTCAGAATTTTGTCCGAGCCATAGGAAATTCAAATTCCTCAAATTCCCAATTTCACGGGGAATTTGTCCTGTGAGATTACATGTACTAAGATCAAGATGATTTAGAGTGGTGAGATTCCAGACTTCAGGAGGAATGGGACCCCTAATTTGATTATCTGACAAACTTAACATCAAAATTTTTGACAACTTACCAATTTCATGGGGAATGTATCCATAAAATTGGTTGTAACCTATGTCGAAGTAGAGGAGATTAGGAAAGGCAGCGAAGTTGAGACTGGAAAGTGTACCTTGAATGTCAAAATGTGAGAGATTTATGTTGGTCACAGACTTGGATTTGTCACATGAAATTCCCCTCCAGAACTGTCTGCAAGGATCAGTGCCATTTTTCCAAGAGGACAAGGTAGCTTTGCTTTCGTCGTTAAAGCTAGCTCTCCAGTTCAAAAGAGCTTTTGCTTCGCTATCTCGTGCAGCAACAGATGCAATAAAGGAAGCAACACACAAGAATAATGGTAGCAGCAGCTTAGTGGAATAATCTCTTTCAGACATGGTTTTTTCTGGTAAATTTTCGAATCAGAAATCTTTTAGCTCTGCGGGTGAGTTGGTGGTTGTAAATTTTTATCAGAGGCTTGGGATGTTCAAGTGAATGATACAGACCTTCTTATAGTACATGGATAAGCCTTGGAGGCAATAATTTGACTGTATACAGTAATATTTTGCAAACATTAAAGTTAAAAATTGACTTCAAGAAAGATTAACTTACCAATTAAGTAAATGATGATCTGGATCTATTAAAGATTTTCCTTTTTTTTTTTTAACCAAAATTAAATTTTTCCTTTTTAAATTGATCAAGGTTCACTTCTTTTTCTTTTTCTTTTTTCTTTGTTTTATATTGTTTTGTTTTGCTTCTTAATTTTCAACAGCGACAGAAACTCATAATTGAAAACAACACTAAATGAACTTCAGATACCACTTGATTAAGATCTTTTTGGATTTATGTTTATATTTATAGTAATCAAATTTAATATACTAACTATTGACAATGACAATTAATTAATTCTCTACCGTGTTTTAATTATAAGGCAAAGTTAAAAAAGCCCTACTTAGTTTAAAATATAGGGCAAATATGCGGCAATGGTATTTTTTTCCCCCTCCTATTTGTCCCTATTTTATTGCGCTAATTTGATGGCTTTCTTTTAATTTCAGTATTATATTTTTTTGTTGACGTTAATTATAGTAAAATGTGAAGTTGACGATATATACAGTAAGTTTAAGAATACTAATTACCAATCTTTAAAAGCTATAAATTAATTAATTTTACTTTACAATTAAGCTTAGAAGGAGTATAGTGCTAAGCAAAAAGGATGAAGCGTGCTGGCCATATTGAAGCAGTGAGTATAATAAAGTAATGAGCACCCAAATTGGTTCCCCAAGGAGACACTCAACATATTATGTGGATTCATAATATTAGTAAGAGAACTCATCAATTTATCAAAAAAGTGAATAAACATAATTAAAAGTGGCATCCAAAATTGGAGGGAGGATAATTTCTTACAAAAGCAAAAGCATCTTTCCATTTTCCCCTTGCTAAATGATAATTACTTTACAAACGTCCAGATTTATTTTTTAAATAATATTTTAAATAGCACATAATTTCACATAAGATAATATCCTAATTGTCAGTTATTGAAAAAGAATTATATAAAAATCATCAATAGAAAATCTTAAATTTAGACCCTTGAAATTATATTTAGGGTGTAGATCTCACCATAATGACGATGAGCATAAAAACTGGGTCCCTTAGCCATAACAACCATTTGCAATCATAAACCTTGGCTAATTCTACGATGGAGATTTAATTTGCTAGTGGCTGTACTTTTCACATTGTCACAAATCTGTTTCTACGATTACAAGTGGATTAAAGCAACCAACGACGTCATACTTAGAATTAAAGGGAGCTTACCTACAACTAAACTCCAAAGTCATTTGCGTAAAGAACATGTTAGTTTAATGAGAACAGAGGAAAAACTTCTTGGAGTCAAGGTCCATGGACGGAAATTTCACACTACTTTTCCCCATAGAAATTTACTGGGAAATGACAATTTGGGACCAAATAATGAATTTATTTCCTTTTTGACATCAAGACGTGACAAAATTACAATCTAAGTGATCTTCATATTTTTATTAATCAAATTTAAAATATCCTAATACTGAGAATGACAATTAAATCCTCATGTCTTTATTCATTAAAGTTATAAAATCTCTTCCCCGATCTAAAATTTATATACTATAAGACACAGATGTAGTAATATTAATATTTTTTTCTTCACGAATGTGCATATCCTATATTAGGACTACAAAAAGATCTCACGCTTGTTTGATTCTATTTTTCAAAACAGTTTTTTTTTTTTTTAAAAAAAAAACACTAAAAATAGTTTAAAACACTGATTTCAATAAATTATTTTTTTTTTTGAAAAAAAACAGAAAGTGATTTTTAAAAACAAAAAGCAAAAAAATAGTTTTAAGGTTTTTATTTCTATTTCTTATTTTTTTGAGTCTACCACATGTTTACTGTTTTTTTTTTTTGCTCAAAGACACATGTTTACTGTTGACACTATACTATTAGTGTCAACCATTTCCACGTCACTGTCAGCGACACCATTGCCATGTTACTTCAAAACATTTTTCTAAAATAACTATTCAAACAGACTTTTTTTTTTTTGTTTTCAAAACTTATTCTCAAAAAAAAAATTATAAAATTGTTTTGGCAAAAAATAGAGAACAGAAACAAAAAAACCTCTGATTTCTAAAATACTACGGCCATTTTTCACTCTTGTTGCGAAATTACCATTTTTCGTATCATTTACAAAGGAAACATCCCATCACTGTCGCCAACTGTGCGGCTAGGGCTCCAAAAATTACAGAATTATTGAAAAGTGAAGGACCTAAAAATCAAACAACCCACTCAGCTAAAGAAACAAATTGAACCATATGAAATGATAACGTAACCTTTAACCGTAACAACTACTATTTATGGGAGGATTACCCAATTAAAGTTGCTACGGCTATTAACTTTTATTGCCTCTTTATATAATTAAAGTGTTATTTCTTATAGAAATCATTGACCTACAAGTCATTATTGACGTTTAAAACTTCTAAATACTAGTGGCCACTGTTTAAAGCTTTGTTGTAATTCTGTTATAATAAAAGTTATTTTTTAAAAGTAAAATACTCTAATTATCCTTCGGTTTTGTTTTAATTACACTGATCTTTCTCTATTTTAAAAACATATACTTAAGTTCAAACTAGTAACTCTATTAAGAATATTCTATAAATATTGTTAAAATATATTTCTTAATTAAAATTTTTATAAAACATAAATTTATTTACCAATTTAGCCTGACTCCAAAATCCAAAATTTTGCTTGTCAATTTGTAATATTATAAACTTTTAAAAATTTGACTAATTTTTTAAATTTTTGTAGAAAAATGTGAAAGATACAAATTTAAATGAATTATATTATCTCTCAAACCTATATAGTTTATTATATTTGATATAAAATATGTGTTTGATGCATATTTTGAGTCATTTAAGAAACAAAAATAAATAAATTTCAATAAATCTGATGAAAAATAAAAATTATAAATTTTATAATCTAAAATTAATAAATTTATAACATACTAGAAATTTAGAAAATTTATTAGAATTAATTTTTGGTGGTATACAATTTTTTATTTGCCCTTATATTTTGTTTAAATAATCCTAATATTAAATAGGCCTATTTTGGTCAAAAAGTTTAAAATTCAAACTTAATGGTTAACCAATGGTTTGGATGGATAGAAGTAGAATATCAAAATATAAAGAATGTTTGTGTAATATACATTTTAATTTTAAGGGAGGTCTTTATGAGTTTCCAAAATAAAGAGGAGGACAATATAATTAAGATAAAATAGAGAAGTGGTTAGAATATTTTACTCTACTTTTTTAAAATAAAATAATCACTATTATCCAATTTAAAAATATCTTCCCCTATCTAAAATATATATACTATAAGACACAGATGTAATATTAATATTTCTTCTTCCTAATCTTGCCTCTATTTTATTGTACTAAAGTTTCTGTCCTTCTTTTGATTTTCAGTATAATATTTCCAAGCAAAATCAGTAATGACGTTCTTTCTAGTGAGTTCCGTTTTCCTTATATCCAATCTGATCTTCGCGAGCTTCTTTTTATTGTGAACAGTAATTTTAATGGAAGACGAATGAAACAAAAAAGATATATATTTTTTACAAGTGTAAGGATACCAATTATCACATTTTAAAAATTGGTTTATTAAAAATATTAAACTTATTAATAATTGTAATTTTTCCATGTTTATGAGTTTCACATTTTTGAGATCACTTAGACTAGAATTTACGGATACCTTTCATATGTTTAATACGTAAAAAATAAATTAAATAAGAAAGTGTATTGTCATACAACACGAGACAATCATAAAACAATGCAATTTTTTTCTTTTTTCTTTTTTAACAACTCTCTTCCCCATCACCTTAATTATTGGAACATAGAAGCGATTTTATATTTTACCTTAAAAACCAAAATACCTTTTTTGCACATTTTTTCAGTATCTAATGATTTTGTTAAAATCATTACAGTACTATTTTTGTCAAAATCATTATTGTTTTAATCAATCTCCCTATTCAATTTGTCACGGCACACAAAAATAATAATGGCTTTGACAAAATCGTTAGGTACTGAAAAATGTGTAAAATGAGCATTTTGATCTTCAAACTAAAACATGAAAAATCCATATTCCTACCCCATCCTTCCTAAGTCCTTTGCAAGTTTTGATAGTTTTTTCTGGGTTTTGAAAGTTCAAGTGTTATTTAAATGTCTTTTTCCCAAAAATCTATTTATAAGAAATTAATTCCAACACCTCTTTCAATGATTTTCATGACAAAATCACTTTTTTTGTAAAACAAAAATAGTGATGGGAGGACTCAGCCCTTGTCACAAAAATACTGGAAGTCACCATTTTTTAATTCCTTGACAAGTAAAGTATGCGTGTGCAAAACTTTAGTTAAAGAAAAGAATTTACTCAATCATATCATGATAATAATAATAATAATAATAATAATAATATATATAAATAATTTGATTATTATTCGAATCTTTAAATTAATTAATATTTAGATAAGTGTGAGTGCTTTCACTCATGGAAAGTTTCCTCTCTGCAGCACCAAAATGGATGGCGTTGGACTATTTGAGGTATTTCCTTTTCCCTATTCCCCTTTAATTTTATCCTCAAAATCTCATATTCATTTCTATGCTAAAAAATGGATGGCTCAAATTTAATCTTAGAGAGTAGCGCATCAGTGCACAAAATTTCTATTAGGTGGAGTTGGGAGAATTTAATATTTGTAAAATTATTGTAACAAATATAAATAAATTTAAACTATTGAAATATAATTTACACAGTTCATAATTGAAATATCGACAAAAAAATTTAATTTATAAAAAATTATAACATTATAATAATATATTAAATTTGAACCATCAATTTATTGATATAAGGGTAAAAATAAGATTCCCATAACATAAAAAAATAGAGCATAATTAATATGGAGGTCCTTATAGTTTCAAATAAATTCTAATTAGGTCCATATAGTGTTTTTTTTTTTTAATCATGTCCTTATATTTTCACTTGTTTTTAATCAAGTCCTTTTTTTTTTTTTTTTTCTGTTTTTTCAAGTCCTTACTTTTTCACCTGCTTCTTAATTGGGCCCTTATATTTTTTTGTAATATTAATTTATAATACATAAATTAATAATTTTAAAAAATAAATGTAAACTATTAATTAGATAATTAAAAAATAATTAATATTTTTTTCATAATCCTTAATTAATTAATTCTAGTCTATTTTTTAAAATATATTATTCTAATGCAAATTTCATAGTTATCAAAATGAATCAAAATTATAATAAACAATAAATACTATAAATATATGGTTAATTAAAATTTTTACGAAAAATACTAAAATTTGAATTGTAATAATAAATATCTCTAAAAATAGGATATAATTATAATTAATTCTTATTTTTGAATTATTTAATTATTAATTTAAATTATATTTTAATATTATTTTTTTATTTAAATTTCAACTAAATTAATAAATTAAAATCCAAAAACCCACAAGAACCTGATTAAAAACATGTGAAAGTATAAGGATATGATAAAAAGATAAAAATTATCGGGATATAATTAAAAAAAATGGTTGAAATTATAAGGACTTGCAAATTAATTATCTCAAGAAATAGAGAGATGAGATTCTCAGAACTTACCCAAAAAAGATGAGATTTTTATTTAAAAAAAAGGGTTAAGTATTAATTTTGTCCATGAAATACACGTCCAAGAGTAATGTTGCCTTGAAAGTTCTTTTGGGAGCACTTGTTGCCCCGGAAATATAAAAACATAGCAATGTTACCATTTCGTTAATAACCCTAACGGTCAAACGTTAGTTGACCGCATTATACCGACGTCGATTGTCTACGTGGCTTCTTTCTCACTTTTTTGGGTTAAGTAACAATTTTGCCCCGGAAGTACACATCCAGGAGCAATTTTTCCCTGAAAGTTTTTTTTATCTCAATGTTACCCTGAAGTCTAAAAACGTAGCAATGTTGGCCCTCCATTAATAGCCCTAATTAATTGTATTTCACACTTTTTGTAAGCTTTATTCTCTCAGTCATCTCTGCTTACAATGCAAGGAAACATTGCTCCCAAAAAATCTTCCAAGGAAACATTGCTCCTAGGTAGAGCCGGGAATCGGGGCCGGCCCGCCCCTACGGGGCTGGCCCGACAGGCCAACCCTACGAGGGGCCCGAGATAAGGAAAACATCTATTTTTCAAAGCCCCCGATGGTACCGGGGCGGGGGCCCGAAAATTACTATTTCAAATTTTAACTATTTTTTTCCGGGTTTTTTCCAAAGAAATATAATTAGTAAATTGCAACCATTAAAGTTCTAATCTATCAAATAAATATTATCAACATTAATATCTAAATAATACAAATCATCCAACAAATAAATACATTCATTAACGTAATAAAAAACAAACCATTGTCCATAATTGCCTCACATAAAACGTAAGAAGTATTAAACTAAGCAACATTAAATAACTCACATAAAATATAAAAGCATACCACTATCATTGTCAATTGTCACCTTCTTCATCACTATCATCAATTTCATAGATATTTGATGTGATTCACTTTGAGCGAAAGGCATTTGTGCTTCACTCTTTGACTATTTTTTTTTTTTTTAATGAAAATGCTACGAAACGGGGCCTAACAAGCCGGCCCGAGGCCCTACAGGGCCAGCCCTGCAGGGCCAATTTCAAATTTCAGGCTTATTTTTCAAGCCCGAGCCCTACAAGGCTAGGGCCATCGGGCCGGCTCCGATTTCCTGGCTCTACTCCTAGGCGTGTACTTCAGGAGAAAATTGATACTTAACCTTTAAAAAAATTATAAAGAGGAAAAGGAGAGGATATGATTCCAAATGGAGGACAAACATCTTCAAGATATAGTGCAAATTAACCACAAAAGAGAGTATATATGCTAAAAAACCCTCTTCACGCATCATCTTGTCCAGTTGTGTTTAAGCTAATTTGTTGAATAAAGAGTAGAGAAGCAATTAAAATAAAATAAAATTAAAAATTAAAAATTTAAAAAAAAAAAAAAAAAAACTAGCTTTTTTCGTAAAGAAGGGAATTATAATATAGGTCTCTTTAGTCACGAGTCACTGACTCGCTTATATATACGCGTGCCGCCCAAAAAAAAAAAAAAAAAAACTGAGTCTAAATATTATATTATCTGGAGTATCCCATAAATTTATTGTGAAATTGCAATTTCTCCAGCAGTTTGCGAGTTGAGAGTTATGTCATCAATATCAATTTGTTGAAAAATTCGTAGACCTTGACCGTAACAAAAATGATCATTTTACCCAAAAAAAATATCTTTACCACATTTTCAAATGTCTTCTCCTCTAAATATGTTTAAATTTTAATTCTCTAATACTATGATCTTTTTATATTTAAAAATCGGAATCAAAACTGTCAGAAAGAATATTTTGCTTGCTTGGAAGGTTGAAGGAAATATGGATATTAAAAATACTTGCCTTAATATGCATTCTTTCACTTTTGATAAGAAGGACGAAGCTGGTTTAAACTTAAAAAATTAAACGCATAGTTTAACCAAAAATTAAAGCTATTCGACCACTTTTTTTTTTTTTTTAAAGCTGGTGATTTGGGTGGGTCAAGCTTGTTCAGGACAATCTGAATTTGCCCAACCTTGTAAAAAAGCCCAAATAGCAAAACCAGATCAAACAATTCAGGTTTTTTGAGCCTGTGGAAAGCTTTTAACCAGGTGCATAGGTTCTAGCTCAGACTATTTACATACAGTCACACAGAGCACACACCTCACCCCCTTTTGTGTGTGTTCGAACTACGTGGACTTTGATCCCTTCACGAGGTACGTAGGCCCTAGGCTTGGCTCCTAGTCAAGTCCAACAAATCTGTTCTCGAAACGAACATTGGCGCCGACCGTGGGGATCGCTAAACTACGATTCCCGCGACCATAGATGGTCAATAATTCAAATTCCCAACTGCCATCCACGAGAGAAACTTTTTTGTTAAGGTGTTGTACGGGGGTTTGTCAATCTCTCTGTACCTTTGTTCATGGGAGATCATAGAGATAAAGAAAGGAAGAAACAGACGTGCGTACGAAGAACTACGGTTTCAATCACTGGAGATTTCGACCCGATTTTCAAATCCAAAATCCCGAGTCCCGATTTCGCCGAGATTCGACGTTGATATCGGGAAAGTGTGAAATTTGATGCTCCGAAATTATCTCGGTTTCATGGATTTTGTTCGGATCACAAGTCTTGGAACTCGGCTTCCTGGTTGGACCTCGGTTTCCTTCATCCAGTTTCGTTACTCGAATTCGGTGCCCGGGAACCCGGCTTAATGGTTGAAACCCGGCTCCTTTATTCACTTGTTGGAGCTCGGCCACTTTTGATGCCACCTCGGTATTTCCATGAGAGCCGAGGAGGAGAGTTTCCACCAAGATGTGGAGAACGATTTTGATTCACAGCAGCCGACTTGAAATTGAGAGAAAATCAAGAGATACTCAGGGTTTTTTATCGGTTTCTAGGTTGCGTCGCACGTAGGGTTCTACAATCATCCCAACCTGAATTCTGAGATTTCATTCCCGGAAGACGCTTCGGATGCCTTCTACGGTGGAATCAGGGCAGAGGAAATACCGACCTGAATTCTTGGTGGCAGCAACTGAAAAATATCACCGATCATATGCATAAATATCCCTAAGGAGGTTCTCCTGCAATCCTGTAGCATTAAAGTATCACCGGAGAAGCTAGCCTGCTATGTTAATAACGTCTCCCTATATAAGGGTCTTCCAATTACTCCTGAGCCCTTACTAGAGAAGCCACTGATTTGCCCTTGGGTTTTGCCATCTGCATCAAACTTGTATCAATGATTCTCGTCGGGCTACCGTTGACCCTTGAAGGAGGATTATTCAAAGCAAAATCAGCGTGGAACAGCTTCTGAGGACTACTCCCATCTTGGAAGGCATGAATGGATGTGTCTTTCACCTCGTGTCTCGTGAAAGAATATGTGCTTATGCTAAAGGGAAATTTGATAACCGGAAAGGACTTCAATCCCTCTCAACCCAATTGCACGGAATATACAGGCTAGCACGCAAATCAAGGAGGGAATTTTGCATGGAAATAAATATGCAAATGGCTATGCACAGCTTTTTTAATCAAAATTTAGAGATGCTTGAAACTCTCTGCCACGACGCTTATACTAGTATTTCAAATGATGTTTACGTGGAATTTTTCTTGCACTTCCATCATACTATACAGATTGGGATGCAACACAGCATGAGATTAAAAGAATCAATTTTTTATTCAGTGGGGTAGCAATGGAGACTATTATTTGTCTCATTCATTCTTTTTCATGGAGCTGGCAAATTTCTTCTTGATACGGCCTCGAATTCGGGCTCTGTGATAGTTTTGAAGGCGGAACCGGTTACACCGAATTTGGTTAAAATCCGGGCTTCGTGTTAGTTTTTGAAGGCGGACTGGTTAAACTGAATCTAGTTTAAAATCCGAGCTTCGTGCAAATTTTTGAAGGCGGACTCGGTTACACTAAATCTGGTTAAAATCCGAGATTCGTATAAACTTTCGAAGGCGGAACCCTGTTACACTAATACAGTTAAAACCTGGGCTCCGCGTAAAAACAAATCAAGGGTTACAACACCCATAATGGTAAAAAGGGTTACGACACTCGTAATGGAATCTCGGGTTACGAAACCCCTCTCGGATAAACTAAAGATTTTCTGGTTAAGTCCGCGCTCCTTAATTGGACCCCAGATTAACTGAAAATTACACTGTTGACTCCGCGCGCGCTCCTTAAAAGGACCCCGGATAAAGAATTCCTCACTGGAAATTCAAATGCTTTACTATCGATAGTCAAAGATACTACTCCGAGGTCATTACACCCGGACAGAAATAAAATACACCGAGGTCATTACACCCGGTCATAAACATGACATCGAGGTTTTTAAACCCGGTCACAAACAAAACACATCTAGATGGATGACACCGGCCGTTGTACTCCGGCGCGCCCTGGTTAGAGCTCGGCGAAATTGCCATACGTGGCCTTCGCGGAATTGACGCGTCAACGCTCGCCCGATTTAAGAATTCGAATTGTCATGTCGACCTTGGTCAGGTCAAAATGTCTAAGTATTGCGTTACGGACACCTCTGCTGGACATGTGGCAATTTGCCCTTATCTCGGTTACAATTCACTTTTTTGGCTAACCAAGCCGGAACGAGATAGCGCGGTTAAGTAACACCCCACGAGGTTAAAACGGACAACCCTGTCCAACATCCCCAGACTTAAGTTCTGGTCGAGCATACAGATCTGTACCTACTACGATCGATAAATTTCTAACTAAGCTTAGAATTTATAAACAAAACATGGAAATCAAGTTGATTAAGTTAAATCATATATTGTCAAAACATTCATACAAACGGCACAAACGCCAGGAATGTTCGAGCTTGAAAAGGCCACAGACGCCCCAAGAAAAAAGTAAAATAAAGCTAAGTTCTCTGATCCCTAGCTCGGGGGAGCAGCATCACCAGAAGGCACCACCTCGTTGGACTGCCCGGCCTTCGGAGCTCCTTGCCCGGCCTCATCATCGCCTTGCTCTTCCAGTTCGTCCTCCTCAAAAGACAAGGACCCACCATCGGGCGTCGGAGGGGGCAGAACCAGGACATCATCCTTCACATAAGTCCGATAGTCATACCCGGCAAGGTTCAGGGATACGTTCGGATTCAAGTGCTTGATTTGTTCTAAGGCCATGTCGAAGCAGTCGGAGGCAGTCTCCTTCAACGAGTTGGTGGTGTCCAAATGGGCCTGCTGCTCCGGCAGAAGAGCATCCTTGGTCGAGTCTAGCTCGGAGGCCAGATCAACGAACAGAATGCAGTGCCTTCACAGCATCCAGGCTCTTAGCAAGAGCATCCTGCAGACGGGTGCACTCGAAGGTCATTTTCTCCAACGCCTCTCTCACGACCAGAAGTTCGTCGGTCGCTTTACCCGCAGCGGCCTTAGGAACGCCTGAGGGAACCACCTCGCTGGAGGGAATGAAGATCAACCTCGGACATGGATCCGGGTTGAATAGCCAATGCACCCCGGCAGCCCAGAGCTCTTGACTGCCAGGCTGGGGGGGCAACTACTATACAATTGTCAATGGTGTAAGAAGAACTAACGGAAGCCGCACGGGTTATTTGAATTTTCAAATATCCGATTTGAGGCAAGCGAAAACAAAGAACGAGGGAAAGGCAAATGGATCCCGCCTGGGAAAAAACCTATCACTTAAACAAGAAAGTCGGTAGCGAATACGAATGAATCTGAATTCGTCAAGACTTGGACAAAAGCAAATCAAGCTGGAACAACTCAGATACGAAAGATCCCGACCTCGAAGTCGAGCGAACTCTTTGATATTACCTCAGATCCTTGAGACATTACCTCGGATCTTTGAGCAAATGACATTAGTAACCGGGGTCAATATGATACAACCCGGCAATACGCGGAAGATAGGCAAGAGGGTAAGATTCACGGCAATCTAGCCCGATAACCTAAAGAAAGATCTCAATCTCAGAGTCAGGCAAAAATGCCTCGGCATTATCCCGAATCCTAGAGACATTACCTCGGATCTTTGTAGAAGATGATTTCGATAGCCGAGATCAACACTTGGATTCAAATGCAGACGAATCATCTCGGCACTATTCAGGATCTTTGAGACAAGACCTCGGATCTTCGAAGTAAGCCGCTTTGACAGCCAGGATTAACGTAAGTCAACTCGGCAATGTAAGGCCCACGATAGCAAAGGTCGGCTAGTAAAACCGGGGGGGCAAAATACATCTCGCGGCTCGGGAGGCGACCTACCGAGCTGGGGGGCAACTGTTACGGACCTGTACTAAGGCCCAATGTCGAGGCGGCCCAACTAAGTAAACATCTAAGATAACAGCGTACCTATAATATAGGAGGACCCTATATTATAGCGGAGACCCACCATCAGCACGATGAAAGGATTCGAACGGTATCCGCGTCACGTACTCCCCTAGTGCTTCGCCATGGAGATCATGCCCAACCACGATGGAGATCATGTCCAACCACGATCTCTTCCACGGTGACCTCTATAAATACAGAGACCAATTAACCAGGTGCACGGGTTCTAACTCAGACTATTTACATACAGTCACACAGAGCACACACCTCACCCCCTTTTGTGTGTGTTCGAACTACGTGGACTTTGATCCCTTCACAGGGTATGTAGGCCCTAGGCTTGGCTCCTAGTCAAGTCCAACAAATCCTATTCTCAGAACAGAACAGTTGTCTTGGTATAAATTATTGTCTTGGTATAAATAATAAAGACATTCACTACAAAAAAAAAAGCAGGTTTTTTGCGGCGAAATTTTTCCCTCGCAAAAGAGCAAATTTCCGTAGCAAAACGATTTGTGGCGGAATTTGCGGTGAAAAATATTCCGTCGCAAAAATCGCCCACGCAAACCCAATTTTTGTCGCAAAATTGGATTTAGCGGAACAATTTTCCCTCGCAAAGCTTGAAATTTGCGAGGAAAACGGAATCCATCGCAAAATTTGTGAGGGAAAGAATTTTGCGAGGATCAAATCCTCGGAAATTTTGAAATTTTGCGAGGGATCAAATCCCGCAAATTTGAAATTTTGCGAGGGAAGGTATACCCCGCAAAATCCAACATTTTGCGAGGGATCCGATTCCCGCAAAACCCAACATTTTGCGAGGATCCGATTCCCTCGCAAAACCCCACATTTTGCGAGGAATCTGTTCCTCGCAAAATCGAACGTTTTGCGAGGGAATATTTTTCCCTCGCAAATCCCCAATTAATTTTAAAAAAAATCAAATGATTTTAAAAATTTAATTAATTTCATAAAAAATATTAAAAATTAGCAAATAAAAAGATTTATATATGATAAAAATATATTGTAACAATCATAAGAGTTTGCATAGAAATAACAAAATATTACAAAGTATAATGTTTCAACCAAAATAAACTAAAAAAAGTCTACACCTACTTGTGATGCAGTTGGTCACCCCGTATCGCCATCACCATCAAGAGGCGGCCCGTACCCTTGTCCTTCAAAAGGGAGTGGAGAAGTTCCCGCAACTCAATAATCATCTTTCCTTGCTCCTTCACTGTGCTTCTTGCTCTTTCACCTTTGCTTCCAACGTCTTCACCCTCTTATCTTCTACAAAACCAATATTACGAAGTTAGTTTATTTTTTGTACTTCATTTAAATGGATGAGGGAATAATGGTTTGCGATTGGTAGCAAAAGTATTACGTCTACCTGTAGAAACACCTCCAATACTTCCCGATGAGCGCTTCATAGAAGACTTAAGTTCGGCCGGCGAGGCACCCATCCCGAAGACTCTCCCCTTCTTGTCAAATCCTCCCGCCTGCCTGAATGAAGAGACTCTCGTTATCGAATAAGAGGGACGCTCGTTCTCAATCTGCGAGTCTCTCTCTTGCGTCAGCTTCTGATAGGTCTCCTACAATCACACAATAATACATCACAAATAAGACATGTAAACTGAAATAAATGTTATTGTTTTAAACAACTAATAAATCTAGTTAATATCTCACCGCGCATTCCGGGACTTGGTGTTAATCCAACGCCTCCCACCTTCAATCTCCTTGGAGTGGGTCCGCTCAAAGGCAACCCAAGAAATCGAATCCGCGGGAATTTCCCCGTGTCCGCCTTGCAAACACAAATTGATAAGCGTTAATTAAAAGAGAAATAATAAAAATTGATAACCGTCAATTAATTACTTCAAAGTATAAAATATTGAAAGCTAAAATAGAAAATAACGTATACTTACAATTTTTCGCTTATGCTCACTTAATGGAATGCAGCCACCAACATATGACGGTTCATCCATTTGGGCCTATTTAACTTATTTTGTTCACTTTGCTTTATAAATTTATCGTCGATGGCCCATTTTTCAAATAATTGTTCTACGACCTCGCTTGAATCCAATTTTTTCTTTCCCCTTCCCTCTCTCAATTTATAAAATCTATCGACATCCACTTGCCTGGCCTTGAAGTTATAAGCTCTTTTTAAATCTACCGAATCAACCGTAACCAGCTAAACTCTCCCGAAAAACAATATGCTACAATTAGTTCTCCAAAGTATAAAAGTAGTTAATCAATTTGTATTTTGATGAGACGAAATTAATAACCATAAATCATCGATTACTTACTAAGAATTCCCCGAACCAAGTGTCCGGTCAACCCGAGGAATCTCTGTCCACTTGGCCCAAGGCCGAGTGAAATTACGGAACATTTGATCCTTTATGAATTTCTTCACTTAGGCTTATCGTTTGAAACCGAAAACAAAGAAAATGTTACAAATATTAGCATACAAGCTAAAGGTAAAAAATCATAACATTACTAGTAACTTTACATTACTTACCGGTGCCACCGATAGGACGAATCCACATCTTCCCCGTACTCAGATCAAATGTTCCCCAAGTGGTATCGGAGGAACTAGCATCCCCGACCGGCTCGAGGCGACTCGGTGTGCTAAAGGAAGAAGTATTGAAAATGTTATAACATAGATGCTTATAAAAAACAAAATATATGTAAATTAGTCAGAAATCGTAAACTCAACCTGCTCTGCCCCTTGCTGTGGATCAATCGGAGAGACAGGCACACCTCTACCTCTACCTCTACCGCCCAAAACAGAGTCGGTAGTAGACGGTGAAGATGAAAAAGTAAATGACGGCATCTCTGGGGAAGAGTCAAGCCCTCTGCCTATGGAAGAGGTAGATGGTATCGCCCTACCCCCTAATAGGACAGGACCGAGAGCTACCACTACTACGTCCAGTACCTGAACGCCTTCCTCGATGCTCCATCTCTGAACACTTATAAACATTATATCAGTATATATAAAAATATAAGAAATTTACTCAATATGATCGGCGAAGTAATAAAGTATCTAGTATAAACAAAAAAAACTAACTTAAATCAATCGGACGAATCCTGTTCTTCGACCTCGCCAAACACACCTTCCTCCAGGTGTCTCATAGTCGTCGAATTCAGATTCACTAGTTGAGTATATCTCTTGTGCCTCATCATCATCTCGATTCCTCATCGTCAATATTGATAGGAATCAACTCTAACTCCACGGTGGAATCAAAGAGATTGGTTGGTAGATCGTCCTCGGCAATACTTACGGCAAGTACACGTTCCACATCGGCTTGAACGGTTCGTCATATCGTCATTTGTTTCGACTTTTCGACTTAGGTATAATGTTTCGTGCTTTGGTTTTGATAACTCCTATCCACCCTTGGCGGGATGTAGGGTATGATGTATAATAAACCTGTTGCGTCTGTTGAGCAAGAATGAATGGGTCATAACTAACTGTATATCTCCTTGACCAGTGGATCTCAACATTTCCATATTTGTCCACTTTTGTCCCACGCGGAGTGTTATCAAACCACTTACATTTAAATAGAGTCACCGAATTGTCCCGCTCGTAATCCAGCTGAATTATGTCAATTAATATCCCGTAGTAGTCGCCCTCGACTCCGTCGCTTAGCCACCTCTACAACATACACCGTAATTGCAACATTCGTATCCTTGTTCGCTTCAACGATTTGCAAACCGATACCCATTGATTACATATTTTTTGATCGAGTAATGTTTGCGGACCCGTAAGATAAACTCCACACAACATCTTGGGGAGCCTCGGGGTGGTGCACGAAGAAGGATCGTAACCATTTAAAAAACGTAACGTTCATGAATTGATAAACATCTGAATCCGACATCTCAGGATTTGTTGATCGGACCGAATTAGAGAAGTAACAAAAAAGAAATGAAATTAATACTTTAATTTTTACCGTCACAAGAAACAAAAGATGAAATCTTACTTTAAGTATTCGGCAGCGCGTCACGGTTGTTTAAAATGTACCACTCCGCTATTTTTTATCTATTCCTTCCGAGTTGACCTACAATGTTTTCGCACGACTCGGCCCAGGATAATTAAATATTGATATATGACCACTCGGTTCACCGCCATCATCGTTACGAGGTACCACTCTCCATCTTGATATAACTTCCGGGGGATAATAGTATGAGGCAAATTTAGTGGCCTCTTCGACTAGAAAAGCTTCAACGATACATCCTTCAACGTACCTTGAATTTTTTATCTTCTTCTTAAGTGTGTGTAAAAACCTACAATGGACAATCGAGGGTATGTCTCATAGTCTTCGTAATGTGTGTGTTTCAACTAATCACGAGACAAATTTTTCTATATATATATATTACCTTTCAAACGGATACATCCACCTATATTGTTGTGGACCTCCTACCCTTGCTTCGTACGCCAAGTGAACAGGCAAATGTTCCATTAAGTCAAAGAAGCTAGGAGGAAACACCATCTCTAACTTACATTGCATTATTGGCACGCTCTCCTCCAGTTGCCGTAACTTATCAACATTAAGCTCGAAGCACAAATTGTTCTAAAGAACAAGGAAAATTCTGTCGAGAATACTCAATATATGCTTTGATAGTGCTTTGAAGGCCCACGGCAACAATCTCTGAAAGAAAACATGACAATCATGACTCTTCATCCCGACTAACTTCACCTCGTTCATGTCGACACATCTCTTAAAGTTTGATGCATAACCATCTGGTAGTCTCACACCTTTAACCCATTGCAACAATTGTAAATTCTACTCTTTGTTCAATGTGTAAGACGCTTTAGGTTTGGAAATTCGGTTGGCGGCATTCTTGATCAAATGCAAACCAGGCCTTTTGCAAATATGTTCTATGTCAAGTCTTGCGTTGGGATCGTATCCTTCGTCTTACCCTTGGTGTCCATTACGGTGTGCAGAATATTACAAAACACATTCCTCTCAATATGCATGACATCGAGGTGTGTCTTAACAATTGATCTTTCCAATATGGTAGCTCCCAAAAGATGCGTTTGTTCCAATGATGCTAAACGCCATATCCCTCTGGTGAGCTGGAAGCGGCTCCCTCTTCAACACTTTGAATGTACTTGACCCTGTCCCATATTTCTGGGCCACTTAAACGACGAGGTCGATCTGCGTGTTCGACCCCATTCCGCTTGAAGTCTTTTCTATTATTCCTAAACGGATGATCAATAGGCAAGAATCGCCGGTGCCTGTCAAACCAACACACTTTGTGACTATATTTCAAGCTATAACCCATGTTCTGTTTGAGACATATCGGACATGCAAGCTTCCCCGAAGTTTGCTATTCACTCAACATCCCATATGCAGGGAAATCATTTATCGTCCACATTAAGGCAGCTCGCATGGTGAAATTTTGGCTCAATGATACATCATACGTAAGAACCCCTTCACTCCACAACATCTTCAACTCGTCTATCAAAGGCCTCGAGATATACATCTATTTTCTTTTTGGGTTGGATGACCCGGGGATTAACGCGTTGAGGAACAAAAATTCTCTTCTCATGCACATGGAAGGTGGGAGGTTGTACGGAGTCACAATCACAAAGCCAACGGGAATAATTACTTGCCCGTCGGTTGAAAGGAGCGAACCCATCTGAACATAAACCAAGACGGACATTACGGGGATCGCCGCAAACGAAGGATTTGCCTCGTCAAATTTCAGCCAAGCTTCGGCATCGGAGGGATGCGTCACAAATTTTTCATCCTTGCAATGCTCCCTGGTGCCATCTCATGTGAGCGGTTGTTTTTGTGATGAATACAATCTACGAAGTCTTGGCACGAGAGGAAAGTACCACATCTTGCTTAACGCTTTAAAGGTCGTTTTTCTTCCATTCCTCACAACTTTGTACCTCTCATGTGCACAGAATTTACATGTAGTTCGCTCAGCATCATCCTTGTAATAGAGCATACATCCTCTCAGAAAGCAATGGATTTTTTCACATCCGAGCCCAAGCTCTTTCACCTTTTTCTTTGCTTGGTAAAAATCTTTTGGCAAATTATTGTCATTGGGAACAATCTTACTCATGATCTTCATCATCTCATTGATGAATATTCACTATTTTCAATGTGTTCACAACCTTCCCATAAAGGACATTGCGCATCTTGAAGCATTTTATAGAACCTCTCGGCTTCGGATTAGGATCCTCTCCCATGTTTGCTGGTTGAGTATGTGCACTTTGGTCTCCTCTCCCATATATGACGGTTCAGCATGAGTAACGGGATCAAAGTATTGGCCGATCGACGGTCCGCGGCATCCATAACCAACTGCTCATATTGATTAAGGTTGTATCGATGAGTACTATCTCCATAATAACCACTCGTTGTTTGTCTGACTTCCCCATGAAATTGCCAACATTCATAATTTGGCATGAATCCTTTTTGACACAAATGGATTTTGACCGTGCTCGGATCATGAAATTGCATACATGATGAAGACCTTTTGTCATTAGCCTTGGGGTCCACAATCAACAATTAACCAAGGATTGCGATAGGCAAACCTGGGATCGTTCTCTCTTCTCGAGGAGCCTTTTATTGAATCCTAAGTAATCTAGATGTCATGCAAATGAAATGAAAACAAGGGGGATTGGGTTTTGTTGGGATTATAACAAGAATTAAAGACAGAATGAAAAGAGCGAGATTTAATCAAATTAAAATGGATCAACCCAGAATTGGGATTCCAAGACCTTCCATCATCGAACAAAAATAGAATAACTGAACTTATGATTGATTCTAGACAAATCGAAATCTCTGCATTTGTCTAAAAACTCCCTCAACTAGACGATCGCCTAGCATATGTTCGAATACATGGTATGTTTTCTGTACGAACACACAATACTCACATGAACTGATCCGAATTATATCCTTGGGATATCAATCTGGATGTTAGATCTAACATCCAATCTGTATCTAAACTCGAATCCGATTGAAGTACGAAACAAGTTAGTTACCGATTAAAGCGCAAGTCCTCCGGATGACACCATGAAATCCTCAACTCATGGGTCGATCACGAAAACTTAGCCAAGCATGGCTGTATAAAATGAAAATGCAGAAATAAAGATGTTCATCATGACCACGAAGAACATGAACAAGTTCATCATGAACACGAAGAACATAAAGAACAATTAAAGAAAATGAAAGCTTCTATTCCAATATAAAAATAAATCTCAACAACATAATGAATCCTTACGAGAAAGAGATGAAGAATAAAAAATCAAAATAAAATAATTAAAAGGAAAGATTAAGACTTAAGCCATTCCAAGTAGAAGGCAAGAAGTAGAAGAAGGAAGTTAGAATGGGAGAGATCTTGGTCTCCAAATGTGTTTGTTTCCCTTCAGCCTCTTCATCTATTTATAGGAAAATTGGGCATCTCATTCATCCATTTTGCACCTAATTTCGTCACTTTTCTTGGTGGCAAATATGGAAGAATCATTAAACCACTTTCCACCTCCAAAAACGCGTCCTTTGCAAGCTGGATTACACCCCGAAAATGGCGGATCTAGACCACGTGGTCTTCATATTAAATGTTGCCCTGAATGTAAGCTTTCCAACAACGCAAACCGGACCTAATTTGGAGGTATGTAGCTCCAGTTATGGGTCAAATACCGAACATCATTCCAGAGTCCAGTGACAGCAGCCTGTTTCGGCTTCCAGGCCCATTTTGGCCCTCTAAACATCTGATTTGGCTTTTGGGCTCTTCATAAGATTTGTAGGGATTCCTCTTAGATTTCTGAAAATGCAAATTGAAGATCCATTGGACTTCTAGAACTCAAGTTATACCCAAAATACCAAACAGTATTCACGACCCAATTGTAGTAAGAATGTGACTAAAGTTCAGTTTTGAATCCAAACTCAAGATGTGACCAAGATTAATGCAAATAAAGTCTAAAAACTCATTATGAAGATGAAATCACATATTTAGCTAATTGATACATTAAAGCATGACAATGATAGATTTTTTAGCTTCTTTTTGCATTTAAAATATCATGAATTCAAAGATTATCAATACACCTACATTTCACACACGAACAACTGATCGAGGTACTTGAATTAGCTACGTGCGCGAGCAAATTTGATGAACTCTTCTAAACCCTCCAAGAATACTTGAGTAAGTTGTTTTTTCGGAGTTAGACGATTATACATCCAACTCCTATCACAATCACCTTCCATACTTCCTCAACCCACCCTACACAAAGACTTTTGGGGTAAACACAATAATACTAACTAATTCGGCTACTAACCTAAGTAGGTAATACAACTAGCTGCTTCTACCGGCCAATTGTCACTTAATCAAGAAAGTGGGAAACAAACACATGCAGTGAACAAAAAACAAATCCCAGCAAGCAACCAGAGAATGAGGATAGTACACTAGAAGATGGGGACATGCATGTGGACGGGGCATGAAGTCTCAAAGATGAAGAATACCAAATAATGATAGCTGGCAAGCTACTAACCGATATTTGATCAAGTCGCTGCAAATCACTTTCGTTATTCAACGGACGTACAAGGGTGAAGCATTCCCTATCTGGGAGTAAAACACATATGCCAATATTATTTAAGAGCTTATGAAAACAATCACCATAGTCATACAGCATTATGCAACTATATACAACAAATAATCGTTGAAATGTTAACAGATAGACAAAAACAAAACCATACAGTCACACAGTGAGCACAGAGTGAACCACTCTTTCGCCTTCTATTAAAGACAGACAAAAATGATAGTCATTGTAAATTGTTTACAACTTAAGTAATTAGAAAAGGGACAATTTTATATTATCATATATACATTTAAAACTAATAAGTAGGGTCAAACTAGGTTTAAGCAATTTATTGTGTTGCATATGAAGATCGTATAGTCACGCGGGGAAGCATTATTTTTTCAAAACACAAGGGCTACATACTAATATCTATTGATAAACACACACACACACACACACACACACACACACGAGAGGAGTAAATCAAGGACAGGTCAAAATTTACGGATATATATACCCATATCATTATGGTCTACAATGCTCCTTTGATTCCTCTTATTCTACATAGATTTCTTGGCGGTGGGTATTTTTTATCAATGGTAAATATCAATTCCTCTCATATCAATTCATGCATTGTACACCAAAAAAACAACCATCACCTTAACTATCATCAATTAGCAAAAAGAGTAGACGAGATATATTCTGAGTTTTTGAGACATTTGAACATGGATAAGCACACGTACTAGTGATGCGGATCAAGGGACATAAACACAAAACTATGAGAAGTAGGCAATAAACGACTACCAGACAAAGGGTTATAGTCCAGAGAATATAGACATAGGCTCATGAACACAAGAACCAAACCATATTATTGCAGTGTCTCAACAACTGGGGACTCTTCCATGTGCTAATAATATATATTTCTTGTTTAATAAAACGATTTTCTGCATATTCCACATATTTTTTAAAAAAACGAAAAGCATTGAATGAAACTCGTGTGTAACTAGCTAGTTACACATGAGTTTCATTATTTAGAACAAAATGACATACATCATCCTCGTTATAATCATACTCCTACCTACAAATGTACATTAGAAATCAAGTAAGTAAAGATCCTTGGAGATAGTGTTACTTTGGGAGTTCAGCCGCTCCGATTCTCTCCCACCAATGAACTTCAATCAAGTGCCCTTCGCATCAACTTCTATACAACACACACAAATTTGAAGCCCTTTTCCTCCATACAAATGCGAATATATTACAGTATCATATACCAAAGCCTCTTGCAATAAAATAAGAAAAAATGAGTTCCTGCATCGGGATTCAAATAGAGTTCCCCTCAGAACGATATGCCAGTTTCAGTAAAAGGCTATGAGAAAATGAATAACAAGCAAGAAAACCCAAAACAAGACATGCCAGTTTCAGTAATTGAAATCTTGTACTCATACTAGTCTGATTAAAAATGCAAAACAGAAAGACAAAACAAATAAGAACAAGACACTGTTAACAGTAACACGCCATGGGAATCGAATTGCAGCACAAAAGAGAAAACAAGAGAAGCACTAGATCATGGAGAAACAGTTAAATCGTTCAAATAATTAATCACCCAAGTGAATTACGGAATTAGCATCAAAACCCGAGACAATACTAACTATATAGTTTCCGTCGAAATCAAATAATTAAAGGGGCATATGGTCGTAATTAATCGAAAAAAATCCACCCCTAACCGAGAGCGCGTCGAGAACAGAGGAGAGTAAGATCCTGAGAGGTGCGACGGCCGTCGAGAACAGGCCGAGAGTGAGACCCTAAGAGATGCGCCGGCGTCGAGAACTCGCTGTGTGCTGCGCTTGTGCTCACTGACGATGACGACTCGACGAGCTGAGGCCTGAGATCCTGAGAGGTGCGACGGCCGACGGTGAGCACGGTGAGGTCGAGATCTGGATCGTTTAGGGAATTAGGGTTCTTTGGCTCATAAACGTTCAGGGTGGTCGAAGAGGCAGACGGAAATGGAGACTTAGGATTTTTTTTTTTTTAACCACGGGGCTTATTTTGACTTAAAATTTTGTGAGGGAATTTAGTTTCCCTCGCAAAATGTACGAATTTTTTGCGAGAACGGAAATTCCCTCGCAAATGGCCAAACTTTGCGAGGGACAACCTATTCCCTCGCAAAATGCGGCATTTTGAGGAAATTACCTTCCCTCGCAAATTTGTGAATATTTTGCGAGGAATCATCGTTCCCTCGCAACTTTTGTCCACATTGCAGAAAATTGGGGGAAATAACCCGCCCAATTTTTTCACAAGTTTGCGACGGACAAATGTTCCCTCGCAAAGTCTGCGATTTTGCGAGGGAATAGAGGTTCCCTCGCAAAATGTGCACATTTTGCGAGGACTCTTCTTCCTCTCAAATTGCGAAAAAAATTCGGGAAATTTCCCCCAATTTTTCGCAATGTGGACAAAATTTGCGAGGAACGATGATTCCCTCGCAAAATGTCTACAATTTTGCAAGGGAATCGGTTATCCCTCGCAAAATGTGGCATTTTGACGGGGTATATTTTATCCCTCGCAAAAGTTTGACCATTTTGTGAGTGAATGCTTTGCGTCCCTCGCAAAATTTCATAGAATTTGCGAGGGAAATTGTATTCCCTCATAAAAAATCACCTTTTGCGAGGAAAAAAATTTCCCTCGCAAATTGCCCAAAATTTGCGACGGAATTTTTTCCCTCGCAAATTCTGTCGCAAATATGATATTTTCTTGTAGTGATTATAGAAGCTACAAGAAAGCATTTGGATAAGAGGAGGTTATGTTGTCATTATGTTATTTTGTAATTGAATGTTTAAGATCCGAAAATTGGACCAATCACTATAGAGGGTCTAAACAATGGTTCAATAGTCGTAAGTTATACCGGTGAAAAAAATATATATTATAATTTAACTAAAATGTGTAAAAAAAAAATATTCATATATTATTATAAAAAATATTTAATCTTATTTGACATAAGAAAACTCTTGAATTGATGGATGCCCATATTACGAGTGTGTTTGCACGTGAAATTCTTCAACTCACAAAAGATTGACAAACTCTCTTCCTCTTTGTCTTCCACGAGCAGCACGCGTTAAAGCATCTCTGGCGACGGTCAAGTGAGTGAGAGCTGAAAAAGAAGCGGCAAAGTGAACAACGGTGATGGACTAAAGAAAACGCGCGATGGTTTAGTAAGGAGCATGGTAGTGAAAGAGTAGTTTTTACGTAAAAACGGAAGGAAAATGAAAAATCGTAAAACGTAAAATGGTAAAATAAAATGGAGGTTTTACCTGCATATGTATATAAGGTACCTGCCTTCATACACACATATACTAATCAATGCAATATGAATCAAAATGTCTAACATTGTCATTGATCAAACCATATTTTTTATATGATTTTACATGATTAAATTGAGATTTTTAATGCATTTTCTGGGACATTATTGTATGATTAAGTACTAAGTTGAGTTAGGAACATTTATATTGAATTAAGTGTAATTAGGGGTAAAATGATCTTTATTTATTAATTACAGAAAAGGACCTAGATGTTTTTGAAATTTCGGTTCGCCTCAAAATAGTTTGAAAATTCTCATTTTAGTCCCTCTCGAACTTTTAAAACTTTCACTTAAGTCCCTTAGTAAACTCGGCGCTTTTTACAAAAATGTTGCGTTTTTACGCTTTAAAGCGGCGCTTTTTACGCTTTTACCTACCGGTGCGTTTTTTCCACCACGTAACACGTTTTGTCCGAAAAAGCGTAAAGCGGCGTTTTTTGCGCTTCAAGTGCGATTTTAACTACCATGGTAAAGAGACGACCACATGCCAAAGTGGAGACATATATAGTAGGGAGAAAAAAAAATCTAGTGAGTGCGATGGACCAAGTCTCCTTTTTCCAAAAAAACAAAAAACAAAACAAAGAGGAAAAACGAAGTCTTTTAAGCATGTGGTAAGTTTTTTTTTTAAAAAAAAAAATAATAAAATAAAATAACTCGGCTTACCCAGATTGTAGACTGTTCATTTAAATTTTGGGGGGAATTACAATGAAATCCCTATTAAAGGACTTTATTCCATTCACTATTAGCATTTTGACTCCACATCAACTGCTCTTGTAGTATTAATTAGTTCTTCTAATTCCCTCCAAAGCTCTTCTTCGGGCTTATCCTGGTTTGGGACATTGAAGCATGAGTGGTAAATAATTGTAAGGCCTTCCAATCGTTTTAATATCTTCTTCTTTTTCATTCCATAGTGTCCATAAACTTCTACTTTCTACCTCCCCAACTCATTTGTGAACACTTGTACATTATCCTTCCACCAGCGTTCCTTTACCCATGTACGCTGCATGAGGTTATTAAAGTCATCATGAAGTAGCCAAGGTGCAAAGAACCTAAACGGCTTTTGGTCTGGAGAAGATTTAAACAGGGAAAGGAAGATTTGAAGGATGAAGGGAGATAAGTTGTTTAGAAGGAAAAAAATGAAGAGGCACATGTTCTACACGTTCCACATAGCCCTTAGTTTCAGGAGGATAGGGCAGTGGTTCGACCTGAAGAATGAAAGATTTATGACAACAGTATTAAGGAATTTATTCCTGAATCTGTTATTTGCCACACTCTATCAAAGCTTCTATTATTGCTGGGTGTTCCACTCACCCTCTTGAACTCATCGCCGGTCCACGGACTTTTCGACTGACACACGCCTTGCACCCTGGTTGCGTCCCTCCGATGCCACAAGTAGCAACCGCCACTGCCACAACGCCAGCTCACATGGGTCCCATCTCTGTTGGTGTTTGCCTTATCCAACAAGAAGGCTTAACTGCTCTTTTCTCCAGTATCTCTGCCACCGTCCTACGCCAGTGCGTCATATTTTAACGTAATTGTGATAGTTGTTTTTTTTTAGTAGTCATTTGGTACTTTTTTTTTCACTTGTTAATAGTTCGTTGGCCAATTTGATACCCTCAATTGTTTTTTGTGTTAGATGCTCCTCGAGTAATAGTTTGTTGGCAAATATGCACCTTAACCCTAAATTAATTAGATAATATGAATAAATGATGGTTTCGAGAAACACGAATTAAAAACGTAGTTATTAAACTTTAGGTTATAGGCGCCACATGAAACTAATTTGAAATATATGGTTCATATCTTATAAAACGCAAAGAGAAAAGGGAGAGACATTTGTTCCCATACTTGAGAGAATGAGTATTTTGTTCTCAACGAATGTAATAATATACTATATTTGGTTTTTAATATATGAGTTAATTGATTTTTTAGAAATTAAGGAAGCCAAATATATTACTTGATAATAACATATGTTTCATATAATTAAATATATATCATTTAAAAAAATTAGTTTTGAGAAAAATAATAAATATAAATACTTTGAGGTAATATTAATTTAATTAAATTAGACAAATATGTTTTATATAAAATATAGAAGGGAGTAATGTTAATAGAAGTGTAATGAATTAGGTTGCTCATGATGAGATTCATGGAATTGTATTGATTGGTGATTTTACGCTTACACGAGATCAACTTCTTTAATTTACTTTCCATAAGTGGTTTTTGTATTGTGCGTGTGTGTTGTTTGTTTGTGAAAACACTTGTTAATTATTTATAATATTGTTGATTCTTGATGACGTATATACTCATGATGAATATCGCATCCCCATCGTGTATCAAACTCTTCAAGACTATTCTCCCATATTAATAAAGTATCTACAAACTATTCTCCCATCATCTTGGAGAAGTGCGTGCTATTCCTCTTTTTAATTAATATAATATTTCGATTATATTTTGCATCCCGTTCAAATGTTGTAGTTTGCAAAATAAAAACAAATCTTAACTATTTATTTAAGTACTCCCTCCTTATAAGAGGTTGGTAAATATCGAAAGCCCACCCTACAAAAAACATAATATATGGTTTGAGACATTGTGTTTAAGAGTTCCTTGGTAACTACTATAGCAAATCAATATACGACACTTCTCACTTCTCAGGATTAAATGAAGTCTTGTTACAAAAAGTAAAGTGATAGAACATCAAAAATATAGCACGCAACTCGGGAGAAAATAAAAGAGAAGAGCTCAAGAGAAAATTAAAACACATTTTTTAAGTAATTTGTAAATGGAGCTATATACCCAAGAGGGAGGGTGAATTGGGTATTTTAAAAACTTTTCGAAAGTGCTGTTTTGACCAAGTAAAAACAGATGATAGCGAGGAGGAAAGGAAGGAAAGCTTGCACAAGAGAAATTATCCTGGTTCGGTCTTATCCTTGACCTACATCCAGTCCCCAAGCTACACTTGGGATTTTCAATCCACTATACTCACAACCGATTACAAACTACGTACTCAAGAGTAGTTCTCTCTCTAGAACTCACTCCCCCTTACAAGTTGCAATCAATACACCCAACCACCAAGTCCCCGACTTGTGGTTATCTCAATCAATAAATGATTCTGAGATAGAACTCTCTCTGGAAGCGAGATAAGATGAACACTTTGAAGTACAAGTATCGATTAATACAATACGAGATGAAAGCTGAACACAATAAATAACAATCAATGAATTTTCGCTCTCGGTAGGTGTATCGGCTTGAGAAGAAGTTAATGCACTCTATTTATAGGTAGAGAACATTAAATGACCGTTGAATGATGAATCCAACCGTTGTAGGTGATTAGTATTAAGTCTCGGTCATCTTCTCTCTCTAAACTCCAACTAGTCCAGTGCTAATATGATCGATGTGGAACTCGAGGATTTGCCGTTGGAGAAGAGTTTACTTGATGAAGAAAGCATTCTTGACCGTTGAGAATGCGTGCTCGGATGGATTATCCAAAAGAAGGTTGATTTGCGAAGTGCATTAAATGCTTCGAACACTTTTGCTTTATTGCTTTGACCTTCAATAATCTTCATCGATCTTAATGAAATTCACTCAACAAACTTGTTAAACATAGCTAGGAATGTGATTGAATGAATTATGGAAGCAATGAAATCAAACAACAATGATTTGTAAATTCGTATAATTCAAAATCGGTTTTTAGCGTTGTAAACCGGTATGTTCATGTAAACTCGAGTATGGCACTTTGTTCACAAGTGACCAAACTGCGATATCCAATTGGATACTCGGGTTTGCACTTTTCGAGGCAAACCATCGTGTCTTGTTTTGAAAGACAAAGACTATACTCGAGTGTGGCAACGCAAAACTGCAAAGTATTGGTTTAACTTGAAAAATCCATTTGCTCTCTCGTAAGTCCAATACTCGAGTTTGGCCATGCAAGCTGCAAGTATTGACTTATCTTGAAAAATCCATTTGCTCTCGTAAGTCCAATACTCGAGTTTGGCTACGCAAACTGCGAGTATTGACTTAACGTGAAAAATCTTTTGCTCTCTCGGAAGTCCAATACTCGAGTTTGGCTACGCAACTGCGTAAAGTATTGACTATTCAATACTCGAGTTTGGCTATGCAACTGCGGTATTGATTTAGCTTGAAAAACTTTAGCTCTTTCGGAAGTTCAATACTCGAGTTTGGCTATGCAAACTGCGGTATTGACTTAGCTTGAAAAATCCTTTAGCTCTCTGGAAGTTCAATACTCGAGTTTGGCTATGCAAACTGCGGTATTGACTGTTCAATACTCGAGTTTGGCTATGCAAACTGCGGTATTGATTTAGCTTGAAAAACTTTAGCTCTCTGGAAGTTCAATACTCGAGTTTGACTATGCAAACTGCAGTATTGACTAAGTTTGAAAAATCCTTTAGTTCACAAGAAGTTCAATACTCGAGTTTGCCCATGCAAACTGCGGTATTGACTATCCAATACTCGAGTTTGCCTATGCAAATTGCGTATCGACTTTGTTTGAAACTTGGTTGCTTTTGGATGGCCTTTACTCGAGTTTGCAAACCTATCGCGGTTTGCAACTATCAGAAAGTTTTTAACTAACTTTGCAAACTTTAAAACATGTTTTACATTTGTTGTTAATCATCAAAACATATTGAGAACTAACATAATTGACTTAACTAATTTTTTTTAATATCAGTGAATTAATTATCTAACTTCTATATTAAGGGCCAAAGGAAGTATCAAATATTCATCTTATCTAAAAAAATCCATTTGATTAATTATCAATTGTATTAGACAATGAACAAAACAATTAGACATTTAGAGACAAGTAGATATGAGAATGCACTTCCTTTAGTTAAGGGCCCGTTTGAGAGTTACTTTTGGAGAATGGTTTTCATCATTTACAAGATAAAACATAGATTTTGGAGAATAGCTTTTAGAGAATGATTTTAGAAAAAAAAATTATAGTGTTTGGATGTTTTTATCATAATAGCTTTTAGAGGGTCAAATTTACCAAAAAAGATATTAGCTTTTTGTATAATTACATTTAAAGGATAAGGTTGTATTTTAAATATTTTAAACATTATATTTCATAATAAATACATAAAATTGTTAGAAAAATAAATTTCTGCCATTAGTAAATTATGTAACATGATAAAAAATAGATCAAACATATATGTATTAATAGATTGTATAGAAAAATATATTTTTAACATATAAAAATATTTTGGTATAATTGGATATAAATATTCTTGCCATAGGAGATAGGAAAGAAGCGAATTTACACCTGTAAGCTAGACCGCAAATGAAAGAAGATAAAAGCACCATTAGAGGTACGAAGCTAATCAATTTTCATTGAGATTCACACCTTTATTCTGAATTCGAGATGACGAGATCCACCACCATAAATTTTCATCATTTCAAAGTAAACACCTCCGCCCTCTGCTCGTGATTCATAATGGGGGGTATTTTGGGGTTTCTTTAATTATGGTGGGGCCCACAATTCTGCAAAATGAGTCTAAAAAAGTGAAAAGTGGAAAAAAAAGTTAGATTTTAGAAAACCTAGGTTTTGGATGGAAAATGATTTTGGACAAAATTCGGGGCGTTTGACAAAGCTTTGACAAAACCACCAAAACCTAGATTTTGAGTGTGTAACAGGCTCTAAGTTTTCCAATCACACTTATTTTTTTTAATTAATTTTTAAAATAAATATATGCAATTGTAAATTCACTTATGGACGCTTATAAATTTCTGTGTATGCTCTAACAATAATATAAATCGGGATTTGTAAATTTACGTATATGCTCAACAATTTTCATATTCGGTTTCCTCGCTCCCATGCAAAAATTCTGAATCTTCCGTCAAAATAACTTATTTGGCACATTTTTTTCTTCTTCGTGCAACACGCTCCTCGCTTGTCCGCCGCTCCTTGCTCTCCGCCTCTCGCCCAAGCTTTGTCGGCGTCGCTTATCTTTGGTTCGGTGCATTTTCTTCGTTCGGTGTTCGGCCGAACCTTGTTATGACCGACAAATTGGTAAGTATTTGCTTTGCTGGCTCGATTTTCACCTATAAATTGATTTGAGATTAAAACACTTGTCGATTTGCTCTATTTTTCACCTATTTAAGCTTACGCTAGTTCGATTTGCTCTGTTTTTCTATTTCGTTCAGTTCTAATTTACAATGCACGTACGCTTCGGAGAAATTAGATTAGATTGTGGCAAGCGATAATTAAAACAATCCCCATTAAGTGCGCGCGCAACTGTACAACTCTGGATGTGGAAGGATTTGTGTGCGCGCAACTGTACAACTCTGTTATTAGTTATGGTATCAATTCGCAAATCTTAATTACTTCACTCCCATCCCATACCACTATTGATTTACAGATTTTCCCCCTTCTTAACTCGTTCAGGGAACCTACAATATTCTGGGGATATTATTGTTCAATACCGTTTTCCCCCTTTCGATGCTTTGGTGTATAACATTTCCGCATGCCCTTTCTTGTTTCTTTTTCAATCTTTGAAACTCAGGTCCTTAAAGAATGAAATGAGTCCATGTTGCTGCCATTAATCTGTTACCACCCTTTTGTCCTCTTGGTCTAAATGATGATAATGTGTTTCATAATCTTCTTGCATGATTAGACACTCTTTTTTTACCTTTGCGTCTTCAGCTTCCTTAATCATGCAATATATGAATGCTGCTGTAGTATATCCCTTGGTGTGAATTCCAATCTATCTACATGTTAAATTTTTGTTTGTGTTAGATCCTTTGGCCTAGCTGCAACTAAACCTTGCTAAATTTAAATACGCATACCCCTTTTGAAATTGGAATGTAATTTGGAATTAGTTAGCTTTAACTAAAAATCCAATTCATGTAAATGGATTATGTATGCTAAGCATACAATATTGTTCATTTCCTTTAGGTGAAACTTTCGGGAGAATACACAATTTTAGTTACATGTTTATACATCTAGTATATGCATGAGTAAATGCTTCAACTATGGTCTATATTCGTTCATTAGTTCATTACTTTATTTCAGATGGATCTGAATCCTAATGACCTTATTGTATCTGGTTTATCTTAGTTCATGCCCTAAAATGCCACTATATCCTATTCCAAACATATGGTTACGGGACTGATATGTGCAATTGTGCAAAAGGCAATGCAAATCTTATGGATAATTATTAAGTATTGGGATTAGTCTAAAGTTGTTTGTAGTTGGTAGAAGGTAGATGATAGATGTTGTTTAACTTGATTGTAGTGGATTATGCGAGAGGAAGTTATGCGGAATCACGTCTTTGTAGTTAAGACCAGGGGGAGTAGTATATTAACAGGTCATATATATAACTTATCATAGTTTTAAACGACCACCGAATCACGTGTCAATAATCACGGTCATTATATAGCTCTTTTATATTATTTCGATTCTGGCGATTGGAATTATTGATGATCATAGTCATATAGAGTTGTATAATTGGAAGGTTTTCATAACACCTATACTTGTATCCATTATTTTTATGCTCCACTAGCAGGGAAATTTAGCAAAATAGCATTTTTTTTTTAAATAATTATCAGATTAGAGCGTGTCGAAACTATTTACCCAAATAAGGCGGTCAATGGCGTCCGTTGACCGACGCCATTGAACTGTCAGTTGGGGACGCCACGATGTGGCGTGGCGTGGCGTACGGATCGGACGCCACCTTGCGGGTGGCGTCCCCCATGGACGCCGGTCGGGATTCCCCCGACCGGCGTCGGGCACTTTGCGATGCTTGAATGGCGTCCATGACCGGATGCCACCTTGCACGGGTGGCGTCCCACATGGACTCCGGTCGGGAATCCCGATCGTGCGTCGGGCATCTTCCACGACGTGTCACACGACGCGTCGGGTGGCTCGGGAATCCAGCGGGATTCGACACCCCCCTCCCCGGCCCCCATCCCACGCTACCCCCCCCCCACACACACACACGGCCCCCTCTCCCCGGCCACACACACACACGGCCCCCCAACCACACACACGTGGTTCCCAAAAAAAAAAAAAAAAACCCACACACTCCAACACCCCCGCCCCCCCCCCCCAGCGCACACACCGCCCCCCTCCCTCTTCCCCTAAAAACCCCATATCCAACACAAGCATCCCCACCCCCAAAACACACACACACTTCACCTCATCCAATTCCTTCTCTATCTCTCTCTCAAAACTCTATGCCTTCTCTGTGATGTTCCTCATTTTCTTTCCCTCTCCCTCATTCAATTCACTCATTGTAAAAACTCCCACCGCCCTCCATTGTCTTCATTCTTTCATCCCATTTTCTTCATTCTAAAAACTCCTCCGTCCTCCTTCCCCGGAGTGAGAGATATTGAGAAAGATTGAGACATAGAGAAGAGAGAATTAGTAGAAGGAAGAAGAGGAAGGAGGCTCAAATTCCCTCTATCACTCCTAATTTCAAGTTTGCATAGGTAACATTTAATTTTTTTTGTTATGTTTTTTGTTTAGTAATTTGATTTAAGTTGTAATTATATACATTTAGTTATTGTTTAGATGCTCATTAATAATTATAAATAATAAAAAGGGTAAATAATTATTGTAATGAATAATTAAGGGAATAACAATATTTAAAATTTATTATTAACCTTAGGATACAAGACTTAGTAGTAAATTAATTTATTAGTGAATTAATAATTTATTTTTGTATGTTATACCTTAAGATAGATGACTGATTATTTAATATTTTGTAAGATAATATTTTCATATATAAAATGTAAAATATTATGCTTTGCTAAATTTGATTTAGTGAGAATAATAATTAGTGAATTAAAAAAAAGATCTTGTGAGATATATTGTATATTATTTTTATCCTAAACCCCTAAGATAGATATATTTAAGATTATTAACATTTGAGTGAAATTATATATAAGACAAAAATTTTCATCTATAAGGATTTATAATAAGGACCAGAATAATATTTCAATTAAAAAAAAAAGTGAGACCCAACATCATTCTTTTTCAATTTTTTATTCTCTCCCCATGATGAAAAACCAACAGCTAAAAATTCTAGCTTAAGGGAAAAGTGATTTTATTTATGAATATTGAATATTTTCAATTTTAATATTTGAAGCCACAAACTGCAACCACAACTTTTTTTTTTTTTTTTTGGCTCAGGGACTGCAACTACAACTTTATAGTTAACATCATCTCAATTTTGTTTTTTTTTTTAATTTATACGGCTAATGCACCGATTCGGACAAAAAAGAAAATGAAAACGCCTCTCCATTTGATCGGTTTGTGCACGGTAATTAATTAACGTCATTTTAAATGTTGGGTAAGGGTAGTTTAGGAAAGTACACATAATTAATAATGTGTTGTGTTATTGTAAATTTTTATTAGTCAAATGGATGACCAACGGGCTCGCAATATTGAGCCGGACCCGAAGAGTGGGGAGTTCTTAGTGAGGAGGTGCAACAATCACACCGATCACAAGTTGTATGGAACACAGGAGACTACAATTGTTTGAGGGTGAGGCGAGCCTCACACGGGTCTTTGGGAGATATCGAGGACCCAAATCTCATCCCTGTAGAGTTGCAGCAGCACCTTATGCGTGCAGGTTTCTGGCACGTGTCTCGCATGAAGAGACTCCCGGTATGTTTTAAAATTCTCTATGTAATTAATTATACGCGTTTAGTTGTTTGTACACGATACGGATAATACAGAACCCTTACATATCTACTTTTATGTTGGTGCAGATTGACAAACAACTTATTTATGCTTTGGTTGAGAGGTGGAGGCCTGAGACGCACACCTTCCATATCCCCGTTGGTGAGATGACTATCACTCTACAGGATGTAGCGGGCATTTTAGGTTTGTCCACTGAGGGTTAAGTAGTTTCCGATCGGACGCACGCCAGCTGGCCAACAGTTATTCAACAATACATGGGTCGGACTCCACTCCCAACTCATTTGATTGGCGGAAACATTAGGTTGAGCTGGTTTGAAACTTATTGGGCCCAGTTTGGGAGGAGCACTCGGCCTTTGTTGAGGGTCAGCTTTGCTACACACGTGCTTACCTCATGCGCCTATTCGGTGGATTTTTGTTGTGTGACAACTCTGACGCAGAGGTCCCATGCCGATATATACAATTACTGGGTGGTGACCTTGCGGAGACTGCTACATACAGTTGGGGGTCTGCTGTACTTGCTATACTGTTTCGTGAGCTATGTCAGGTCACGTCGGCTTAAGTAACAAACATTGGGGTTGTTTGTTGTTATTGCAGATATGGGCATGGTCTAGATTTCCTACCATATCACCTCCCATTCCACTGCCCATTCACGCAGGTGACATTACGGATGCAGGTATGGAAGAAGTTTGATATAATGATTATGTTCTTATTTGCAGATCATTTCACTAATGTTATTGAGTTACATATTGCAGGTTCAATAAAGTCAACTTGCAGTTATTGCGACGTGATCTAAACACATATCGGATAGATCTTGACTAGATGGGTCGAGACGATGTATGTATGATAAATTTGATATTAGAGAACAAAAAAAGTAAACTAATTCTTATTTGTTTACATGTATAGGTGCAGTGGGAGCCATACAGGGACGCTGGATATCACTTTTTGGGTGCAGATGTTCACCTACAGGACCTGTGGAGGGCGGTCACACCCTTGCTTTGTTTCCATATTGTCGAGATACACCAGCCCGATCGCTGAATGCGCCAATTTGGCATGCAGCAACACATCCCCAGCCCAGCACCACAACTTCAGGGTGCACACGATCTTACCTTACGCGGTAAGATGACGGAGGATTGGGAGTTGAAGATGGATCCATTTATTCAGTTGTGGAACACGCGAGAGGAGCGTATCGAGACTACAGATCCATCGGAGGGGCCGATTTCCCCGAACTCCGAGTACATGACTTGGTTTTTCAAACACACTAGACGGTATATGACAAGGCAGGTCGCCAGAATCGGGCACGTGGTACGTATTGATCTTGCTACCATTTTTTCGATTAAACTGTAGTTTCAGTACTGTTATTTATTTTACTGGATAAATGCAGATTGATGGTGTAGAGTGGATTTGGTGGATGAATTCTCCACAATTTAGACCCCAATACAGCTACAATGAGGTACAGAAGGTCTGTGACCAGTTACTCGGAGCAGTTAGAGAATTTGGCCGAGTTGCGGAGCCTGGGCCTAGCGCACCGAGTGGTCTCTTAGTAAGTGTACCAGATCCTGCTTTAGAGGTCCCACCCCGTGCGAAGGAGGGACGTGGACTGGGCCAACGACGACCGCGGCACGAAATGGAGCCATATCAGATACCCCCGCTTGGTCCATGAGGCGGAGGTGTATATAGACCTCTTGTATGGCCAGATATGAACTATACTCAGGTTTCGTGGTATCCAGAGGAGATGCCAGCAGAGGAGCATCCCAAGATACATGCACCGATCCCTTCTTACCCACAGCCAGAGACGATGAATGCTTCGGAGACACAGGTTCCGTACTCATATCAGTGGCCTTCTCAGAATTCCCAGACTGGTTTTCCTATGTTTAACCCTTACCGGCTGGGACGGGGTTTTTGGGCATATCGGCCTCCATATGGCGTTCTGGCTTCAATACTTTTCGGTCCGGGACGGGGGTGGTTTTTATCGCCTTCCGTTCCTCCCATCTTGGACGGGGGTTGTGCGAGGCCGGATCTAGTAGTAGCCCATACCAGGCAGGACACCACACGGGCAACGACGGAGGTGACCATTCTGATGACTTTATACGGGCAGCTGCTGAAGATTTTAATTTTAGACGCAATCCTGTTGGCATTCGTAGGAACCCTGAGCGGGATGCGCGTTCGAGACCGTGGCCTGCATATACTCCTCCCTGAGTGTGTTCTATGTTATGTATTATGTCGTATTTGCTAGGATTACTGTATTATGTCGTATTTGCTGGGATTGCTGTATTATGTCGTATTTGCTGGGATTACTGTATTATGTCGTATTTGCCGGGATTACTGTATTATGTCATATTTGCACGGATTATTACTGTATTATGTCGTATTTATAATCATGTAAACTATAGTATTTGTTTGTATGTATTTAAAATTACTAAATTTCATGTTTTTTTAATATATATCTATGCAATTCGTGAAAAAATAACATTTGAGAAAGCTTGTATTTAATTTAGTATTATGGTATTTTAGTATTTTAGTATTTTATATTTTTATATTTGATCCTTCTAAATAATTACAATTTTTATGGTCCTTCTTAATAAATATTGTTTTTCTCTAGGTCCTTTATCTTAATTTTCCCTTGGAAAAAATCTAATTAAAAATGAAGTACACACCAGAAGCACATAAGTATAAAACCAATCAAATAAAATTATGAAAAGATGGAGGTTAATTAGCTGTGCGTGTTGTAGGACATGAACGCCTATTATGTTCGAACTGTTTACATATCGTACATCTAATTCGACTGGAGCTAGGTTGGAGCTCCTCCTCATCCATTTCATTGCGAATGCGTGTAGATTTAGGGCGGCTCGTACCACGCAATTTCGATTCGTCAGGGATAATCTTTGGTTCGGACGAGGACGGTATTCCTTGTTCGCTACCAATCGGCTGAAATTGTGAAGAGTAAACATTCATAATATTGTAGATTGAGAATACTGGATCCACATACTGTGCAGCATTATGGGATACCCCAAACATGCAGCAATTACATGACTACATGGGAATTTGAATGCCTGAAACTTGCCACACTGGCATTTCCCCTGGGTCAAGTTCACCGAGCATGTATCGTCCTGATCGTCAACTCAAACGTGGTACGAGCCACATCAAACTCCCGAACACGCATCGATGTAGCACGCTCTCCATTCTTTTCCATAGCTTCTCCAATAACACTCGTAAAGTACTTTCCAGACATTGCATCTTTTTGTGCTTTGGTACCCCTTTTCACCTAATAACGAACAAGTTAATTTGTAGGTGCATTTCACCAACGATGTTATGGGCATGTTCCTCGCTCCCCTAAAAACCTTATTGATTGATTCGGAAAAATTGGTTGTCATATGACCGTATCTTCGTCCATCCTTATCATAACTCCTACACCATTTCTCTTTTGAAATTCTGTCAATCCATGCACGCACTTCATGACTGTAATTGCAGAATTCGGCATACAAAGCATCGAAGTTTATTTTGTTCGGAACATATCCTGTAAAAAAGACAGAAATACACAAGCGAGTATAAGGTTGTAGTAATCAAAAAAATGAACGTCGGGCACATCGGTTGGACTATATATTACCTAATCTCATTAACTTTCGCTTCAACTCCTGGTCCTTGAAGCGAGTATTAAAATTGCTTGCAACATGACGCATGCAAAATACATGGTACGCATTAGAGTCGCCAACCTATTGCCTCATCGGAGGCTCGCGATATTATGCCTCTTGTGACGATCGAAATAAGACATAGACCAACCTTACTTGTAACATACGGTCGTATGGAAGCCAAAAAATACTCCCATGCTTCCTTAGTTTCACCTTCAACAATTGCAAATGCAATCGGAAGGATCTCATTATTTCCATCTTGGGCGGTGGCAATCAATAATGTCCCCTTATACTTATCGTATAAATGTGTACCGTCCACTGTATGACCGGGTTTGCACCATTGGAAGGCCTCACGACATTGCTCGAATGTCCAAAATGTACGTTGAAAAACCCGAACCCCATTAACAACCTGCCGATTAACAGTATATGGTCCATGTTGAATATGGTAAACAGATCCCGGGGAAAATTTCAACATGTGCTCGAACCATCTTGGCAGGAGCGCATATGACTCATCCCAATCACCGTAAACCTTAGCAATTGCCTTTTGTTTTGCCTTCCATGCCTTCATGTAAGAAACATGATATCCAAACATTCCAGTCACCCTTTCTTGTATCATGCTCACAGGTACCGAAGGTGTTTCCTTTACCATGTCTGCAAAACCAATCGCAAAAAATTACACACTAGGAATGTTAATTATGTTCATTATTACACACAAATTATCAAATGGTATTGTGTATCATACCTATTATGGCCTCGGAAATAATTTGTGAATCAAGTTGTTTGTGATCTTGGGAGATAGTTTGGCTCACACAACTATGATTTGCAGCCCATTTAGTTACCACCCAAGTGTTGCTATTCTTCGGTTTAATTACTCTTACTCTCCAATTACAACCTTGTTCTTCATTCTGACATTTCATTGAGTACTTGGTTGTAGTACTCTCAACCACTTGTGATTCATGATGTACCTTCATGCAATAATGTTTTATTGCAGCTTGGACATCATTCTTGGACTTGAACTCTTGTTTCAGATATAGTTCATCTCCTCTTGCCCATGGACCCCCGCCCAAGCCTTCAACATCCAGTATATCCTCATGCGGGTAATCTTCATGAACAGCCTCATAATGTGGAATGTCATTCCAAAACGGTGTAACATCTATATATTCACACATAATACAGTTTATGCGACAACATAGTAACTCATAAAAAATTATTTAAATAATAATACAACTCCGTAACTAAGCTAATGATAACATACCAGTCTGTTGTGATTGGGGATTATGATGATATTCGTCATATGTATCACTATCATTCTGATCATGGTCATTAGACAATAATGTGTCTTCATCTTCTTCCTCTTGCTCTTCCTCATTGTCAGGTTCTTCTAGCATATAGTCAATTTCTTCTCCATGCACAACGATTGATTGTGTTGGTACACCCTCCTCTAACGTCTCAATATCCACATACAACTCAGCAAATTGTTCCGTAGAGTTTTCCTTGAATGTTTGAACAAAAACATCCACATCCTCATCATCGGATATCTCAAAACCCACATAGCCATTTCCATAAGGCACTTTACCCGTCAATCGAAGATATTACCCGATTTTGTTGCAGCTTTAACTTTTGCCGGATCTTTTCATATAACTCTTCAGCAGACATGCGTCGAAAAATATACATTGCTTTTTTTTTCACCTACAAAGCTCAATCCGTTTGCAACAATATTTTTTGAACCATTATAATATATAAATGATCGAATCTGATTCATTTTTTACAAGAAAAAAGAAATGAAGAATGTGAAGAGGGAGATGGACGACGGAGGGAGTTTTGCAAATGAGAGAAGGATTGAATGATAAGAGGAAGAGTTTTGCGAGTATAGTGATAGTGGTGGGAAGGAGCTAAATAGGGGAGGGAAGGAGTCACCTTAGGGGGGTAGGGGGGAGTCACGGGGGGGGGTCACGGGTTGGGGGTCACGGCCGACGCCTTAATGGCGTCGCGATCGACCGACGCCAATAGAGGCGTCGGTCGTGGACACCACCCCCGCAAGGTGGCGTCTAGTCACGTACGCCACCGCCACGTGGCGTCCCCGTCGACGGGTTCAATGGCGTCGGTCAAAGGACGTCATTGACCGCCTTTATTCGATAAATAGTTTCGACACGCTCTAATCTGATAATTATTTTTTTTAAAAATGTTATTTTGTTAAATTTCCCTCCACTAGCATATAGCAGTCAAAAAGGTCTAAGGTGTACCATTATCATGATATATACTGATATACATATGGCCTACCATTAATTATTAGTTATCTATTAATTCATTGTCGAAGTTAGCCTCTTCTCCCAAGCATAAAAGAAATTAAAAAAAATAAATCATCTGGTATAGTAGATGATAATAGCACACATATATATTTATGTATGTAGTGTTAAAAAATATATATGGGGCTTTTATCAATTGTATATATAGAGAGGAGGCATTATTCTCCACACAGATCTGCCATATATATTTAGCATTAGAAAACATCAATAAAGTTACATTGTTGCAAGATCATCTTTTTGCTATTAGTTCTATATATTTCATTATGCTTAGAGAATCCTTTATGAAGGACCAATGATAGATTTTTATCATCGTTAATTTTAGTGGCAAAGGATACACTTGAGGAGCCGTAGCCTTGATAGATTTTTAAGCTTTGTGCTGGTATGATGATCTTCTTTCTCGTTCCTTGTGAATATATTGATAGTTTAAAGGTTATTTTATAATATACCTTTTATGATAATTTTTATTAGAAAAAGTACTTATGACAAAAATTTTGTCAAATAGCTTATTTTTAATTTAATCTTTTAAGTCAAAAAATTTATGTAATCATCAAACAGCTTTTAGCTCTTTTAAAAAAGATCTTTTTTTTTTGACTTAAAAGTAGCTTTTAGCTTAAAAACAAGAGGATCCAAACAGGCTCTTAGTATGGCTTCTTAGTAGAGTGATTTACTGAAGACCTGAACTATTGTGATTTATAATAACATATTGTTCTCGAGCTCATTATTTGTACTAGTAAAAGGGGCAATGAAGTCCTTATCGAATGGAATGCACCCACGTAAAAACATGCACTTGTTAGGAAATATACCTGTGAAGTTTACTCATTTGACTTTAAATGCACAAATGGAAAATAAACCCATGAACATTTTAGTTATGAGTCTATTTGCCTAATTTTTAAAGGTTAAAGAGTAATCATTGATCAAATAAATCAGTATGTCTTAATGCTCCAACCCCTTATATTCAAATGGTTGATATGCTTAATTCGTCAATTCTTTTCTTTAATAGGTTAATACATTCAATTTTTCCTGAAGATCCAGAATTTAAAGGTGGACGAGTAGTCACTTTCCACAACTAGAGAGACTTCAAATTCTTTCGGCATCATCGGTATGTATCCACAAGACTTGAATAACCAATCCACATTTTGATGTCTATGCATTTTCTTTAAATATTGTTGTGCTCTTGAGCAAAAAAAAAAAAATATTGTTGTGCTGGGAACTTGCTGATGTAAAGAATGGACTTCAAAGTTTGATGTGGATTGTTGCTTGACACTTGGATTCTATTTATAATAGGAAATTAAAATTGAAAACCTGTGTTTGTTGTGGATTGTTTGCTGAAGCTAATCTGTGCTTGACATTTGGATTGTTGCTTGACATTTGGACTTCAAAGTTTGATGTGGATTGTTTCTAATTGAATTTTTATTGAAATACGAATGGACAAAAGTTGGTTAAACATTAAAGACAGAGGAAACCTAGCATACATTAGGGGAGTTGACAATTTCCTAGAATGGCCATTTACTCAACATGGTGTGACAAACAAAATACATTATCCTTGTAAGAAATGTAGGAATGTTTCATTCAAGGTGGAAACAAGTGTTAGGGCAGATTTATTGATTAAGGGTTTTTGGGATAGTTACAAAGTGTGGGACTTGCATGGAGAAGTTAGTAGATATCGAAGTGGCTGTGAGACTTCAAGAAGACTGGTAGAAAATGATACTTATGAGGATGAGAATCTCATAAGGATGGTATGTGATGCATATGGAGTTCCTTGTGGGGATGATATGATAGTGGATTAAATGAGAGTGAAGAGCCTAATGCCTATGCAAAAAGGTTCTTTGACTTGTTAAAGGATGCAGAGATCTTTATCCAGGTTGCAACAAAATATCAAAATTGTCTTTCATTGTGAAGTTGCTTTAATTGAAGTGCCTTAACTATTGGACTAATAAATCCATGGATCCACTATTGGACCTATTGAAATTTGTTCTCCCCGACGGTGCTTTAGTGCCAAACTCATTTTATGAAGCTAAGAAGATAATTCGTGATTTGGGTTTAGAGTACAAAAAAATTGATGCTTGTGGGAATGATTGCATATTTTATTAGGGAGAGCATGAAAATGCAAAATCATGTCCTAGGTGCAAGATGCCTAGATGGAAGTTAAACAAACAAAAAGGGAAAATAGTTTCACAGAAAGTTTTGAGGCATTTTCCAATAATACCTAGGTTACAAAGGCTTTATATGGCAAGAGACACAGCTAAAAAAATGAGGTGGCACAAGGAGATGCATACCAGTGATGATGTAATGAGACATCCAGCTAATTCACTTGCTTTGAAACACTTTGACCAAAAATACCCTACTTTCTCTACTGATCCAAGAAGTGTTCGCTTAGGCTGGGCTAGTGACGGATTTCAACCTTTTGGGAATATGAGTGCCAGTCATAGCATTTGGCCTATTGTTTTGGTGCCATATCATTTGCCACCTTGGCTTTGCATGAAAAGCCTATACTTTATGATGACACTTCTTATTCCTAGTCCAAAGTGTCCAGGTGATGAGATAGATGTTTACTTACAACCAATGATTGAAGAGTTGAAACAATTGTGGGAAGTGGGGGTGCAAACCTATGATGCACACTCTCAATCAAATTTTACCCTGCATGCAGGAATGTTGTGTACAATAAATGATTTCCATACGTACGGAAACCTTTCAGGGTGGTCAACCAAAGGCAAGCTTGCATGCCTGTGTTGCCACAATGACACACATTTCATTTCATTAAGGAAGAAATTATCTTACACGGGTCATAGGTGCTTTCTTCCACAAAATGACCCATGGCGTAAAGATAAAGCCTCATTTGATGGGAAAGAAGAACATATGGCTCAACCAGTTCGATTAACTGGAGATGAAGTACTTATGCAACTAGAACAATTGGGTAATGTGTCATTTGGGAAAAGTCAGAAATGAAAGCGTCATCCAAACATAGAGGCTTAGAATTGAAGGAAAAAAATTATTTTTTTAAATTGCCTTATTGGAAATATTTGCTTTTACGATATAATCTTGATGTGATGCATATAGAAAGAAATGTTTATGATAATATTGTGTCGACGGTAATGGATTTGGTTGAAAAGATAAAGGACACATTGAAAAGTAGGTATGATTTGGTGGACTTGGGAATTAGAAGAAATATGCACCCAATTAAAGTTGGTAATAATATTTGTAAGCCTTATGCTCCTTACAATTTGTCCCCTGAAAAGAAACAATCCCTTTGTGAATTCTTAGCTAACTTAAAGGTACTTGATGCTTTTTCATCTAATATTTCAAGATGCGTCAACATTCAAGAGAGAAAAATATTTGGGTTGAAGTGCCATGATCACCATATGCTATTGCAAGAAATATTTCCAATTGCAATTCGTGGGCTATTACGTCCTCAAGTGTGTGAACCAATTATAGAATTGGGAAGAGTTTTTAAGAATCTTTGTTCAAAGAGTTTGACATGTGAACAACTTGACAAACTTCAAAGTCAAATAGTATTCACATAGTGTAAGTTGGAGACTATCTTGTTGCCTGCCTTCTTTGATGTTATGGTTCACTTACCAATATAGTTGGCGAGAGAGGCAAAAGTTGGTAAACCAGTTCAATATCGTTGGATGTACCCAGTAGAAAGGTAAGATGCTAAGAAATTTATTATTATATTTATAATCATTCAAATACATTCAAATGTAAACAATTTTTTTGATGAAGTTATTTACGATCACTTAAATCTTATTTTCACAACAAGGCTCGACTCGAAGGATCAATTGCGAGAGGGATATTTGGCAGATGAAAGTCTTAGTTTTTGCTCACCCTATTTGAAAGACTTTCCTATGAAGTTTAATGTTCCACATAGGAATGATGAAACCACCGCCGATGTCAACTGTGAATTTTCCATATTTAAGAAAAGTGGTGAACCTAGGGGACATTCTGAGTTAATCAATCTTTCTCATGAAGAGTATTGTCAAGCAAGGATGCATGTGCTCCAAAACTGTGAAGAAGTTTGGCCATTTATAGAGTATGCCAACCTTACCTTAAGAGAGATTGTATTTATTGTAATTTATATTTTTCTAACTCCGTGTGAAAAACATTTAGGGAACACATGAGTGAACTTGAAGCACAAGGATCACAAAGCCAATAGATTATAGGAACTGCCCAGGTCAGAAGATTATTTACTTATTAGCATCTGTATGTAATTCCAATTAAGCGAAGGAATAAATCATTGCATTCTCGGACTCATCTCTATCGGCGTCTTCTCACAATATTTACGAAATTGCCACCGGTCATACTTTTAAGACCGGATATTTTATAATCTGGTCTTAAAAGTGTTCTACATATTTACGAAAGTGCCGCCGGTCATATTTTTAAGACCGGATCCTTTATAATCCGGTCCAAAAAGTTCTTTATATTTACGAAACTCGCCACTTATAGGTCATACTTTTAAGACTCGATTCTCTATAATCCGGTCTAAATGAGGCGGCCTTAAAGCTCTTTTTTGCACAAGTGTTAATTGAAATCATGCTTGTCTTGAAGTTTATTTGATAAATGGATGGTTTGTTGGTAAAATAGAGATATATTTACTAACCTTGCATTGTCACATTAGGGTTGTTGCTTAAATATTGATTCTCACTAATTGTAGCAAGAGATTGTGCATTTTAATGAGAAGAGAAACTTGATTTTGACTTGAGAGAGCGTTTCAAGTGTTTTTGAACCCTGATTAACACATATATGCATTGAAATGCTACTAGAGAGGAAGTTAACCAAATTTTATGAAATGCAAAAGGGGAAGAAGAATCCTAGGCTCCATTATCCTTGAAATCAAAAGTCATTTGCCTTTATCAATTTCAAGTTTTAGAAATAGTCTTTAAACATTCTCATTCCAACTCAAAACTTTGTTCTAGCTCAACTTGATGAAATTCACTAAGCCTCTTGCTTGACCAATTTGTTAAACAAATTCTCGTGGGAACGATACTTTACTTATCACTTTATTACTTGCGAAACTCATGCACTTGCGAGGTGAACATTTATCTTGTAAATGCTCTTATGAAAAAATAAAATATGGGCATCATTATCTTTTCATTGACAAAACTTAATTTTGGATGAGAAGAGAGAGAAACTGGGACCCATAGAGCAAAAATATAATTATGGAGAAGGAGAGAGGGTGAGAGGTTTTAAAAAGGCATGTAAAAATATGTTAAAATAATATAAATTGAGAAGACTTGTGGGATCCACGAGTGCAAAAAGTAACTTTAGCCAATCAAGTTAGTAGCATTGTCATATTGCTACCTTAAAAAGTGGTTATGTCTACTTTTACGTCTAACAAAAAATAATGGGAAAATTCCATTTAAATACCAAATGAATTTGCAAAACCCCCAAAAGTACCTCGAATTTGCAAAAAGACTTAGAGGTGACAAGGACCTTTGGGGGTTTTGCAAATTCGAGCCAAATGACCATTTTACCCTTAGGGTTAAATAATTTAAAAAAAGAAAAAGAAAAGAAAGTACCCCGGTGGGCTCCCACCGCCACCGGCCACCACCGCCGGCGACCGCCGCGCCGGCCACCGTGGGAGGTTTTTTTTTTTTTTTTTTTGGGCAGTGGGGTGTTTTATCAAAAATCAAAACATTTTTTTGCAAATGTGGGGGTGGGGTTTGAACCCCCACCCCCCACTCAAAACCAAGTCTATTTGGTTCTCTCATTATATATATACACTAATAAATATAAGGTCACTTAGTCAGCTTCAAACATTAGAGTTGGCAGCAAATAATTTTAATGGTTCAATCATAAGAGAGATTGGGGAACTAAAAAGCTTAAAGTTATTGAACTTGAGCAAAAACAAATTTGATGAAAGCATTCCCCTTGAGTTTGGTGAACTCAAAGACCTTGAACAACTTGATCTTAGTGATAATTCGCTAATTGGAACAATACCATCAAGTATTGGAATGTTACCCAAATTGCAATCATTGAACCTCGCACATAATAATCTCACGGCACCATTCCTTCCAGTTTCAGTGGATCAATTTCAGCTTTGTCTACTGTTGACATATCATACAATCAATTAGAAGGTCCCATTCCAAACAAACCATCCTTTCACAATTTTGATGTATTGAGGAATAATAAAGGTTTGTGTGGTAACATCACTAGCTTGAGTCCTTGTGGTGCTTTACATGGACATGGTCATAAGTTTAGAAAGCTATTGTTAATATTCGTCCCATTGGCCATATTTCTATTAGTACCTGCGGGAGCATCTTTCTTTTTTTCTCACGTCAAGGAAGTGTTTACAGGGCTCAGTTTCCATAGGTGATGTTGTTGATGTAAAGAAGCTTCATTCTATGTAACATGTATATTTGCATATTCATCACCCCCATATTTCCTAGATTTATCTCCTGATTCATACACGTAACGTTAAAAGACATGTTTCCATCACACACAAAACCATAAGAGTCTCTCAAGTTTTTTTTTTTTTTTTTTTGGGTATTAAAAATATTGGCATATTAAACATGAGGCCTTGTATAATTGGCACTAAGTTGAGTTCCTTAAACATCTACTAAGTTGAGTTCCTTAAACATCTAATCAGGTGTTTGATCCCTGATAGTGTGTATGGACTCTGCGGTGTAAAGAGATTAGTCACTACTACGGACAATAGATACCTTAGGCTAAAAATAATAATAATAAAGGATTGGCGTATTTTCTTGGCCTATATGTTGAACTGGAAGAAACTTCCTAATATTTAAGTGGCCTATGTTCTATACAAGAAAGAATATCTAACTTATACTCCTATTTTGTTGCATGTAATCACTTTCTCTGTCCTATCACTATAGAAACCAAATGCAAAATGGAGGACAAAGCATGATGTATAATAATTTTCATGTGCACATGACGATATATTTTGCGGGCCAATCATGATAAAATTAATCTCTCCTCTAAGATATATGGAAAGTAAAAAAGCAAACATTTTTAATTATATTTCTTCCATGCATACTACAAAAAATAAAGTTTGAGCTTATAAGCAGCTCGACCAACCTGAATTGCTAGCTCTAAATATACCAAGTGTTTGAGTAACTTTGATTTTATTGAGAAAGAAAGGGTGCCAATTTGTAATGACTATAAATCTAAGACATTTGAAAATAATCTTGTAAAAATAATAATTACAGTCAAGGTCTGTGAATTTTCCAACAAATTGATATTGATGACGACATAACTTTCAACTCCCAAACTAATAAACAAAACTTGCAAATTCTTCGTCTTTGTATAAAAAAAAAAATTGCAATTTCACAATAAATTAATTATTTCAGCCTATCGTTCAATACAAGAAGTTCATAGACGTCCAATCTCATCATATGAGAGTTAACCAAGGGCAAACATATATATGAGATCGTAAACTCAGAAGATAAGAACCGTGGTTTTAATAAAGTGATGGGGTGATTATGGACAACTTTGAAATAATTAAAGGATTGGCGTACGCATAAAAGTAAAACTTGCTTTTTCTTTGTAAAAGTAAATGGTGATAAAAGTAAAAGGATTATGAGCTTGATACCACATTGCCACTACCTACGTCCCTGTCGAAAGCATGCACATAGGCAAAGTTCTATTGGCTGATAAATTTTTGCGGGGAATACGAGAGGTTGTGACAATCCTTTTAAATGGAGAATGCACTACTACAAAAAAGGGTTATTACTTCACTAAAAAATGTCCTTATTTTAAAAAAGGAAGTTAAAAGTGAACGCAGTGGCATTCTTGTAATTATATACTTGAATTCTAAGCATTTGGCGTCCTAAATTATATTTTAGGACGCCTAAAATTAATTAAGGCGTCCTGAAATAATTTCATGACGCCTAAATGAGCCAAAAATTAATTGTTTAGCACCATGGCACCATTTGGAGAATTTTTTTGGCGCCAGCTAAAGTTATGGGAGTATTTTTTATCTTTTTGGCGTCCTGAATAAGCTTAAGAACGCCTTAATAAAATTTTTTGTCGTCCTAAAAATATTTCAAGACGCATAAAAGATAATTTTTGGGCTCAATTTATTTTTTGGGCTTTTTAGACGTCCTGAATTTTTCCCAGGGCGCCTTAAGTTAAATATTTGGTGACTTGAGCCTTGTCACAGGACGCTGAAATTTATCGTATTTCCCAGGCTCACTCTCGATTAGTCTCCTCGAACACCATCAGTCTCTTACACGTGAGTCCCCATCTATTCTCTTATACTCACACTGCTCTACCCTACCGAAAGTCCTAATAAACTCACACTCCCCTGGTCTCTCATTCACGGCTCCTTCCTTACCACCGAAAGCCCTAATCGAGCTCACCCTCACTCTTCACTGCTCTCTCACTCGCCTCCTTCCCTACCGAAAGCCCTTTCATTTTTCCCTCACATTGTGGGCGGTCTGTCTCCGCTCCGTCGTCTTCCCTCTTCGTGATGTCTACGGCTTGCGTGCTCTGTTTCGGCGCCTCGCCTCCTTCTCCGATCTCTCGACGAAGCAACGGGTTCCATATGAAACATTTCTTGGTTTATATTTTCTAGTCAAGGGCATGGTTCACTGTAATATCCGATTATCGAATGCACTACATGATTTGTTTTCCTTTTAATTTATTCACATTGAGTACAATCTATGTGGCAAAGCCCTTGAGATCGAAGAGAGAAGAGCGTCGTCCTAGGGTTCCTGTTCAATCGTCTGCCTCTCCTCTCTGTGATTTATTTCACTAAATCCTACAGGAACGCTTCTCTTTAAGGTAAGAATTAAAACGAACGTTTATCTTGCTTCTGATTCAGCAATTCTCTCAATCTTTTTTTGAGTATTTATTTATTTTATTATGTTCTCTATCTGCGTTGATCGATGATTGGCCAAAGATTGCGGGAACAAACCGTTTACGATATTTCTTTGGAAAGACAGATTATACATACAAGTTCAAGACTGATTTTTCATCTAAATATCGCAGCCCAGCTGGAAGTAGTTCATGATTTTTCATACCAAATTTTGCTTTTATCTTAGTTGTTGATGTTTATTTCATTGTGTTTAATTTATTGGCTAATTTTTATTTTTTTCCCCGCCCTCTCGTGCTTACGCAACTATATGGTACCGCTTAGTAGCTGGTCTTAATGCTCAATTGCGCATTGTTTGTCGTGGTCATCTAAAAGTAACTTTCAAGCATGTTATCAGCTGGCTAGATGTATATGCCAATCCTACTTTGAGATCGTATGGTGTGCGTGTTGATCTTGCATGGTTTCGGCCAACGACTTCCGAATATTGCCGTTTGGACTTGTGGTATATGCTACGATAATGAAAGCACGTTATTTCAAAATCATGAAGTTACAACTGAAAATCGATCAGGGTAATCATAATTCCTATGTTTCTTTTGATGGCAGATTTATAGTAATATTGAGTGACTTATTTTACTTCGTTATGTGCAGTTTTCTTAGAGGTCACAGACATCCAGTGCATAACTTGACAAGTAATGACCATCTGTTGTAGTCTAGAAGGAGTCTTGGTGGGATTCTAAATGGCAAGAGCTTAAAAGCGTTTAAAGAGAAAATAACTATATATTACCCCTTTAGGTTTATATTCTATAATACAAAGCCTATTGGCCATCATGTAGTAAATGCTTTCTACTATCCGCTTTACTTGCTATATCCCCGAAATTCTTGCTGATGACACTTCCCTGATCTCACCTCCTTTCAGGATCTAGTTGGTCTGGTTACTTCTATGCTACTACTTGGAGATTTTATCTTAGTATTGCTCACTTTGCTTCAGATGTACTCTCTGTCCCTCATGAACTTCCTCTTAGTTTTGTTTATTCTTCCTCTTGGTGTGCTATTTCCATTTCCATTTGGAATCAATGCTTTGTTTAGTCAAGGACCTAGGAGATCTGCAATTCTTTCTCGCCTTTATGCCCTGTGGTATCTGACATCCTTAGTCAATGTTGTAAGTTCTTCTCAATTTCTTGACTTTCATCCTCCTGTTTTGGAAAACAATGATTACAATTAAGGTACGTACTGTTAATCTCCATATATTTGTTTTAACCATTACTACTTCTAATTGCAGGTAGTTGCCTTCTTCTGTGGATTGATTCATTATACAGCAAACTCAAATAAAATGCCTTCCAACCTCAAATCTTGGAAATTCAGCACGTAAGTGTCTTTCAACATCTGATCTAGAAAATTGCCGGTAAAATTCAATTGATTACAAGGTTGAATATTTTGTGAAGTTGTGACTATTTGGCTAACATCTACACACTTTGAAATATAATTCTCTTCCGAGCTTACAAAACTTGAAGAGTCTAGAGATTTCATGCGAAAGTGACAGATTTTGGCGTCACTTTCTTGAAAGGTATTTTGCCTGACATTGTGTCACTGTGATGTTCCGAGTGTAAATTATATATAATTATCACGTGCCAGGTATTTTTTTTCTTAGATTTTTGTAAGGAAAAAGGTTTGTATTAATTATATATTAAAGTTTGAAATTGATAGGTTCAACTTAGTATTGTCATTTATGTCTTTAATTTTCAGTAATGTCTTGGTTCATTTCAGGACTAAAAAAGCTTGCCCTGTTAGCTGCATGCTTAGATTCTCTTGCAGGTTGCCTTTTTTCATAGGATTTTACCCTAACATAACCAATGTTACGATATTTACTTGTTTTAACACTATGTAGAGCTATTATCTTGGTTAACCAATCTTGATTTTACCCCAACTTTCAGCAAAGTGATTTGAGAAGAAAAAGAGTTTGTTAATTGTGAAATCTAAAAAGAAAAAATGGGGGTGGTGGGGTGAGGCTAAGGGGACATTTTTTAAGGGTTATATCTCGAAGATTTATTTTTGAAATTTTCTCTTTTGGGGCTCGAAAGGGGAAGGTCATAAATAGGTTTCAAACTATTGTGCTCTAACGCATATGAAGCGAACCTTATTGTTGTTTCCAATTTTGTCCGTAAAGTGTTTGGCCTTTGCCTTATTTAGTAGCTTTCAGTCGCTATTATCATATGCTCTTTAATGAACTTTCTTTGTGGGATATAAGAAGTCTTAATTTATTATTTCTTTGAAATATGATAAGATTGTTGCCCATTCAAGTTTTGATTTGCCACTCTTCTTCGTGAGCTTCGCACCGTCAAACTTGAATCTCAATAGATGTAATCTTTCGAGATGATGGATGTGAAAAGTTTTTGCGTAAGTTGTCAAGACTTGTGTATTTACTTATTTCAAGTTGTACTTATGCTTATTGAAATATGCTTATTAATTTTCATATCTTGGCTTCATTAGAATTCTTTAAGCACCGAATTTGTAGCTTTGCTTTGTTTTCGGTGGATCGCAAAATTTGAAAGTCTTGAACTTGGGATTCAATGACATAACAGACGCATGTTTAGCATACTTAAAAGGTGATTTTAAATATTTCTCCAATGCCCCCCCCCCAAACAACAAAACTCAAAAAAATTTCAGTTTTACCTGGATGCATCCCTGGTTCAACTTAGTGGTGTTTTGGGGTGCTATATATCCGATTAGTGGTGTTTGTTGTTGTAATTTAGGGTTTAGGGAGTAGTGAACAATGTAATTTGAGTTTGCAAATCCACACGTGTTTGCTTTGTTGTAATATAATTTGAATGTCCGATTATAGCATATTGTTGCGAGGTATATTTTAAACAAAAAATTATACATAAGGCGTCCTGATTTAAATATTCAGGACGCCTTAGTCCTGAATTAATATATTCAGGATGCCTTACTAAGGCGTCCTGAATATTAAATCAGGACGCCTTAGTAAGGCGTCCCGAATATTAAATCGGATGCCTTACTAAGGCGTAAGGCGTCCTGATTAAATCAGGATGCCTTACATAAGGCGTCCTGATTTAATTTCTGGACGTCAAAATTGTGAATTTTTTAACTACCCTCGTTTAAACGTCCTTTTGAAAAAGGTTGTTAATTGGGGTCTTATTTAGGACGTTTTTTGGGTTTTTTATAGTAGTGATGACATTAAAAACACTTTTGAAATACTTCAATCTCATATTAGGACTGAAGGTTAAAAAAAGGAACTCAAATTCAGACTATGAAGTTGCCTAATTTTTTACAGTTTCTATGGATTTCCTTTGGCATTAATTTTTGTTGAAAAATGATCATGTTGCTCATATATAGTTTGTTGGAATATATTTAGTCCATCCTCAGTGGATTAGGGCCTAAACCTAATTACATTGACCTAATTGCATTGAGGTTAAAGTATAAATAATTAAAAGGTTTAGGTGGATATTTGTGATATTCCCCAATTATTCTATCTTGAATGATTAAACAAGATGAAAAAGGGGTACATGGATTGAGGAAGAGAAATGTGGAACCCTCACTACTACAAATATGGGTTATTACTACCCTAAAGGACGTTCCTATTTAAAAAAGGAAGCAAAAAGTAAACGCGGTCGCATTCTTATAATTATATTAGGGTAATTTTATTTTTGACGTCTCAAAATGTAATTTGGGGCTCCAAAAATATACTTTTAGAGACCCAAATTATATTTTGAGACGCCTAACTATTAATAATTAGCTAGAAAATCAAGAGTCACCCGCACTAGCTATCCTCCGATCCTCAAACAGATTCAGCCCTACACTACTCTCCTCACCTCGTAAAACCTCTCTTCGTTTTCAGACTGGTGCCTTCGATCGCTCTCTCCCAACCTTCTCAATCGCTGTCGCTTGCCGTGTTGCCGACGGCGCTCGCCCTCCACCTCGTCCGCGTCGCCCACGGCGTTGATTTTCTACAATGATTTGGTTCAGTCCGATGGTTTTGATCTTCTCTGGTCTTCTCTCTGACGACGGTTTCAGGTCTCATACCTTTGCTCTGATTTTTGGTTTTGATTTTTGGCTTTGATTTTTGCTGAGTGTTTGTATGCATGAACCCCTCCGCGTCGCGACCTCCCTGCATATATAGATGGCCTCCACGGTCATCGTCACCTCAAATCTTCCTAAACTAATGATCTAAAGCTTTCTCCCTCATATTTGAACTATATTCCCCAAAATCCCTTTCGATTCCTCTCTAATTAGGTTTCTTTTGAGTGCTTGCGAATCTTGCCTGTGGGTTTCTTTCTGATTACGAGGTTGTGAAGGGATCAAATGAGTTTTAGCTTTTTGTTTCTTTTATAAAATTAATTCATGTTAGCTTGGTGAATCAATGTGATTAATTTAGGAGGCTATTGAGTTGATTCTCTGGATACTTCTTGTAGTGGTACGAAAGAAATTTGAGGGGACTGGAAATTTTCTACAAAAGTTGGATGCCAGAACCTGGCGTTCCAATTAAGGAAGCTGTGTGTTTCTGCCATGGGTATGGTGATACTTGCACTTTCTTCTTTGAAGGTTTGTCATAATCTCTTAGTTCAAGATGTATTCTTAATCTGCACAAGTAGTATCAGTATGTTGGGTTTTTCTGCGGTTAAAGATTAAAGAGATTCATCATATGACATGATTGGGAGAGTTTGAATTTTCAGGCATTGCCAGGCGGATTGCTGGATCAGGGTATGCTGTTTATGCTATGGACTATCCTGGCTTTGGTGTTTCTTAAGGACTACATGGTTACACACCGAATTTCGATTATTTAGTTGACAATGTTATAGAACACTACAGAAAAATAAAAGGTATGATGTTTTAGCCCTCATGGCTTCATATTCAACATTGCTATTTTTTAACATTGAAAACTACAAAATGTTTTTGACCTTGCTTTGCATCATAATCGACAGCAAGACCTGAGCTAAGAGGGTTGCCTAAATTTATATTGGGTCAGTCAATGGGGGGAGCAGTTACTCTCAAAGTTCATTTGAAGGAGCCTAATAATTGGGATGGAGTTATCCTTGTCCCGCCCATGTGTAAGGTAACACCATTTTACTATGTTGCAGTTGATGTGAAACAACTCCACCATTGTCATTTAGAAGTTCTGTTTCAGATCAAAAGTCCATTTCATACTGATTAGTTTCTCTCTGTTTCTACCATCATAGTTCTGTTCTTATTTTGAAAGTTCAAAACGTACTAACTCCTGTTAATTTAAATTGTTGGTTTCTCCTTTTCATGTTATTCTTTAAACAACAACGGAACTCTTGGTCCTTTATGCCATAGGCATAATTATGTGAAATAAAAGAAAAGCATAATAGGATCACAACTTGTTATCAGGCTTGAAATTGTTGTTCTAATCATTTACGTTTTAAATGATTGCACTTCCTTTAAGGCAAGAGAAAAGCCACTTACTTTGGTTTAAAGGCGACCTTTTTATAAACATTTGGGTATGCCTAGTAATGTTAAGTTTCAATGAACTGTAAATTCTTACTTGGTTTATGCATCAATCTTGGAATAGTTTCCTGCCTTGCGGGATTTTTCCTTTATTTTCTGGCTTTAGATGATTCTTACTAAATATCAGATTGGGGATGATAGTTTTCAGCACTAAGAAATCTTTGCCTGAAATAAGATCCAGATATTACTGAAAATGAGTTGTTGAGTGTTGAACCAAAATTGTCAATCTCTTGAAAGGTAGAGGTGTCTATCCAGAGAAGATAAAACAGATTGCTTATTTTGGCCTCTTATTTTTCTGGATTTAGTTGAGCTAAGGCTTTTGTAGACCAAGAATACGACACTATGTGCTTGGGGTGTGCTCAACTAGCTTAGGGTTGAGAGAATGTAGTGATAGTGACCTGATTTCTATAATTAACTAGCGTAGCCTTTTAGTTTTTTTTTATTGTTAATAGCCTTCGGGAACCTGTGGATACCTTTACTATCTATTTGTATTCTTTCTTTCTTTATGAGCTATCAGCCCCTTTACCACTACTACGTAGCTAGCTATGATTGTATCTTGTTTTGGTGTTGCTTGTGAATCTTGTCTCTGGTAGAAATATTTGACATCTGCCTAAGTGCAAGAGAAAATAGAGAAATAGATCAGTTCTTGAGCTAGGGACTCAAAACAGCCCCTAGCTTTTGCGGATCTAGAGGCTCTCATTCTAGATTGAAATCCTACTGACCTCGTTCTGCATATGCTGCACCTGTTGTGAATTCTAATGCTTGTTTTTCTAGCTGTAATGGTATAACATGAAAGAACTTTGAATTGGACAAGTTGTTTCATATTTGTTACGTGGGTTTCTGCTCATGAGTACTTTTCTTCTTTCAAAAATGTTTTCCTTCTAGTTTACTATGATTCCTTGTCCCTTTTTTTGATAACATTCCTTGTCCTTACTCTCTTGTTATGTATTTCCATCCCCTGCTTGTGTGGCCTCTTTATTTAATCCAAAAGAAAAATGCAATTAATTTCATTGCTGGAGATTGCTCATACATGTTCCTCGATAGCAAGATTAGTGGGTCATGTTAAAATGTATATAAATCTGGAAATTGTGGATCAGAATCCATTTTCTTTTTAAATGGTGCATGGTTGATATACTTATTATATCATTTAATACGGTAATATAATTAGATGCAACCAATAAGCAAGTTGCCATATGTTTTGTAATAAAAATTGCTTTATCAATTATAGCCTAGGTTTTATCTTTCATCAGAGGATTAACCCCTGGTGTTCAGATCCATTTGAAATAAGGGCATGAATTTTAGTTCCAGTCCAAATTAAGGCCTTGGAATATTATATGTTTATTTGATCAAAATTGTCTATTCACTTTTATTTTTTGTATCTTTATTTTTTTAAAACTATATTCAGAGATTCAAGAGGATAATGCGGGCCAGGGGGCTCTTTTTGTTGCTTTAACTCTTCAAATTTTATTTGGCTTTCGTGGCCTCTGGCGTAATGTTGCAAGGTCAGTCTGAATTTATTTTTAGTAAGTTGATGGCTTTTGCTTTTTCATTTCTCAGTCTTGATATATGGGTAAAAATATCAAAATTGAAATATAAACCTAATTCATGGTTTTCTTTCTCTGTTGTTATATAAGGACTTCATTTTCATGTTATTGTTTTTAATGTAGTTATTATTATGATCTGGATTGGTGTTTGAAATAAAAATTGTGCTGATATCTTTCAGTAAATTATGCAATTAAATTTATGATGACGATCAAAACCATAAACTGGATAATGAAAGAAGTAAATATTCTTGTGTTTGGATGTAATTTATAAAGTGATATAACTTCTGATTCTTTCTCCCTTGTTCATGTTGTATGATGATGCTTGATGTCTCTCACAAATTGTAAAAATATGAGCTCTGTTTGGCTGTTGGTCTGGAAAACTTGTTTTGTTTGTCGGCAAAGATCAGTTTTGGTGTGAAACTTGAAACTATGTTGATCATTTATTTATTAATTCCTAACAGAGTAAAATGTTACAAATTTCAACAGGGGGAGGATTTAATTAGAGAGAGTGGCATACCCTATGCAATTAAGAGGTGGATGATGAGGCACCAGCTTCTACACGTAATTCACAGTTGCTGCATCTTGCTCCTAAGGTGGATAGTGAGGTATGAACACTCTGCCTTCAAATGTGTCTGCATGTGTGTGTTTTCTTGCTTCTCAGAGATATTTACTGGGAGGCTGGAATTGTGTTTGAAATTTGTAACTACTCTGTCTAATTTTAATTCATACCTCTGTTAGGTCTGTTTTAACTTCAGGCATTGTAGATTGCCTGTATCAGTGCTCTTCTGGTTACTTTGTACATACCTGGTTGTTATTTACTGGGAGGCTGGAATTGTGTTTGAAATTTGTAACTACTCTGTCTAATTTTAATTCATACCTCTGTTAGGTCTGTTTTAACTTCAGGCATTGTAGATTGCCTGTATCAGTGCTCTTCTGGTTACTTTGTACATACCTGGTTGTTATTAGCATAAAGAAGGTGGCTTTCATTCTATAACTCATTATAACTTATAACTTCTTTTTATTTATACAAGCAATGCCATATTTAACCATTTTAGTTCGCACGACCTGATTAGTTATTTTGAACCTATGTCAATAGAATATGATTACTATTGATATATTGTGCGTGCTATGAGAGACGCTAGATTTTGTTTTTTTAAAATTAGCACTAACTTTTGGGACGCCTTAAATCACACTTAAGGCATCCCAAATGTTATTTTGGGACGCCAAAAATGCGAATCATACCAACACTTTGCACGGGGGATGCCTTAAATGATACTTAAGACGTCCCAATATAATTTTGGGACGCCTGGTGTGTGTGTGAGAGAGAATGTATAAAGCTTCAATGTTACGTAACATGAGACATAAACTATATGTATATTCTCTTTCGGCTTTTTTACCAATTTGCCACTTATTAAATAACTATTTAACAAAATGCCCCTGTCTTGAAACATTTAAGCATATGCCCCTGTTTAGTCGACTACTGCCCTCATGTAGTCGACTAAAACGCAGGCTCATATTTTTTTTTAAATATCCCATGATTTAGTCGACTAAGTCAAAGTACTTAGTCGACTAAATCGAACAGGGTTTTTTAAAAACCCCAATCGCGACATTTTGAACCTTAATCGACTAAGCAACATCCCGAAACCTCTCCCCCTCTGTTTTTTTCACCAAATCCTTGTTGAATCCGTTGGTGGGTAGCGAAGGAAACTTCATTCTATTGTCATTTGCATCAATTTCGCTATGTTCTCATCTCCATTTCGAATTTTCACTGTTGTTCTTGCGTTTATGCGAACCCCCATTTGCGTTTTGTGCTTTCATTGTGTGATTTTGTTCTTTGATTGATTTGTGTATCTCTGTTATGTTCTCATCTCCATTTCGAATTTCTACCGTTGTTCTTGCGTTTATACGAACCCCCATTTGCAATTCGCAATTCCTTGTCACAACAGAAGTCAAGTGATAACCAAATTTTGAGCCAAAAATCTCTAAATAATCTCTGATTTACAGAAATTAATTTCAATGACAGAGCATGCAAGAGATAGCTAAAATGAGGCAGCAGAAGCAACTTGTATCATTCTGAAATTTAGCAACACTAATTCAAAGTTCAAATTCCCATAGAATTCCAATTTCTGACCTCAATCATAGCAAGACAGTTCTCAACACAGTGGACCACTTTTAGCATAATAGACTGCAACAATAGCAATATTTGATAGCAACAAAGCTTCACAAGTCAGTAACAATTTTCTAATTCCACCTCTCCTCATAGTATGTGGAATTTGTCATTTTGGCTAGTATCACTCATATTCTATTTAAGTTTGGATTATTTTTTATTTATTCAACACAGTACCTCAATATATTTCTACATATGCACATATAATAACTACCCCACCTACTAATCTAATTATATAATACAAGTGAGTGGATCAGTGTGTTATATATACAAATTAGTTACTCACTAATCTAATCATATAATACACATACATATATTAGAAGTGTATATATATATATATATATATATATATTTTTAACAATTAACAATAACAAAATAATAAGTATATTTATAAGTACACATATACATTTTAACAACTAACAAGTGTCCATATTTCATAAGTGAATTTATAGGTTTACATACTTATTTTTTAAAATTAAGTACAACAAATTAACAAGTGTCCATTTGAAACAACTAACAAGTGTCCATATTTCATAAGTGAATTTATAAGTGCACATACTTATTAACAAGTGAATTTATAAGTGCACATACATACAAGTGCCGAGTTTATTATTAAGCCAAAAGAAACAAGTTGAAAACACAACAACATTTGAATCATGCCTAAAAGGACCACTACATGACCATATCCAAATAATGAAGATGCATGATCAAGACAGTCTAGTCAATAAGATCAAAAAAAATAAAAATGAAAGAGCTTCTATTACTCACAAGAAACAAAGCGTGAAAGCAGATAAAATCGTGAGAAATATATACAAAAATGAATTCTGAATTTGAATGCAAACAAACATCATCAATAGAATAACATTTTTGCTTTTAATTTATGATGTTGATTGTTTTAAATTTCAACTCATTATTCTGGTTTGTGAGCCCCACGAAATCTCTCTGCCTTTAGATAAAGGAGAGGAAACTTATATTCCCACCTGTAACCAAGTCAATTGTGCAGCTGATTGTCTCAATGAACCAAGCATTATAAGCAAGCCTCCTTGCGCGTGCATAAGACTATTTCATCCCAATATGTATTTAGATCAGCATCATTGATGGTTGAGTTCCTATCTTTTCATAGGCTGTAACTTTATCTCTGTATTTAAATAAAAAACTTTTTCTTGTGCGGTCTTACATTTTTCATGGAAAAAACCGAAAAATAAATTAAGAATTTGTACTTGCAATTTTTTTGAACGTAAGTTAGTGTTACAAATTACCACCAATTTTTAACAAGATTTCAGAATGATACAAGTTGCTTCTGCTGCCTCATTTTAGCTATCTCTTGTATGCTCTGTCATTGAAATTAATTTCTGTAAATCTGAGATTATTTAGAGATTTTTGGCTCATCAAATTTGGTTGTCACTTGACTTCCGTTGTGACAAGGAATTGCGAATTGCAAATGGGGTTCGCATAAACGCAAGAACAACGGCGGAAATTCAAAATGGAGATGAGAACATAATAAAGATACACAAATCAATCAAAGATACACAACAAAATCATCTAATAAAAGCACAAAACGCAAAAACGCAAATGGGGTTCGCATGAACGCAAGAACAACGGTGGAAATTCGAAATGGAGATGAGAACATAGCGAAATTGACGCAAATGACACTAGAATGAAGTTTCCTTCGCTACCACCAACGGATTCAGCAAGGATTTGAAGGAAAAAAACCGAGGGGGAGAGGTTTGGGGAGGTTACTTAGTCGATTAGGATTCCAAATGCCGCGATTGGGGTTTTTAAAAAACCCCTCTTTCGCGATTTGGTTGACTAAGCAATGTGATTTAGTCGACTAAATCACGGGGATATTAAAAAAAATTTGAGCCCGTGTTTTAGTCGACTATATGAGGGCAGTAGTCGACTAAGCAGGGGCATATGCTTAAATAGTTTCCAGACATGAGCATTTTGTTAAATAGTTATTTAATAAGGGGCAAATTGGTAAAAAAAAGCCTTCTCTTTCTCTTAAACATTCTCTTATTCTTCTTATTTATGGTGTATTTATTGTGCGTCCATAATGGAGTCCATAATTGTGATTTAGTCAGTGTTGGTATTAGAGATGGATGGATGGTCACACTTCAAACACCCCCAAATCCTTACATAGTTAAAAAAAAAAACTACCATAGCTCCAAATAAAAGATTATTATTCATCAGGCTGTTAATATCTACCTTTCTAAATAAAATTAAAAAAAAAAATAGTATATTATTTTAAATATATATTGATCATCTAAAAACTTGGAGAGAATTAAAAATTATTCATATTTTACACCTGTACAACAATATCAAATGGCTTTCGTTAAGAAAATATTGTATCTTGACACGTGCCTAATCCAATATACTGGGGTTTATCAGGTATTGGCTGAAACTAATTTGCTGTCAACAAAAAGTTCCATGGAAGGCGATTTCTGAAAGAAAAAAGCGAAATCTTTGAAGCAAGTATTGATTAGTCAATCTTTCTGAGTTCAATTTCCAAGTCTATTGCAAAATATTATTTTATAGGCTAAAGTATACTTTTAGTCCTTTAAGTTTTACATAAGGTATACTTTTGATCCCTTAACTTCATAAAGTATACTTTTGGTCCTAAAATTCTAACACTGTTAATGTTGCTAACGGAAAACACTGATGCAGTGAACTCAAGTGATAACTAATAGCACTTAATTACACAAATTTTATATATTCTTCAATGTACCCATATTTTAAATTTAAGCCTAATAGTATTTAATTACAAAATCATCACTTAAATTTATACCGTTATCACTTGAGTTTGCATTTTCCGTTAGCAAAACTAACGGTGTTAGAATTTTAGGACTAAAAGTATACTTTATGAAGTTAAGGGACCAAAAGTATACCTCATGTAAAATTAAAAAGCTAAAAGTATACTTTAGCCTATTTTATAATATGAAATTATTTTCCGCAAGGCCCATCCAGAGTATATAAGAAAGTCTGCATCATCAACTTGAACATCCCAAACCTCAGATACTTACATGTCTGAATACGAGATTATTCCACTAAGCTGCTGCTAGTATTATTCTTGTGTGTTGCTTCCTTTATTGCATTATTCTCTCAAATCTTGCGGTTGTGTATAATTATGTAGTTTTTTATTTTTTTTCAATGTTTATTTTCCTCCTAATTCATTATTGCTGAGATTCTGTTTCTACTAATCACTCCGAAATATCTGTTTTATTTATAAGATTTGAACTAAAAAGTTGGGGCAGAAGCAAAAATAGGGGCAGGGATAACTCAGAAAATTAAAGGTGCAACCAACAGCCCCCACTCATAGCTTTCCAGTAAAGAAAAACTGGTAACAAGTATAAATGAAAATGCAAACAACACTTGTTTTATTATCCATTTCTCTTTTTGTTGGGTTGTTAACGTGGCTATGTTTTTGAACCGTTATTCTATTATTCTAAATCAACCTCTAATTCAATTACGTTGAATGGTTTGATTAAGCTTTTATCTTCCTGTAAAGAATCCTATGTTTACAGTACTTATTTGAATGGTTAAGTGTTTAATTTTGCAGCGATGAAAGGGCCAAAGAAGCCATCTTTTACTCATACGACCGACACATGATCAATGGCTCTGCCGCTTTACTTGAAGAGCATGAGGTAGAACACTTTAAACACAAATTTCCATATGGACAGTAAAATGAAGAAAAGCAAACCATAATCAAAGCAATAAATTGTAATTTCTAAATCATATGATCATGAATAAAGTATAACTCTATATAAATGTCGTTAATCACATAATTTTAAGTACGTAATAAAACCGCTCATTTAACATAATCAATTTTAACCTTAATTCTCAAAACCACATCTTTTCATAGAACTTCTTACAGAACGAATGACAAACGTGACCATACAGTCCACAAAGGTAACTAACCAAGCATGGCTCGAGGTCATAAAACAAGCATGGACACACAGTGTATGAGAGTAACTAACTAAGCATGATTTAAGGCCATGAAACAAGTAAGGACACACAGTCCATGAAACAAGCATCAAAACAAATCCCATGAATATCAAGCAAGCTCGAGGTTAACCGTGGTGCACCAAGGACTAATAGTACCTTCATTGTTAGTAACCGCTCTATATTCAAATCCTCTCCAAAACATTTTCAAGTATGCTTGGGGTAAAATTATCAAAGTAATAAAAATTCTTTCTTCAAGATAATAACAGCTCTATCTTATACTTCTTAATCAAATCCCCAACATGAAGTTTCACAAACAATATTTCAAAACTTTCCTTCAAATTCAATCTATCAATAAAATCCTTTTAAAACAACAAGCACTCACGTAAAAACATTCCATTTCAAATAATAAATTCTAGCTTATAAACTTTTCCAAAATCCAAAATCATTTCAATATAAAATTTATGAAAAATATCTCAAAAGTCTCATTTCCATTTAACTGCATAATCATGAATTATGCTTTGAAATAATTGGAAGAAATTACACAATAACGAATAAAATTACCATTCTTTACTCATATACTATCAATAAATATTCTTTCACAAAATTATACTTTTAAGTATGGAAATAAAAATAAAACTTCAACACGAAAAAAATTATTTATAAAAATTAGGGATGCTATTCACTCACCTCTTGCTCCTTCGAAACTATACCTTTACCAAAATCCCTTTTTATTCGCTTTTCTCTTGAGCTCTGACAATTGCCAATTCCTATAAATTTTGAAATTCATATATCAACCTCTAATGGAATTTACCTACTTAATTTAAAAATCTTTAAGTACCAAAACATCCTTCAATCACACCTATCACACAATTATCTATGTTTCTAAATCTCAAGTCTTCTAAGTTCAACTTCAATTTATCATAAACATCAGTATCAATTTATGGTTTTCCTACTAGTTTTCTCAAATTTTTCTCACTAGAAATCAGATTTCCAGCACCCGTACTACAACAGAAACCACCCAATCACAAAAAATAAAAGACTCAGAGGCTTAGGTGGCTCACCTAGTTGAAGATCAGAGTTGCATCTGGGATTGAAGATCACTTTCTCCGTCCCTCACCCTCTCGGTCTCACTCTCTTCTGCGTTTTCTCTGTCTGGCCGAAGAGAATGGAATAAGAAATAAATGAATGAGGCAGTTTGAATGTTGGCCGACAATAGTTAACAGATTAAGGGAGTATCTACGCTGTGTCTTTGCTGCCCAAATGGTTCTTTTATTGGGCCGAATAGATATAATGACAAAGGGAGTGTCGTTTTGCTGCTATCTGAATTGGCTTGGACCAAAATAGTTAATTGGTGTAGGAGATACGTGGTTTACTCATCAGCATAGGATTAATGGGGAAATAAGGAATATGTGGTGTGTAAATATTAGGCCGAATGAGAAATGTATATTGAGAGGGGGTGAGTGTTATGCTGCCATGTTTATGTGGAGTACACTTCAAAAAATAATCTCATTTGACCCTCTACAAGTCTCTTATTTGCAACTTCGTCCTTTACTCATTTAGTTGTAAATATTAGGTAAATGTTAAAAATAAATCCCTTAATTCCATATAAGGATTTTTCTACGTCAATTTGCGTCTCTAGGCCAGAAGTTATTGATTCTAAAATTCCTAGGTCAAAATTTATCCACTAGCTATTTTTCCTTAATTTTTTCTGGGAAAATAAGCCCTAAAATCCATAAAATAGCTTTACAACTATTTAGGCCAATTTTTCATAATTAATCCTTTCATAACATTTCTAAATTCTTAAAATAATACTTTCATAATTTTTCCCCTAATTTCCAAGGTCAAAAATAATAATAATAATATTTTTTAATAATTATCTTAAGCTTCTCCTCATAGCTTAAGACTTTTGGCTTAGCGACTACTTATCTTAGTCTTATTCCTAAACTCCCCGTCCCAAAATTTGGGATGTTACAGTTTGTCAATGAAATATAGCTAATTGGTAGTTAAATAAACAACTCAACAATAGGCAAGAAACAATAGTAACTAGTAGAGCACTTATTCACACCATTTCTCAACTGCTTGAGTCACTTGATGGTCAATCAAGTTGTCACAATGTTGATATTCATAATACTATATATATATATATATATATATATAGAGTCATGATCACAACAAATTAAAATCACTAAAATATCTACTTGATAAAATTTAAAACACAATGAGATTTGCAACTAGAATATCTTACCTATGGAGGAACAACAAGCTGATCATGAGTAATTATATCCTTCTTGAATTTCATGATGTAATACTCGCAATCTTTGTTATTCGGTTGGAAAGGGAAATGCAACAATATAATCATATAGTTAACTCAATTTCTGAATAAAAACTGCTTAATAACAAAATTTGAGTAAATTCATATATAAGTAAATGCATCTTCTTCCACACATAGTTATTGACAAGGTTAGTAGCTTTAGAATAGTTTCACATTGTTACTGGAATTGTTGTGTGATATGTTTCTAGAGGATAAGTTACTTCCAAATCATATGCATAAGGCCAAAAGAATCTTGTCTACAAACGGTATGGAGCATAAAAAGATACATGATTGCCCTAATGACTGTTTATTGTACAGAAAAGAGTATGAAGGACTAAGTGAGTGTCTGAAATGTAAAACTTCAGGATACAAAGTGAAGAAAGATGTTGGCTGTAGTGATGAGACAACTAAAAGCCAACCTTTAAAGGTTTTGTGATATTTTTCCCATTCTACCGTGGTTTAAGCAAATATTTTCTCATTTGAAAGAAGCACAGAAATTGAGATGTCATTCAAATGAGAGAATGTGTGATGGAAAATACCTTCGACAACCGGCTGACTCTCCACAATAATGAAATGTTTCCTCGTATTTGGCAGCTAGCCAAGAAACCTTCGGCTTGGGCTTTGTACAAATGGAATTAATCCTTACGGTACTCTCAGTAGTACACATAGTCCATGACCGGTTCTCCTGGTGATGTACAACTTACTTCTTTGGTTGTGTACGAAACGCATGTATATGATGTTTTCTATGATGATTTCGGGACTGAAACAACCAAGGAACAATATTGATGTCTATTTGGCACCTTTGATGGAGGACCTAAAGAAGTTGTGAGAGGATGGCGTAGATGTGTTTGATTCATATAAGCAAAAATCATTTAAGTTACATGTAATGATTTTGATCGCGACAAATGAGTTTCTTGCATACAAAATCTTGTCAAGGTATAATGTGAAGGAGCATAAAGCATGTTCGATATGTGAAACAGCGCACACTTTCGTCAACACAATTATCTTTTGTTGGGTCCAAAAGTATAAATAAATATTTTTTAAGATACCATATATGACAACATTGTTAACCATGTTTAACTTCGTTACTTTTTGCCACTCTCTATTATTTTAATATACTTTTAGAAGGGTGAAGATGCAAATTTAGCAATAAAATATTTTGCTATATATGAGAGTAGACATGAACATTGTTTAATTTGTCTTATAAATGCTTATATTTGTCTTTTAAATTATTTTATTTGTCTTGTGAATGACTAAATTTTTTAACTCCATGGATTTTTTGGTATTGTAAATGCCTTTATTTATTTTGTGAATACTCTTATTTATCTTGTGAATTAACTTATTTCTCTTGTAAATAGCCAAATGTTCTTGTTAACTCCTTGGTTTTCTTTGAATTTTATTTAGGGTAAAGATGCAAAAATACACATAGACTTTTACCTCAGGTGCACTCAAGACCAAATGCTTTTCGAAGGTGCAAAAATGCACATGAATTCTCAAAATGGGTGCAAAAATACCATCACCATCAGGTTCCTTTAACCGACATTAATTGCAATGTGGAAATACCAAAATGCCCCTAAACCAAAAAACGGAGTTCAATCTTCATACCATCTTCGGTCAAATGCACGAAATTGTAGGGCAGTTTTCTTAGTCCAAAAACCACATAGATCAAGATCAATATGAACAAGAAGTTACAGCCACACACAACTATTAAGATACACGATTTTGATACACAATTAATCATAAACCCAAATCTATCATTAATACCAATAATTAAGATACACGATTTTCATATTTACATTGAAACCCAGATCACAGGGGGCGAAGTTACAACCACACACAACAATAAATCGCATAGAAAATCACAAATTGATGAAGTCACCCAGAAATCGATGATCCACAAATGATCATCCTCATCGGTGATACTCAGATGATAAAAGAGACGGAATTAGATAAGAGAGTAGTGTAACCAGTCTCCCTCGTTGCCTTCGGGTCATTCTTCATTGATGCTTAGGGGTTGCAAGTTAGAGCTTGGTATTTGTATACTCCCTCGTCTTTAAACCAAACTGACCCTAAATTATTGAAAAGATAAAAGAGTAGTATATCCGATGATCCAGACGATGAGGCAGACAGTGGAGAGGAGAAGAGAGAGGAAGGCAAAAGGAAGACCAAGAAGGAAACCCAAAGGCTTGCAATTGCTTCAAGTCACAAAACGTCCACAGCTTCGAGCTTGAGAAAGTGTGGTAGTCAATGATGCAACCGTGATAGAGGAAGAAGCTTCATTTCTAGTTGTCGCCGCCTCGAAAGCATGATTTCTTGCATCCGAAGAGCGTTGTCCATCAAATCGATGGGGGATACGACGGCGTTCTGCTTCCGGTCGAAGGAGCTGGTGGAGGTGACGAATCTGTGCCAGTGATTTTGGAAGTGAAGGTGAATCCGACGAAGGAGGACCCAGGATTCAGAGAAAGGGGATATGAAAGAGTATGAGACGGGATGGTGAAAAGAAAGAGGGAAGGGCAGATTGGGAATTACAAAAATTTTAACATTTTTTATTTTTTTAAAATGGCGTGGGGTCCACCCCTAAAAGTAATGTCAGTAAAGGTTATTTAACAAGTATGAGTATTTTTGCACCCATTTTCAAAGTTCATATGCATTTTTCCACCTCTCAAAAGCATTTGGTGCCGAGTGCACTTGGGGTAAAAGTATATATGTATTTTTGCACGTTCACCCTTTTATTTATCCTATAAATGCTCTTATAAAAACATAAAATATGGACATTATTATCTTTTCATTGATAAAACTTAATTTTGGATGAGGAGAGCGAGAAAGTGGGACCCACAATGCAAAAATATAATTATGGAGAAGGAGAGAGGGTGAGAGGTTTAAAAAAGACATGTATTTCCAAAAATATGTTAAAATAATATAAAGTGGGAAGACTTATGGGACCTACGGCATAAAAAATAACTTAGTTAATCAAGTTAGCAACATTGTAATATATACTACCTTAAAAAGTGGTTATGTCTACTTTTACGTCTAACAAAAGAAAATTGTGTAAGGTGCTCTTAGCAAAATAGTTTATTATAAAATCTGGACATTTGTCCTATTAAAAAATCTGTTATATATAAAAAAGAGGGGTGATTATGTAACACCTCAATTTCAACACCTGAAAACTTGGCCAAACATTTGAAATACCTCCATCAGGGATAAATCAATATTTAAAATTACATAACAATTTCAAATAAAATTCGTAGTACGAAATCAAAATAAGTTTCCAAAATATTTTAGAGTTAAAATACAAAGCGGAAGTCTTAGGGTCATGGCAAAATGAAAATAACATAACATAAACTGATGGAGTATAAAGCCTTCAAAGCTCACTCCTCAGGTGTCTCCCCTTGCTCTCTACTGAAATATCCACCTGAAAAATGTTAATATAGAATGAGATTCCACGTCTCAGTAACTACTGAACATTCTACCGTACACAAGCAAATGACATATGACAAAAATAGGAGATAGCAAAATATACATACATATATATATATATATATATATAAACATTTGTAAATCCAAGATTCTCAATAAAAGTCTATACAAAAATTAATCAACAATTGTCAATCTTTGAACTGTAAAATAGCTTATGCAGTATGCAGCCTCCTTATATCCTCTTCCGTCCTTATACCGCTGACATGAACCATAGGCTAACACGTAGTCCAATAGAAACACATTCATGCGACTGAACGGTTCCAAGCTCACCAAAACTTAAGATACACCCAGCCAAAGGTATAGAGCTTAAGCCTGGACTATGGCTCCCCTCCTTAAAAAATATCAACTAAGGAGGTGTCACGTGTCCCACAACTCCAATGCAATCGCGACCAAAGGAAAACATGGAAGAAGGGGCCCTAAAAAGTACCATCCATTGTGCACCGAGCGGTGGCATAAATTTACATTATATCAATTCCTCCAAACTCCAGCCCATCTTAATACATCCGCCATGATAAATGTATTCTTTCAAAAATAATGCATTACACCTTTATTTGTATCATATCAATACATGAATAGTCAACAGCAACATTGTGTGCATTCATGAATAGTAAATACTATGCGTATACATAAATAGTAAATAGTAATATACTGTATGTATAAGTGAATAGTAAATAGTAAAATACGGTTTATATGAGAATAGTAAATCAGTATAAGTGAATAATAAAAATAAAATATACATTCATAAATAGTAAAATTCTATACGCATACGTCATTAGTAAACCAACAATATACATGTAAATAGCTTCATCAAATAAAACACTATCAAAAACTCTTATACCAGATCTTAGAACCTCATAAACCATAAAATATTATACATATATTAAATCTGAAAATAATAATAAACAAATAACCTTTATAATCATACATGATTCACAAATATAAGGAAGAATATTCATAGTTATATGTTACCCCGTTACTTCCCAAATTACCAAAAGAAAACTACCACAAGACTCCTGAATGATTTTCATCTAACTCTCCTTCTCTTCTCTCTCTCTCACGCTCCCTCAGTGACGATGAATGTGTGTGTGGGTGTGTTTATATAGTGGTTGGAAATGGGTCACTTTGTGTAATTTTAACTCTGGGCATATACATGAAATTCCTCCCGCAAACATGTATATGTATAAAAAATAAAATGCATTCGGGAAACACGGCGCCGCTGCCTCTACTTTGGAATAAACTAATAATAGTGATTATAAGATATATTAATGTAACATTACAATATGGACGTCCTCCCCCACAATGCTTCCAATTTGATTATAAAATCCCTTAATGTAAAATTATATAATATAATGTTCATAGTATAATAATACTCCACCCGTGCACCAACAACCCACTTCTTCCATTTTGATTATAAAATCAATTAAAGTAAAGTAATATAATATAAAACTCATAATATAAAAATGTTATAAAATAATAATACTACCTCCACGTTCCACTAACATCTGCTTCAACTTTTAATTAAATAAAATATAAAATAATGTAATAATATAAAGTAATAAAATCACAATTAAATATTCTATCATTCTATCACCCCACTTCGTTATGTTCCTTCATTATGGTATAACAAAATAGAATAATAATATATTATTAGAATGAATAATATATCATTATAATAATATTTTCTTAAAAAAAGGGACAACGCGGAAGGAAATAAGTAGCCTACACATAAATATATAAATTTTAAATTCATTTATCTTATATTATAGATAAAAATTCTTAATTTTATATCTAAATCTCCTCTAAACCTTAAAATACTTAATAAATCACATCCTAAAATTACTTATTTACTATTAGAAAAATTGGGATGTTATAGATTACATGATCATTTAATGAAAAGACGATTAGATCAAAATGAAAAAGAAACCTCAAAGGAGGTATATATGGCCAGACGAACCAGGGTTGTGGTCACTTTCTGAAAGGTCATATTGCTGAAGGATCTTGTCCTTCTTTGCATTTAGTTTGGCGGCAATGGAGCATCTTCAACAATGGGATTTTGGTCTTGCAGATGTTCAAGAATTAAACCTTGCAGATAGACAATAGCTTTTGCTCTGTCATCATTAGTTGTAGAATCTTTTGGCGGCAGGTGATGGGGCTGAGAAGTGGTGGCGACTGATGATTTTTCATGGTGATGGTGATTTGGTCATGGTAATCACTCAGAAGACTGAGCTTGTAATAAGACCACACACATGTATTTATAGTTGGGAGGGAGAGAAATATGGCTTCTGAACCTTAGAATTTGAAAAGACTATACGTACACACATGCATGTATTAACCACACACTCAAGAATATGAAGCTAAAAGGATGATAGAATGGGCTTTTGAGGGGCCTAAGCGAAATTGAGGCCTGAGTACTGTTTCTTGACCGGTCTTTAAATTGAAGTCTACAAAAAGATTTTTAGACCAGTTGTTTAAAAAGTATTATGTAATTTAGATTGCTCTTATATTGAGTACCAATCTACAAAATATATTAAAAATGTCACCGATCACATTTTATAAACCATTTTTGCAATGACCAATTTAGAAAAAACGATTTAAGAAACCTTTTTTTCTACTAGTGATGTATAACAAATTTCTGATCTAGTATAGTAAATTACCTGAAAGATCCGCTTTTATTTTGTTCTTTATAAGTAAGGAATTCATAGAAAAAAGTGGTGTAAACCGCTAATATCTAAAATGGAGAAAATCGCTTCAAGTGTAGTAAATATTGCATATAGCCTAGTAAATTATTTGAAAAATATCTCTTTTTACTTCATTCTTTCTATGTGTGGAATTAGTAAAAATGGTATTGTCAATTGCTAATCTAAAATGGTAAAATTGTTTCAAGTGTAGTAACTTTTGCATCTAATGTAGTAAATCTGTTGAAATGTCCCTTTTTTACTTTGATTATTATTTTACATATATTATTTTGCACTATTTTTAAGAAATGGTTTGGTGGCTCAATGGTCACTAAACCTTTGAGGATTGGGTTCACCACCTCCTGGAACAAAAATTCCAGCCACCGGTGTCAAAGCTCCGGTAGTTGCTGATCATCAACCCCAAAGTTCAAGTGTTTAGTTTGTGGCGGAGGGAGCTGTTAGTGCAGAGTTGCGATAGCCAGGGCGATAGTGATAGTAGTGGGGCCTTTTTTTTTTTTTAAAAAAAAAATGACAGGTAAAATTGTAGAACCACCAATATTTCTAGATTCTATTTTTAGGACAGTGTATTCGTTTGCAATTTTGCAATTGGAAATTGGAATCACCATTTTAGGTGTTTTCATATTTTAAAGGCATTTAAATCAATTTTTCCCATATCAATTTGTAACATGTCTTGCAGATTTGTCAAATAAAATTCTTAATTAGTAAGCGGAAACTAACAAATGAGACATAATCCATGGCATTAAGTCTTGACTAAATCTTCCCACGTTACGAAGCATTAATTGGTATGGCTGAAGATACCCTTATTCAATCTCATCTCTTGATGAAATTAATTCTATTGCTATGGATTTAGAAAATATTGACATCAAAGTTGAAGATGAGGATAAAATGTTTTGTTGGTTGTTCAGACACCTTAACCTAACCTTTCAAGATGAAAATTCTACAGTTGTTGGCAAAAGAAAAAAGGGTCTAAAGTATTGCTTGCTTTTTCTCTAAAGAAGTCGTGTACAGTAAAAGGATTATGAGCGTGATGCCACTACTTCCGTCCCTGTCAAAAGCATGCACATAGGCAACGTTCTGTTGGCAGCTAAATTTTGTGGGCAATAACCAGAGGTTGTTACAATATAATTATATTATAGTTTTTATTTCTTACAATTAAGTAGTAAATAATTAATATGTCAGTACATCAGTTGGATGTGTTGAAAGTTTTTATTTTTTAAATTATGGTCAAAATGATCATTTTGCAAAAGATTAATGTCAGGTAAGTTTTTAAGAAATTCGGACGAATTATATGTTTTATGGTTTTAATCTATAATATGCATATCTCACAGGTCATTTTGTGTCATTTTCCCATCTCTTTTAACAATGAAGTTTTTCTTCTATTAACAATAAAGCTGTTACAATCACCATTTATGGACATAAAGCTGTTACAATCACCATTTTCTTTTATATATTAAGGACCAGAGGAGTATTATACTAGAATTAAAGAACAAGGCCAGTAACCTAGTACAGTGATCAAGGGAGAGCAATACTACATTTTGATCTTATATTTTGGATCAAGTAGGACTTTTTAACTTGGCCTTAGCTTATAATTAGGATTTAGGGCAATAGGAAGTACTTAATTAATTGCCATTATCAATAGTTAGTCTATTCTAAATTTGATTAATATACACAAAAGGACAACATCCAAACAGATCTTCTTAATCAAGTTGTTCCCAAAGTTCAGTAAGTGTTGTTTGAAAACAATAATGATGAGTTTCTGTTGCTGTTGAAAATTAAGAAGCCTAACAAAACCAGAGAAAAACAACGAAAAGAAAAGAGAAAGAAGTGAAAATCACTTTAAAAAGAAAAAGTTTGACAGATCCAGATCACCTAATTTGTATCCCTTGAAACTAGGATAACATAAAAAAGAAAAAGCTTCGTTGAAGCAATATTGACTAGTTAATCTTTCGTGAGTTCAATTGTTGCCGGCAGGGCCAATCCATGCTATAAGAAGGTCTGGATCATCAACTTCATTATCCCAAGCCTCAGATACCTGCCGAACTCTGAATATATCTCTGATTCGAAAAATTACCAAAAAACATGTCTGAAAGAGATTCCACTACGGTGCTGCTAGCATTTTTGTTGTCTGTTGCTTCCTTTGCATCTGTTGCTGCTGGAGATGGCGAAGCAAAAGCTCTGTTGAACTGGAGGGATAGTTTAAACGACGAAAGAGAAACTACCTTGTCCTCTTGGAGCAATCACACTAATCTTTGCAGAAACTGGAAGGGGATTTCATGCGACAAATCCATGTCTGTGATCAACATAAGTCTCTCAAATCTTAACCTTCAAGGTACACTCTCCAGTCTCAACTTCGCTGCCTTTCCCAATCTCCTCTACTTCGACATAAGCTTCAACCAATTATATGGATACATTCCCAAAGAAATTGGTAATTTGTCCAGTCTTTTGATGTTGGATTTGTCAGATAATTCATTCGGGGGTCCCATTCCTCCTGAAATCTGGAATCTAACCACTCTAAGTCGACTTGATCTTACTACATGTAAATTCACAGGACAAATTCCCCATGAAATTGGGAATTTGAGGAACTTGAATGTCCTATGGCTTGGAGATAATTCCCTTTCTGGTTCCATTCCTGAAGAAATTGGAATGTTGAGCAACCTTTACAGCTTCATTTGGGAAACAACTCTCTGTCAGGGAGAATCCCATCATCAATAGGAAACTCAACGATGTTACAAAGTCTTTTTCTTTATAAGAACAATCTAGCAGGTCCTATTCCTAATGAATTATGGAAACTCTATTATCTCAATAACATTCATTTATATGTTAATAGACTTTCTGGGCCAATCTCTCCCTCTATATATAATAACTTCTCTGGTAGTAACCCTTCAAATATAAGATCACTTAGCCATCTTGAAATTTTGGAGTTAGCTGCAAATAATTTCAATGGCTCAATCACAAGAGAGCTTGGGGAATTAAAAAGCTTAAGGGTCTTGAACTTGAGCACAAACAAATTTGATGGAAGCATTCCCCTTGAGTTTGGTGAACTCAAAGACCTTGAACAACTTGATCTTAGTGATAATTCACTAATTGGAACTGTTAGGAAATATATGTTTTAGGAAATATATATTTTAGGAAGTATATTATATTTTAGGAAGTATATTATATTAGGAAGTATATTATATTAGGAAAGATATTATAGAGACAATCGGGATTATAGTAATTAGGGAATCAATTTACATAATGAGTCATTATGTCTCATTAACTCTCTTATTCCCTCTCTTGTGTATAAATACCCTATACTATGTACATGAATAGACAAGCAATTCAGATTATATTTCTCCTTTCTCTCTCTAATTCTACATGGCATCGAGCAAAACGGGTTGTTTTTTTATTTTATTTGCATCGTCGTCTCTCGATTCACGTTACGGTGAGAGAGAGTGAACATACGGCTTCGTGTTTGGTGTCTCCTAGATACACGCGCCATACCAACGGTGTCTCCTCCCTCCGATCGGCATTTCCCCGGTGGTCCGATCGGTTCGACTGCGCGTGGTCCTCACGCGCCGTCGACAATTTGGTTTGTGTTTTCACGCGCCGGCGCGTGAGTCAAATTCCGGCGAGTTCTCGGTGTTTTCTCACTTTTCCGGCGTCGACTTGCTTTCCTTGGCATCTTCCTGCAGTTTCGTGGTGTGGGTCTCTCCGGTTAAGGATTGACGAGAGGTATTTGTGGCGTTCTTTCCGCTGTTTTTCGTCTTGCTTGACCTCCGGTGATCGTTATTTTCTTTGTTTGGTGGTTGGTGGAGTTGCTTTGCCTTGTTTCTGCTGTTTGGTAGCCGGTGGGGCTACTAGGATTTGTGTTTTTGGTCGTCTTCCAATCGATTTGCCTTTAGTTGGTATTTGGGCTCTAGTTCTTTGTTTGGTCAATGACCAACAAGGTGATTTGAAAGGTTCAAGGTGTCCCTTGGTTTGTGAGATTTTTTTTCGGTGAAGGAGTTAGTATTTGGCTTCCTTTGAGTTGTTTCACGGTTCATTGGTCTTTCTTTTCTTCACTCTCGATATTTGTTGTTTGGAACTTCACCTATTATTTGTTGTGGAACTCAACCTACTTCTGGTACGGCTTGATGGCTGCATCTACGTCTAGTTCTTCCGGTGCTCTTGGTACGGGTAATCTTGCTTCTAGTCTTGCTACTTCTTCCTTGAAGTGGATCATCGATTCGGTGCTCCGATCATATGACGAGGTAACCACCATTTGTTTTCCTCGTATGCGCCTTATGCCAATCCCTCCAAGTATAACAATTGCCAACGGCTCTTATTCTCGTGTTATTGGCTCTGGCACGGTTGAACCTACCCCGTCTGTTCCCTTATCCCATGTCCTCAATGTCCCTGACCTTACATTTAATCTTTTGTCTCCTAGTAAGCTTACGCGCCAATCAAATTGTTTCATTACTTTATTTCGACCATTGTTTGATTCGGGATCTTACGACGAAGAGAGTTATTGGTAGGGGCTATGAATCGGTGGCCATTACTTTCTTGAGGATCGAGTACCGTGCTCGGTTGCTTGCTCGGTGGTTCCTCCCTCTTTGATATTCATTGTCGTTTAGGTCATGTGTCTTTGTCTTCTTTGAAGAGGATGTATCCTCAATTCCGTAATGTGTCTTCTTTAGAATGTGAGTCATGTCAGTTTGCTAAGCATCATCGTGTTCACTTAGCACCTTGGGTTCATAAACGAGCTGCATCTCCATTTGATTTAGTCCATTCTGATGTTTGGGGTCCATGTCCTGTCGAGTCTAAACCTGGTTTTAGGTACTTTGTTACTTTTGTCGATGATTTCTCTCGTACCACCTGGCTTTATTTGATGAAAACTCGTTCTGAGTTGTTTTCTCACTTTTGCAATTTTTGTGCTGAAATCAAAACTCAGTTTGGTGTGTCTGTCAAAACCTTACGGAGTGACAATGCTAAAGAATACTTTTCTGCCCAATTTCAAACCTATATGCTCCAGCATGGCATGCTTCATCAGTCCTCCTGTCCAGATACACCGGCTCAAAATGGTGTTGCAGAACGTAAGAACCGACACTTATTAGAAGTCGCTCGGGCTCTCATGTTTCAAATGAATGTTCCTAAACCTTTTTGGGCTGACGTCGTGTCTACTGCATGCTTCCTTATTAATCGTATGTCCCCTCTTGTCCTCAATGGTGCCACTCCATACACTACCTTGTTTCCTTCCAAACCCCTGTTTCCTGTTGACCCTAAAATCTTTGGTTGTGTCTGCATTTTGTTCGCGATGTTCGGCCATTGTTACCAAACTTGATCCCAAGTCTCTTAGGTGTGTCTTCCTTGGGTATTCTAGGGTTCGAAGGGTTATCGGTGCTATTCTCCCACTCTTCGGCGTTACCTTGTGTCCGCGATGTCACGTTCCACGAGTCAACTTCGTTTTTCCTGTCTCTACTCCACCCCCATCTCTTGTCTCTACGAGATGCCACTTCCGATAGTCCCGATGATCTCTTGGTCTATAAGGTTCGGTTCCCACGTGTGCAAGCATCGACTTGGCCCCGCTAGGGCAAGTAATGTTGTCGACCAGGTTCATGACCCACCGATGATCGCTTCGACGTCGATCCGGCATTAGTTCTTCCTGCTCCTACTTCGACCCAAAGACTAGTGCTCGCTATCCTTGATACTCGATCCTTCCCTTTCTACCACCGAATCGACATAGTGTTTGATCCTCCTGATGATTTGCCTATTGCCTTACGTAAAGGTAAGCGTACTTGCACCTATCCTATTTCTTCCTTTGTTTCCTATAATCATTTGTCTCCTCCATCATGTTCCTTCATAGCATCCTTAGACTCTCTCACAATTCCCACTAGCCTCCAACAAGCCTTGACCCATCCCGGTTGGCGTCTTTGCGATGGAAGACGAAATGGTGGCCCTTGATAAGGTCGGGTACCTGGAATCTCGTTGATTTGCCTCTTGGCAAGAAGGCTATCAGATGTAAGTGGGTGTTCATGATCAAAACGAAAGCGGATGGCTCCTTGGAACATTTGAAAGCTCAACTGGTTGCCAAGGGTTATGCTCAGACCTATGGTGTTGACTATTCGGAAACCTTCTCTCCTGTGGCAAAACTGTCCTCTCGTTCGCCTCTTCATTTCTATGGCAGCCAATTATGGTTGGGATCTTCATCGTTGGATGTTAAGAATGCGTTCTTGAATGGCGATCTTCTTGAGGAAGTATACATGGAGCAACCACCTGGTTTTGTTGCTCGGGGAGCGTGCGAAGGTATGTCATCTTCAAAAGTCTTTGTATGGCCCGAAGCAAAGCCCTCGTGCTTGGTTTTGGGTTTAGCTCGTGGTTAAGAAGTTTGGTCTCGAGTCAAAGTAAGTGTGACCATTCTGTGTTTTATCGCCAGACGAGATCTTTGGAATGATTTTGTTAGTGGTATATGTTGATGATATTGTTATTACGGGTAGCAATGCTTTGGGAATCTCATCACTTAAGGCCTTCCTCAATTCTCATTTCCAAACAAAGGATTTGGGTCCTTTGAAGTACTTTCTTGGGATAGAAGTTATGAGAAGTAAGAAAGGCATCCTTTTGACACGAGAGGAAGTATGTCCTTGATCCGTTAAAAGAAAGCGGGAAACTCGGAGCAGACCGAGTAGCGTTCCCATGATTCCTAATCCCTTCTTGGACATGGATGACCGTATACCGTTTGATGAGCTACCCGAGGATGTACGAAAGAAAGTTGATCCGAGAAAAGATCAAGCCGTTTGCCTATATGAGAGATATCGTAGGCTAGTTGGGAAATTGAACTATCTTACGGTAACCCGCCCGATGTGACCTTTCCGTTAGTGTGCTTAGTCAATTCATGACTGCACCAACCGTTGCTCAGTGGGAAGCTTTGGAACATGTCTTATATTATTTGAAGGGCTCACCAGGTCGTGGTATTCTCTATACGAATCATGGCCACAACAAGATTGAGTGTTTCTGTGATGCAGATCATGCGGTCACAAAGCTACCGGAAGATCCACCACGGGATATTGTGTGTTTGTTGGTGGAAATTTAGTATCGTGGAAGAGTAAGAAGCAAGATGTGGTTTCAAAGTCGAGTGCGAAGAAGCTGAGTATAGAGCCATGTCTCAATCTACACAAGAGATTGTATGGCTTCACCGAGTTAATGAAGGAGGTTGGTCTTGCCACGTCGTTACCCGCGAAGTTGTGGTGTGATAATAAAGCTGCTCTACACATAGCCTCCAACTCGTGTTTCATGAACGTACGAAACACATTGAGATTGATTGTCACTTTGTACGCGATAAGATCAAGGAGAACTTTGTGTCCACCGGGCATGTGCGATCTAGTGACCAATTGGGTGACCTTCTAACGAAAGCTTTAAGTGGGACTCGGGTTGAATATCTTTGTAACAAGTTGGGCTTGATTAATATCTATGCTCCAACTTGAGGGGGAGTGTTAGGAAATATATGTTTTAGGAAATATATATTTTAGGAAGTATATTATATTTTAGGAAGTATATTATATTAGGAAGTATATTATATTAGGAAAGATATTATAGAGACAATCGGGATTATAGTAATTAGGGAATTAATCTACATAATGAGTCATTATGTCTCATTAACTCTCTTATTCCCTCTCTTGTGTATAAATACCCTATACTATGTACATGAATAGACAAGCAATTCAGATTATATTTCTCCTTTCTCTCTCTAATTCTACAGGAACAATACCATCAATTATTGGAATGTTACCCAAATTGCAATTATTGAACCTCGCACATAATAATCTCACTGGCACCATTCCTTCCAGTTTTAGTGATTCAATGTCAGGTTTGTCTACTGTTGACATATCATACAATCAATTAGAAGGTCCCATTCCAAACAAACCATCCTTTCATCACAATTTTAATGTATTGAGGAATAATAAAGGTCTATGCGGTAATGTCACTGGCTTGAGTCCTTGTCGTGCTTTACATGGACATGATCAAAAGTTTAGAAAGTTATTGTTAATATTCTTCTCATTGGCCATACTTCTATTAGTGCCTGTGGGAGCATCTTTCTTTTTTTCTCGAGTCAAGGAAGTGTTTATAGGGTTGAGTTTCCACAGGTGACGTTGTTACTGTAAAGAAGCTTCATTCTATGTAACATGTATATTTGCATATTCATCAGCCCAATATTTCCTAGATTTATGACCTGATTCATACACGTAAATTAAAAGACATGTTTCCTTCACACACAAAACCATAAGAGTCTCTCAAGTACATTTTTTCTTTGGGTATTCAAAAGATTGGCATATTAAACATGAGGCCTAGTATAATTAGCACTTAGTTGAGTTCCTTAAACATCTAGTCAGGGGTTTGATCCTTGACAATGTGTATGGACTCTACGGTACAAGGAGATTAGTTACTGCTATTGGCAATAGATACCTTGAGCTAAAAAAAAAAAAAAGGACGCCTATTTTCTTGGCCTATATGTTGAACTAGAAGAAACTTTCTAATTAAGTGGCCGATGTTCTATACAAGAAAGAATATCTACCTAATACTCCTATTTTGTTGCATGTAACCACTTTTTCTCTCCTATCACTATAGAAACCAAATGCAAAATATGGAGGACAAAGCATGATGTATAATAATTTTCATGTGCACATGACGATAGATTTTGGTGGGCCAATTTCAACTTTAATTATTTTTATATGGTACATAATGATGCGACAAGCATAGTAAAATTAATCTCTCCTATAAGATATATGGAAAGTGAAAAAGCAAAATTTTTAATTATATTTCTTCCATGCATACTACAAAAAATAAAGTTTGAGCTTATAAGCAGCTTGATCAACCTGAATTACCAGCTCTAAATATACCAAGTCTTTTAGTAACTTTGATTTTATTGAGGGAAAAAAAGGGAGCCAATTTGTAATGACTATAAATCTAAGACATTTGAAAATAATCTTCTAAGAATAATAATTACAGTCAAGGTCTGTGAATTTTCCAACAAATTAATATTGATGACAACATAACTTTCAACTTGCAAACTAATAAACAAAACTTGCAATTTCTTCGTTTTTGTATAAACAAAATTGTAATTTCACAACAAATTAATTATTTCAGCCGATCGTTGAATACAAGAAGTTCATAGACGTCCAATCTCATCATATGAGAGTTAACCAAGTACAAACAATATATGAGATCGTAAACTCAGAAGATTTCAACCGTGGTTTTAATAAAGTGATAGGTGTGATAATGGACAACTTTAAAATAATTAAAGGATTGTCGTACGTAGAAATGTAAAACTTTCTTTTTCTTTGTAAAAGTAAATGGTGACAAAAGTAAAAGGATTGTGAGCTTTTTTTTTTGCTCAAACAAAAGGATTGTGAGCTTGATACCTCATTGCCACTACCTAGGTCCCTGTCGAAAGCATGCCCATAGGCAAAGTTCTATTGGCTTATAAATTTTTGTGGGAATACGAGAGGTTGTGACAATCCTTTTAAATGGAGAATGACATGAAAAACACTTTTGAAATACTTAAATCTCATATTAGGACTGAAGGTTAAAAAAAGCAACTCAAATTCAGACTATGAAGTTTCCTAACTTTTTACAGTTTCTATGGATTTCCTTTGGTTGAAAAATGATCATGCTCCTCATATATAGTTTGTTGGAATAAACTTAGTCCACCCATAGTGGATTAGGGCCTAAGCCCAATTGCATTGAGGTTAAAGTGTAAATAATAAAAAAGTTTAGGAAGATATTTATGATATTCCCCAATTATTATATCTTGAATGATTAAACCGAGATGAAAAAGGGGTACACCGATTGAGGAAGAGGAATGCAGAACCATCTATATATATATATATATATATATATATATCTTTATTTATTTATTTATTTATTTATTTGTGTGTGTGTGTGAATGTATAAAGGTTCAATGTTACGCAACATGCATGAGACAAACTATATTATATTCTCTTTCTCTTAAACATTCTCTTATTTATCTTATCTGTGGTGTATTTGTTATGTGTCCATAATTGTGATCCAGTCAGTGTCAATTAGAGATGGATGACCCGGTCACACTCCAAATACAACCAAAATTCTTGCATAATTAAAAAAAAAAAAAAATCTATCATAGCTCCAAATAAAAATTATTATTCATCAGGCTGTTAATGTCCACTTTTCTAAATTTAAAAAGAAAAATAGTATATTATTTTAAATATTGATTGATCATCTTAAAACTTGGAGAGAATAAAAATTATTCAGATTTTACATCTATACAACAATATCAAATGGCTTTCGTTAAGAAAATATTGTATCTTGACACGTGGCTAATCCAATATACTGGGGTTTATCAGCTACTGGCTGAAACTAATTTGCTATCATCAAAAAGTTCCATGGAGGGCGAATTCTTTGAAGCAAGTATTGATTAGTCAATCTTTCTTGAGTTTTATTTCCAAGTCCATCGCAAGATATTATTTTATAATAAGAAATTATTTCCTGCGTGGCCCTTCCACACTATATAAGAAGGTCTGTATCATCAACTTGAGCATCCCAAGCCTCAGATACTACACATGTCTGAAAGAGATTATTCCACTAAGCTGCTGCTAGCATTATTCTTGTGTGTTGCTTCCTTTATTGCATCTGTTGCCGCACGAGATAGCGAAGCAAAAGCTCTTTCGGAAAAATGGCACTGATCCTTGCAGACCGTTCTGGAGGGCAATTCATGTGACAAATCCATGTCTGTGACCAATACATTTTTCTCACATCTTGACCTTCAAGGTACACTTTCCAGTCTCAACTTCGCTGCCTTTCCTAATCTCCTCTACTTCGACACAAGTTACAACCAATTTTATGGAGTCATTCCCCATGAAATTGGTAAGTTGCCAAAAATTTTGATATTGAGTTTATCAGATAATCGAATTAGGGGTCCCATTCCTCCTGAAATCTGGAATCTCACAATTTTAAATCATCTTGATCTTAGTACATGTAATCTCACAGGACATTCCCCGTGAAATTGGGAATTTGAATTTCTATGGCTCGGAGAAAATTCTGAGCTTTTTGGTCCCATTCCTTAAGAGATTGGAATGTTGAGCAATCTTGTGGACTTTCGTTTGCAAATCCTGTCAGGGAGAATCCCATCATCAATTAGAAACTTTATGAGAAGAATCTCAAGGGTCCTATTCCAACTGAATTATGGAAACTCTCTTCTCTAATCGATCCTCAGTTATATGAAAATAGGCTTTCTGGGCCAATCTCTCCTTCCATAGGAACCTGTCAAATCTCTAACAGTTGACCTTTTCCAGTAACAGTTTTTTTGGTCCAATTCCTTCCACTATAGGAAATATGACAATGCTCACCTCCCTGTTTCTGTGGTCAGCTTCGTCGAGCAATGAATAACCTGACAAGTTGGAATAGCATACCATTTCAGTGGTCCTTTGCCACAAAATATTTGTCAAAGTGGAACGTTAGTTTACCTTAGTGGTCATGATAACCATTTCACTCACCCTATTCGAACAAGTTTGTAGGATTTTTCTACCCTAATAAGAGTCAGTCTTGAAAATAACTAATTAGTTGATAATATAACAGATGCTTTTGGAGTATATCCTCATTTGAACTACATTGATTTAAGTGGTAATCAATTGTATGACCACCTTTCATCTAGGTGGGGGAAGTGTCAATATCTCACACAACTGATTATTGATAATAACAAGCTAGCTTTCTGGTGATATACCACTAGAACTAGGAGAGGTAGGTAACTAAGCTTGTTTTGCTTAATTTATCTTCAAATCATTTGTCTGATAGCAGAACTAGGAAATTATTTTAGCCCGGGCCAAAAAAACAAACATATTGAACTATACTAAATAATATCGCATAATATTGAAAATATAAATAAATAATAACCGACAATTATAAATCAAAAGATAACATAGTAAACAAAAATCCTATGACGTCCGAAAGAAGACTCATTACAAGGTGCATTACTTTCAAAAATTATTTTTTTAGAAATATCCTTCTTCTTAAAAAACACATCTATGCTTTTCTGTTTATCCTTACTTATCTTTTTCAACCTATAACAAATTTGGTGACCTAGAATATATATTATTGTTAGTGTTAATTAGTATCTTGTGTCACTAATTAAACATTCATTCTTATAGTACTATTCAATCTACAAAACTAACACTTGATTGCGCATTTTACCCGCCCTCAAAACAAAATAATTGGAGAAAATAAAAGGAATACAATATGAACCCCAAAAAATATTTATAAAAAAACATACAATTCTAATTTAATTTCAACTAAGCAAATAACCTATTATAATCTATTTTGTAAAGAGAAATTCATTATAAAAGCATAATACAACCAAATAATAAAAACCGATTAAAATTATCCATTAACCATCCTCTACATATATATAATCATCTATTATGAAAATTCAAGACTCTCCCAAATCATAACCCCAAAATTTTCACTAGTCAACACAATATTACCCTCATTAGAAAGAGAAAAATATGTAGAATAACTTTCATCAAATGAGTGGGGTGAAGAGAAGTGATTTTGAGTACTTATTTAGTCCTTAAAATGAAGATGAATAGCGCCAAATATAAGATGATACTAACATTTTCAAAGTGGGTATCCCAAACAAAAAATTTTACTTTTTTCTCATAGTCCAATGAGTAATGAACCAAATATTGTCCTAATTAATAAAAAAAGAGTATAATTATAGAAAAGATAATAAAATATTATATAATACATACATATAAATACATAAGATAAGAGAAGGCCAAATGAACTAGACATTGTCCTAATAAAAAAAAAGTATAATTATAGAAAAGATAAAAGTTTAGCTGGGGCCAAATTATTGGCTAAAATAAAACATTATATAATATATACATATAAATACATAAGATAATAGAAGGCCAAATTTGGGGCCATGGATCCGCAATGTTTGTCTAGACAAATTCCAAAAGAATTAGGGAAGTTGATCAAGTTGATGAAACTCTCTTTGAGCCATAATAACTTCTCTAGTAATGTCACCTCAAATATAAGATCACTTAGCTAGCTTGAAATTTTGGAGTTAGCTGCGAATAATTTCAATGGCTCGATCGCAAGAGAGCTTGGCGAATTAAAAAGCTAAAGGTTCTTGAACTTGAGCAAAAACAAATTTGATGAAAGCATTCCCCTTGGGTTTGGTGAACTCCAAGAGCTTGAACAACTTGATCTTAGTGACAATTTTTTGATTGGAACAACACCATCAAGGCTTGGAATGTTACTCAAATTGCAAGTATTGAACCTCTCACATAATAATCTTACTGGCACCATGCCTTCTAGTTTCAATCGATCAATGTCAGCTTTATCTATTGTTGACATATCATACAATCAATGTGAAGGCCCCGTTCCAGTCAAACCGGCCTTTCACAACTTTGATACATTGAGGAATAATAAAGGTCTATGTGGCAATGTCACTGGTTTAATTAAGTCCCTGTGGCGATTCACAAACAAATTGACATGATCATGTGAGCAAAAAGTTCTTGATAATATTCCTCCCATTGGCCATTTTGCTATTAATACTTGCTAGAGCATCTTTCATTTGTTACCAAATAGCAACAAAAGAAGAGAACAATGATGGAGAAGCTCCAACAAAACATGTCTTTTTTTTATGGAGTCTTGAAAGAGAAATATTGTACAAAGATGTCATCACAGCCACTGAGGAGTTTGATGACAAATATCTTATTAGGAAAGGGAGTCAAGGAAGTGTTTACAGGGTTGAGTTGCCTACAAGTCATGTTGTTGTTGTAAAGAAGCTTCACTCAATGACAAGTGGGGAAATCTCTAACCAAAAAGTTTTACAAGTGAGATTCAAACTTTGACAGAAATCAAAGATTGTAACATTGTGAAGTTGTATGGGTTTTTTTTCCAATTTACAATTCTCCATTCTGGTTTATGAGTTCATGGAAGGTGGCAGCTTGGATAAAATACTAAAGAATCAAGAACAAGCTACACAGTTTGAATGGAATAAGAGGGTGAATGTATTTAAAGATGTGGCTAATGCTTTATTCCATATGCATCATGGTTATTCAATTCCCATTGTTCATCGTAACATACCAAGCAAGAATGTTCTTCTAAGTTCTAAATATGATGAAGCTCGCATCATCGACTTTGGAAACAAAGTTCTTGAATCGTAGCTCCAGCAATATGACAACATTCGTTGGAACATTCGGGTATGCTGCCCAAGTAAGTCCATCTTGTCTATTCTTTCCAAAATACTACTGCATTATTATGGATATACATAATTTTAAATTTAGTGGAGAGATTGCTTTCATCATGAAAGCCAATGAGAAATGCGATGTATATTTGACTTTGGAGTGTTGACTTTAGAAATCATCATGGGTGCACATCTGCAGAGCTTCTTTCATACTTGGCATGTTGACTTTAGAAATCATCATGGGTGCACATCCCTGCGAGCTTCTTTCATACTTGGCAGAGAAACCAACCAATTATGACTTGTTATTCAAGGATGTAGTGGACCCACGACTTTCTATCTTTAGATACAAAAAACCAATTCTAGATGAAGTCGCCTTAGTTGCAAAAATAACATTTTCTTGTTTGAATGAGAATCCTCATTTTCGTCCAACCATGGAACAAATATATTTGGATTTTGTAAGGACTCCAAAATCTTCTTTGCCGGCTCAATTTCTCACTATCACAATTGGACAACTCATTAGGGATTGAACTTCATTTGTGAAGGTATGCTTATTCAAATCATTGCACTTGGCATTTTAATGTACGCAACCACACAATATAAACAATTCGCATTTTATTTTGATTTTAAGAAAAATAAAGTTAATCTTAGTTGGTTGAGTTTTTTTTTCAAATTAAAATACTTATTTTTCTTTAAAAATAAAATAAAATGAGAACTGTGAACCATTTAAAATTAAAATGATCATAGTTATTGTATTTTTATTTATTTTCTACTTCAAATTTATTTTTAAAATTTGAATTCACTATTTTTTTTAAATCTCCAAATATGTATATGCACTTAAATAAAATTCTAGTCCCTTGTACTTTTTAGGGTTACATATCTTAATTTTCTTTTGCAGTCAATGCAAAACTTCAAATATAGATGAGATATGGGAACCTACTGTGATATAATTACTATTACTAATACTTTTCAATTATGTATACTCATGTTTTCTTCTCCCTTTACTTATTTATTATTATTATTATTAACACTACCAAAAAAACCACCTTTTGTAATGGTTACTCTATGGCGGTTACCAATAACCGCTACAAATAGTCGATTTTGTAGTGGTTTGCGCTTAAACCGCAACAAATTTGTAGCTGCAACAACTGCACCAAAGCGTAGGGTTATTTGTAATGAACTTTGTAGCGGTTACGATAAATACAACCGCTACAAAGTCGACACTAGCTTGACACGTAATGGCACGAAGGTTTGTCGCGAGGAATTTGTAGCAGTTACACAAAATAAACGACTACAAAGTTGGCACCAGCTTGGTTCATTATGGCGCAAACGTTGTGGTGGTTAATTTTGTAGCGGTTACTTGAAAATAACAACTACCGAATGCGAAAAGACATAATGTTTGTCATGGTTAGGAAAAGAGATGCACAAACCGCAACAAATATTATTTATTTGTAGCGATTATTAATAAAACCGCTACAAATATTCACCTTGTAACACCCCAAGTTTTGGACCCTAAGAATTGAGAATAAGCCTAAGATAGGTGGACGACTAGGCACAGTTTGGGAAGAGTCCCAAGAAGGTCGAGGCATGGGAAGCCTCTCTGGGACTAAGTAACTCGGCCATATGGGTCGATAGACCTAGTATGCTAAAGCCGTGGAACTAAGGTACTGACGTAAAAAGGGGCACAGAAGGCCTATACGGTGTAAGTCTGGTCGGAAAAGATGCCGCCCAACTATGTCCTGAGGTATAAGACACTTAGTTGAGCGAAAATATGCCAGTATAGGTAAGTATATGGCATTTTCAGGGCAGTCATAGAAGCCCTGCGTTTTTGAAGGAAATAAGAAGGGAAGAGAGAGAAAGTGTGTATTTGGACCCATTATAGAAGGAAAAGTCAATGGTAGTAGTGCTACGTTGGACACATGGCATTTCAGGGCCAGAAGTTGGATTATCGGGTAGCACGCATTACGAGGTGGATCTGGGGTACTGGAATAAAGGTTTCTTGATCCCCAAGGTAGTATGCCCCATCCACTTGTGCTTTGATGATGAGAGAGTCTTTAGGCGTTTGATTGATCTGAATTCATTGAGGCATAGTACCCATATGTATGAGGTATTTGGAGGTTACTAGTTGCTAGGGAATGATTTTAATCCCATGATATTCCTTTAGAAAGAATGATTAAGTATAGAACCTTGATAATATTGATTGATATTGTGTTATTTGAGGTATGTTTAAGGACAATACCTGCATGATATGGGATATTTTGAGGTTGACAGTTGCTGTATCAGCATAGGGAAAGATCTTGATCTTGGATATTCCTTAGGAAGTGAGATTGAGGATTAGTACCTCGATAGAATCGATTGATGGATAGAACCTCGATAGCCACAGGTTTCGGTCTCGTGATTCGGATCGATATCTGTAGATTTGATAGTGGCTAGTCGTTTCTTGAAGAGATGTGGATTAATTCCTGTTAGGGGAAGTTGAATCTGCGGCTATTTCTGGAGCTGGATCATTATCAGAAGATCATACTCAGAATGACCCCAAATGAGGATTATCCTATGCGATATCAAGGTATTGGCATGGGGTGCTCCAGCGTTATGTGTATCATGGGAAGAAACCATGATACAAGCTTACAATGGGCAGTAAGATTTACCAAGTTGGTATGACTTCAAGACATTGAATTGAATATATGGTCAATGAGAAGCCCTAAGTCCTTTATGACTGGCATGATCATGAGTTGGTGAAAGGCCACAACTAGTAGACCATGAATATCGGGTGAAGCACCGAAGAGGTCGTAAGCCTGAAGGTTACAGGCATTGGATCTAGAGTGATCTGATAAATGAAGTGAAATGGGCTGAGTGTCCAATGGATGGCTTGAGTGGCCAAGGGTAGAGCCTGAGACATAAGTTGAAGTTGATGACCTTCTATATCAGTTGTCTGGTTCCTGGTATAATCAGAAATTGAATTTTGAACCTACCAATGCACCTGCTATATTTGCGAATCTTTTGAAAATTGAATTTTCTGAATCGAGTTTTCAAATGAAATGTTTTCAACATAATTTGAAATTGGGATGAAATGATTGATTTTAAAATAATGTCGTCTCATAAAAAGGGTTTGGTAGAATCTCAAATTCAAAATTGAGTTTGAACCATGTTTGTGGTGGAAGCAGTACGAAACCATGTTTTGAAATCGCTAGCCATTGTTGGAAGTTCTTTTGAGGGGATTTGTTTTGAAAAGCTAATATTCGCACTAGCAATGTGTGCACCCAATCTGAGTAGTTTCGCCTTGAAGGGGCGTGTGATTTGCCTTGTCTGGCCGGCACCCACGCAGGCGGTTGGAGCGAGGCTCCTGGACAGAAGTCCTTTGTCTCGGGTATGGGATTCCGGTGGGTGGCCTGTTTTGGTATGTGCCAGTGACGAACGTTGGGTCCTGGAAGGGACAAAAACTCTCCCACATTGGCCGACAAGTGCGTTGCCACTCTCGGGTGGTAGGTATTAAAAGGATTAGGGTGCGCCGCTGCATCGAGAGGTTGAAGTGGTGGCGAGGGCTTTCAAATGCTGAATTTGTGAAATGAATAATCCCGCTCAGGAATGTGTGCCGGTAGTAAATGTTTTTCTAAAAATAGACCGGCAGTGAATTGTTTTCTTGAAAATTGAGCTGGCAGCGATTATGGTTTTACGGTTTGTGAAAAATGTACTGCGACCACAAAGATTTTCAAATGTGTGAAAATTTGAAATTTTGAGTATGAGACAACATAGTAAGCGGTGACATGATTGTCGTCGCTGTTGTATTGGAATGGAAGCGGTGCAGTTAGTAATTGTGTTGATACAGGAACAAAAACTGATAGAATGGTCTAGAAACTTGAATCGGTTAAGTCAGATGCCAGTTACTGTGCTAAGCAAGAGGAAAATGGTTCAAAAGCTTGAAATTGAGGAAGCTCAAATGAAATAAGTGAGCGAGGCTCAGGGCGGTAAGGCCTGGTATGCAGGCTTGCACGAGGCGGTGTCCTTGGGCTGCAAGACCTGTGATGTGTGGAATACGTCTTTGGCATGGTGACTTTAGACTAATGTGTCTAGAGTGCATCGCAAGGATGGAAAGACATATGATCAATACCAGGTCGAAAATGAGATGCCTAAGACTTAAGGGTGATTCCCTGGTCAATGAGGCAAGAAAATCCAGTGTTATGGTAATTGAATGAGTCGGAGGGACACTATGTGAAGTCAAAGGCCAAACAAGTAAGGCAGTAAGGCCTACATAACCATACGCTGTGAAGATGGATCAGTTGATCTTGGATGGTTAAGTACCACGCCTGGATATAGAACGGATAAAAACGCGGTATGACAAATCGTGTACAAGAAGCGCCCATAATGATAGCAGAACATAAGTTGATTGAGGATTTGAAAGACTTGGATCGATCGTGACGAGTGGCGATAAGTAAGAGTAATTTTCCTGGAGTTTACATTGATAATCTCCTTATCAGTCATAAGGAGAACGGGTTAAGATTGGAGATCGCAGAAGCTTAGGAGCAAGATGAGCTGGCGAAGTCCATTCGAGAAAAGATATCTCGTGATGAATCGATCAATTATGACCTCTCACCGAATGGACTAGTACGATATAAAAAGAGGATCTATGTGCCATCTGTAGAGGAATTGAGACGAAAGGTATTGGATGAGGCACATAGTGTTGGAAATTATGCCCCAGGGGAAACTCATTGTACTTTGGATATTTATGTTATTTAAAGTATTCTGCTTTTGTTATCATTTTCGTTTGCATGTTTGTAGTGATAACTGCATCCCTGGATATATCTTATAGATTATCCTAAATGTCCCTGGTTAGTCATCTACGCGGGAGCGAAGATGAGATAAGACCAGTATGACTTTGATGAGGTATGGAGATACGAATCAAAGTCATGGGCACTTGTAAGAGTACAAGGTGCTGGACCGACCCACTATGAGAAAGCTACATGGATCTAGTCATAAGCTTATCTCATGTATAACCGCGTCACAACGCCCTATGACCTGAGATCATCATGGATTCCTACATGATGAGTCACTGGTCTTTGACATAGTCAAAAGTCACATTTGACAGGGTGATGATAAAGGCTGGGATCGGGATCAGTGGTTTTCATGCGGAGGAATGTGAATGGTCAAGATGGAATTTGCCCCTCACATTTGTAGAGAGATAATACTGGGCCCCTCGATGAGTGTGTCTAAGAAATGTATGGCTGTACTGTGATGGAAAGGAGTTTCCATTTCACTTATTAGACTACTCAAGAATCGAGAAAGTAATGGTCAAGAAAAGGAAGTTGACATTATCCATGCCTCATCCTTGACCAAATTACCGTGTGACAAAAGGGACGTGACATGGTTGTACGATAGGTTGTATCGTGTCATCGATCCCCATGTGAATTGGGTAGTCATAATGTCTTGCTAGAGGCCGCTTGCGATTTGTGGGTCGACACGATTGGCCCACTGCCAATCTCATATGGGCTTGCAGGGTCGCACGCAAGAATAATCTAACAAGGGTATAAGTGTCCAGATTCATTGAATCTCATATTAATCTGAGATTAAATGAATACTAAATTTAATCGAGGATAAATATATATATATATATGTATATATGTATATATATGTATTAAAATCGAAATTAATATATATTAATATTATTAATGGAGATTATAATATTATTATATATGATATTTGTTTTGTATTTAATTTATTTGATAAATTAAATATCTAAAACAAATAGAGATATTGTATCTCATTTAATTTAGAATAAAGATATCGTATATTTATTTAATATTAAATTGAGATATAGTATCTCAAATTTAAATTAAATAGATAGATATTATTTCTGATTTAATTTATAGAGATAAATTAAATCGAGAAGACTTTTAATTTGGATTAAATAAATGGATTTGATTAGATCTATTAGACGGATTTAATTAATATATTTATTTTAATCCATTCAAAATTCGAATTTCAAATCGCTTTTAATGCGGATTAAATACGTTACATCGATCGATTGATTTAATTAATGTGTTTTAATCCATATTTGAAATTTGAATTTCAAAATTAATGAGGATTAATTTTATATAATGCGCGAACGGGTTTGGAAAACTCACGGGACATTTTGTCGAGTGCATTGTAAAGCCGCGAGAAAAACCCTAGAGTGGAAAATAGAGAGAGAGACGCAAAAAGAGGCGCTAGCTTTACCGTAGCCGTGTTCGAGGATTGTTCGTGTGGATACCAGTAGAGGAAGACGATCCTACGAGTCGTCTTCGCGATCGAGGAGGTAGCCCACTTGTTCAACGAAGAACGAGCCGCGAACGAATTCTCCTAAGGTAATTTTGGATTCCTTAGCCTAGGTTTAAACGCGCCTGAGTGATCCTCGGGACGGGATTCGTAAGTTTTATTAATCCGCTGCGTTGTACGGATCCCAACACATAGAAGTAAGTACACCCATGAACAGTGAAGATTTAGCAGAATCTGAAAACGAAATTTTGTAGGCCGGGTATAAAGAAGGACGTAGCAAGGTATGTTGCCGAATGTTTGATTTGCCAAAAGTTAGGGTCGAACATCAACGACCGGGAGGTATATTGCAGAGGATGGGGATTCCCATATGGAAATGGGAAGACATTACCATGGAACTAGTAATAGGCCTTCCTAAGATAAGGCACTACGATGCTATTTGTGTAATTGCTGATCGACTTGCAAGATTGGCACACTTTATCCCTCTAAGTGTAAGCTATTCTCCGGAAAAGTTAATGGAGATTTATATCAAAGAGATTATATGGCTCCATGGTACACTAAAGAGCATCATCTCGGACAAAGATCCCCGATTTACTTCCCGATTCTGGCAAGCATTGCATGAGGCAACGGGGACGAAGCTGAAGTTTAGTTCAGCTTATCACCCCCAGACTGACGGCCAATTAGAAAGGACTATCCGAACGTTAGAAGATATGTTGCGAGCTTGCGTTTTGGACATCAAGGGTAGTTGGGATCGGTATCTGCCCTTAGCAGAGTTCGCTTACAACAATAACTACCATTCCAGTATACAGATGGCTCCTTACGAAGCGTTGTATGAGAGGAAATGCAGATCACCCCTTGGAAGGACTGAGTTATCAAGAAGGAAGTTGTTCGGACCTGAGATGGTTAATGAAATGTCCGAGCAGATTAGTTTGATTCAAAAGAAGCTCCTTGCTACACAGAGCAAACAGAAGAGTTATGCGGATGACGGAAGGAGCCTTTGGAATTTGAAGTTGGTAGTCATGTATTCCCAAAGATATCTCCTATTACTGGAATTGGTAGAGAGATAAAGCAGAGAAAACTAAGTCCCCATTATATTGGTCCTTTTGAGATACCATAGAAGTAGGGACTAGTGGCATATCAGTTGGCATTACCACCAAACCTTAGTAAGTTGCATAACGTCTTCCATGTTTCCCAACTGAAGAAGTATTAGTGGGCCCCGGAGTGTCTACTAGAATACAAACATGTTGATGTTTAGGAGAACCACACCTCTGTAGTGGAACCTGGATGGATTATTGGTCATCAAGAAAAACAGCTCCGGTGGAGGAGTATTCCTTCAGTCAAGGTTGGCTAGAAAGGATTATCTCCGAAGGAAGCGATATGGGAAACAGTAGAGGATGTGAAGAAGTGTATCCAGATTTTATGTCTAAAGGTGTGACTGAAGTATAGCCAAATTTCGAGGACGAAATTTATTTAACGGGGGGAGAAATGTAACACCCCAAGTTTTGGACCCTAAGAATTGAGAATAAGCCTAAGATAGGCAGACGACTAGGCACAGTTCGGGAAGAGTCCTAAGAAGGTCAAGGCATGGGAAGCCTCTCTGGGACTAAGTAACTCAGCCATATGGGTCGGTAGACCTAGTATGCTGAAGCCATGGAACTAAGGTACTGACGTAAAAAGGGGCACAGAAGGCCTATACGGTGTAAGTCTGGTCGGAAAAGATGCCACCCAACTATGTCCTAAGGTATAGGACACTTAGTTGAGCGAAAATATGCCAGTATAGGTAAGTATATGGCATTTTCAGGGTAGTCATAGGAGCCCTGCGTTTTTGAAGGAAATAAGAAGGGAAGAGAGAGAAAGTGTGTATCTGGACCCATTATAGAAGGAAAAGTCAATGGTAGTAGTGCTACGTCGGACACGTGGCATTTCGGGGCCAGAAGTTGGATTATCGGGTGGCACACATTACGAGGTGGATCTGGGGTACTGGAATAAAGGTTTCTTGATCCCCAAGGTAGTATGCCCCATCACTTGTGGTCTGGGAAAAGTGACTGATGATCCGGGCCCACACAAGTCCAGTTGAAGGGCACGTATTACGAGTTAAGGGGACCGGCAATCGGGAGCTGAGCGGGGTCGGACAGGATTTCTGGAGTTGGGCCCAGGCCCAGGACACTGATAAGGGGAGAATTCTAGTGGGCCCAGAGGAGTGAGAAAATATCTTGCTATGTAATTATGAAGAGAGAGATTGTCACATCAGAGTAATGATGAAGAGAGAGAATGAATAAAATAATCTGGTTAAATCTGGGGCACACAATTTAAACTTTATATGACAACAAAATGACATGTAATTATGACTTCAAAAGTGCAATTATGGTACATATTTGGGGAAGATTTCGTGGGCCCACTACCTTGGAAGAAGAACGACGCAAAATGACGATTTTGCCCCTACACCTTAAACCTACAACTAAGGCCACCTAGGGACAAACTGGAACCCTATTTTTGGCATTGGAATGCACCATTTTCAGCCCTTGGAAGACCCTAGAAGGCTTCTAGAAGGTCTGATTCGTGGGCCCCTTGCTTTGGAAGATGAACGGGGTAAAATGACCATTTTGCCCCTAACCCTAAAACCTACAACTAAAAATATCTAGGGGCAAAGCTTGGAACTTGGGGCCTATAAATAGGACACTCCTCCCTCCATTTGGATCATCCTATTTCATGCTCAAGGTGAGGGATAGGAAGGTCCAGCTGAAGGTCTTGCTCCAAGGAGGAGGAAGGCACCCGCAACCGACCTCCGGAGGGAAGTCCCTAAACCGGCAACTAAGTTATCTTCATCTCTGCCCTATGGTGATTTTCGTGAAGTTTCTGAAGTATTTTTGTATCTTTGAGGTTTCCATTGAGTCCAGAAGGTGTTTTTTTGTGGGGACATGTTGGATCACCTTTTTCCAAACCCTAAAAGCCTAAGTCTTTGTTATACGAAAATCTGTCGGTTCTTACAGTTTCTGGGCAGCATGTGTTAATCGGTAGTTTTGAAATAGTAAATGAACTCCGTTGGATCTGAAATTTTATATGGAGAAATTAGACATCCTGAGGATTATTTTGATATAATATTTTGTGTCATTTGGAGTTCCAAACCAAGATATATTTTAAGTTGAAAATGACCTAAAAACCTGGATTTGGTCTCGGACCAGTGGCTACGTTTTGAGAATCTGAGAAGGATTCGAACCCATATGACTTTGGGGATTATTTTTATGGTAAAATAGACATCCTAAGGGTTTAATAGCCCTGATTCCATGTTAATCGGAGTTTTCTAGAATTTATTAAAAATTGGTGAAGTTGGGTCAGCGTTTCTGGAAAATTCTGGAGATAGGCGAAGTTTATGGAACTTGAAGTAAAGTTTGTTCTTGTGATTAAAAGCATGATATTTTTCTGTATCTAGGGTGTTTGCACGTGTGGATCATATTTCCAAACACCAAGGGAAGAGTTCATCATTTTGCAAGGCGTTCCAGGTAGTAACTGTTGACTTGCATACTCTATATTGCTTTTGCATGTGTGTTTTATCATGATGTAGGAGATCGGGCTGCAGTGCCTATTGGACTGTGTGTCCTTAGGTTTCTGATGCAGTACCGAGATCGGCTTATAGTGCCTCTGCTACAGTACCGAGATCATGCTGTAGTACCTATTGGACTGTGTGTCCTTAGGGTTTTAGCTACAGTACCGAGGGCATGTAGGATCGGGCTGCGGTACCTCTTGGACTGTGTGTCCTTAGGGTGTTGCTGCAGTACCGAGGTATGTGGGGTAGGTAGAGCCTATATGACTGTGTGTTTATAGGTGTCTACTGAGGCCCCAGGCTAGGGGTCTGGGTCGCTCCCTGACTACTGAGGCCTGTTTGCGCGCTGTTCCGAGGGGCTTGGCTTGACCAGGCGGTCCTGCGGAGTTGCTACATGTCAGTTTGTTGTGACAGAGGCAGGTTTATTTGTACTTCCTGATTGTGATTGACATTGCATGCACTATATACATATTGTATATGAGTCTAACAGTTACTCTGGGGTTCAAATTTGAACTCCAGTCTGGTTCCAAGGATACAGGTGTAAGGCGGTAGACCGTTGGACTGTGGAAAAGATAAGGGCTTAGCAATGAAGCTGAGGACTGAAGACGTATGGAACGCCATATCTCATTGTATATTTTTATGACTGTATGAGTTTAGTTATTGCCCAATATTTGTCTTGGACGATTGTACCCTTACCCTACGGGGATTACTTTATGTTTTTGTATGTACATTTATCAGTATAATGTAAGTTGTCCAAACCGATCCAATGCTCTGCCGCACGTACTCCGATATATGTTTAAAGAGAAAAATTAACTAAGGAAAAGATAATAAGTGAAAAGGATCCCTCTAACCCGCCACTTGAAAGGGCGAGGCCGGTAGGGGTGTAACACACCTTATATATACCCCCAGCCCTCGAATGTTTTTCTCAAGATAGTACAGAAGATTGGGTTGCAATATAGCTGCCTTTCTTTCATGAAAATATCTCTGATCAAAATGAGTCAGTGAGTTTTTCATGGAAGATTGGCATCTATACTGAATCCAATCTTCAAGTGGCATGTTGTACTATTTTAAGTAAATAAAAACATTTGTAGTGGTTTCCCCTTGAAATCACTACAAAATGGAAAATGTCAGACATTTGTAGTGGTTGTGTATCAATAGCTAGAGAATGTCAAAGGATAGGCATTTTGTAGCGGTTATAGAATCACTACAAATTGTCATGATGAACAAAGTAGGGTTTTGGTTTCAGTAGCGGTTTATGCAGCATTTTTTACTAAGATGCTACAAAGCGTCAACTTCAATAGCAGTTTTCTAAGAGAACCGCTACAAAATGACACCTTTTAAACAAAGCCTCCCCTCATTTCAAACCACGCAAGGTTTGATATATCGGCTTTTTAACTTGCATTCTCTTACCTTTAGCTGTAAAATTTAGTAGTTATGTTTCTAGGGGAGATGGAGGGAAAGGGAAAGAGGTTATACACGGTAGAGCACCTATTAGGGGCAATAGTAGTAGAGGAGGTTGTACTAGGGGGCGTGGGGGTCAAAATGTCCCTCTGCCTCCTCAACTGGGGATCGAGATCGATCAACTCTTCACCGATAAGCCAATCCCACTGCCGGAGATCGTAGAGACCGTAAGGGGAGCACGGGGCATACATCTATCCGTCAGTGACCTTGATGATGATGAAGATGCTAAGATAGAGATAGACTTTTCCATTGGTGAGGCGGAGTGGTTTATTGATTGGGAGGACGAGTGGTACCAAGGGAACCCCCAATCGCCGTCTTCACTTTCCACCAGATTTGAGGTGGATATGGAAGGTAAATGTAATATCTTTTTTTGTGACAAAATTTAAATTTAAATTCCTTACAATTGTTTAAATTATATTTAAATGTAATACAAACATGTTTTTATAATTGTGCAGATCCACAAGGGAACATCAGTAGGAGGACACTAGATGTTTCTGGGGTCAATCTATTGGAGGGGCCTCGCGTCGTAGTCACCTGGAACAAGCACACAGACTAGCCGATTAGTAACTGTGGTTATTGAAAATGGAGCTAAATCACCAAGAGGGGGTGAATTGGGGATTTTAAAAACTTCAAAACTTTGCTCTGTTTTGGACGGCGAAAAACAAAGATGAACAGAGTAGAAAAGTAAAGAGCAAGACACAAGAATTTATACTAGTTTAGTCCAACCTCTTGACCTATGTCCAATCCCCAGACACTCTGGGATTTCCACTATTTCAATTGATTACACACTCTGTACTCAAGAGTAATTCTCTCACTAGAACTTACTCCCCCTTACAAGTTTCAATCAATGAACCCAATCATCAAGTCCCCAGACTTGTGATTCTTTATAATAAATGATTTACAGATAAAAATTCTCTCTAAGAGTGAATAATGATAAACACTGAAGCTTAGTGTATCAAAAGATACAGTATAAGTGAAAACTGAAATTAGTTGAAGAACTTTGAATGCAATGCGTTTTTAGTAGATGTGTTAGTTGAGAAGACTTGAATGCTGCTCTATTTATACTAAGAGAGCATTAAATGACCGTTGTAAACTTCATTATTACCGTTGCCTTCATTAGACAAAGTTCTGGTTAAGCTTTGGTCTTCTTCTCTCTCTCTAATCTTCACTTAATCCAGCTGTGCAGATGTTCAGAGTTGACTTCCTGCGAATTAATCCGTTGGAGTAGTTGTAAATGGAGCTATATACCCAAGAGGGGGTGAATTGGGTATTTTAAAAACTTTTTCGAAAGTGCTCTGTTTTGACCAAGTAAAAACAGATTATAACGAGAGGAGGAAGGGAAGGAAAGCTTGCACAAGAGAAATTATCCTGGTTCGGTCTTATCCTTGACCTACATCCAGGTCCCCTTGCCACACTTGGGATTTTCAATCCACTATACTCACAACCGATTACAAACTCGTACTCAAGAGTAGTTCTCTCTCTAGAACTCACTCCCCTTACAAGTTGGAATCAATACACCCAACCACCAAGTCCCCCGACTTGTGGTTATCTCAATCAATAAATGATTTACGATAGAACTCTCTCACAAGAGCGAGATAAAAATGAACACCGAAGTACAAGTATCGATTGATACAATACAGTGAAAGCCGAACACAATAAATGGCAATCAATAAATTTTCGCTCTCGTAGGTGTATCAGCTTGAGAAGAAGTTAATGCACTCTATTTATAGGTAGAGAACATTAAATGACCGTTGCTTGATGAATCCAACCGTTGTAGGTGATTAGCTTAAAGTCTGGTCATCTTCTCTCTCTAAAACTCCAACTAATCTAGGTGCTAATATGATCTGATGTGGAACTCTGAGGATTTTCCCGTTGGAGAAGAGTTTACTTGATGAAGAAAGCATTCTTGACCGTTGAGAATGCGTGCTCGTGTGGATTATCCAAAAGAAGGTTGATTTGCGAAGTGCATTAAATGCACGTACACTTTTGCTTTATGGCTTTGACCTTCAATAATCTTCATCTGTGCTAACTGAAATTCACTCAACAAACTTGTTAAACATAGTTGGGAATATGATTAAATGAATCATGGAAGCAATAAGATCAAAAAACAATGATTTGCAAATTCGTATAATTCAAAAATCAGTTTTTACCGTTGTATACTGCAGTATGTTCATGCTTACTGCAGTATTGCACTGTACACAAGTGTCCATACTGCAGTATCCAATTGGAAACTCGAGTATGCACCTTTCAGAGGCAAACCATCGTGTCTTGTGTTTGAAAGACAAAACCTATACTGGAGTTTGCACTCCTTTACTGCAGTATTGGCTTAACTTGAAAAATCCTTTTGCTCTCTGTAAGTCCAATACTCGAGTTTGGCTACGCAACCTGCAAAGTATTGACTTAGTTTGAAAAATCCTTTTGCTCTCTGGAAGTTCAATACTCGAGTTTGGCTACGCAAACTGCAGTATTGACTTAGTTTGAAAAATCCTTTTGCTCTCTGGAAGTTCAATACTCGAGTTTGTCTACGCAAACCGCAGTATTGACTTAGCTTGAAAAATCCTTTAGCTCTCTGGAAGTTCAATACTCGAGTTTGGCTATGCAAACTGCAGTATTGACTTAGCTTGAAAGATCCTTTAGCTCTCTGGAAGTTCAATACTCGAGTTTGGCTATGCAAACTGCAGTATTGACTTAGCTTGAAAGATCCTTTAGCTCGGAAGTTCAATACTCGAGTTTGGCTATGCAACCGCAAAGTATTGACTTAGCTTGAAAAATCCTTTAGCTCTCTGGAAGTTCAATACTCGAGTTTGGCTATGCAAACTGCAGTATTGATTGTTCAATACTCGAGTTTGGCTATGCAAACTGCAGTATTGACTTAGCTTGAAAAACTTGGTTGCTTTCTGGATGGCCTTTACTCGAGTTTGCAAACCTATCTGCGATAAAGATGCAACTATCGAGAATGTTTTTAATCGACTTTGCAAACTTCAAAACATGTTTTACATTTGTTGTTAATCATCAAAACATATTGAGAACTAACAATAGTAGCTGCTGGATGTGGAAAACATTCTTTAATTCTTTGCAAACGTGTGCAGACGGATTACCCAAAAGTATGCAACTTTCTGGGTTTTGCATTTAATGTGCTGACATCACTTTTTGCTTTTGCTTTAAACCTTCAATAAACATTCTCTAATCCATATGAAACTCACTAACAAAGTGGTTAAACATATCTAGGAACATTAGAGAATAATCATAGGAAGTATTAGGATCAAACAAGAAGGTTTTGCAAAGTCGTCAGATTTGAATTTCAGACTCTGCGACACAAACTCGAGTTTGTTCTTCTAAACTCGAGTTTTCAAATGTGCACTTAAGGCAAAACTCGAGTTTCAATAACAAGACTCGATTTCCTTCATCCAGAGAGGAAAGTCACGATTTGAGCTTTGGACACAGTTTTTGGCTAAAACTCAAAACTCGAGTTTCCAAAACAAAACTCGAGTTTTGGACTTTTAATGAAAAGTATGTGTCTTAGTCCAAAACATCAAAACTAGAGTTTTCATTCAAAACTGGAGTTTTCAAAACATTGAAAAAGCTCAAAGCTCTCGGGTTGTCCAAAACTCGAGTTTCCAAAACAAAACTTGAGTTTTCATTTAAGTTTGAAAATATTGAGAAATCTGAGTCAAATCAAAACTCGAGTTTCTTGAGAGAAACTAGAGTTTTCAAACCTTTGAAAAATGTATTGCTCTCGGCTTAGCCAAAACTCGAGTTTCCATATGATTATGAAAACCTTGAGGAAGCTGTGCCAAGTCAAAAACTAGAGTTTTACGTGCAAACTCGAGTTTTCAAAACTGAGTGAGAATTTGAAAACTCTCTGCCAAAGTGAAAACTCAAGTTTTGAAATCAAAACTCGAGTTTTCTTATTCTCAGAGAAAACTTAGAAGATTCATGGCAAAGTAAGATCCTGGAATTTTAAGTCGAAACTAAGTTTGCATATGTTCAAAATGTTTGAGACTCTGTCAGCCAAAACTCGAGTTTCCAAACCAAGACTCGAGTTTTGTCTTCATTTGAAAATAATGAGAAGTCTCGTGTAATGCAAAACTCGAGTTTTCTCGATCAAAACTCGAGTTTGTCTTTAAGTGAAAAATTGAGTGCTCTCTCAGTAAGTCCAAAACTTGAGTTTTCAAATGAAAACTTGAGTTTTGCTTTGATCATTGAAATTGAAGCGGTTTCTGTCAAAGCCAAAACTCGAGTTTTGAAACCAAAACTCGAGTTTGCCTTTAACAGTAAGTTTTTCAACTTACCAAAGACAAACTTCATCTTGTGTTTACAATTGTCAGTTATCATCAAAACACATAGAGAACTAACAGTTACCTATTCAACCGATTCCTAACGCAGCTAGGCGGGAATTAGGCGCCACTTCCAAAGTTGGAAGCATGTTCCAAAGGGGAACAAGGACACAACGTTTGAGGAAGTTGTGCGGGTAAGTTATGTCTATTAAGTTTATTTTACATGTAAATAGTTATAATTTACAGTTTATTTATTTATTAAATAATTAATAATTAAATTATGATACAAAGCATAAGTTTAAAGTGCAAGGCAACCCAAAAATATACCTTCATCTCGCCTTAGGATCAAACTTTCCCAAGTTATCCTTACCATTGTTGTGGATGAAACACTTACATCCTAACACATGCAGAAGAGCCAGATTTGACTTTCTTTCCTTGTACAGCTCATAGGGAGTTTTGTTCAACTTCTTCCGGAGGTATGCTCGATTTGAGATGTAGCAAGCCGTACTCATTGCATCAGCCCAAAATACTTGTGAAGTATTGTTTTCATTCAGCATTGCTCTTACCATCTCGGTGAGAACTTGATTCTTTCTCTCCACAACACCATTTTGTTGAGGAGTCCTTGGGGCTGAAAAGTTGTGGTCTATTCCCATGCTCTCACAAGACTCAACAAATGTATGATTTTCGAATTCTCCTCCATGATCAGTTCGAATTCCTAAAATAGAGAAACCTTTCTCGTTTTGGATCTTCTTGGCAAAAATAACAAACTGATCAAATATTTCATCTTTAGATGATAAAAATATAGTCCAAGCAAATCTAGAGAAATCATCAACTATGACCAAAGTATAAGGATTGCCACCAAGGCTTTTTACTCTAGCTAGTCCAACTAGATCCATATGAAGTAGTTGAAGAGGTCTGTTAGTTGAAATGTCATTTTTAGATTTGAAAGATGATTTGGTTTGTTTCCCTTTTTGACAAGCATCATAAATCATGTCATTTTTAAAACAAATTTTAGGAACACCAATCACCAAATCCTTTTTAAGTAATCTGTCAAGTTGAATCATATTGACATGAGCTAATCGCTTGTGCCATAGCCAACTATCCTCCAAATTACTAACAAAACATTTTTCTGAAGCAGAACCATTTCTAGAGAAATTAAGTGTATAACAATTTCCTTCTCTAGGAGCTCTGAATAAAGCTTTTGATTTTAAGTTTTCCAAAGGGAGAATATCCTTACTTACAATCAAGCACTCCTTAGAATCAAAGATAACTAAGTTACCTTTATCAGTGCTTTGGCTTACACTGAGGAGGTTGTGGCAAAGTCCTTCTACGAGGTAGACATCTTTGATTTGTGGTCCTTCATTGTTGCCAATTTCACTAATACCAGCAATCTTTGTAGATTGGTTTCCACCAAAGGTCACCTTGCCACCATCCTTGGGCTTGATTGAGGCAAATTTGGACTGGTCTCCCGTCATATGTCTAGAGCATCCACTATCAATATACCACTTGTCGGATTTTGATGCTCTTAGACAGACCTGTAGAACACAATAAATCAGGTCTTAGGTACCCATCTTTTCTTGGGTCCTTTGGAGTTAGTCTGTGTCTTAGGAACCTTGTAAGATCCCTTTGGCACCCATTGATAGTTTCCTATAGGTTTACTCCTTCTTTCTTTCTTATGAAAACAGGAAGAAGTAGTATGACCTTTACGATTGCAATAATTGCAATGAGCAAAAGGATTTGAAGAATGAACTGATTTTCTAAAGTAGTTCAAGTAAGATTTTTCTCCAAATTTCTTTTTACCTTTTTTTTTTATCAAAATCATATCTGTAACCAATCCTTGATCCGTCATTTGTAAATCTTTGTTGTTTCAAAATGACATTAAGCATTTCACTACCTCTAGTAAATTTCTCAAGTGCCTTTGTGAGGTGTAAATTCTTTTTCTCTAAATCAGTACAATCCTCACAAGTGACATTTTCATAAGAGAGATTTTTAACTTGAAGTTCAAGAGTCACATTCTTCTTTTTCAAAGATACATATTTTTCAGCAAGTTTTTCAAATTCAGATTGAACAACAATGTATTCAGCAAACAATTCATCATAAGATGGTTTTGAATCATATACCTCATCATTGTTATCACATTGTTCTTCTTCTTCAGTAACTAAACAGATATTAGCCTTTTCTTCCTCATCATCTTCATCAGATGAACTATCTCCTCATATAGCTAAGACATAGGCTTTCTTTCTAAATTTGTTGAACTTCTTCTTCCCTTTGTCCTTATTCTTCATATTAGGACATTCAGACTTGATGTGGCCAGGCTTTCACACTCGTAGTAGATAATTGGCTTCTTTCCCTCAAAGCTCGAGCTACCCTTGTGAAATTTCTTGAATCCTTGGTCCTTCTTGTAGAATTTCTTAAATCTCTGGACCATCATGCCTAGCTCTTCATCTTCGTCTTCTTCTTCATCATCACCATCGATTCCTTAGCTTCTTTGTGACTTTGAGGGTGATTCCCTTGTTATTGCCATGTGCTTCATCAAGTCCCTTCTTGAACTTGAGCTTTGCCTCATATTCAAAGAGGCTGCCAAAGAGAGCTGCTACAGATGCCATTGATTCACCACGACTTTCTTCAATCGCAGTGACTTTAGCTTCCCATTCTTTGTTGAGGATATTGAGAATTTTCCTCACTTGGACAGGTTGCTCATACTCTTTGCCTAGTGCAGCAAGCTGGTTAATCAGATGAGTAAATCTTAGCTGAAATTCACCAATGGATTCTCCAGACTTCATACAAAGAAGATCGTATTCTGTCATAAGAGTGTTGACTCTATCCTGCTTGACTCCAATGGTTCCTTCATGAGCTATCTCCAGAGCATCCCACATAGCTTTAGGTGAAGTCAGTGTGCATACACGAAAATATTCTTGTTGACTCAGAGCACTTTGCAGCATAAGCACAACTTTACTGTTGAGAGTGATATTTCTCCTATCATTCTCATCATAGTCTTCTTCATCCTTTGGAATCCTGAGACCATTTTCCATAACAGATGGATTGTAGCCTCCTCTTTCGAACACTCGCCACAAGCCATATTCAGTAGCCAAAACAAAAACTTTGAATTTGGCTTTCCAGAATGAGTAATGTTCTCCATTGAATCCCGGTGGTCGGTTGATCGAAGCTCCATCAGGTAGAATACCTTCCATAGTGATCTTTCTCGAGATGTTAAGCTCTGTAGAAAAAACCTTGCTCTGATACCAAATGAAAGTGGAGCTTAATCACTAAGAGGGGTGAATTGGGGATTATAAAAACTTTTTCGAAATGCTCTGTTTTGAACAATAAAAATAGAGATGAACAGAGAGTAGAGAAGAAGAGCAAGACACAAGGATTTATACTGGTTCGGTCCAACCTCTTGACCTACGTCCAGTCCCCAAACTCTCTGGGATTTTTACTGTCACAATTGATTACACACTCTGCACTCAAGAATAATTCTCTCACTAGAACTTACTCCCCCTTACAAGTTGCAATCGATGTACCCAATCACCAAGTCCCCTGACTTGTGATTCTTTACAATAAATGATTTTACAATCAATGAACTCTCTCAAAGAGTAGATAGAAATAAACACTGAAGATCAATACATCATAAGATACTTTACAAGTGAAAACCGAAAGAGTAGTTGGTAAACTTGAATGCAATTCGCTTTGATGGAGATTGGTTGTTGAAAAGAATTGAATGCAACTCTATTTATACAAAGAGAGCATTAAATGACCGTTGAAATCCTAATGTAACCATTGGAGACATTCAGCAAGGATTAGGGAGTGCTTAGGTCTTCTTCTCTCACTATACTTTGCTTAATCCAGTTGTACAGATGTTTGTGCTTGACTTCTTGACTTTTAATCCGTTGGAAGAGCAGCTACTGGATATGGAAAGGAAACATTAATCCCTTTGCAACGTGTGTAGAATGATAGTCCAAAAGGATGCAAGTTTTCTGAACTTTGCATTTAATGTGCTGACATCACTTTTTGCTTTTGCTCAAACCTTCATTTAATATCCTCCAAATGATCTAAAACTCACTAACAAAGTGGTTAAACATAGCTAGGAATATTAATGAATGATGATAGGAAGTATTAAGAGCAAACAAGAAGGTTTTACAAATTCATCAAATTTGAATTTCAGACTCTGTAACTTGAGTTTTCAACTGTGCACTTAAGCAAAACTCGAGTTTCAATAACCGAACTTGAGTTTCCTCCTTCCAGAGAGGAAAGTCACGATTTGAGCTTTGGAACACATTTTTGAATGAAACTCAAAACTCGAGTTTCCAAAACTAAACTCGAGTTTTGGACTTTTAACTTGAAACATGATTTTTAGTCCAAAACATCAAAACTTGAGTTTTCATCCAAAACTGGAGTTTTCAAAACATTGAAAAAGTGCAATGCTCTTGGCTTGGCCAAAACTCAAGTTTCCAAAACCAAACTCGAGTTTCCATTTAAGTATGAAAACTTTGAGAGATCTGTGCCAAGTCAAAACTTGAGTTTTCGTGAAAATTGGAGATTTCAAAGACTGGATAAAACTTGAAAACTCCCCGCCAAGTGAAAACTCGAGTTTCCAAACCAAAACTCGAGTTTTCTCACAACTTTGAGAAAACTTAGAGAAAACTCATGGCGAAGTAAAATCCGGAGTTTTACATCAAAACTCGGTTTGCATATGTTCAAAATGTCGGAGACTCTCAGTATAGCCAAAACTCGAGTTTCCAAATGAAAACTGTGTTAGTTCTCTATGTGTTTTGATGATAAGCGACAATTGTAAACACAAGTTATAGTTTTGTCTTTGGTAAGTTGAAAAACTCACTATCAAGACAAAACTCGAGTTTTGGTTTCAAAACTCGAGTTTTGGGTTTGACAAGAGTGTTGCTCCTTTTCATTGATCAAAGCAAAACTCAAGTTTCCAAATGGAAACTCGAGTTTTCAACTTATAGAGAACACTTAGTTTTTCACTTAAAGACAAACTCGAGTTTTGATACTAAAACTCGAGTTTTGCATTTACCATAGACTTCTCATTATTTTTAAATGAAGACAAAACTCGAGTCTTGGTTTTAAAACTTGAGTTTTGGCCAACCAAAGAGTCTTAAACTTTTGAACATATGCAAGCTTAATTTCACTCTAAAACTCCAGGATTTTAATTTGCTCGAGTTGTATAAGTTTTCTCTAAGTTAAGAGAAAACTCAAGTTTTGATTTCAAAACTCGAGTTTTGACTTTGACAGGGAGTTTTCACGTTTTTACTCAATCTTTGAAAACTCGAGTCTTCGAGAAAACTCAAGTTTTGTCTTGGCACAATTTTCTCAAGGTTTTCATAATTATGTGAAAACTTCGAGTTTTGTTTTCAAAACTCGAGTTTTGGCCAAGCCGAGAGCAATGCCACTTTTCAAGATTTTGAAAACTCAAGTTTCCCTTTGGAAACTTGAGTTTGGTTTTAGAAACTCGAGTTTTGGGCAACCCGAGAGCTTTGAGCTTTTTCAATGTTTTGAAAACTCCAGTTTTGGATGAAAACTCGAGTTTTGATGTTTTGGACTTAAACACACGTTCTTCATTAAAAGTCCAAAACTCGAGTTTTGTTTTGGAAACTCGAGTTTTGAATTTCTCTCAAAATATGCTTCAAAGCTCAAATCGTGACTTTCCTCTCGGATGAAGGAAACTCGAGTCTTGATATTGAAACTCGAGTTTGACATAAGTGCATAATTGAAAACTCGAGTTTCCATGAACAAACTCGAGTTTGCATCGCGGTGACTGAAATTCAAACCTGACGAAATTGTAAAACCTTTTTGTTTGATCCTAATACTTTCTATGATTATTCTCTAATGTTCCTAGTTATGTTTAACCACTTTGTTAGTGAGTTTCAGACAGATTAAAGAATGTTTATTGAAGGTTTAAAGTAAAAGCAAAAAGTGATGTCAGCACTCAGCACATTAAATGCAAAACCCGAAAGTTGCATACTTTTGGGTAATCCGTCGCACACGTTTGCAAAGCATTAAAGAATGTTTTCCACATCCAAGAATCTACTCCAACGGATTAATTTGCGAGAGAGTCAACTCGAACTTCTGCACAGCTGGATTAAGAGAATATTAGAGAGAGAAGAAGACCAAAGCTTAAGCTAATCCTTGTCTAATGAAGGAAACGGTTATATTGAAAATTACAACGGTCATTTAATGCTCTCTTGTTATAAATAGAGCTGCATTCAAGTCTTTTCAACTAACACATCTGCTGAAAACGAATTGCATTCAAAGTTCTTCAACTACTTTCAGTTTTCACTTGTACTGTATCTTTTGATACACAAAGCTTCAGTGTTTATCATTATCTACTCTTAGAGAGAGTTTCTATCTGTAAATCATTTATTGTAAAGAATCACAAGTCTGGGGACTTGGTGATTGGGTTCATTGATTACAACTTGTAAGGGGAGTAAGTTCTAGTGAGAGAATTACTCTTGAGTACGAGTGTGTAATCATTTGAGATGGTGGAAATCCCAGAGTCCGGGACCGGACGTAGGTCAAGAGGTTAGACCGAACCAATATAAATTCGTGTGTCTTGTTCTTCTCCTTTCTACTCTGTTTACCTCTGTTTTCGCTGCCCTAAACAGAGCAAAACTTTAAAGCTTTTAAAATCCTCAATTCACCCCCTCTTGGTGATTTAGCTCCACTTTCAAACTGGAGTTTTGTCTTCATCAGAAAATAATGAGAAGTCTCTGTGTAATGCAAAACTTGAGTTTACTAGTCAAAACTCGAGTTTGTCTTGAGATGAAAAACTGAACGCTCTCTGTAAGCCCAAAACTCGAGTTTTCCCATGAAAATTGGAGTTTTTCTTTGTTCAATGAAAATGAGCTACTCTCTATCAAAGTCAAATCTCGAGTTTTGAAACCAAAACTCGAGTTTGCCTTTGACAATAAGTTTCTCAACTTACCAAAGACAAACTTCAACTTGTGTTTACAATTATCAATTATTATCAAAACACATAGAGAACTAACATGTGGGACCACTTTGGGAAGTTAAGAAGGCACCACCTAGGTATGGGTAATCAAGGGAAAATATTTGAAAAGTTGAAGAAAAGCAAAATCAGACCAAAAGTCAAGCTGGGGGTCCCACGTCTTTGGAAAAAGGGGAATAATCGATAAATTGGGGAAAATAAAATAAAAATCATGGGATCTGATATGTGGGCCCAAGATGGCACCACCTAGCCCTAGGAAGTGTTTGGAAAACTTGGGGAAAAAGAAGAGAATAATAAAGAAGTTTCGGGCCAAAATTGGTAATTTTCATAAATTCCGAGTCAAAGTAGATAATTTTCCCTAAATGAGAAGTAAAAATCTAGATATTTTCATGGGGAAACACCACATGTCCAGATCCTAGACCCTTCTAGATTTTCTTGAATAAAAAGTCAAAAAATCGATGAATTCCATCAATTATTGGGCGAGTTTTACTCCGGTTATTCCATATTGATCAGATACTTTTACTATTATTAAATTCACATGCTCTCTCTCCCCTAGACCAAGGGAGCATGAAATTTTGCAGAGGAAAGAGAGAAGAGTTCAGCAAGTTCCCATAGCCAAATCAACTCCAAGCTACTAAGTCCATCAACTGAACTTCCGATTCGGGTAAACACCGAAAACTCAACTCTTAGAAGTTCAAAGGTGGGATTTTCGTGCATGGTGTTAGGGCTCGGTGTTTTGATTTGATTTTGGTGTTTTTGAGGTTTCCACTGAGTATAAAACATGATTTTTTATGGGGTTAAGTTATGGTTTAAGTTGCCGAACTCGAAAACCCTGAAAACTCAAAGAAGCTTGCTACCAGTATTCTAGGATTCTGGGCAGCGAAGCTTCAAACATGTTTTTAAAATAGTAAACGATGTTGGTTTGAGCTGAAATTTTACAAGTGAAAATTAGACATCTGGGGCATCATTTTGATATGTAAATCGACATATTTTTAATTTACCAACTGAGAGAAAATAATTTTTCAAGACGACTCTGGAAGCACCAAGAGTTTTCTGACCAGAGGCTAAAGATTGAGCTACACGCCAAAATATATGTACTTTTGGTTTCGGGAATTATTTTTCCTAACAATTAGACATCCTAATGGTTCATATGGAGCTGGTTTTATATAAATAAGATTTTTTGGAATTTATTAAAAATCCTTGAAGTTGAGTCAAATTCACCGGATTTTCTGGAAAAGTAGTAAAGGGCTCGGATTTAATTAAAAATACAAGGGTATTTCTGGAAATACTGAAAATAAGGTATTTTGGTGTTATTTAAGTCAAAGGAGTTTTTGGAAAATTCATCAGGCACGATAAAATATTAAAGACAGTATATCCCCCACCAGGAAGTAACCACTTTACTCAGACACTTTTATATGTTTTGTTGTATGTCTTGTTTGCCATATGTGTTTTTGTATATGTGTTGTCAAATATACATACAGAGCATGATTGTGATTGTGTTCCTAGCACTGAGGATGCCTACCAGGGTCTGCCTATATGGTAGCTCAACAGAGTTGGGATTGTGATTCCGGTAATTCGAGGGCCTGTCTTGGTAAGGCGGCCCAACGGTTCGAAGACGTGTTGTTGTATATGTTTGTGTTTGCATATGCGGTATATTTGGCATATTATCTGTGTTTACATATATGACATGGTTGCATGTATACGCCTTACACATTTAGTACATGAGTATTGATGGTTACTCTGAGGGCCATTATTGGAAACCAGACTCTTCAATAGTCATAGGGGACGTGCCTGATGTGAAGAACCTTTTCGAAAGGTAAGTGCTTATCGGTGCAAATTGAAGAATAGGGAATGCCCTATTACATTTTGTATATATGTTGGGATGACTGTACATATTTGGTATTTATTTTTGGATGACTGTACCCTTAACCCTTCGGGGACTTTTATTTTTTGTTTATTTTACTTTTACCAGTACAGTAGATTGTCCAAGCCAGTTAAATGCTCTGTTGCGCTCACTCTGATACAAGTTAAATGGACCTAATAATGAAGAAAATGTAACTAAGTAAAGGAATCCCTCTAACCCACCACCCGAAAGGGCGAGGCCGGTACGGGTGTAACCATGGTAGTCAAAATCGCGCTTTAAACTCAAAAAACGTCGATTTTACGTTTTTTTTGGGGCAAAACGTGTTTCGTGTTGGAAAAAACACTCTGGAGGTAAAAATAGTAAAAACGCCATGATTAAACGTAAAAACGTAAAAACGCTGCGTTTTTGAAACACGAGAGTTTACCAAGGGACTTAAGTGAAAGTTTTAAAAGTTCGGAGAGAGACTAAAGTGAGCATTTTCAAACTATTTTGGGGGCGTAACTGAAATTTCAAAAACATCGGGTCCTTTTTCGTAATTAATAAATAAAGATAATTTTACCCCTAATTACACTTAATTCAATACAAATGTTCCTAACTCAACTTAGTACTTAATCATACAATAATGTCCCAGAAAATGCATTAAAAATCCCAATTTAATCATGTAAAATCATATAAAATTATGGTTTGATCAATGACAATGTTGGACATTTTGATTGATATTGCATTGATCAGTATATGTGTGTATGATGGAAGGTACCTTACTTTTCTTGAATTTTTTTTATATACATATGCAGGTAAAAACTCCGTTTTATTTTACGTTTTACAATTTTTCATTCTCCTTCCGTTTTTAGGTAAAAACTACGTTTTCACTACCATGGGTGTAACAACTTCCCTTGAAATTAATCTATTGGAAGAGCAACTACTAGATGGGGAAAGGAAATATTAATCCCTTTCCAATGTGTGTAGAATGATTGTCCAAAAGGGTGCAAGTTTTCTGGACATTGCAATAAATGTGTTGACGTCACTTTTTGCTTTTGTCTAAATCTTCATTTAATATTCTCTAAATCATCTGAAACTCACTAGCAAATTGATTAAACACAATTAGGAATAGTAATGAGAGATGATAAGAAGTATTAAGATCAAACATGAAGATTTCACAAATTCGAGCAATTTGATTTTCAAACTCTGCGACACAAACTCGATTTTGTTCATCCAAACTGGAATTTGGAACTTTCCTTTAGAAGCCTAAACTGGAGTTTCCAACTGAAACTCAAGTTTACTTCATCCAGAGAGAGGAACATCGTGATTTCATCTTTGAAGCACGTTTTTGAATACAAGCAAAACTCGAGTTCATTAGTGACCAACTCGAGTTTTGGATTTCTATAATGAAAGACATATTTAAGTCCAAAAGCTCAAAATTGGAGTTTTCAAATCTTAACTGGAGTTTTCAAATCACTAAAATGAGCAAAGCTCTCTGCTTGACACAAACTCGAGTTAACAATGCTAAACTCAAGTTTCCTTTAAAATTGAAAACCTTTGAAAACTCTCGCAAGTGAAAACTGGAGTTTCTAAAACAAGTGGAGTTTCCTTTAAGTGAGTAGCACTTGAAAGCTTTTGTCAAGCACAAACTCGAGTTTACAAATACAAACTCGAGTTTTCTCAAAACTATGGAAAACTTAGAAAGCTCTTGGCCAAGTGCAAACTGGAGTTTGTCATAACAAACTAGAGTTTGCTCGGGATAAAAAGCATTAAGGCTCTCACCAAGCATAAACTCGAGTTTGGAAAATCTTAACTTGAGTTTGGTCAAGTTCACAAAGACTTAACAAAACTCTCAGCTTAGTCCAAACTGGAGTTTACAAAGTAAACTCGAGTTTGTCTTAGTTCAAATATATTGAGAGGTCTGTTTAGTACAAACTCGAGTTTGTCTTCATATGAAAAACTTGAAGTGCTCTCTGTATCTCACAAACTCGAGTTTGCCTATGCAAACTAGAGTTTGGCTTAGTTCATAAAAATTGAGCTACTCTTTGTCAAGTCCAAACTCGAGTTTTGCATCCAAAACTCGAGTTTGTCTTTGACAGTAAGTTTTTCAACTTACCAAAGACAAACTTCATCTTGAGTTTACAATTGTCAGTTATTATCAAAACACATAGAGAACTAACATTCTCCCCTTTTTGATGATGACAACACATGTAAACCAAGAGTTTGGCAAATTTTGCATTTTGAAATGATTTTGAATATGATAGTGCTTGACAACCAAAATTTGAAGAGTTTTGACAGAATTGCATTTTGACTGAAGTGAAAGTACCAGAGATAAGCAATAGAAGCAATTAGACACATGGAACTTCACAAAATGCATTCATTCATTGATGTGCAAGAGTTATATCATATATACATCAAGGATTAGCAAAAGATCAATTACACCAAATAAACTACATCGAAAAAAAGCAACATTACATCATATAAAGCTAAAATCTCCAAAAACTCTTCATTGCCCAAATCAACTCTTCTCATTTCTCTCCCCCTTTGTCATCACCAAAAGGGGGTGGAGCTGAGATCGAATTATCAGGAATAGGATCCACCAGTGGTGTAGAGGGAGGAAAATCAAGGTGAATAGTAGACACATGAGAGGGTGGAATGATTTTTGTGGTGGGAGTTGGTGGTAGAACTGCAGTGGTAGGAGTGGAAGGGTCAGAGTGAGATGTAAGGATGAAAGGAGTGGTAAAGGTGAATGAGGGTGAAGATAAGCGTTCAGGGTCAGGCTTAAGGCTGGCAGCGGGACCAAAATCAGGACCAGATGCACTGGGACCAGCAGGGGTCCCAAAACTAGATGAGGGACTAGAATGAAGAGGCTTCAAGACCTTGTCCAACTTATCACCCAGGCTGACATTGGAAACCATCAAGGTAGTAAGCTTAGCATCATGGTCTAGCATATGTCCAGAAAGGTCCTCAACTTTCTCCTTTAACTCATCATAATGGCCGTAAAGATCCTCAACTTTCTCCTTCATTGCATCGTGCATCAACCATCTCATGATTTCCTTTTGTCAACTCATCAACCAATTTTCCAACCTCAACCTCGATTTTCTATTGCATTTCATTCAGAGCAGCATCCACAATTGGAGCAATGGGTGTATAAGCGAAAAATAAGGCGAGGGAACAACATAGATGGTCAAAAGCTCCTGAATCAATGATCCAGGAGGTAGAGGAATAAGATACGGAGATACCTTTAGTTGGAACAGACGAAGAGGCAAAGAGGTAATTGACTAAAGGTTGTGAAGGTTCAAGGTTGAGAAGGCTGAGGAGAAGCTAATATTATTTGGGAGACAATTAGGGTAAAATAGTAGCAGCTTGGGAAGGCTTGGAGTCTGGAGATGAAACAATGATGAGCACAATTTATGTCATGTTTTCCCTATAGTAAATGACAAAATTGAACAGTGAATATGAACTTAACTGTGTTAAATCCAGGCAAAAAGGCATTAATTCATTATATAGGGAACTTAAGGATGCATTTCACACATATCCTAACATGCGCGAAGAAAAGAACAAGTTGCAAGCTTTATGAGAAAAACGTATAGCAAAGCCGATACTATGCTATAGCATCAGGACAGCTTATTGAAGTGCAATACAAGGCATCTGTGAAGCATAGCAAAGTAAAGGACGCAATGCTATGCGGAATATGTTCTAATCTTTTGCCAAGATTATTTCAAGAAAAATAATGAAGGTCAAGAACAAAAGGTAGATTGCTGACGTAATGGAATAGAAGATGCGGAGGTTAAAAACTAAAAGATTTGAAGAATCCCAGAGGATCAGAAGAATCAATCTACTAAGATTGAAAAGAGAGATACGAATGGATCTCGACAGATTAGGAAAGGCCTAGCTCGCAGGAACTTACTCCACAAGAAAGCTTGATTATATAAGGAAACAGCAAGCCAACCCTAAAAGGAGTCGAGTCACTGAGAGTCCAATCCCATTCACATACGACCAGACTCGAAAGAAGAGAAAGAGTTCACAAGGCACGAAAACTCCAAGAGAACCCAACATCCTTCCTTGCATTAAGACAGAGAGAGGAAGACGTGTATTGGTGACGTGACAAGGCTTCTTCCACACTGTCGGGAACTTCATCAAGCTTTCTGTTTTCTTCTTTTTAATCTTTTGATCATGGGTCATTTTGTTGTTATCTATTTTGTGCTTCCCTCGTCAGTCATGAACTAAATTTCCTATGGCTGAGCAAGGATGATTTCTTAAGTTTGGAATGAACCCAGTTGCTAGTTCTTAATTCAATAAATTCAGTTTGCTTATTAGTGAATTAAATTCTTGTTGATTAGCGAAAGCTAAGGGCTAGATTAGTAGCCTCAGCTTACTGGAAAGGAGTTGGGGTTAGACTTCTAAGAAACAGTGATTGCTAGGCAGGCTGGTGCAAGGCTTGACCTATTATTGTAGGCTTCAAGAATGGGTCTACCGCTCATAACCATAACACCTTGCTTTGTAATGTTGATCTAACTAGAAAATTGCCATAGACATATGGGAGAAGTAAAGTTAGGATTACATGTATCAAACGCGGAAGCTTCGATAGACTCTAGTGGTGGGTTAGTTGAATAGCATCATAAATAGTATCTATGATGTAGCATTGTGGAAGCTGTGCAGTATAAATGCTATAGCAATGTGTGAATCAACTGGGGGATTGATATTCTTAAGGATGATTCCAAGTTTAGCCTAATTTCCTACTAATATCTTCTTACGACTACGATACTCTGTTTACTTTCTTGTTATTTAGCATAACCACAAAAACCCCCCAAACCAATCAGATTTTACTTTTTGTTCACACAACTATTATAGCAGTTGAGCGTCACTTCTCGGTATCTCAGTCTCTATGGGACGATACTCTACTTACACTTTATTACTTGTTCGACTAGTTCACTTGCCATTAAGGAAATCGACCAACAAGCAGCAGCATATGGAGATTGAGGAATAAGACCAGAACCCAGAGTGCCAACGTGATTCACCACAGAAGAGGAACCATTGGAGCAAAATTTAAAACCAGGAGGGAAACCGTGCTTTCGGTAACAGATGGATTCAGTGTGGCAAGGTTTACCACAATAAGAACATTGTTTTTGTGTCTGGCCAAATAGAGTGTATTGAGAAACCTTGTCCAGCAAAATTTTTGGATCAACAGGAGTGGCTAGATGAAACTCACATTCTTATTGAATGACAAGAGAAAACACACAAGTAATTGAAGGCAGAGAATTGAGTAACATAATTTGTGACTTGGTAGAATTATATTGCTCATTAAGACCTTTTAAAAACCTGATCACCTAGTCTTCATCTCGGTGACTTTGAGCAATAATGGTCGAGCAATAGGAGCACGGTTTCAGCGGATGAATGTTCATCAGCTCGTCCCATAGAATTTCCACGCGAGTAAAATACTCACTTACACTAAAATCACCTTGTCAAAGGTTGCAGATCTCCTCTTGAAGATTAAAGATTCGAATTAAATCCGATTTAGAAATCTTGAACGCAAATCATGCCAAATCTCATAGGCAGAATCGAACCATATAATACTCTTGGAAATTATTAAAGAAAGAGAATGAGTGAGCCAACCTTGAACAAGGTTGTGTAGCATTCCCATGTCAGAAAATTAAGGTCGATCGAGGGCGAAGGAACCACTGAGCCATCAAAAAATTAGAGTTTGTTCTTCAAATGGAGAGCCATACGCATGGCTCTGGCCCAACACTGGTAGTTTGCGTAGTCAAGAGGAAGAGCTGTGAGGACGAGAGTTGGGTTCTCATTTGGATGAGTGTAAAAATGAGAAGATGGATCAGTAATAGGATAGGTACAGCAAAAATGACAGAAGGAGAAGTAGTATGGGAAGGCCGATCTGATGTAGAATCGGATGCCATTGAAGCCAATGACGAAGGTCAATTTAGGGCTTGGGAGAAGACAAGAAGGGTTGAAGAAAGAGAAAGTAGGTGGGTGAATGACAGGCAGAGACGGGAAAGAGAAAGTAAATTGGGAGAAAAAAATTACAAAGCTCGTGATACCATGTGACTTGACACATTGAGTGATGGAAAGAATGAATTGAATATTATTGATGGTCACCTTTGTGTTTATATATAAAAAGATAAGACAAATGTACATAACCAAATTAGATACTATACATAACAACTAGCACTACTACAAAATGGCTTATTAACAACCGTTTTAATAACACTTAAACAACTCTTTATAAGGAGTCGTAAAAATAGAGTGTCGTAGAAAGTTAAAACATATATGATTGTTTTTTATGTAGTCGTTTTAAATGTGTTTACAATGACAGATAACAATAACCTCTTTAATATCTCGGTCATTTTAATCTATCTCTTACTATGACTAACTTTTTAAGACTGTTTTATAATAAATAATTGTAAAAATTCCAATTTATAACTGTTTTAGTATAGATTCATCTACAAGGTAGCTTACAACGCCCAATTACAAAGACAGATTTTGTTCTCAACGATCGTAGTAAGTATAATAACTACGATCGTTTAACTAAAGCTGTCGTATATTTTAAATGACCGTTTTAATAGATACCGACGTCTAATATTATGTAATTGATTAAAATATATCTTACAACGACAGTTTTCATTCATAACAATCGTAGTAAGTATAATAATTACGACCGTTTATTAAAGCTGTCATATATTTTAAATGATCGATTTTACAGACATAGACGTCTAATATTTGTAATTTATTAAAAATATAGCTAACAACGATATAATACAAAGATTGTTTTCTACTGTTTTAATAGTCATAGTAATTTATCGGTTACAACAACTATTTAGTACGACTGGTTTCTTAAATCTGTCGGCCTCATTACAAAATACAAATGAAATTGGTTTTTCTGTCCGTAACCTTATCCTTTTTTCGATACAAAACCAAAACAGAGAATAAAGAAAACTAGGTAGTAATAATCAGCCAATTCCCTCAGAACAGATAATAACGTAAACTGAGAGACGTCATATTATAACACCTTGCATACAAGGTGTGCACAAGTTCGTAAGTATCTCGACATGTGTTTCTAAACCACTACACTACGTAAAAACAAAACCTTATCGACGTCCCGATTTTGGGTTGTGTGTGTCCTAGTACGTTCATGGCATCGAGTAGGGTTCCTCTTAACCAAAAATATCTGTGGGGAAATTTATAAACAAGTTAACATAAATCATTCAATCAAATCAAATAACAAACAATTCACTTACAGGAACAAAGTATACACGTACAGAAATGTCTAGGTGACTGTCTCAGAAATTTTATATACATGTATATCTATACTTTGTTCCCGTTATATATACATGTATATCCATATTTTGTTCCTATTAATCAAATCGGTTTATATAGCATGAGAGCCATCGAAATGTCTCTAACATGTTTGAAGCCCAAGTTGCAGCAAAGTTTTAACGACGCAATCCCTTGTATTTTAATCAATTTATATTGTCATTAATATTAAAATGTTAGAAAATCTTACTTTATGTGTTTTCTCATATTCCTTCACAATGATCATTTCTAGATACATAGTCTTCATCATCTAGGAATTCCAAAACCTCACTCGCTATTGGTGGATTTGTAGTGAAAGGGGTGTGTCGTCAAGATTCAAAATTGGATCACCATCCTTTTGTTTTTCACTTTGGAGTACAATGGAAAATTTTTTATTCTCAGGATCGGTTGCATAAAATACTTGTTTCTCCTGCCTTGCTAGAATAAAGGGCTCATCTTTATAACCAGCCCTATGAAGATCAACTGAGGTAATTCCAAATTTATCTATTTGCACAACATGATTGTTCACCCACTAACATTTGAATAAAGGGCTCTCAACTTGGTGTAGTTGACTCCATTATGTCTTTGATGACTCCATAATAAGCCATGGATGCCAATACAGGGTTTTTATCTTTCAAACTAGAAAAGTGCATCATTCAGCTACCACCATCACCCCACTATTTTGCATAGTACTTCTATCATCCTGACCTTTTGTGTAGAAAGAATACCCATTTATATCATATGCGCACCAAGTGACGACTTCAAAAGAAGTCCCCCAAGCTAACCATTCGATTGTATCAAACACACTAGTCTCGTGTAAAACCTTTTCCTTGAACCACTCTATGAATGTCTTGTTTAGCTTGTTAGCTATCTGCCTGTCATTTTTCCTTGGATATATCTGCTTTAAACTCTCTCTGTGTTCATCTAAGTATGGCTAAACTTCTTCAATATTAGTCAAGATATATAAGTGTGCTTGCCATACCTCTTCACGTTTCATACTCTTCACTCTAAGCCCTCGTGTTCCCTGACTTCTACCATTTTCATTATGAGACTGAGTCTTCGACGTTGACATATATTCTTTGCCAAAGTCCATAGCCTCCTTCAGCCACATATCTCTCAATGATTGAGGTTTCAGGTCGATAAGGATTTTTAGAATACCCTTTTAAGATCTTCATATATTGCTCAAAAGGGTACATCCACCTTAGATAAACTAGGCCACACAGTCTTATCTCCCTTGCCAAATGAACCATCAAATGCACCATTATATCAAAAAAATGAGGAGCAAAATGCATCTCAAGTTGGGATAGAATGAGATAACCCTCCTTTTCCATTTCGTCCAACTTTTCAATCCCAACAACTTTGCTACAAATAGCATTAAAGAAAAGACACAACCTTGTTATCGTGCTTTGCACATTGTCTTTCATAATGCCTCTAATAACTACCGGTAATAGTTGTTGCATCAGTACGTGGCAATCATGGGACTTCATTCCTACTAACTTCAAATCTTCCATCGAGTCAAGCCTTCTCACATTAAATAAATACCCTTGTGGCACCTTAATGCCATGCAAACACCCACAAAAACTTTTTTTCTCGGCTTTTGACAATGTATACGCTGCATTACACCATTACCGGCCTCACCATTTCGAGTGGCGGGTTAGAGAGATTCCTTATATTAGTTACCTTTCTTTCATAATTAGGTCCATCTAGCATGTATCAGAGTGAGCGCAACAGAGCATTTAACCGGTTTGGATGATCAACTATACTGGTAAAAGTAAAATAATCATAAAGTTCAAAAAGTCTCCGAAGGGTTAAGGGTACAGTTATCCAAAGTAAATACCAAAAATATATACAGTCACCCCCAATAATAAAATTACAAAATATAATAGGGCATTCTCTATTCTTCATCTACACCATAATGCCCTACCTTTAAAAAATGTTCTTCAAACCTCAGGCACAACCCCCTGTATCTACAGAAACGTCTGGAGTCCGATAATGGCCCCCAGAGTAACTGTCAATACTCATGTACTAAATGTGTAAAGTGTATGCATGCAACCATGTCAGATATAAAATCACAGTAATATGCCAAATACACCACATATGCAAACAAAAACATATACAATAACATGTCTTCGTACCATTGAGCCGCCTTACCAAAGCAAGCCCGGGATTTACTAGAATCTCAACCTTGTTTCCATTGAGCCGCCACTCAAGGCAGGCCCTAGACAAGGCCTCAGTGCTAGGAATATCATAGTTAGGGACTCGAACCCCAACATGCTCGTATGCATATTTGGCAAAAATACACAAAAACATGCATGGCAAACAAAACATACAACAGACACATAAAAGTACAGGAGTAAAGCAGTTACTACCTGGTGGGATATGTACTGTCTTAAAATTTCAAGGTGCCTGCTAGCTTCCCCAAATATGCTTTAACCCTAAATAACACCAAAACACCTTATTTTTCATATTTCCAAAAATACCCTTACATTATTCTTTAAATCCAAGCCCTTCACTATTTTTCCAGAAAATCTAATGAATTTGGCCCAAATTCAAATATTTTTAACAAATTCTAAACAAATCATTTTTGTACGAAATTAGTGCCATCTGAACCATTAAGATGTCTAATTTTCAGTAAAAATATTTCCAGAGTCAAAAGTGTTCATATTTTGGCGTGTAGCTCAATTTCTATCCACTCGTCAAAAATACTCTGCAGCTTTTTCAACAAAGTTTACCAATTTATTTCTCTTAGTGGAAAAATCAAAAAGGCATAAAATTATATATCATGGTGAATCTTAGGATTTATCATTTTTTCTTGTAAAATTTCAGCTCAAACCAACTTCATTTACTGGTTTTAAAACATGGTTGAACCTTCGCTACCCAGAAATTCCAGAAACTGGCAGTAAGCTTCTTCTTAGGTTTTTCGATGTTTTTGAGCTTGGAAACTTTAACCATGACCAAACCCCATACAAAATAACGTTTTAGACTCATTGGAACCCTCAAAAACACAAAAATTAGATCACAACATCAAGCCCTAACACCATGGACGAAAATCTCAACTTGAACTTCAAAGAGTTGAGTTTTCGGTGTTTACCTGAAATCAGAGATTGGCTTGGTGATTTGACTCTTGCTCTTGGTTATGGAAGCTTGGCTGCTCACTCTCTTCCCTCTAAAAATTTCGACCCTTATGGCCAAAAGAGAGAGAGTTCAAGTCTTTTAAAATAGTAATAAGTTATCTGAGCAGTCTAAATTAACTAGTACTTATTTCTGTCCATTTGTTAATAAATTGGATCAGGCTCTTTGGCTTAATCCCCAAGAATCTCTAAAGAATTCCAAGGAACTCCAGAATAGAGACATGGCGCATCCCCCTCCATACATGGCAGATTTTATCTTTTCAAATGGTAGAAATTACTTATTTCAGCCCGAAACACCTTTTTGTCTAGTAATTAGGGCCTACATCCTGATTCATAGACTGATTTTACTTTTCTTTTTCTCCAAATCAATTTTAATAATTAAGGGGCGTAGGTGGCACCATATGGGCCCCACCAAATCTGCTCCCTTGCTTTTTATCTGTCTTTTTCACGCTATCCAGTCTAGTCTCTATCCATTGGTCCTTATTGAGCCCCGCTAGTTAAAAGGGTGCTTCCTTTTGTACTTTTCTTCAACTTTTCAGATATTTTCCCCTGTTTGGACATGCATATGTAGCGTCACTCTGCTCTCCCATGTGGCCCCACATTTGTCTCATTCAGTCCAAAAAGAAGCCCCTAATTGGTCTTTATCGGTCCCCTTTTTACCGGTTAACATCCTGTAGGACCCGTATTTTGTGTTTGGGCCTGAGTATAGATAAAATCATCTGATTTTTCCTTCTCTCTCCTACGTGGACAAACTTAATGCCTTAAGGGATAAGGATTTGACTATTTTACCCTTACTTTTCCTCTTTTAACCCTGTGGTAACACGTGTCCAAATGTAATGATTACACTGACTTTTGCTTTTTGGCATGTGACTTTTTTAGTGTCTCTTCCTCTTCCCTGTCCACATATGGCGCATACATACTGATATGTGTTAGACCTGGCAATCACCCAAGAGGGGGGTGAATTGGGTGTCGGATAAAACTTTAGATAACTTTGAAAATCTTTTCGCAACTTAGTTCGAATGACAGAATTAGTTTATAAAGCAGTAGTCAATCAATCAAGCATATATGCTGGAAATGTAAGAGTTTAAGGAAGAGAATATACAAACTACGATTTATACTGGTTCGGCCCAATCCTTGACTTACGTCCAGTCCCCAAGCTCCACTTGAGATTTTCAATCCACTATCTCCTTGTTTAACCGGGCACAAGAGAAAAGCCTTTACAACCTCACAAGTTTAGTTGGGCACTTGTGCAGCCTTTACAATCTCTTACTGAGATACTCCCCTTACACACTGTAAGGATACAATTACACACTCTATAAACAAAGGATGATCCTTTCACTCTCGGACTCACTCCCCCTTACAAGTTGTAATTGTACACCCACACTCAAAGGTTCCACAACCTTGAGATTTGATCATTAAACAGATAATCAAATAAGTGTTTAGACTCTCGCATAGAGTAGATGAATAATAATCACTGGAGTACATAATTGATCATCACACTCTCTACTGAAAACTATATAATATTGAGAAACAGAGTGCGTGTGAGCTAAATGTAGGATTCAAAATATCAGTATTTTGACAGTGCAAGCTCTCATCGTTATCTTCTTCATTTTGAATGGTTCTCCTTTCATAGTCAGTGAAGAGCATTGAACAATTCTTCCAAGTTTGAATATGACTATTGTGAGCGTATATGACCGTTGAAACTATTCGACCATTGGAGAAATATTACCGTTGGAGCTTCTGACATCATCTTCTGTTTTTTGATACTCTGATGTTAATCCTTCATTTGATCATCTGAAACTTGCTAACAAACATGATTTATTGAGAAGTATAGCAAGTAGAAGTCAATTGATCGCAATCATTTATGAATTCTCGAAGACGTTGTAGAATTGTGCTCTACTGTCTGATAGGCTATGTGTACGAGTCCTTCATATAATCATCTAAAACTCATTATCGAATTGATTAAATAAGGTTAGGAATAATAATGATAGATGATATATATGAAGAGTCTAGAACCAATCATAGATAGTTAGAGAACTTGAAGATTCAAACGCACAACATTTTCAGAAACAGAGACATATTGTCTCGAGTCAAAGCAAATTCTGGCTCGAGTCAATCCATCGTTTAAGGCTGAGAAGACTAATCACAACACTGTCTGACTCGAGGCAGCAATACACTTGGCTCGAGTCTGTGCCCAACCTCGAGGCAGCCAAGATCCTGACTCGAGTCAATCATCAATTGATTCATTAGCTTCAAAAGTATTTGACTCGAGGCACAAAAACATTGGCTCGAGTTTAGCCTTAGACTCGAGGTTGCATTTGAGGAGGCTCAAGTTAGTTCTTCACATTCATTCTGTATCAGGCTGCTTTGGCTCGAGTCATCACTTACTGGTTCGAGTCAAAAACTGCTCTCCATTCTTCAATCTCTCAGGTTGGCCATTTAACTTGAGGTGCGCTTGTTGGCTCGAGGTAAAAACCTCTCTCAAAATGTCCAACTCTCTGCCTTCACTTAGAACTTGAGGTGGAACTTCTAGCTTGAGGCAAAATGATCAATTCTTTGTTCTTTGACTTGAGGAGGCGCTCATCAAAATTAGTTGCATCCAAATTCTATGAAACACTTGTTGAGTCTAGATTCATATGGAATTGGTTTCACTTCATTTGGTTGTGTATAATTTGAGCTATGTCCAGAAAACTGAGCCTATGCTGAAATGAATCCAGAATTTTGAGTGTCAACTTTAGAAGGACATAACTCCCTGTTCTGAACTCCGTTTTGGTTGGTTCAAGTCTTGATAGAACGCATTTTGAGTCTACTTTCCAATGGAACTGGTTTTATCTCAATTGGATTTGTAGATTGTGAGATACACCCAAATTACCGAAGCTTGGTCTGCTGTGTGTAGTGAACTGATGTGCCATCTTGTGAAATCCATATCTCCTTCATTTGAACTCCTTTGGGCTTGAATTTTATATCAAAATGATGCATTGGGAGTATAGTTTCATATGCCACTGGTTTCACCTCAATCCGATTTTTGGTTTGAGAGATATCATCAAATTACCAGACATCGCCCAAGCTGAACGTGAAACAAAGTGCACCAAAGTTGCTGAAAGTTACTTTGACTCAAGGCAATAAGTGGTGTACCTTGAGTCAACTCGTTCCAGATGCAAAAATCACTTGGAAAACATGATTGGCTCGAATCAGAAGAATGTGTGACTCAAGTTTTGGCCCAGACTCGAGGTAGTGAAGTTCTTGGCTCGAGTTAATCATCCTAGATGCCCAAAACACTGTAGATAAACGTTCTAACTCGAGGTAAGCTTCCTGGCTCGAGTTAGCTCATTGATTTTGCTTATTTTAACTCTGATTTGAGCCGTTCCAACTTCCAATCATCGTAGAGACTTCTAGAATCAATCTAAGAGCTTGTATAATGATTTTCTCATTCCATTGAGCAAGTTCTTCTTTCTTTCTTCTCTTCTCTTAATCATTCTCCATAATTCAACTCTTTGTTTCTACCTTTTTCCATATCTCCTCTTCTTCTTGATTATTCCCAAAATATTTTCATAACTTCTTGCTTCCTTGATATTCTCTACAAGTTCTTCTTTCCGAAACCTCTTATCTCCTTCTTGATTAATCTTTATAATTCAACTTAGAATAATCTACATTAAACATATAGTAGTTAGTTAATGTAGGAGATAAATATAGTATACAGGCTTTTTGCTCTTAATAATGACATCTATATAAGACATCATCAAAACTAATCGTATCCAACAATATGAGGTAGGAATCTGTGTTCTGCCAAGAACCTCCAGCCCCACCTCCTTATACCGGCTTATATTACACCGATGTTTTGCCTCGGGCCCGCTCTTTACCAAATCTAGACACCATCATAATCCCTTTTTCTCTAGCCAAACTAGGCGACGAGTTTGGGCCTTTTTGGAGTCCATCATCCTGTCTCCTAAAAGTCTCGATAGCCTTTTGGTAATTATTATTCAAATAAATATTACAGAAAAATAATAATAATTAAATTAGCAGTAAATACTTCTAATTAATTTATCAGTGCTTAGAGATACATTGTTTACAATAGTGGGGGTGTTACACACTGCTGGCTCCAGATACTCTCTCTTACTATCATATCTTGTTTGTGGGTGTAGGCTTTTTCTTATTCCCATTTCAACCAAGTCCAGTGTAACGGTAATTCCATCTTTAGTTTTCCCTAGTATGTGCAAAAGAGTACCAAGAAGGCTATCACAAACATTTTTCTCCACATGCATCACATCAATACTATGTCTCACATCAAGAACGCACCAATATGGAAGATCAAAGAAAATTGACCTCTTCTTCCATATGTTCTTGTCACCCACAATCCTTTTATTCTTACCGAATAATGTGACATTTATTCTTCCAACCCAACTATAAACCTCCTCTCCAGTTAATGGATCTAGAGCCGTTCCATGCTCCAGCAAATTGTTAAAACTCTTTTTGAGCCTACGATACAAGTGTGTCGAGGAAGAAATTGCCTATGGCCAAGGTAGACCTTTTTTCTTCCATGCTTAAGTTGATGAGAGTGTCTGCCAGCTTCACATATCGGACATGCTTTATGCCCCTTCACACTGTATCCTGACAAGTTTCTGTATGTAGGAAAGTCATTTGTTGTAGTGAAAATCATTGTACGTAGCTTAAAGGACTCCAGCTTATAGGCATCAAAGACATCTACGCCATCTTCCTACAACGTCTTTAATTCCTCCACCAAAGGTGCCAAGTAGACATCAATATCATTCCCTAGCTGTTTTGGACCCGATATCATCATAGAAAGCATCATATGCTTGCGTTTCATACACAACCAAGGAGGTAAGTAAATCACCAGGAGAATCGGCCATGCACTATGTGTACTACCAAGAGTACTGTACGGATTGATTCCATCTGTGCAAAGCCCAAGCCGAAGGTTTCTTGGCTTGCTGCCAAAACCTTGAAACATTTCATCTATTTTCTTCCATTAAGGATAGTCAACCGAGTGCCGAAGGTATTTTCCATCACATGTTCTCTCATCAGCATGCCATCTCAATTTCTTTGCTTCTTTCGCATTTGCATATATTCGCTTCAACCACGATATAATTGGAAGATACCACAAAACCTTCAAAGGTTGCTTTTTACTTGTCTCATCACCATAGCTACCATCTTTCTTGACTTTGTACCGTGAAGTTTTACATTGCGGACACTCACTTAATCCTTCATAGTCCTTTCTATACAATAAGCAGCAGTTATTAGCACAAGCATGTATCTTTTTATACTTCATACCCATCGTAGACAAGATTTTCTTGGCCTCATACATACGATTTGGAAGCACATTATCCTCTAGAAACATATCACAAAACAATTTAAGTGACATAGTGAAACTACTGTCGGTCCACCCACAAGTTGCCTTTATGTTTACCAAATGCAAAATAGCTGACAAGCGTGTATACTTAGTACACCCAAGGTACAAAGGTGTCTCAACATCACTCCACACGCTATCATATAAACTTGATTGTGCAAAATACTCCACCTCAACATCATGAATCATTTCCTCCATTCTATCTTCACCTACGACATCCAAAACTTCCTTCTTGTGGGACGTACGGGCAGTCAGTTCCTCACCATGCCATATCCACCTTTTGTACTGAAGATTTATTCCATCACAAATTAAGTGATCTCTTATATCATCTACATCCCATGGAATCACATTTAAACAATTTACACAAGGACAAAAAAACTTCCCATCTACATGAGGCATATTCAATTTGGCAAAGTCAATAAACTCTTCCACCTCATTCTCATATTCATCACTAGTTCGCAATGCATTCATCCATTTTGTGATCCATTTTATTACCACCTATTCCAAATTCAATAGCACACTGATAATCTTTGAATTCATGATATTTTAAATGCAAAAAGAAGCTAAAAACTCTATCATTGTCATGCTTTAATGTATCAATTAGCTAAATATGTGATTTCATCTTCATAATGAGTTTTTAGACTTTATTTGCATTAATCTTGGTCACATCTTGAGTTTGGATTCAAAACTGAACTTTAGTCACATTCTTACTACAATTGGGTCGTGAACACTGTTCGGTATTTTGGGTATAACTTGAGTTCTAGAAGTCCAATGGATCTTCAATTTGCATTTTCAGAAAGCTAAGAGGAATCCCTACAAATATTATGAAGAGCCCAAAAATCAAATCAGATGTTTAGAGGGCCAAAATGGGCCCGGAAGCCGAAATAGGGCTGTCACACGGACTCGGAATAACGTTCGGTATTTGACCCATAATCGGAGCTACAGACCTCCAAATTAGGTCTTTGTGCGGTTGGAAAGCTGAAATCCAGGGCAACATTTCATATGAAGACCACGTGGTCTAGATCCGCCGTTTCCGTGGTGTAATCCGGTGGCAAAATGACGCGTTTTTGGAGGTGGAAAGTGGTTCAATGATTCTTCCATATTTGCCACCAAGTAAAGTGACGAAATTAGGTGTAAAATGGATGAATGAGATGCCCAATTTTCCTATAAATAGATGAAGAGGCTGAAGGGAAATACACACCTTGGAGAGACCAAGATCTCTCCCATTCTAAGTTCCTTCTTTATTTCTTGCCTCCTACTTGGGATGGCTTAGTTTTAATAATTCCTTTTAATTATGTTATTTTTATTTTATGTTCTTCTTCTTTTTCTTTTATGGATTCATTATGTTCTTGAGATTTATTTTAGAATAGAAGCTTTCATTTTTTTATTGTTCTTCGTGTTCTTCATGTTCATGATGAACTTGTTCATGTTCTTCATGGTCATGATGAACATCTTTCTTTCTACATTTTCATTTTACATAGCCATGCTTGGCTAAGTTTCGTGATCGACCCATGAGTTGAGGATTCCATGGTGTCATCCGGAGGACTTGTGCTTTAATCGGTAATCGATTTGTTTCTATTGATTTTATCGGATCCGATTATAGTCATGGATTGGGTATTAGATTTAATACCCAGATTGAAATCCCAAGGACATAGGTTGGACCGGGTTGTAGAGAGCGTTGTGCGATCGTACAATGAGCTCGCCACGTGTTCGATCAGATGCTAGGCGATCGTCTAGTCGAGGGAGTTTCGGACAAATGCAGAGATTTCGGTTTGTCTAGAATCAATCATAAGTTCAGTTATTCTATTTTTGTTCGATGATGGAAGGTCTTGGAATCCCATTCGGGTTGATCCGTTTTAATTTGATTAATCTTACATTTTTCTCATTCTATCTTTAATTCTTATTCTAAATCCAACAAAAACCAATCCCCCTTGTTTTTATTTCATTTGCATGACATCTAGATTACTTAGGAATCAATAAAAGGCTCCTCGAGAAGAGAGAACGATCCTAGGTTTGCCTATACGCAATCCTTGGTTAATTGTTGATTGTGGACCCCAAGGCTAATGACAAAAGGTCTTCATCACACACTCAACCTTAGAAAAATTATCATTATGATATAAATTCTAAAAGCAAGCAATATAATCTATTTCCTACAATCTAAGGGAGTAAGAACTGAATGTAATATGATGGGTCAAAAATATTTCCCACTCATTAAATATGCGAACCAATACAAAAAAGTCATTAAAAGTATGGAGATCAAAACCAAAACTTATACTTAACTATAGTTAACACCAAGGTTCTGAAACCCGACCGGTCATTGAACCGGTGGGGGTACTGGGTCAAGGGTCGTGGGTCGACCGGAGTCAAACCAGAGTCGACAGGTATTAATTAAAAAATATAATTTAATTAAAATACGTAAAAAAGAATATATATATATATATATATATATTAATAATAAAAATAGTTTAAGGTCAAAATATGAGAGAATGTCAGGTACAATATTAGATTTCTTATATTGATGTTTTTTTATATCAATTTTGTGGCCATCGTGGTAATTATCTCCATTCCAACTACACAACGTACATATAGCCCAAATCCTATATCCTGAGCAAATCAAATCCTATAGCAAGCTTTGGAAAAGATGGACCCGAGTGTGTGGCCATAATTTTCTTCTCACTCCTCATATTTTTCTCTTCTACTCTCAAACAGTCAAACGCCTATCTCTTTCTTCGCCACGAAAATCACAACTCTCTCCTCATAAGTCATAACTTTCTCTTCCACGACAGTTCCAGCAGGCGACTCCACCATCCGTCTACATTCTTCTGATCTCTATGCCGGCGACTTCCCCACCATCGACATTGAGAAGCACTTCAGATCTCTCTCCTCGTTCTCGTTCTGTGTCTCAACCATGGAGAAACTCACCGCTGACATTCACGGAGTTTTCCCTTCAAACCTTCATCTTCTTCTTTCTCCATCACCCATTGCTCCACTTGTTCTTTTCTCAGTATGAAACTCGTCGCCAGCCACCACAACACTCTTCCCTCTGTTTCTTCGTTCAATCGATTTTTTTGGGGAAAAAAAAAGCGCTCTTTTACTTTGACTCGGCCAACTCGGCCGGTTTTGACCGAGTTGACTGAGTTGAGTCCAGGTCAACTTGGACCCCAGTTTTACCCCTCACTCGGACCGGCTTTCCTACCAGTTCGCCGGTTTCTGGTCTGAACCGGCCGGTTCGGTCCGAGTTTCAAAACACTGGTTAACACATCTTAACATCATCAAATAAAAATCAATTGTTGAACTATAAGGATAAAAAACTATAATATTTTGAAAAGCGCAATGGTTTAATCAAATCAAAATTAATATGGGTGAAGTAATGGTGGGATGCCATACTCATTTTTAAAAAATTTCAACAGCATTTCCCCTTATAAGTAAGACATCCAAAATATATAATAAAGATATACAAACTAGGTCTTGGTACCTTGACCTTCGCTTCTTGCTAACGGAGTCCCAAATCAGGTCAACCAACTTGAATCGGGATAGAACACATAGCAGAGAGAAATTGCTTAATGAACTATCAGCTAAAAAGTCACATTTTGAAGAGGAAATTTAATCAATTTCTGGTTCTTCTTTTCAGTCTTGGATCTAAGAAAACATAACATCAAACAGATAGAAAGTGAAGAGGTAAAAATAAACACAACTCGGTGAAGACAGAGCACAAACCTTTTATGGATCTTGCAAGCTTGGCAAGTCTCATTCTCATGCTTTGAAACCTCTCGAATTGATACATACTAACTTGTGGGGTCGTGTACCAACAACATCTATCAATGGTTTTCAATATTATGTTCTGTTTCTTGATGATTATTGTGGTTACTCAAGGATTTTTCCTCTCAAAACGAAAAATGAAGCATTATCCATGTTTGTTCAGTTCAAAAACTTTGTAGAGAATCAGTTTGAGAGTAAAATGAAAATGGTTGAAAGTGATTGGGGAGGATGGTGGTATACACTTTACACACTCATGTCCTCACACATCTGCTCATAATGGAAGGGCCAAAAGGAAACACAGGCATATTATGAAAATTGGTTTGACTATTCTGGCACAAGCCAAAATGCCTTGTAAAGCAATTGGTTTAATTAACTAGCTGCCTTCTTCTATCTTAGGTGGATTATCAACATTTTACATATTGTTTCAAACAACTCCAGATTATACAAGATTGAGGATCTTTGGTTTAGTATGTTACCCATGTCCCCCATATAGTGAACACAAACTGCAGTTCAGAACTACTAAATGTGTGTTTATGGCTATAGTAACACACTAAGAATCACAAAGGGTACAAGTGTCCAAGCTTTGATACCAAGATAAAGTCTTAGGGAATCATATTTGAGTAAAAACTAAAAAGGAGCAAGGCCTTGAGCACACTTTGTATTTAGTGTTTATATTACACTAAACAATAAGGTTTTACACATATGTTCAGGTGTACATATTTACATATAAGATTACATATTAGATCATATTATATAATGCTCTTCACTTGTCTTTTTAAAATTTAGAGGATATGTAATGTCATGAACACAATAATATGGATTGTAAAATGAGCACACACAAAACATAACTAGCTAATAGCTACAAAAAAACCCACTTAACTTGGCGTTGTAGGTCTGTTTCCATCACAAGTTAAACCTTGTAATATATGTGGTAGTGTTGATTGGCCAGAATTAATGCTACTTGGTCCAAATGTAATGTACTACATATGTTCACAAGTTATATTGCTTTCATAGCAAATAATTAATCCTGGCCTACCAACACCACCACATATAAAACATATAGAACACTTCTCAAGCTCTTCACACTCTTTTTTGTACATTAAGCAATCATTAGGGGATATCCAAAGATGGACCAGGAGGGGCAGGAGGAGCAAAATGGGCACTGGTGGCTGGTCCGGGAGGCGAGGATGGGAGTGTAGGGGCCAACAAGTGAGCGAAGTGGCTAGTCTGTAGCTCTTGCCAGTGGCGATCAACCACCTCACGCAACCACTCAACGCATGCCACCCTATTGAGCTAGCTCTTGCAAAGTGCTTAGTTAAATTTTGGTAGCATCAAGTTTTTGTATCGCAAGTGTACGGGTCATGAAAATAGTAAGTGGCAAATCAAGGTCATCCCATAGAGACTCAGTCAAACTAGTGATTAGGTGTTAAATTTCCTTTTTTCATTTAAATTGAGCAAATCAGAATTGTATCCAAAAATAATAAAAAGAATTTTAATAAAAACAAGAAAAACTTTCAAACAGAGAGAAAATTCAAATATCAAGTAGAACAACTTAGAGATACTAATCCCTTGTTTGTTTCTTAGATTTTATTCCCACTAAATTAATTCTAACTTAACTTCATCAGTTAATCTAGAGTATTAATGTTTATAAGTGCCTGTCGGTCTACTTATACACCTAGCTCAAATAATTATGCAATGTCTCACACAATTAATTAAGAGCAATTTAAATCGAGTTCACCCTAATTTGATTATGTGGAGCTTCTAGGTATATGTCTATCCTAGACGCAAATTAGATTAAAATCTAATTCTACATTATTTAATCCAAGGTCAATTTAAGATTTCCTTCGTCAAGTTTAATCATAAATTCCCAAACATGTTTAATGGTGGCCAATCACTAAACAATGAATAACAAAAACAAGATTAAATAAACTGAATTTACATTAAGCAAAACTAATTAGTGAGAACAATTTTTAAGTCTCAAACAAGTTCATAATACTCTAAGTTGCAAGGTAAATTCAGCCACACATGGCTTTAAACATCATCACAGCAACAATAATATTCAGAATCAGAGACATACTTTAAATGCTAATAAACTGGAACAGAGTTAAATGAAATAACAAAACCAAGAGATAGACTCAGGAACAACATCAAGTTTTTGCTCTGTCCTTCCTCTAAACTGTCACTTTGATCCAGCTTAACAAACGAAGAAGAAGAGAAGGTTAAATAATGAGAACACAGCGTCTTCGTTCTGCAATCCCAATATATCCAGCCGCCTCCTCGTTTCTGCGAGAATCCTGATTTTATGTCCGCCTCAATCTCCCCCTTTTGCATTCGTAGCTTTTTTTTTTTTTTTTTTTTTCTTAACTAGGTCTTCTTTCCATTTTGAATAGGTGGGCCCAATTACATTTAATCTCTAGATGCAAAAGCCCAAATGTCCAAACGGAGCGCACCCGATTCTATTATTCAAGTCATGGTCTCAATTGCCTTTAAATCATTAATCTTCAATTCATTCTCTCCCACGTGCCACCGATTCATCAAAAGAAACATTTAATAAAAGAAAATAAAAAAAACAATTATCTAATAACAATAAAACTGAATTTTTAGTTTTCTCTTTTTTAAAAAATAAACTGAATTATTATTATTTATTCCTAAACTCAAAAACTTTTATTTTAAATTGAAATCCCATAAATGATGCATTGATTGATTTCTCTTAAAATCTCAATAAAATCTCTTTAATTTAGTATTGATGACTTCCCAAATATATCAAAATATGTCTCAAATCTATTAAAAATAGGAAGTCATCACACCCCCACACTTGCATCAAATCTTGTCCTCAAGATTTTAAATTCTAAAACAACCAAATTTAAGAAAACCATGGAAGCAAGATTTTTAAAAGCAAGCATTATAAAATTAAAGTCAATTTGAACTTTCAAGAAACAAAATTTCTCAGAAATCTTTTCCACATTCCAAAAATGCAAGTAGCAAGACAGTTAAATTGGTAAAAATAAATCACAATAGAATGTCTCTCACAAGTCAAGTGTTTACACTCATTTCTCAAGATATTCTAGGGCTTGTGTTTCACTCAATTCCACCCATTGCAATTTATCTACCATAAGCTTGTTTATCATCTCAATCTCCACTTTATACACTATCCAATTGCACACTCAAATCAAAAGGACTTTCTCTAGGTTTTAATGATCAAGGTAGGATAATGAAATGGAAGTGATCAAATGATATGAGAGAATACTTTAATTAGTGCCAAGTAATTTAATGAAATTTATGATGAAGAATGAAGGAATACCCACCAAGAGAAAACAAACTCACTAACATTCTATACAAACAACCTTTATTCTTTTGACCTCAACAATCTTTTTCTTTCTTTCTTAAATCTCTTTTTTTTTTTTTTTTTTTTGCTTTTTTTTTCTTCTTCTTGTTTATCTATGGCAAATAGGATTACATTAGCAAAGTCAGTGGTGAGTGTTATTCCTTTGTATCCTATGCTTGTTTCCAGGATCCCGAAAAGTATGTGTCTTGAAGTTGAAAGGCTCCAAAGAAACTTTATTTATGCATGATGGTGATTCTAGGTTTCCATCCAATTGGATGGGAGCAAATCACTAGTCCTAAGGAATATGGTGGACTTGGTTTTAGATGGCTTTGTTCTGTGAATAGAGCATGTGGAGCCAATTGGATGGAAACCTAGAATCACCATTACTAGTCCTAAGGGATATAGTGGACTAATGATTTTCATTTATTGGTTGTTGTTGGTCGATTTCCTTAATGGCAAGTGAACCAGTCGAACAAGTAATGAAGTGTAAGTAGAGTATCGTCCCACAGAGAGTGAGATACCAAGAAGTGACACTCAATTGCTATGATAGTTGTGTGAAACAGAAAGTAAATATGATTGGTTTGAGAGGTTGTTGTGGTTATGCTAATAAACAAACAAAAGTAAACAGAGTATCATAGTCATAAGAAGATATCAGTAGGAAATTAGGCTAAACTTGGAATCATCCTTAAGCATCTCAATTCCCCAGTTGCTTTACCCATTGCTATAGCGTCTATACTGCACAGCTTTCACAATGCTACAGCATAGCTACTAACTACAATGCTATTCAGTTAACCCACCACTATAGTCTATCGAAGCTTCTGCGTCTGATACTTCTAGTGCTAACTTTACTCCTTCCATATGCCTATGGCAATTTTCTAGTTAAATCAACATTACAAAATAGGGTGTAGTGGTTATGAGCGGTAGACCGATTCCTGAAGCCTACAATAATAGGTCAAGCCTTGCACCAGCCTGCCTAGCAATCATTGTTTCTCAGAGGTCTAACCTTAACTCCTTGCCAGTAAGCTGAGGCCACAAATCTCGTGCTTAGCTTCAGCTAATCGACAAGGTAATTAAATCACTGATAAGCAAACTGAATTTATTGAATTAAGAACTAGCAACTGGGTTCATTCAAAACTTAAAGATTCATCCTCATTCAGCCATAGGAAATTCAGTTTATGACTGACGAGGGAAACATAAAACAGATAACAACAAAATGACCCATGATCAAAAGATTAAAATAAAAGAAAACAGAAAGCTGAATGAAGTTTTGATGGCATGGAAGAAGCCCTGTCACGTCACCACTTCACGTCTTCTTCTCTCCGTCTTACTACAAGGAAGGATGATGGGTTCTCTTGGAGTTCTCGTGCCTCATGAATTCTTTCTCTCTTCTTTCGAGTCTGACTGGATGTGAAAATTCATTTAGGCTCTCCACGACTCGACTCCTCTAGGGTTGGCTTGCTGTTTGCTTATATAATCAGGCTTTCTTGCGGGCTAAGTTCTAGCAAGCTGGGCTTTCCAAATCTGTCGAGATCCATCGTATCTTTCAATCGTAGTAGATTGATTCTCGTTGATCGCGGGATTCTTCAAATCTTTTAGCTTCGATCCTCCACATCTTCTATTCCGTTACGTCAACAATCTACCTGTCTTTTCTCAACCTTCGCAATATTTCCTGAAACAATCTTGACAAGAGATTAGAACATATGCCGCATAGTATCACGTCCTTTACTTTGCTATAGCTTCAGAGATGTTTTGTATTGCACTTCGATATGTTGTCAGAATGCTATAGCATAGTATCAGCTTTGCTATATGTTCTTCTCATAAAACCTTGTAACTTGTTCTTCTTTTAGCACATGTTTAGGATGTGAATGGTTTTTATCCTTCAGTTCCCTATATTCATGAATTAATGTCTTTTTACTTAGATTGATTGCAGTTAAGCTTGTTTTACCATACAATTCAGTCATAAAATATAGGGAAAACATGGCATAAATTGTGCTCATCAGTCGTAGCATTACAATTATTAAAAATGACTTTTAAGATAAGACAGTCGTGGTGTTACAAATTTGGATGACAGTTTTTTATAAACAAGTCGTCTTTAGAAACAACCTTCAAAAATAAACAAGTCATGGTATTAGAAATTTAAACGACAGCCCCAAAAAAGCCATTGTAGAATTACAAAAATATACAAGTTACGTTGGTGTGGTTCGAACTCGGGACCTTGGTATAAAGGCCAAAATATTTTCCACAACGTTTAAAATTTGACATTCATGGTATTATGTTGGGTCGATTTCCTTGATAGCAAGTGGACCAATCGAACAAGTAATAAAGAGTAAGTAGAGTATCGTCCCACAGAGACTGAGATACCGGTGATGATACTGACTTACGGGAACAGTCGTGTGTAAAAAGAAAAGAAAATTATAATTGGTTTGGTGTTTTTTATTATAAGTATTAAACAGAAAATTAAACTAATGATTGTAGTCGTAAGAAGAAATCGACTAAAAGATAGGCTAAGCTCAGATTTCATCCTAAGCATATCATTCCCCCCAGTTTGCCTTAAAGCATTGCTATAGCAATTATGCTTCACATCTTCCGCAATGCTACAGCATAGCCACCTTTCACAATGTTATTCAGTTAACCCACCACTATGCAATACAAAAGCTTCCACGTCCTATAAGTACAACCTTAATTATACTTCTCCCATATGCCTATAGCGATTTTGTAGTTCAAATTATGATTCCAAATCAAGGTGTTATGGCTATGAGCGGTAGAGCCATTCTTGGAGCCTACAATGATAGGTCAAGCCTTGCACCAGCTTGCCTAGCAAACACTGCCTATCAGATGTCTAACCCCGACTCCCTTCCAGTAAGCCGAGGCCACTGATCTAGCCCTTAGCTTTCGCTAACCGACAAGAGATTAAAATACTGATAAACAAACTAAATGTATTAAATTTAAGAGCTAACAAACTAGGTTCATTCTACACTCAAGAATTCATCCTCACTCAGCCAAAGGAAATTTAGTTCATGACTGACGAGGAAATCACAAAACAAATCACAGCAGAATAGCCCATAGAAAAAGATAAACTAAAAATCAACAAAACAAAGGGAAAGTTCGCCAGAGGAATCGACGGCGTGAGAGGTGTTTGTCACGGGATGTCTCCACGTCTTCTCTTCTCCGTCTTACTGCAAGGAAGGATGTTGGGTTCTTTTGGAGCTCTTGTGCTTCGTAACTTCTCTTACTCTTCTTTCGAGCCTAGCCGAATAAGGATTTTCTTTGACTCTCCAATGACTCGATCCCTTTTAGGGTTGGCCGTCTTTCTTTTTATAGTCAGGTTTATTTGTGGTGTATGTTCAGTGAGCTAGGCCTTTCCAAATCTATCAGGTCCAACTTTCCAAATTCAGTAGATTGATTCTGCTAATGCTACGGGATTCTCCAAACCTTAACTTCGATCCTCCACATCTTCTATTCCAATACGTCAGCAATCTAACTGTCGACTAACATCCATCTGTTTACCTGCACTTATTTTCCTAAAACAGCCTCAAAGAGAAATCAGAACATATGGCGCATAGCATTGCTTCACTTACGCTGCTATAGCATTAGGGTTGTATTGTATTGCGACTTGTTATGGTTAGCCTGATGCTATAGCATTGTATCGGCTGTGCTATGTGCTTTTTCACATAAAACCTCAAACTATGCACATGTATAGGATGCTTATACAATTGCTATACTTTATGAGACTCATCCTTCATTTCCCTGTATGCATGAATTAACACATTTTTGCTCAAATTAAATACATTTAAGCTCATATTCACCATACCAGATAATCATACAATATAAAGAAAACATGGCATAAATAGTACTCATCATATTACAAATTTGAATGACATATTTTTATAAAAATGTCGTCTTTAGAATGACCTTAAAAAATAAGCAGTTGCGATATTAGAAATTTAAAAGATAGCCAAAACAAAGCCGCCGTAGAATTACAAAAATATATAGGTTACATTGGGATGGTTCAAACCTGGGACCTTGGTATAAAGGCCAAAACATTTTCCACGACGTTTAAAATTTGACAAATCGTGGTATTAGAAATTTAAACAACAAAAAAAAAAAAAACCAAAAAAAAAAAAGCCGTCGTAGAATTACAAAAATATATAGGTTATGTTGGTGTGGTTCAAACCTGGGACCTTGGTATAAAGGCCACAACACTTTCCACGACGTTTAAAATTTGACAATCGTGGTATTACAAATTTGGATGATGATTTCTATAAAAAAGTCGTCTTTAGAAATGACCTTCAAAAATAACCGGTCGTGGTATTAGAAATTTCCATGACTATGTTGTTTTATTGGCCGTGGTATTTCAAAAATGACAGTTTCGACTACGAGTTTTGAAGAACTAGTCGTTATAAATATTGCTTGTGCTGAACTTAAACGACTTTTTGTATAAAATGGTCGGTGAATATTGGCAAAAAATTGAAAAATTGCCACCACCCCTTTTTCTATCTCTGTTTTCATTTAAATTGTCGTTAGATGGGAGTTGTTAAATCTACTTTTTGTAGTAGTGTTGTAATAGAAAGTAAAACTGAACTAATACAACTTGAAACTAATTAATACAATTTGCAACTATGTTACACTGTCAATCAAGGAAAATGAAAACTAAGAGGAAACCAATCGTTCACTGTTTCGTATCTCATGGGTTCCCTGGGCTTGTCTCGCAAAGTAGCTACTGAAGTATCCAAAAAGGTTCAATTGAAAGACCCTAATCAACCCAATTCGTGCTTCATCTTTTTAGGAGCTATGGATTCTCGATACCCGAGATATCTACTGTTGTTTTGTCCAAACCTGAAAAGACCCTTTTGCCCAGGCTAAGATTCCTTCAATCAATTGGGTTTTCAAGTTCTGAACTCCAATACCTTATCATTTCAAACTATTGTCTCCTCAGGGTGAGCTTAGAACAATGTATAATCCCTTGTTATAAGGCCTTTAATAGTTTTCTTGATGACGATAAGGAAGCAAAAATAGCTTTAAAATGCTTAAGGTGGTTTTGTTCCCGCAAGACTGTGACAAATATAGCTCAAAAGATAAAGGTTTTGAGAGATATTAGAGTTCCCCAATCGTCTGTCTCTCTATTGGTGGCTAAATTTGTACATTTAGCATTTTTGGATCATGCAAAGTTTGTTGAATATGTAAAGTTTGCAGAGGAAGCAGGAGTTGATCCTTCCAAATCTATGTTTATTAATGTTGTTTCTGTTTTATCTCAGTTAAAGAAATCTACATGGCAGGCAAAACTAGATATCTTCAAGAAGTATGGTTGCACCAAAGATGTCACTCTTTCGGCCTTCAGCAAACATCCACAATGCTTGATGCTGTCTAAGGAGAATATCACAAAGTCGATGTCATTTCTTGTGGATGAAGTTGGTATGCCATTGAAAGATATAGCCAAACGACCAAGTTTACTTCATTATAGTTTGGAGCAGAGGATTATTCCTCGATATTCAGTAATTAAAGCTTTGAAAAAGAAAGGTTTGGTAAAGAGGGAAATCTCCTTCTTTTCCATTGTTGGTTATGTTGAGAAAAAGTTTCTTGAGAAATTTGTGACCAGATTTCACGCCAGTGTTCCTCAACTATTGAACATCTACCAAGGACCTTCAGGACCTTTACCTCAAGCTCAATGATATGCGTTGAAGCACACACATAATCACGTGAAGATCACATGCCTTCACTTCTTCTAGAGTATTCTATGTTGTATACGTGGCACATTATGATTGAAAGAAGAATAGTATATATATACAAGGAAATCACTGTACACAATTCATCGAAACATCGATTTCATATTTTATTGCTCCTATCTTTATTGCTTTTGTCCTTATTCTATTGCTTTAATCCTAGAATGGTATCAAAGCCTTAACCCTAGCTGCCGCAATGACTGGTCCTTCTTCACCTAATACCTCAAGTGTATCAACGCCCCCAACCCACCCTCATGTCTCACCCATCCCATCCACGCCTTCTTCTTCTAATTTTCACCATTTTATCACAGTTAAACTCACTGAAGCAAACTACCTCGTTTGCCGAGCTCAAATCCAACCTTATCTTTATGGTCAACAACTATTTGGCTATATTGATGGCTCTACCCCTTGTCCTCCTCCAAGACTCCCCTCTGGTCTTCCTAATCCAACTAATCGTCAATGGTTTCACCAGGATCAACTGGTCCTCTCCATCCTAATAGCTTCCTTGTTAAAAAAACCTTATTCCTAGAGTTTTACACCATAAAACTTCTAAGGCTCTTTGGGATGCTCTTGCTACTCTGTTCTCTCAGCAAACACAAGCTCGGTTAGTTCATCTTCACCAACAACTCACCAATTTGACGAAAGGAGGTGATTCTATAAGTGACTATCACAAGCGTGCCATCATTCTTGCTGATTCTCTAGCAGCTTCCGGGCGACCAGTTGATGATTTTAATTTTATTACCTACTTTCTTGCGGGCCTTGGTCCTGATTTTGACTCCATTGTCACCTCGCTCACTACCCAACGTCACCGTCTTTCTATTGAGGAGATCCTTAGCCATCTCCTAACATTTGAAGCTCGTTTGACCCAACATCACTCCATTCAGCTTCCACCTGAACTCTTGGCCAATGCTGTTACTCGTGGGCCTTCTTCTTTTAGTTCATTTCGTGGAGGTCAAGGTGGACGTTTTCAGTTTGGTAGAGGTCGTAGTTTCTGTGGGTCATACAGAGGTGGTCATAGTTCTGGATATTACGGCAAAGGTGGTGGCCGCTCTTTTTCATCTCCTTGGGGCAGTAGGCGCTCCCTTTCTTTTCAGTCTTCTTCTGCTGATTCAGATGGTCCCTGTCAACTCTGTATAAAGGTTGGTCATACTGCCCAGTCTTCCCTCAGCGCTACAATCAAGCACTTCAAGCCCCACCTCCTCCATCACATACAGCTCACTATTCTGTATACTCTTCTCAAAACGATTCCCTTTGGTACCCAGATACTAGAGTTACCCATCATATGACAAATGATTTAACTAAGCTTAATCTTGGAGCTAAACCTTATCTTGGATATGATACTATTCGTGTGAGTGATGGTTCTCCAATGCCTATTCAGCATCACAGCTCTGGACTTCTGCCCACTCCTTCTGGCAACTTCCTTCTCTCTAATCTTTTTCATGTTCCTACTGTTACTAAAAATTTAATGTGTGTTAATCAGTTGTGTGAGGACAATGATGTTTTCTTTGAATTTCACTATAAATTTTTTTTTGTGAAGGACGAACGAACTCAAAAGCTTCTACTTCACGGCCCCAGTCACAATAGGATGTACCTCACTTCTTTATCTTCACTGCAAGCTCATTATGGTGCTCGTACCTGTTAGTCGATTTCCTTGATGGCAAGTGAACCAATCGAACAAGTAATAAAGTGTAAGTAGAGTATCGTCCCACAGAGACTGAGATACCAAGAAGTGACGCTTGATTGCTATGATAGTTGCACAAACAGAAAGTAAATATGATTGGTTTGAGAGGTTTTTGTAGTTATGCTAATAACAGAAATAAACAGAGTGATTTAGTTTTGAGGAGATATTAGTAAGAAATTAGACTGAACTCAGAATCATCCTTAACCGTTTCAATACCCCAGTTGCTCTACCCATTGCGATAGCATCTATACTACACAGCTTCTGCAATGCTACAGCATAGCCACTAACTACAATGCTATCTGGTCAACCCACCACTATAATCTACCGAAGCTTCTGCGTCAGATACATATGATACTAACTATACTCCTTCCATATTCCTATGGCAACTTTCTAGTCAATCTGCTTTACACACAGGGTGTCCTAGTTATGAGAGGTAGACCCATTCCTGAAGACTACAATAATAGGTCAAGCTGTGCACAGGCTGCCTAGCAAACACTATTTCTCAGAGGTCTAACCTCGACTCATTGCCAGTAAGCTGAGGCCACAAATCTAACCCTTAGCTTCCGCTAAATGACTAGTAATTAATGCACTGATACACAAACCAAATCTATTGAATTAAGAACTTGCAACTGGGTTCATTTAACACTTAAGAAATCATCCTCGTTCAGTCTTAGGAAATCAGTTCATGACTGACGAGGGAAACACAAAATAGATAGTAACAGAATAACCCATGATCTAAATACTAAAATAAATGTAGAAAACATAAAGCTTGACGAAGTTCCGACGGCGTGGATGAAGCCCTATCACGTCACCACTCCACGTCTTCTTCTCTCCGTCATACTGCGAGGAAGGATGCTGGGTTGTCCTGGAAATCTCGCGCCTTGTGAAATCTCTCACTCTTCTCTTGTGTCTGCCGAATCTGGAACCTCGTTCTGGGGCTCTGTGCGACTCTCCTCTAGGGTTGTCTTGCTATTTCCTTTTATAATCAGCCTTTCTTGTGGCGCAAATTCCAGCAAGCTGGGCTTTCCAAATCTGTCGAGGTCCATCGTACCTCTCAATCCAAGTAGATTGATTCTGCTGATCCTGCGGGATTCTTCAAATCTTTTAGTTTCGATCCTCCGTATCTTCTATTCCATTATGTTAGCAATCTACCTGTCATTATCGCCCTTCTCTTTTATTCTTGAAATCACCTAGATAAAAAGGTCAGAAAATATGCCGCATAGGATTGCGTCCTCTACTTTGCTATAGCTTTCGTGATGCCTTGTATTGCATTTCGAGTTGCTGTCAAAATGCTATAGCATCGTATCAGCCTTGCTATACGTCCTTTCTTAAAAACCATGTAAATTACTCCTTTCTTAGCACATGTTTAAGATGTAAATGGTTTCTATCCTTTAGTTCCCTATATCATGAATATATGTCTTTTTGCTTGGATTGTTTGCAGTTAAGCTTATATTTACCATAAAATTCAGTCATGAAATATAAGAAAAACATGGCATAATTTGTGCTTATCAAGTATCTCTCTTCTTCAAAGTGGCAAAACCGTCTTGGCCATCCAACTCTTTGTACTTGTCTCCAAAGTTCTATCATCTAATTCTCTTCCAATTACCAACAAAACTGTTTTTCATCAATGTTCAGCTTGTCATCTATCAAAAAGTCATCGTCTGCCTTCCCCTCGTTCCCTTAATCGATCCACTTTCCCTTTTCAATTAATTTTTTGTGATGTATGGGGGCCTTCCCCCACTATTTCTGTTGATGGCTTTAGATATTATGTTTCTTTTGTTGATGACTTTTCCAGATATATATGGCTTTATCCCATTCACACTAAAGATGAACTTACTTCTGTTTTTCACAATTTTCACGCTCTTGTCAAGACTTCCTTCAATGCTTCCATTTGTTCTTTTCAATCTGACTGGGGTGGAGAATTTCGTTCACTTAATAAAATTTTAATCTCTAATGGATTTTATCATTGCATCACTTGTCCTCACACACACACACACAAAATGGAATTGTTGAGAGAAGACGTAGAACTATTGTTGAAACTGGGCTCGCACTATTAAATCATGCCTCATTTCCATCAAAATATTGGACCTATGCATTTGAAACTGCATCTTATTTACTAAATAGGTTACCAAGCCCAACTCTACAAGGTCACTGTCCTTATGAATTATTATTTGCTAGGAGACCTAACCATACCTTTTTGAAGGTTTTTGGAAGTGCTTGTTGGCCCAATCTCAGGCCCTATGTGCCCAACAAGCTTGCACCACGCTCCAAGCTCTGCACCTTTATTGGGTATGCTCTTAATCATGTTGGATATTTATGTTTAGAATCATCTACAAGTAGAGTTTATATATCACGTGATGTTGTGTTTGATGAGAGCTTATCTCCCTTCTCAACCCCCCACCACAATTCTTCTCAACCTATTTCTTTATCTCAAGCCCACTTACCAAATTTTTCTTCAAGGCCCATCTCTTTCCTCAGCCCCATTCCTTCCCCTATCACTACATCTGATCCAAATCCTAATTTATCACCATCTTCTTTACCTCGCCTCTCGTCTCCTCCTTCCTCTCCTACCCCAAACCAATATCCACCTCCTCCCCACCCACCTCAACCCACTCACACCATGGTTACTCGTTCAAAGCACAATATTCATCAACCAAAAATATTCAAAGATGGTACTGTCCCTTCTCCTCTCCCTTGTGCTCATCATACAACTCTTTCCACTACCTCTGTCCCCACCTCCGTCTCTGTAGCTCTTAAAATTCCTGAATGGCGTCATTCTCTCAATGATGAATTTCACGCTTTGCTTTCTACTCAAACATGGGAACTTGTCCCTCCAAACTCCAATCAAAATGTAATTGGTAGTAAATGGGTCTTTCGGTTGAAATTCAAGCCTAATGGAGATATTGACAAACCCAAAGCATAACTTGTGGCGAAGGGGTTTCATCAACAATCTGGTATTGACTTTACTGACACATTTTCTCCTGTTGTGAAGCCTATCACAGTTCGTTTAATTCTCTCCTTAGTTGTTTCTTGTGGTTGGTGTTTAAAACAACTTGATGTACAAAATGCTTTTCTCCATGGGTTTCTTGATGAGGATGTTTACATGAGCTAGCCACCAGGATTTGTTCATCCTGACTTTCCTCATTATGTTTGCAAGCTTCGCAAGGCTATTTATGGTTTAAAGCAAGCACCTCGAGCCTGGTTTGCTCGTCTTAGCTCTCGCCTACATGAACTGGGTTTCATCTCATCCAAGTCTGATTCTTCTCTGTTAATATCTAGCAGCTCCTCAAGTATCATCTTTGTTTTAATCTATATGGATGATATTATTGTGACGGGATCCTCTGTTTTGGGTGTTCAACAATTAATTGCTGATCTTGGCAAATCCTTTCCTGTTAAAGATATGGGTAATTTACATTATTTCTTGGGTATTGAGGTTTTACCCTCCACCACCGGGTCTTTTGCTTTCTCAACGCAAGTACATCCTTGATGTTCTGCAAAAATCAAAGATGTCTAATGCTCATCCTGTATCAACTCCAATGGCGCTCAACAGTCATCTTAGTGCTATTAATGGTTCTAACTTCTCAAATCCTTTTCTCTACCATAGCATTGTTGGTAGCATACAATATCTCAGTTTTACTCGACCAAATATCTCATTTGCTGTGAATAGGGTGTGTCAATTTATGCATAATCCTAAAGATGTTCATTAGACTGCTGTTAAGAGAATCCTTCGTTATTTACGAGGCACATCTCATTTTGCTCTACATATTAAGACCTTTCATTCTCTTGCTCTTACTGCCTTCTTCGATGCTGACTGGGGTGGGAATCCGGATGATGCTCGATCCACTGCTGCCTTTGTAGTTTTCATAGGTCCTAATCTTATCTCTTGGAGTTCAAAGAAACAACCAACTATTGCTCGTTCTAGCACTGAAGCTGAGTATAAAGCCCTTGCTACTACTACAAGTGAATTGATATGGATTCAAAATCTTCTCTATGAACTTGGAGTCTATCTCTCACATGCTCCTCATTTATTATGTGATAATATTGGAGCCACATATCTTGCAGGCAATCCAATTTTTCATTCCAGAGCCAAACACATTGCTTTAGATTATCACTTTGTTCGAGAGTGACTTGCTGCTAAACTTCTACATGTTTCACATGTCTCATCCAAAGATCAGTTGGCTGATATTCTTACCAAGCCGTTGCCTTCCACCAGATTCAATTTACTAAGATCGAGTCTCACTGTTCTCCCTGCACAGTTTGAGTCGCGAGGGGATGTTGAAGCACACACATAATCACGTGAAGATCACATGCTTTCACTTCTTCTAGAGTATTCTACGTTGTATACGTGGCACATTATGATTGAAAGAAGAATAGTATATATATACAAGGAAATCACTGTACACAATTCATCCAGTAATGAAACATCGATTTCATATTTTATTGCTCCTATCTTTATTGCTTTTGTCCTTATTCTATTGCTTTAATCCTAGAAATATGTAGTTTCTAGAAGGGTATGATTGTGAACTTTAGACTTCCAGTTATTATTGGTAACTTCTAATTTGTAGGACTCACATGTGATGGTTGTCAATCAATTTTTTGTTCATCATAATTGAAGAGTACGCCTTCTACTTGTAGTTAAACGTGTAATTTTGTAATACATTTTGCTGGTATCTCTGTTCTTGCTGTCATTTGGGGTGCTAATATGTGTATTCATTTCTTTTAAGAAGATGCTGACTGCAAAATTTTATTTCAAAAGAAATTCTCCTTCATGAATCAACCGGCACACATTGAGTTTAATCTTTTCTGTGGTTTATGCACCATATTAAATTATTTGAACAAGTGTTTCTGGAGATGACAAACAGTACAGGATAGCAGTGGCAAATTTATTGTATTTGCATATGGGATCTTATTCTTGGGACAAGAGGATGGTTAGTTAAGTTCCAATAAGTGATCTTTACCTAGTTCACCATCCTCCATACACTTGAACTATGGTTTTGGTGGTTTTTCTGGCTTAAAGTGTAAGGAAATTGCTTGCATGCTGAGGAGGGCTTTTCTGTGCTCATCTTTATGTTACAGACACAGGTATTAGGACACATTGCATGAAGATTCCAGCCTCACTTGTGCTTCTGCAATTTGGCATATGGATATTGATTGGACATGGATACAGAACATGTTTTTCGGATGATTTTGATTGGAAAAAGGAACAGAGTTTTGTCATGTACTTTGATATTCATGTTTTTTGTATAAGTCCTTTGCCCCAGATTTCAAATTGTATAGCATTCACAGACATGTTTTTCAGTTTTTGAGAGTTCTTGCAGTGTAGATGCCTTCTGTTCTTGTTAGGTATTTCCATGTTTTTTTGGCTGGTTTAACAAGGTATGTGGAAAATAAGCTATTGATTCTGTACATTTAAGCTTGTTTTGTACTTGCCTTGTTATTTTGTTTGATTATTAATATTTCAATATAGCTTTTCAATTACAAATCATGATCAGGCAGGGCCTTGGTTTACACATTTGTTCTTGTATTTTTTCTGAAATATTTATAATGTTGATTACACCCGAGAACAAATATTTCACTTTCATTTCTTTTGCTAAATCTTCTAAGGCAACATTTTAAGTAATTTAGCAAGAAATTCTGTAAGTTAACCATACATGCCTATTGAAACCTAACTAGTTGATGAGAGTGATTTAGTGTCCTTATCATGAACAATTTTAAAACGTTCGAAACCTTATGAATCTGTTTTTTTTTCCCCCTAAAAAAAACAAACAAAAAGAAAATTACTCCACTATATGTATTGCCCATATCTATTTTTTAACGTTATGACAGATTTAAAAACCTTTCATTAATACAAAATATAACTCCCTCCATCCCTCTACCACGGGCACAAACAACAAGATACTTTCAACCAAATCATGAATTTAAAAAACAGTCAAAATTACTTAAAAGTAATAAATATATAGGAAATATTTTTTTCCCAAAGATGCCCCTATTTATGAACAAGGGAGAAAGAGTAATGATGAAAACTTGAACAAAGAGAATGTATCATAAATAAATGATATAAGAGAATGAGAGCAAAATGGGTAAAAGTACATTTATTATTAAGACAAAATCAAATTAAATCTTATAAAAGGGACAAGTCCATTCGGAAAAAAAAACGGGGGAAGATCTTACATATGGGGATGGAGTACTTTACATTGATGCCCTCATTCAATCCCTAATTTAAGAGAGGATGTAAAAGAGGATTAATAGGTCAAAAACAAAATAGAAAATACACTAAAATGAAGAGGTTGATTAAGCCTCGAATTTCTAAAACAATAAAAACTTCGGAAAAAAATAAAAAGATCAAGGCAACAAAGGATATGAATACTTTGATCATGTAAGCTAGACAACATGAAAATATTTTGACACCATTTTCTAAGGACTGGTTGCCTTTTCACCTACACATACTTCAATTAGCCCATATGGTTAAGATTTTATATTCATTTTCATGTTGGATGTTTTAAATTTATTAATTTCCTTATATACATAAACACACATATTAGGAAAAGCTCACATGATATCAAGTCAAAACAATACTACTTACAGACAAGTCCTATACTTCCCCACTTAGTTTTTTCTTCCAGGTATTCAATATGGCCATTTTATGAATGAGTGGACAGAGATTAATAAGTATTAAATAGCTAAACCATTTTACAAATCCATGAATCTGATTTATTCAACCTTTTTGCCCTTGAACCTTCCCTTGGGGATTTTGCTGAGAAATCCAGCATCCAGCTTCTTATAGTTATGCTGCATCTGACCAAACACTTGGTACACAAAGCTGTCCACTTGATCCTCATACTTCTCATACAGAACTGGCAGTGTGTGTGCAGCAACAAAACCTTGTGAAATATAACACAAAGTTTCAGTAATCAGATATGGCAATGGACAAAAATCTAGAAGGGAAACATCACTTTTGAACCTCTACTTATGTCCCTCTTTGATAATGAATCAAAAAAAAAAAAATCCCTCTAGCCCTAAATATAGGAGCTAGATAACTAGTTTACAGATATTGAGGAAATTAGTTAATTATTTGTAACAAATGTATGCTGGTTTCCCTAAAATAGCCTTTTTTATCATTATCCCCATTGATAGAAACCCCTTTATGGATAGCTTAGGGGAAAATTTATAAATTTGAAAAAGAATTATATTTAGGACAAAAGCAAAGCCCTCAATTAGCTCATATATTTAGGACCAGAGGAAGTATAATGCATAATTTAATGAAAATTGTAGCAAATGAGCCACACAATGCACATCCAATGAACAGTGCAACTTGTTACAGATTTTCTTTTATGTTGAATATTGATTCTGATTCTCCTATCCTTTTAAAAAATAAGGATAGAAGAGTCCAAAGCACCGGCCCATTTGGCTTAAATGGGTGGCAGTAAGGATTGAGCTCCCAACCACTTCATCATAAAGGCTTTTATACCAAGTTAACGGCCACATCAGCATAGAAGCTTCAGTTATGAAGAGCAGAGCTATAAATAATTTTACTATAATCCCTCAAATGTTCAGATAAGATAAAATTAGCATCAAGAAATTAGCACAAGTTTCCTTGTGCATGGTTAGTTAAGTGAATTTGAGCACAATAAATATCTCACAATATACAATTGCTAGTAGTTTTTGTTGAAGGTTGACTTCACCATCCAAGAAAAAGGAATATTATACAATTTCCATACTTTCAATTATTCAGTTTTTGTTAAGGAGAAAACAATTGTTGTCGGCAATTTCAAACCTAGTCCAAAATTTAGAGAGACATATTTAAGCATATACTATCTAAAATTCAAATTTAAAAGTTTGAAATATATCAATTGATGCAAAGAGAGCAGATCACTGACCAATATATATGACGGATATAAAATTGCACCAGCTCCCAACAATAGCAACAGCCCACAAGCTTGCTATAACCTGGAAATGTTGCAACTTTTCAATAACAAATTCCACTGGAAAATAGACATTATTTATTCCATATAAAAACGGTGTCATTATTAAAGCAAGTTATAATAGACAGCAAAATAGAAACTGCACCCCCATGATCATGCATTCAAAACACATTTTTAAGTTGATTTTAACAATTGTTTATATAAAATAAATAAATTATCCTTCATTTTGCTAATGCAATTTGTGTTATCAACAGGCCATAAACCTTCATATATATTTGAGTTTCTAAATTACACCTTTTTATAGATGTCAACATCTTTCTGGCTACAAAATGATAGACATTAATTTACTAAAGAAATTTCCATCGTATATTTGTTGTAACTACCGCTTCAATGACTTCTATTTTGTTGGCATGGCATGAAGAATCCTACAATGAACTAACAGACTAAAACATTATGACCCTGACAATTGATGCCATGATTGGGTCATGGGGCATATCGTGGATTGTTTACAAATCAATCCAATGAATATTTTACACATAGTATGAATTTTGAGGGCCCATTAAGTGTTTATCTGACAATTATCAATATTGTGGCAAAATATAAACAAATTGATTCAAAAACAAGAACTGAAACAAAAACATGTTTCTGAATACAAATAATGCTTTAACCTGGAAATAATGTTTTGAGAACATTTATGAATGATAAAACTTACAAGACAAAGAAGAAGTAGAAATGAGTATGAACGAAAACATACAATTAGAAATTGCTTCAGATTTCCTCCACAAGCAACATCTTGAAGAAACCTCAAACCTTGGTTAAGCTCTGCACCAGCTGCAGTTGCAATATTGACAAACAAATTATCCGGGATTACAAGACGAGGAACTTTAGCTGGTTCCCTGTCAAGACAGAAGGGCAAAGGCCACTTACTCAAAAAGTTAAGAAATCGTAAAGTAAACTCAAACAGAAAAAGCAGAGATGTAGATATGCTCCAAATCACCTGTTAACAAAGCCCGAAGCATTAGACCAAAGAAACTGTACAAGCATGCCAAGAACCAGAGCAAAGCATACAAGTGTCAAGAAATGATAGTTGAGCCATTCAAAAAGCACCCACATAAGTGTTGCGCTAGCTAAAACACTTGCAGAGATCTTCTTATTCCTCCATAACAAGACATCAGCAGCTAAAGCATTCAAAGGGGAAACAAATTTAGAGGCCAAATGGTAGTTTTACATGACAGATTTGAACTATCATACATTTTCCAGATTAAACTATCATACATTTTCCACCCCCCAATATATGGTGCACAGACTTCTCACGTCCGAACAGTCTTCTGAACTGAGTGCTCATTGAGCTTGAGTTCTCTTCCTCAAAGAATGAAACGGATTTCTTCTTCTCTGTAATTGTATCCACAAGGTTGTTAAGAAGATTCTCTGCGGCAGCGATTTTATCAGACATTGTTCCTTCTCTTTTCTGAAAAGAAGGGCATTGCCAAATGAGCAAAATAGCATGACATCAGTGTATCATCAATCATGTTTAACAGAAAATCCAGTATACATATGAAGTGAATGTAAGAAGCTTTGTTATATCCTGATGCATAAATAGTGTATAATAATTGATTGCATATATTGCTGAGTATAAAGTGTACTCTAACAAAAGTCAACCATTCAGCATTCATGTAGAAAGGGTGGAAATAGGCCAGGCCAAACCAAACTTTGGCCAAATATGCCTGAGCCTATAATGGAGATATAAAGTCTGAGCCTGAATGCAGGTCAAGGAAGAAAAGGCTATTGCAGTACAGAAGTTTCATTTCTGACTTTTAAGATGGGATAACAATCTTCATTAAGTTTACCACATTAGAGGCATTCAGGCTCTTATTGTCGATTAAATTATTGCCATAATTGCCGCTTCTAGTCCTTTATTTGGTGGTATCTCCAGGAGCAAACCATATAATTCAGACAATTAAAGCTTCATCCCTCTTGCGGCCATACATTCAATTCATTTCTTAGTATAATTTTATGAAAAATAACAATTCATTAAAGAGAAGAGAAAGATCAATACAAAAAAATGGGGACAAGAAGTCCTCCAAAACCAAAAAGTACCCCATATTAAAGTTTGACATTAAACCTTCAGTCAAGTAGCTATTGTGGGAAGATTTTTCAATCTCTACTTTGCATCAGAAACGAGAAATGAGTTGTTAGAATATGAACCTTGAGAAGTCAATTTTGTAGCAAAGTGAAAATGAGGTTAGTGCTAAAATAGAAGAAACAAGGTTCATAATTAAAATTTGTGGCCTCGATAGAGTATCAGATTTGCATATATTTGGTGGAAGCTTAAAATTGTATCAGGTTGTTACAATCCTGTTGAGTCCCTCATTTTATAATGCCCAGATGTTTGTATAAGTTTAGAGGCTGTACCTTCTTAACAAACTAGTCCTCTATGGTAGGATAACCTCCAAGGTTGTACTAGTGGCATAAACCGAAATCCAAACCAAGAGGTCAGCCTATTAGGAAGGTAGAACAACCAAGCTTATAAGCCCTCTTAAGCATCTCATGAAAAAATATTACTTTCCAAAATCAGATAAATCGAATCACTAGTAAATTACTTCCCTTCAATCATTTATCACTATCACAGTAACGCACGTATTTGCTAAGCTAACTAAGAGAATCACCGCCTTCCATGAATAAATGAGACAGATCTCCCCTGAGCAAGGAATAACATTTACAGAAAACATACCAACTGTAAAGCCTACCCACCTAGTAATTAATAGCATAAAATACTAGGAAACCGTTAATGACTAAGGAGTAGTTCTAATGCCCGCCCATGTTGCATCAATTCAATAATAGAGAAAATATTAACAGCTTAGTATCTTTAAAAGTAAAACAGGGAAAGTAGCTAGCAGCCTTGCACCAAGCAAATCATCAACTAAGATAAAGTAGCCTCCTCCAAAACATAGGAGCTTGTTCGCACCAGGGATCTTGACACCCGTATAAAGTTAAACCTTTTCATCTACCTGTCTTCAATCAATTAGTTATCATGCTACTTTCTGATGCCAACCTCAAAGTGCCAAGAAAAGTACTCCTGAATTTTATCATAAAGAAAACCTAAGAAGCACAGACTATTCAAAATTCAAGCTGGGTCTGATTTGCATACTCATTTAAGACACATTGTAACACTTCAATTTAAGCTGTGTCTAGCTTCTTAAGTCAATACAGTAAGACCTATCACTTTTTTGTTGGTGGAGAGTGGAGAGAGGAGACTTCAAAAATGGAAAAACAGGCTGGTATAACACATAACTAGTTCACACAACACCAGAAAGTGCAAAGGAAAATAAGAATATTTGATATCTGGCCAAAAAGTGAAGTTGAAAACCCAAGGTCACCCGCATAACTGTCTTTAAGCAAAAAGGATAAGTAAAAAGCCACAGATTTTTTTTATTTTTACCTTCCTACGAAAGAGATTGGTTCGATCCAGAAGGTATAAATATAACAAGATTACATATCAAAACAAAAAACCAAGAAATTCAAACCACCCCCCCCCCAAAAAAAAAAAAAAAAAAAAAAAAAAAAAAGAAGTCCAAAAAACTCCCAAAGCTGAATTCACCAAATGTACAAAATTCACCGCAAACAAATTCATCTCATCGACCCAAAGAGATATTGAACCATGAGCATCAATCAGACGGCAAATTCATCGGAAACAACAAAACAAACAAAAACTTAAAAGCACAAACCAGTACCAGAGGAGAGAAGAGGAGCTCCAAGGAGACAGAAGCAAAACGGAGCGGGAGACAGAAAAAAAGAGTGATGGGCTTCTTGTGTAGCAGAAAGAGGCTGGAGAGAATATTAAATAATTCAAAAAGAAATCATTTTCAGTGTGGGAATTGCATGGCGTTAAATAATTGATTAAGTACTACCCCTAACACAGTGACACCGTGATCCTCGAAACCCACGTGACAATCCCATCCTCCGATCATCATAATTTCCTTTTCAACAGTGTTTCTAAATATAAAACTTACTTAATTTAAATAAGTTAATTTTTAGTAAATGTTTGGATAACTCCAAATTTTCAAAAGCTTTTTTTTTTCCAAGGTCAAACAAAGCTTCTCTCACATTTTATTTTATAAATGTAAAAATTATTTTTCAAAAACTAATTCAAACACATATTTAATCATATCGGTATCATTAAATTATACTCCCTTCTGCCTTAACTATAAAACTTGGTTAATTTTTTTTTGGAGAGATTAAAGAAATTAATTAAATTACTTTAAAATATTTTTATTTTTATTTTTTCTTCAAAATAATTAGTTTCACTAATAAACTAATATATAATTTAAGGATATATAACACAAAAATGATTAAGTAATTTATTTAGATTCTTTAATCTCTCTAAGAAAATCAATTAGGTCTTATAATTAAAATCAGAGGTAATATATAAATTTATAATTCATAAAAATTAGCTTTTAAAAAACAACAAATATAATTACTGAAACTTTAAAGTGACATATATCAGTTTATAACCTTCGTTTATCTTCATAGAGCACCGGAGGTAGTATTTTATTGTCGGAAAAGCGGATTTTCAGTACATTGACGGCGTTATAACCTCCGTGTACAGACACGGGACCCCACTACGACTCGCATTGACCCTGACTTGAAGCGAATATTTGTCCAGAGCGTCAGAAATGGTGGATTGATTAACACATTAATATTAAATAGTGCTCGAGAATTTTTGTTTTGAGAAAATTCTATTTAAATGCCACTAGAACTTGAAAAATTCTAAACAGTCTATTAATACATGAAAATAACATATAAGTTCTTAGAGAGAAATCTGAAATTTTTAAATGCTGTTCTTTTACTAAAATACCCCTCCCGTTTTTAAAAACAAAAAAGCCAAATCCCCCTTATCGGTATGGGCCTGTTTGGGTTGGCGGTAGAAATGGTTCTTTAAAAGTTATCTGACTTTAGAAAAAGCTCGGTAGAAAAAAAAAGTCGAGTTGTAAATGTGATTTGTGTTTGGATTGCTTGTTTAGTTTTTTGTAGCTTTTTTTTCAAACTAAAGAGTGTTTGGATTATCATTTGGAAAGTGAATTGAGATAGAAAATGACTGAGAAAGGCATAAATCTTGTTGAATACTACATATATATTTATATATATTGTGATAATTGAACATAAAAATTTTAATTTTAATTTATATTTGGAAAAAAAATAAATGATAGAAATTGTTAAAAAAAAGGAAAAGAAAAGAATTAGAGTAAAAAAAAACTTGAGGCGGGCCCACACTGTCATATCCCTCTCCAAAACACCCTATATATGTATAAATCCCATAAAAAACAAAACTGGTGGGGCCAACCCCATATATTGTCCAACGCCAATGCCCTTAAAGCTCCCCTCCTAAGCGTTTTTGTTAATGGGCGTTCGTTCCATTAGTCCTGTGACAAAAAAGTCTCTCCAAACACATCTATATGGGCTTTGGCTTAAAAGCAGACGCTACTAGGCTAAATGCTCCCAAAACGCTGTCACCAAACAGGCACATGGTGATGGCAGCTAGCAGCCAGCGAAGAGACCTTGCCTTTTTGAAAAATAAATAGCAAGGGGCATTTTGGTAAAAAGCATAACATTTCAAATTCTCATATTTCTTTCTTTACCTATGTATCATTTCTATGTGCTAACTAATTTTTTGAAGTTTTTTAAATTCAAATGGTGTTTATCCAAAAGTTTATCTATTTTTTTTGTAGGTTGTTGAAGGAAAACAAAAACATTTCTTCAACATCGAATATCGAGAATTTTATATATGGACTATTAAAAAAAAGTTGGGACTTGAGAGAATCATACCAAATTAAACGGATGTGGTTTTCCTCATATACCCATTCATATCTTCTTCTTTTTTTTGTATTGTTGGATTAAAATCTCAACGTTCTAAATTTATCATATAATAAAAATATTGCTATAAGAGAGAAGGAGGAAAAAAGATAGTAAATCTGGATCATTGAGATCTTAATCCAATAGTAGAAAAGGAAAAATGATGGTAAGGGGTATAGAAAGAAAGTCAAGTGTAAATTAGACTCTCTTTTTTATATAAAAGTTTTGTTAGTTATGATTAGTTTTGATGATGTCTTATATAGATGTCATTGTTAAAAGCAAAAAGATTGAGTAATATAGTTATCTCCTACATTGACTAACTGTTGTATTTAATGTATATTAATCTAAGGTGAACTATAGAGATTGATCAAGAAATGAGACTAAAGAAATAAGAACTCTCTTATATATGATACTGTAAGTCTCTATGATCAAATAGAAGTTGGAATGAATATTCATCATATTTGAGCCAGTGGCGGACCCAGGATTTGAAGTTTGTGGGTGCACAATTAGTAATGGGATTTGGGGTTCGGGCGCGCCCGCAAAATTTTTTTAAGGGGAAAAATACTTTTTGTGGCAAAAAAGAGAACATAAAAACCTTTTCAATGAGATCCAATACATCTTGATTATCTACAAATTCTAAGTAGCTCCAACCAATTCCTTCTCTTGTATATTCATCTTGCTCCATCTTAAAGAAACGAATGTATAAATGTATATTATCTCCTCTTTTTTGGAGAATGTCAAGAAAATCATGAGTGCATGTGATTAACTCTGTCATAAGAGCTATTCAAAATTCTAGGACACTAAAATATGTAATATAGCAGTGCAGCCTAGGTCGATTCTCTTGAGGAGCTAATAAGAGACCTTGAACTTCGATTAAAAGAGTGCTTTAATCAAGTTAAAGAGAGCAGAGAAATTCCATTGAAGCATTATCTATGATTATCATCTCACCAACTTGCTACTATTTTTAAATTTTCTATTTATGAAGAAACAGGGTGACGGCGAGTAAAATGATCTCAGCACAGGGAATCAAGAATCAGATGATCTTCCCTAAGAACTTCACCTAGCGTTCATTGCCTATCAAATTATTGGAGTTAAACCGAAAAAGAGATTCTGATTTCTGAGTAATGCGCTTAAAAATCCTTGATGAATATGAAACCATACTCATTAAAAATCAATCAAACTAGAGATAAAATCTGATCCAAACGAGCCAAACAATATCACTAATTCTACTTTCAAACAGGAAGCATTAAACTCCTAAGCTCATTGCAGTCCGTAAATCTTGATTAAACAATCATAAAGAGGACACAATCGGCGAATAGCTAGCACAGATAAAGATCAACGTTTCTGAACAGCAACAATAAAGAGACTATGGGGAAAAAATGCATCGAAAAGAAAATGAAAACAGAACAAAAAAAAGCAAATAAGCATCAATGACTTGAGAAAAATTGCGAAAATCAATCCAGCTAAATTGGGGGTCTTCATAGCCAGACGGAAGCAAGAAACGATCTCCAATTTAATAGCAATAAACCACCTAATTAAACCGTTAAAATTACAAAACCTGAAAGCAAGTATGCGACGAGCATTAAAAAAACAAACAAGAAAAGCATACCGCAAAGTGGCCGAGATTGACGATGGTCCAAGGCTTGGCCAAAAAGATTTGGGAGAAGACGAAGCCCTAGGGTAGGGAGGCGTCCAACGGCGAGCTCGATCAAGTGTGGAGACGGTCTCGGTTGCTCGATTTGGACGACGGAGTGAGGAGTGAGAAGGGAGAATATGAAATTGGCAATTTGGACGACGGAGTGATGAGTGAGCCGTGAGGATATGAAATTGGGGGAAAAAAAGAGAGGAGAGGACAGTTCGAACCGGCGACGTGTGGAGGAGTGGGGAAAATAATTACCAACTACTCTAACCAACCAAATTGCAATAGGAGTCCTATACTTTATATATATTTTTAAAATTTTTTATGTCTGCACTTGGCCCCATAGGCACTAGTGTGGGTCCGCCGCCGATTTGAGCTACGGTCGCGCAAGTATACATGAATAGTGCGGTCTACGTAAAGACGACACATGAAATTCGGAACAAGTTCGGGATAGGCTCGCTTTACGGATATTGAAGAAGGTAGAAGATGCAGAGAATGAAGAGCCCAATTTAAATGATGAAGAATGATCAAGTTGGAGATGGAAGAAGGAAGAACTTGCTGAATGGAATGAAGATATAATTATTCAAGTTCTTATATTGAAGCTAGAAGCCTCCAAGATCAAATGGAAGTTGGAATGGCTCAATTCAGAGTTAAAGTCAGCAAAAATCAGTTTCAGGATGAGAAAACTCGAGTTCACAACTCAAAACTCGAGTTTCCTACTTTGCTACAGTGATTGGCTCCTCTGGTATGAGAAAACTTAAGTTAACAATTCAAAACTCGAGTTTAGGACTTCAAAACTCGAGTCAGACATCAAAACTCGAGTCAATGAGTGTCTTCAACGTCTTTGGTGTCTCTGGACTAGGAAAACTCGAGTTTCCAAGTGAAAACTCGAGTTTACAAGATTGATCGCACCTCGTTCTACTGTTTCACGTTCAGCTCAGGCGAGGTCTGGTAATTTGATGATATCTCCAAAACCAGAGATCCGATTAAGCTGAAATTAGTGGCATATGAAAGTAGACTCACAGAGCTTTCCATCAAGAGTTGAACGGACCAAAATGGAGTTCATAACAGGGAGATGTGACCTTTGAAAGTTGAAAGTTAGTTCAAGAAGGCTCAACAAAGTCAAAACTCGAGTTTTCGGGTTACGAGAGCAACCAAGTCCAAAAAGTTCACCCAAACTCGAGTTTCCATCAGGTGAAGAGCAACGAACTTTAGAGCATCTTCCAAACTCGAGTTTGTGAAACCAAAACTCGAGTTTTGATCAGACAGAGAGGAATCTGGAGTAAAGCAACAACCTCTAAACTCGAGTTTTCATCTCCGCTTCAGAAAATCACCGTTTCGAAAATCTTGATTCTTTTGATAAACATTCAGATGATTACCCAAATAACTTATACTACTTTCGAACATTATTTATATCATTTGTGGACAAGTTTCAAGTGATTAAACGAAGGATTAGATGCAAATCTTCAAAATGTCAAATTTGTATCGAAACATTGAATGTGCTACGTAAAAACCCTAACGGCTACTTTTAAGGGATTTTCAACGGTCATATTCTTATCTGGAAGAGTTTCTCAACGGTCATAAATTGCAATTACCTATAAAAGAAGATAGATTCAAGACAGAAGAGAAGAGACACAAACCTACATCTTCAAAATGCTCATACTCTGATCTTCATATTATTTACTCTTTGTTTTCAAATGTTTACATAGTTTATCATAGAGAGTGAAATGATTTGTATTGTACATCAGTATTTATTCATTCACTTCTGAGAGAGAAAAGATTCATTGCAAAACATTCTATCTATTTATCGAGAGTTACTCAAGATTGTGTGATCTTGAGAGGGAAACGATTGTAACCTTACATTGTGCAAGGGGGAGTATCTTGGCGAGAGATTTGGCTTCACAAGTGCCTGGGTGAACTTGTGGTTTGTAAAGGCTTCTCTTGTGCCCGGATTAAACAAGAGGATAGTGGATTGAAAATCTCAAGTGGAGCTTGAGGACTAGACGTAGGTCAAGGATTGGACCGAACCAGGGATAAATCTCGGTTGCATATTCTCTTCCCTTATCTCTTATGTTTCCGGATATATGTTTGAATGACTTTCTATTGTTTTATAATTCTTTATTGTCATACAAACTGGTTTTACTGAGTTGCAAAAAGATTTTCAAAGTTCCTAAGTTTTTATACTTCACCCAAGTCACCCCCTCTTGGATTCAGCCGGTTCTTACAAGTTTTAGGAAAGAGGTTGGGTTCACCCATAGTCCAAGGGCGGGACGCTTGGAGCTCACTCCTCAAAGAATTCGGGACTCAAAGTACACATACATCCACCTTAGTCCGGATTATCATTGCTTCATAGACCCCTAGGATTCCTCTCCCAGCATCTTAACCAACTCCAGGATTAAACCCCTCCATTTTGACGAGAGTGTCTGACTCCTTTACTGATTGAACCTAAGGATAGGGGTAGTACAAATTAGATTTGACAAGTATCCGCCACGAATTTGATGAAATACTACGTAGGAGATAGTTTTGTTTAAAAAGCGGTAATGTGAAAGAAAATAAAATATGCATCAACACACACAAATTATAACTTTTTTTTATTTCATATTTAAGTATGTCATTTTAAAATATAAATTATAAATAGTACGATTTATTTTTTATAAATTAAAAAATCTATTTAGTTGTGTAAGAATAACAATATAATGTATGTGGCTATGAAAAACAATTATGTGTGTATAATGTTTTTTTCCAACGGATAGTTATGTAATTAAAGAGCTTGATATTTGATAACAACAAAATGAAGGCCATAATAGAAACCTTCTATAGTTTTATTTAATGAACTTCTAAGATGTAAGTTGAATGGGAGATGGCTAAGATTCGATAGTTGCAATTTTGGACGATTAGATTACAATTTCAATTAATTTTTTAAATATATATTCCCTCAACTTTAAATATATGACTAAATTGGGAAGTTGGTCCTAGTTCAAAATATAAGACACATATTTGTCAATTTTTTTTAATTTATCTTTATTGATATTTTCTCGGTAATAATCAAATTTGGAAAATAAGTAGAGTGTTTTGAAAAATAAATATTACATCAACTAACTTATTAAACTTTCTTATATAATTAAATTTAGTAAATAAATGTTATATTTTGAAAAATACATGTTACATTAACTAACTTATTAAACTCTCTTATATAATTAAATTTAGTAAATAAATGTTATATTAAAGTGAGGAGGAAATATATTATAAGTCGAATTAATTGGTTAATGAAGATGGAATATCACCTAGAGAGGGAGTGAATAGGTGATCTCAAAAAAAATTTGCGAGTTATACACGAGCGCAAGTAAAACAAAGATAGAGAAGGCAAATAGACACAGAGTAATTTATATTGGTTCAATCTAACACTTCGACCTAGGTCCGGTCCCCAAGAACACTTTGGGATTTCCACTAACTCTTCAAAAACGAATATAATTACACACTCTATAACTTAGAATGATCCTTTCACACTCGGACTCACTCCCCCTTACAAGTTATAATCGTACACTCACACTTAAGGTTCCACAACCTTAAGATTTTACAAAATAATAATCAAATAAGTGTTTAAAAACTCCTCACGAGTAGATAAATGATGAGCACTGAGGTACAATGAAATATCTGAAGATATTAACTCAGTTAATGAAACAACAAGAAGTAGTTGAGTAGAATTGATTGCACATCGTTTTTTTGGTAGTTGGCGAATTCAATGTTTCTGGTATTTATAGATGTTGCAATTAATGACCGTTGGAGAAGCTTGAAGATTAATCGTTGTGACACTTGAATATAGCTGTTAGACAGAGTTTTGTCAGTCACTTTCGTCGTTAAAGATTTTGGCCTTCTCAAACATTCTTCATTCGTTTTGTTTTGTCCATTGAGAGATAGCATTTAATGCATGAGTGAAATATCAGTACATGTTTTACATTGATTAGAGGAATGGTTGCCGAGGATATCACTGGTTTTGGCAACTTCATTTAATGCTTATGTCAGAACTTTTGCTTTTCACCTAAACAATGGTTAATAACCTGAAATACACTCAAAATGATTATTAGTGTTTAGTCTAAATAGCTTTGAGTAAGATAAGAAAAGAATTGAAGATAACCCAAAGGATTTGAATTTAAAACTTCTCGTTTTACTTAACAGAGGATGATCATGCTCGAGTATGACTAATAGTATGCTTGAGCAACACAAGAGAAAAAGAACTATAAGAATAGAAGATCATCCTATGCTCAAGCAACATCGAGTTATTGCTTGAGCACCCTGCTCGAGCACTAATCTTTGCTTGCTCGGGCATGCTTCGAATGAAGCATTTAAAATCATTAACCATCGCTGATGCTCGAGCAACTAAGACTTCATGCTCGGGCATCATTCAGAGCCAATGTCGCCAATGCTCGAGCATCCTAGAGGCAACGCTCGGGCATAGATGAGACCGAGAGCAATTAATAGCTTTGAAGCACACTTGCTCGAGCAACATAACGTTCCTGCTCGAGCATGACAATATCCTACTCGGGCACAAGGTATATAGAGGCAACGACTAAAAGACTCAGCGATACTACTCAAGCATTGCTTTTCCTTTGCTCGAGTATGTCATAATCATGCTCGGGCACAAGTCATTCAGAGATGAAGAAATGAAGAGTATATTGAGACTACTCGAGCATATTGCTTACCTCTGCTCAAGCATTACTTACACTCTGCTCAGGCGTGGCTTTTAACTAGCAAATTTTGCTATCAGTCCGATGATGCTCGGGCATGCCAGTTACTATGCTCAAGCATTCCTGGATCAATTGTGAAAGTATACTTGGGCATCATGTTTCTCTGCTTGAGTAGCCTTTTGAAACACTTAAACAATTCATTAAAATCGAGTATGCTCGGGCATGAACTAACTCTTGCTCGAGCAACCTACAACTTAGACACAGATTACTTAATTCAATAACAAAGAGTTTGTGATCATCAAAACATCGAGAGCTAACAATTAATTCCTATGTTGAGGAGTGAGGACAATGGCAAAAGATTCCAGGTCAAACAAATACTTCTCACTGACTTCAATGGCTTCATAATATATATATTGTGGTAGACATATTAGCTACTTGCCCATGAATTTGTTTTTCTTTCAATGGCCTCCTAATTCTCTCCCACTCTCACAAGAGAGCAGCACATCACGCATGCACTGATTTTTCATACTAAAATTCCCCATCAATTGTAAATATAAGTCACTTTTAACTACCTCATTGTAACTAATTAAAGAAGAGCCGTTAATTCATTAAATCCATCTTAAATTAAAAAAGGGTTAATATAATCTTTAGTCCATCAAATTTGCGCTCATTTTGATTTTGGCCTCTCAAATTTCAAACAAGAGGTTTTGATCCGTCAAGCAGGGGCAAAATGATCCAAATTTTTATTTAACTATAGGGACCAATGTTTTATGCATAATGAAACTTGAGAAACCAAAACCTCTGATTTTAAACTTGAGGGACTAACATCAAAATGAAAACAAATTTGAAAAATCAAAGATTATATTAACCCTTAAAAAATCCAATTTTATCCATATTCAATGTGATCCACTAATAAATAGGAGTAAAACTGAAAATATTGGTGAGTAATATAATAACTCTTTAATAAGGGTTTTGTAGTAGGGTTAAGGTACATCCAGTTCTCTATAGTATTACTATTTTTCATATGTATCCAACACCATAAAAGTATTTTGTGGTGTATTTAACACAATAAAGTATTTTTTAGGTGCTTCCATCACCCTTTTAAGTATTCTTTGTGCCTTGTTGTCAGAAGCATCAAAAAATATTTTAAGGTATTGGACGCATATGAAAAAATTATTTAAGGTGTTGGATGAACCAAAAAAAACTTTTAAATGTTAGGTGCACCTAAGAAAAATACTTTAAAATACTAAATGCACTTGAAAATATATTTTAAGGTGTTAAATGTAACTTAGCCACATATAATATGGAGCCCGGGGGGTTGTAAAGCACCTGTGTTTTAGAAGAAGAGGGGCAATAAGTGTTTGTGTGGAGAAGAAAGACAAAATATAATAAAACAACTACTACCTCCGGTTCTAATTATAGCAACACTTTTGTAATACAAGATTGCATTACAAAAGTGTTTCTATAATTAGGAGGAGAAGGGAGTACCATTGAGAAGATAATATTATATATGGTAATAATATTTATACCTTTCAAAGCAAATTGGTTGGCTTCAATATGTTGCTAATTTTATTTTGTTTGATTTTCTTCATGTAAAATCATAGTTAATTTTGGAGCTTCCATCTATCATGATAGTTAATTTTGGAGCTTCCATCTATTAATTACTATAAATCTAGCCTTTTAATACACAGTTTTGAGTGGTTGTTGCATAATGACTAAGTTATTTATCTGATCTTTGAACTTTAATTCATTGAATACAAAAAGGAGTCATATTTTTCAATAATATGGATAACTTGATAGTCTGATAGTATTAGGCCACTTGTTCCCTTTTTCAATTAGGGAATGAAGAGAAATTTTATTGTTGTTGCTATAAACCTACAGGGTTAAGGTGGAAAAAAAACACATGTGATTTTTCTAAGAGTGTACCCAATACCAAGTGCTTTTTTTGGGGTAAAAATGATTATGTGGTTAAAAAAGTAGAGCAAAAATAGTCATTGATGTTAATTTAACTTGTTTGTATTTTTAAGGTCGACATGGACGATGAAGCTAAATTTCATCTCGGTTGCGAAAAAAGAACTAAAGAAAATTACAAAAAATGGCATAGATATTTCGAAAATTACGGTTCAGCCCCTATCTCTCCAATTCCCCTTCTCTCTCTTAATCCCAACCTTACCCATCGGCCGCCCATTTTCACCCACTCACCTCGTTACCGCCATTCTGTAATTTTCAAAACTATTTGAACCATTTTCTGTAATTTTCTCTAGTTCTCCACTACCAAATAAGATGAAATTAAGTTGAGTTATCGTCCATATCGGCCTTAAAAATACAAAAAAGTCAAATTAATGGTCAATGTGTATTTTTGTAACTACATAATCACTTTTGCACCAAAAAAAGCAATTGGTGTTAGGTGCACTTTTAAACAAAACACATGTATATTTTTGCACCTTAACCCATAAATATATTAGCCCTCCTTCCATGTTTAAGCTCACAAGCATCACACAAGTGTTTGGTTTTAGTGTTTTACATTAAAAACCATGCAACAGATATTATGACAAAAATTATGGTAATCTCATACTATTTTATAACCTTTAATTTTTTTACCTAGCTAATCCAAATACATCTACTTATGAGAAATATGGTTTATTGTCTCATGATTGATTTTAATTAAAATATGGGTGTTTTGGTTGAGAGTCTTATAATGGATATTAATCAAAATATGGATGTTTGATTGATGGTCTTATATTTGTTTTTGCGTAAAGAAATTTTTTTTTGATAACGAGAAAGAAATATTTTATTGATATATTAAACATAACCACAAGTCCATAAACAAGTACAACATAAACCTAAATCTCAAATATAATTAACATAAATTTATTTTTTTTTTGTTATAAAAGATGGCCCGAGGCCTATATAACTAATACAAACATTACAAAGGGGGGACACTGATCCCAAACACTCTTGGTGAACCCAAGATCTCAAATACACAGGACAAGTGGTAAAAATAGACGACTTAGACAAGCCCAGTTTAGCTAAAGCGTCGCCTATTCGATTAATCTCTCTTGGGATATGAACAAAAGCAACTTCCCAATCCCAGCTCACCATGGACTTGATGCTAGACACCAACAAAGTGTCCGAATCATCTAATTGTCTTGGGATTAAACGATAACCTCGGCGCATCGGTCTCCACCACCAACTTCCTTATGCCAAATTCCCAAGCCAAAATTAAAGCCTCTTTCATGCCCGAGTTCAGCGAGAGAAAGGATCACAAATGCCAAGACTCTTTGAAAATCCAACTACCCACATGCCCGCCTCATCTCTTAAAATACCGCCACAGGCTGCCTTTGCAGATCCCACGCTCACCGCACCATCAACGTTAAACTTCCACCACCCTTTATTAGGTCTCGTCCAGCAAGTAGGAGCCACAGAAGCCGAGGCATCCTGCTGAGGTAGGGAATTAGAGCATAAAGAGTAGAGCTTCCAAGAATGAAGCACTACACTATCAGATTGGAAGGTCTAATGAAGTTATCACCAAACAAAGATTGGTTTCTCCAAAGACCATAACTTCCAAACCCCTACCGCAAAAATGGATTTCCAGCACACCCCCACATCCCTTCCTAACTTCCTTTTTAAATTCATTGCAATCCAATCCTTCAGATCAGCCTGGAAAAAAGAGTAAATCCAATTAGGATGAACAAGTTTCAGCCACATAGACTTAGCATATGGACAGTCCCTCAATATATGCAGAACATTCTCAATTCCATCGGCACATCCCATCCACGGGTTGGCGAAGCTCCAGACCAAGAGCTACGCCATTGGTTCGTAGGAAGTCTGTTCAGGGTTGCTCTCCAAAGGAAAACTTTAATTCTCTCTGCTCCCTCCCATTTCCAGATGTCTCTGAAAATCTTATGCTTCAAATGAGGTGGATTCTTCTCTATTAAGGAGTAAGCACTCTTAACAGTAAAAATCCCATCTGTGGTAGGTCCCCACACCAGAATATCCGGACCAGCATCCTCCCTAGGCGGAAGACATGCGGCAAGTCTAAGCAGAATACTAGGATCCACCAAATCAGAGAGGGCACTGAAATCCCACATACCTCCAGCCACCCAATCAGCAACATTCGAATTATTTTGCTCTTCAGATAACTGTCTTAAACAGCAATCCTTAATACTCTTCCCCTCAATCAACCAGTGGTCATTAAAGAAATTAACCAATCTTCCATCTCTGACACGCCATTTGGATCCCAAGGCAACAATGTCTTTATGTGAACAGATGAACTTCCAAATCTTCGAGTCCCCTGTCCAGTAGGTCAACAAAGAGTCAGTTTCCCTCATCATATACCTCTGTTGAAGGATTTCAGCCCAAAGGCCCTTATCCCCAATAAGTAATTTCCAAGCAAGCTTTGCTCCGCAAGCTCTATTCATAGAAGATAGTCTGCGAAATCCGAGACCCCCATAGTCTTTTGGACGTGTGACTTGATCCCAACCTATCGGGTGGAACCTCCTGGTTGAATCAGTGTGACCCCAAATAAAATTCCGTTGTAGTCTTTCCACCTCATTACACACGCTACTAGGAATTCTAGCAACATGCATTGGGTAGATTGGAATCGAGCTTAGGACTGATCTGGCCAAAGTAATACGCCCAGCCATAGATAAGGAATTGGCTTTCCAGCTTGCCAACTTCGATCTGACACGATCTATTATATACTGAAACATTTCCTTTGGCTTCCTACTTCTGGAGAGGGGAAAGCCAAGATACCTGCCAATGTCACTAGTTATTCTCATACCGGATATCTCGGAGATACGTTGTTTGGTTTGTTGAGGCACTCTTGGGGAAAAGAAAATTGAAGACTTGGAACAGTTAACTCGTCCCCCCGAGGCCCTCATGAAAACATCCAGACAGTTCATCATGGTGTTCGCTTGTTGCTCCGTGGCTACGCCAAATAGAAGAAGATCATCCGCAAAAAGGAGATGAGAAATTTTCGGACCATCTCTGGTAATGTATATAGGTCTCCAGTTCCCTTCGTCCACTGCATCACAGATTATATGGGACAACCTGTCCATACATAGAACAAAAAGTAAGGGGGAAAGAGGATCCCCTTGTCTCAACCCCCTATTGGGAGTAAATGACTCGGTCTTGGATCCATTCCAAATAATACTATAAGAAACAGAAGAGATGCAATTCATAACCAGAGAAATGAAATCATTATCAAAACCTGCCTCCGAGAGCACATGCATGACAAATTCCCAACGGATACTATCATAAGCTTTCTCTAAATCCACCTTCATAGCCAAAAGCCCTTTCCTACTTTTATTCTTGTTCATTATGTGGAGGATTTCCTGACCGATAACTATATTATCTTGAATATGTCTCCCCTTAATAAAGCTAGACTGGAAAGGCGAAATCAATTTATTTATCACCTCTTTCAATCTTAAAGTGATAATCTTAGTCACACATTTGAAATGCACAGTACACAAAGCAATAGGCCTAAAATGGGACACCAATTCAGGAGCTTCTCTTTTAGGTATAAGAGAAATGAGAGTCCTGTTAGCTTCATGCAGAGAGAGATTACCATTAAAAACATTCTTAACAAAAGAACATAAAGCCGGTCCCACCACATCCCAATTGGCCTTATAAAAAATGGGAGGGAATCCATCAATGCCAGGGGCTTTAAAAGATCCCATGGAAAATATAGCCTTTTTTATTTCCTCATCCTCCGGTATCCTAGCCAACCCTTCAACACAAGGAGACTCCAGCTGAGGGAAATTAGCTCTAGTATTTAACTGCAAGGGCATTTGACTACTAGTGGAATAGAGGGTCTTGAAAAAATTAAGAACTGTTGATTTTATCTCTTCCTCATCATGAATCCAGTCACCCGTTTCATTTTTTAAGGCTAAGATTCTATTTCTACGTCTTCTAATCTTTGCCTTTAAATGGTAAAATCTAGTATTACGGTCTCCCTTCGAGATCCAGTCAGATCTAGACTTCTGGAACCATTTAATTTCCTCTAAATTTAGCAATCTCTCCAAGTCCTCTTGAAGTCTAATTTCTAAGTTGCAAAGATATTCAGAATTGGGATAAGCAGGGGAATTCTGAATACCCTTCAACCTAGCCATAATGATACTTTTTTGTTTTTCAACATAACCAAACACTTCCTTATTCCAAACACAAACGGAGTCCTGGAACTTAGAAAGCAATAAATTAAAGTCCTGATCAAGAACCCACATATTCTGAAGGAATTGTCTGAAATTAACATGACCCAACCACATAGCCTCAAAACGAAAAATGTTTGAGTGAATATTTCTCATGGTTGGACCACCAAAACTAAGGCATATAGGACTATGATCAGAGAATTGAGTACGGGGCAAAACCTGTAAAGCACAATCCGGAGAAGGCCGAATAAATGCTTCGTTGGAAACAGCTCTATCAAGTCGTTCAAAAAGCCTCGCACATCCCCTCATCCGAGGGCCCCTCCATGTAAATCTAGGTCCAACAAAGCCAAGATCCGAGAGGCCGCAGTCAAGAAGACGATCATAGAAAATTCTCATTCTTTGCGTACTTAAGCCATGGCCGCCCCTTCTTTCAGATGCATCCAATATATCATTAAAGTCTCCCATGATGACCCAAGGATCAAAAATTGTGGAGGAAAAGTTACTAATATCCTGCCATAGGGCCTGCTTGAAATTCGAATGAGGAATGGCATACACAGAGGTCAGAAAGAAAGGGACACTCCCATTAATTGAGCACCGAAAATGGAAATATTGGCGGTCTTTTTTGATCTCAAAAACAGAGATGAGGTCTCTCTTCCAAGCCGCTAGCATGCCTCCAGACCTACCGCAACTAGGAACCATAGACAGCCCATCATAACCCAGTCGGTCAAAGCACCTAAAGTGGGAAGGGCAGTCGGTTTTGGTTTCAGCGAGAACAATAATAAGAGGACGTCTTCGCTGGAGCATAGTCCTTATATTAGCAAACAATCCATTATTGCAGACTCCCCTGCAATTCCAATAAAGAGCAATGTCCAACCGGTCCATCTAAGAACAGATGAAGGAAGTCCACGAAGATTAGGAAATTAGACACACGGATTGGGCCCAACAATATCCAATTGGGACTCCTCCACTATCTCACAGGCCATACCTTCATCGTTACTACAAGCCCAAAATTTGCCTTGTGGGCCTCCATAACGCCCACTCTCTCCTGGATCAGTAGGCATAGCAGAGAAAATAAAATTCTGGTCATTCGAATCCTTCTGAGTGGGCCCACCGATCACATCAGCAGCTTCCTCCACCCTAGCCTGTGATTGGCCCAAAGTATCTTTCTCAGCTCTCATCCCCTGTGCATTCTCGTACGAAATCCTCAGTGGTTCCTTGGTTACTTCCACTCTGCCGCTTACTTCCCTTGCTCTCTTCTCCTTCCTCGGCTCTGCACAAGTAGTCAACTCAGCATTAATTTCTTTGTGCGCGCCCTTATTCTTACCAGATTTCCTATGCTCACCTCCTTTCTTGTCCCGAGAAGATCGTACACTGTTCCCACTCATCTTTTTCGCCACCATCGCCGCCAACCTGCAGACCCGCTCCTTCCCTGCTGACCCCCTCACCTACCCTATCTAGGCCACCGGCAGCACTCTCAACGGCAACTTTACCGCTCCCCTCACCGGCGAGAATTTCGAACCGGGAACCATTATTTCCGCCGTATTGGTTCACCGTCTGTTTCTCCTTAGGTCCCTTCTTCGTACGTCTCGGCTTATGGACGACATGCCAAACTTCATGCTCAAACCCAGATTGCTCAATGTCCATCGTGCCCGTTTCCGCTGCATTCTTATCTGCATACACCTAAAAGTCCTAAGCCCAACACAACAACCCTAAGCCCAAGACAACACCACCAACAAACCCTAATCCTAATCAAAATAAGGGTGTTTAGATCGGAATTGCCAAAACCAAGGTTTGCTCCATAATTGATTTTCTAACCTCTTACCAAATATGTGCCTTTGCAAAGTCTAAATATAGGTAATAATTCTAAGAGACTGTTTGGCAAATTTTAAAATCTAGATTTTGACAAAAGTTTGACAAATGGTCCAAAAATATTTAGAAGCTATCCTACACTTTGACTCCAACACCTAGGTTTTGGAAAGGAAAAAAAAAACTTTTTTTTTCAAATTTTTCTCTCTCTTCTATCATCATCAGTATTTTTTCAGTACTAGTCACTATCCGTAAGTATATTTTTAATACCATGAAATACTTTTTCAAGATTAGTCATTGCTTTGAAATATTTTTTTCAATATCCTAAAATAAATTTTCAGGATCATTGAGTATTTTTAAGTATCCTTAAGTATCTTTTTAGTACTCGTTAGTACCCTAGATTCTTTTTTCAAGATTAGTCAATACCCTAAGATATTTTTTCAAGATCTAAAAGTAAATTTTTAAGACCATCATTAGAAGTATTTTTCAATATCATTGATAAGTTTCTTAAATATCTTTTTTAGTACCGTCAAGAGTCTTGAAATATTTTTTCAAGATTAGTCATTACCATAAAATATTTTTTTAATATCCTAAAATAAAATTTTAAGATCATGACAAGTATTTTTTTTTTAAATATCGGTCGGTATCCTTAAGTATCTTTTTGGTACTCGTCGACTCGAAATATTTTTTAGGATCAGTCATTACCCCGAAATATTTTTTTAATATCGTAAAATAAATTTTTAAGGCCATGAGAAGTATTTTTTAGTACCATTCAATATCCTTAATTATCTTTTTAGTACCCATCAATACCCTCAATATTTTTTCAAGACAATCATTACCTTGAATATTTTTTTAATATCCAAAAATAAATTTTGAAGACAATGAGAAGTATTTTTTAGTACCAATCAATATCTTTAAGTATCTTTTTAGTATCCGTCGTACCTTAAAATATTTTTTCAAGATCAGTCATTATCCTGAAATTTTTTTTTAGTATCTCAAAATAAATTTTTAAGATCATGAAGTATTTTTTAAATACCAGTTAGTACCCTTAAGTATTTTAATTTTGTAGATAAATTTATGTAATTTTTTGTATTTATTATGAAATTTAATGTTAAAAATATTTATCATACAATCTTATCCTTTGTATACAATTATACCAAAAGCTAATATCCTTTTTGTTAGATTTGACTTTGAAAAAGCTATTCGATAACAATATACAAATACTATTATTTTATCAAAATCACTTTTTCCAATAATATATTATGCAAAAAGCTATTCCAAAAAAGTCATTTTATCTCTTAAATTCCAAAAGTTATTCTCCAAAAACTAAATCCAAACGAGCTCTAATGCTTCTTACCTTGGCAGTCCCTTTGAGGCGGATTTTCCTTACAAAATTAAGGGCCCGTTTGATACAAGAAAAATTGGAGAAGAGAAAGGAATTTAAAGGGAAGGGAAGATCATGAGGGGTAATGGAAGATGAATTGTTTGGCATGAAGAAAATTGCACGGTGGAACTTGAGAGAAAAAGAAAAAAGAAAAGAAAAAGAAATGCCCATTTTACCTTCAGAATAAATTAATAATTATCTATTAATTGAATTTATATTTCAATTCATAAATTCAATAATTAGTAGTTATATAATTTAAAAATTAAATAAAATGAATAAATTATAAATTATAATTTAAATAATAAAAATATAAATATTTTAGAAAATAAAGGTAGATATTAAATGAATAAAAAATTAAATTAAATATAAATAATAACACGGAGAAATGAACATATTGAATTAATTATCTTAATTTTAACATGGCGACCTTATATAACAACTATATTAACAATAATAAGATGAAATAAATAGTTAAGTTAAATAGTAACTTGTCAATAATTTAATTGAGTGCATCTTACAGCTTCAATTACTCGAATTAATTCTAAAGATTTCTCTCCCGTATTCTCTTGCAGCGACTTCTCAAATATTTTAAATAATTAAATAAATGTGAATATTAAATAGGATTTAGTGTTTTTGCTTTTACTATTGAAATATTTTTTACACTCACATAAAAGAGGGTGTGTCTTACTAGTATTTTCTTTTTCTTCTCTTTACAATGGCACCCACTCACTTTTATGTAATGTGGCAGAAAAAATATTTCTGCATCGAAAACAAAAACATTAAACCCTATTAAATAATTAAGAGTGAGTTTATCAAAAGATATTTCTCCCATATTCTCACGTTGTATCTCCATCCTTCAAATTCAAAAACCCACTTTGCAACTACTTCCACGGATATTGTCTGAGATTAACATTATTATGCAAGTCTGAATTGAAAGATCATGTCTTATTAACATATTTAATGATTAAATTAATTAAATAAAAATAATAAAATAAATAATATAAATAATAATATGAAAATTTTGTTTTGTTAAGATATTGAATCAAATTTATTTTATTTAGTAATAAAATTGGAATTTTTTTATGGAGAGAAATTTGAATTTGAATTCACTCCAGTTGTCAAAATTCGAATTGGCTGCGTAAGTTCGAATGTGATAATCAAATTCTATTTAACTTTGTTTTACAGGTTCTAAAACAGTGTAAGCTTTTATCCTATCTTATCTTGACGTTGCAAATTCTGCTAAGTATAACATCCTCCATTTTAAAGAACAATTACTAATTAATAAGTTAATTAAATCATTCATCAATATGTTTCATACAAACAGTTGCACTTTGAATTTTACTAGGCACATATTTTTTCTTTAACTAAGTCCACATTTCAGATTTATCAAAATAACCAAAATATACTAGAGTATGTCAAGTGAATCCTAATGTGATGATATACAATAATTCAGTATGTACCAAAAAGGTGGAAGTACTGCCATTAGTAAAAGTAATTTTAAGCTTATGAAGCCTGTAACATCTCATTTTCAAAAGCAATATATATTTTTTTTTTATCGAGTAGAGCATCGAAGCGATTGAGTAAACGATATTTATATTCAAAATGCCGTAAATTTGGCCGACATAGCGGTACGTTATACCGAGTGTTTTCAAAAGTAAATAACAAAAAGAAGAAAGTCTTCAACCGAGTCCTATGCATGCCGCTTGCCTTTCTCCTCGGTCTTCCCGACCCGACGCTATGTTAAGAACCGATGTTCAATGCCCATCAACCTCGGGTAATCGGTTAACCTCATGTTTATATATACAACATAGACAAGTATATGAGCATACAAACAAGCTTATCCCAACAGTACACACGCCCCCTGGCACATATGTCACAGTTAGCATACGTTTCGCACCTAGCAATCGTTTTGCACCTAGCATTTCGCACCAAGCATTTCGTACCTAGCAAACGTATCCCAACACCAAAGAAGCATAATAACAAGACATTGAACATACCACAGAGCTATCAACTACCTCACATAAACATACCATACACATAGCACATGTACGCATACAATAAACATCAGAGTTAGTGTTAAAGACGCGAATGTACCTTCGTTGACGGAAAACGGTACTTTTTGACAGTAGGTACAAATTACCATTTTGCCCCTAACTCTCCTAATTGGCGGAATTTCGCCAGAACTTCGTTACTTTAACTCTAATCTTTCAAAATTTTGACATATCTCCATCTTCTATATATTTTTGAAATAAATATCATATTTATCCATAAAACATGATATCTAAACTAACTTGGAAGGTTAAAGATTAATCTAGCATTTCTACTATAACTACCAGAAGGAACTACCAAAGCTTAAGACTAGGGACCAAAGAACTTACCCGGAACTTGCTATTTTCTCCGGACTCCTTCTTCTCTCTAAAACCTCTCTAAGTGGCTCTAGGAATTGTGAAGAATGAAGTGAAAGGGAAGGCCTATTTATAGGCAAAAAAGTATGACACTATTCATACTTTTTCAGATCGGATTTGGCCGTTGGATCTTGACTTTACACATGGCTTCATCTCCACCATCCAATCCACCTCCTTACCTCATTCTTCAAGACCATGATGTCATCAAGATGATGTCACTCCCTTACTTTATGCATTTACCCGATAAAATCCCGATCGGTGTTCTAATCGTGTAATCTTAGAAAATCTCAAAAATCCGGAACACACGGCCTTGAAGTTCTATTCTTCCTCTTTGGAAATTTGAGTTAACTAAATTTTTGATCCCATTAAGGGTATTCCGTTTGTCATTGAACATTTTCGACAGACGATTTTGCCGATTCTGAGAAATTACTTCGGGTAATGCTAATTTCGGGACAAAAATCCACGATTCATAATATGTCCAGTTGTTTTCTACTTAGTTCAAGGATTTCAAGTTATGATTTATTTTCCATTGGTTCTCACTTTTCTTATCTCGCCTTTGTTTACAAAATATCTTTTCATCTGATCCCTTATTCGCCCCATGCTACACGGAAATGACTTCCACTAACACCAACTCGGACAAAAATTCACTTGTTTGTAATATGTTACGACCTAAGAAACTTCATTCATGGTTTTTAGATAGGATTTAATTTATCGGTTCTCATTTATCCAATTTGGTTCTTCCACAAATATCTTAATTATATTATTATTTAATTAACAAAATATCATGATATTATTTTTGAAAAACCTCCAACCCTTTTCACACTCAAATTTCGGTTTTCTCTTCCCTTTATTATTATTATTTTTTTAATTTATCTAAATTAGCTAGAAGCTTAATTAGAGCCTTAATCCCATGATTAGCAATCTTTTAGGATTTAGGGTTTTCATGTTCTTAATCTCACCAATTTTTCTTAATCTTTTCTAATTGATTAGCAAGCACACTTTATGCTAATATTAGCCATAAACACTTAATTAAAAGATTTTCCATAATCTACCTTAAATATTCTCTTGTTCGAGGCTTAAACAATTAGCCATTAATTACTTAACTAATCACTTTCTAATTGTTGATAATTTTCTTAATTAGGATTAATCATTTTCTCACAACTATTTCATTGACAACTTATCATATTAAAAATCATGGGGCAACTTATGCTCCCCAAAATTATATTTAATTTTGCCTCATTATTTTTTAAGGGAAATAATCCCAAAAATTCCTAAAATTAGAGACAACATACTTTCTAATTTTCAATAAATATTTTATTGCCTCTTGGGATTTATCATAATATTTTCAGGGTATTTCATGACCCATAATTGCATTTAATGATCATAATTTCATAAATCATTTTCACAATAATTATGATCATCAAAATATCACCACATCCTTAATTTAACCAAAATATCCAATTTCTTACAATATAAATTTCACCTAAATATTCATATTCATTATAAACCTCAAATTCAATTCATCTAATCTTCAATATAACCTTCAATAAATTATAAACTTAGATATAAAGACCTAATATTATAAATCTCAGTTTCTCAATCTAATACTAACTTATATAAGGATAACTCAATTTATTTAATAAATCTTCAAACCTTTCACATAACCAAAACCATATCAACCTTTAATTTAAATTCCATAACCCAACCTCATAATCACTTATAGTTCAAGATTTCGTAAAACCTAACATTTTAAACTGACAATAATACCTTTGGTAATCAAAATAAATGCCCTAAATCTTATTTAAGCGGTAGAAGTACTCTATAAGACACAAATCATAAATCTTTTTAGATATAAAATTAAATTTAAATTCCCACAACTACCAACTAATAAATCTAAACCGATTAAAATTATCTATTAAGCATGTTTTACAAATATATAGTCACCTATTATCAAAACTTAAAACTTTGCCAATATTCTAATCCTACAATTTTCATTAATCAATATCATATTATCCTTATTAGAAAGAGAAAAATATGAGAACATCTTTCATGAAGGAAGTTAGTTAAAAAGAAATTAATTTAACTACCTAAATGATCTAATAAAATAAATAAATAACGGTTTATTTCATCACAAAACACACACATATATATACACCAATAGAGGTGGTGGGAGGTAATTATTACTCCCTCCCATTGTCATTAAATTGTGGTGGGCACACATTTAGTGCTTTCCTAAATAAATAATATATTATTATTATTATATTATAAATTATTCGTTTTTTTCTAACAACAATTAGACCAAAGTTTATATTTTCAATTTAAATAAAATTTCTTTAATACTTAATAAGTTATAGTATTTTCTAAAAATATAACTCACAATATTTTCTTTAATTTTTACTTAAAAAGTGTATTATCATATTGAGTAACTATATAGTAAATTTTAATTACCATCATTAATCTTTTCTAAAATATTACTTAATTTTAGAATTTAAAAATTGAGATGTCACACTAACCTTTCTCACCTTCTACTTTCCTTTCCTAACCTTTCTTTAACCTTTCTCATTCGCTCCTAAAGCTTCACAAATTCTCAAATTTGCATTTTCCAAGGAAGATGTTATATTACCGATTGCAACAAGAAAACTGTAACATCCTCCATTTTCTTAAAACAATAATTAATTAATAGATTAATCAAAAACGGGATATTTCATATTCATGAGCTTTGGACTTTATAAGGTCCAAACTCTAAAACCAAATAATCATCATTTATCAAAATATTTAAAATATACCAGAGTATGCAAAATGAGTCCTATTATGGTAATATACAATAATCTAACATATACAAAAAGATGAAAGCACTAATGTTAGCAGAAGTAGCTTAAACTTCCAAAGTCTTCTCTTATAGACCCACACAAGAACTATCACCGACAAAATGTTAGTAACCATCAATCCAACTTATTACAAATGTTAATATATGCTTGTGAGGTGTCAAGTGGAACATTTTATATGATAAAGTATTAGAAATATAATTCATCAATTTCCAAAATCCCAAAATTCTGTATTACAATTTCTATATTAAATTTTATATCATAAACCACATATATAATATGCCAAGCAAAGATTGATGCACCAACCATCTTTATTACCCCAAACCACCCTTATAATTGCTCAATTATAGCTAACAAATGATTTATTCATTTGATTGGATTACATATGATTTCGAATCATGAGGCGTCACTTGGTTAGTGTCCTTAGTTTGTCATGATTGGATTATGGTTCCTTTTTTTTTTTTTTTGATGAAACCAAGGAGGTGTTACTGTCCCTTGAGCTGACCTTTAATCCCGATTACAGGATAAGGGTGATACCAATGGCCCTGAGAATGTTAAAGTCATTTATCGTATTAATCGAGTGGTGACATAACAGGTGGTATACACTTGCACAAAATTTCACATCACAATTCCACAACCATTCATCCCTTCTCGAATCAACACTCTAGAGATAAAATGACAATGAACTTCCCGAATAAAATCTCACAAGTCAATTTTATTATGAACATAGTTTTCATAGATTTAATTATCACTCACAAATAGGGGAACACTTTTGTAGTTTATAAAATAATTTCGGTTTTCGTTTCGGTTTTTTAAAATTTAATTTGAATTTATTATAAAGAATAATCTACTTTTTTTTTTGGCCTAGTGAAGTGGCGAAGAGAAACCTCGGCCTATAATTAGACCACGCTCCAATTACCAAACCCAACCCAACCCAATTCCCCACTTTCACAATTCCTCATTTCCTCGACTGAAAACCCTAAGTCCCTAACCCGTCAATGGTGAATTCGTGATGCTTTGCGTTGCTCATTTCGTAAGTTCTATCATACACCATTATTAATTTACAAGCTATTAAGAGAATCATTTCAATCTCATGAATCAATCATATAATATCACTAGTCACTTTCGGTGGTATGCTTGTAATAATATCTCACAAGACAATTTTATTATGAACATAGTTTTCATAAATTTATATAGTTAAATCACTTACAAACATCATACAAACATGCATAAGAAGAAGGAAGTGATTACCTCTCACCAAAACTAATTATTATTATACGGCTCCTAATCCAAGAGTTTAAATATATACCAAAATCAATCAATCACAATTAGTTTATTAACCATTAATAACTCTTCAAAACTCCACAAATCAAAATTATAACCTATAACAAGTAACAATACTATTGGTCCTGCAAGATATTGCTTGAAAGTTAGATTATAAATGAAAAATACTCGTATATTCCACCTAAATAAAATAAATGGCTAATATATATATATATATATATATATATATATAAAATTTTAACTAAATGCAATGTTTATTAGTACCCCTACTGAGCGCATTTTTATTTTTATTTTTACTTTTTATAGATTTTATACCCTGATTACTACCACAACTAGTTCTATATAAGAGGGGGAAAAAAGAATTAAACCATATGGGCTCATGACTTTTGCGTAATGCTAAGTTTGAAGTGTATTATTGCCTTCATTCCATGCATGATTATCAAGAACTGGTGTACCACGTGGCATCACTGGGAACCACATCTTCCTTATCCCTTACATCCCAAAAATCTGATCCGAAACCCAGAACCTCCCAATCATCGATCGTCGTCTTCACAAAACCCAATCCACTTCACTATAATTTTCCATTGGCCTTACGTCATTTTTCATTCTTTCACGGCCCCCACACACACACAACGTTCAAAAATTACACTCTGATTCACTCACACTTTCAGGTTTCAGCAGGAACAAAAAATGGCCTCCACTCACTGCTTCCTTCACCACCACGCCCTCGCTTCTCCTTCCGCCGCCAGATCCTCCTCCGCCCAGCGCCCCCAGGTCGCCGCCAAGCCCACCCAGTTCGTCTGCCGAGCCCACCAGAAGCAGGCCGCCGTTCAAAAAGACGATGCCGGACTCTTGTCTCGCCGATTAGCCCTCACTGTGCTCATTGGTGCTGCTGCTGTTGCCACCAAGGTCTCTCCTGCAGACGCAGCATATGGGGAAGCTGGTACGTTGATATGATCAGTTAGTGAAGATATCCATGTACCCTATTGATCCTATTAGCTTATATATTTGCTCATAATCTTTGATTCAGTTGCTGATAATGATGGGGTTTTAGCAGCTTAAGCTCTTTGAGGAGTTTTAAATATGTTGTTGGAGTTTGATCCTAAGTGTTTTGGATGAATATTGCGTCAATAAGCCTTCCCTTAGAATTATAAGCTTTTGGGTGAAGTGGGCCTTGTTAATTGCAGAAATTAATGTAATGTTCACTTCTGATTCTTGTGTATTCTTACTTTTTGTAAGATCCTGCAATGGGAAGAAGGATTAATATTTCAAAATACATGGTTGTTGAACTAAGTTCAGCCTATGAGGAAGATGATCCTTTACTATCCTTTGTGCCATAAATTCATAGAAGACCCCCAGTTTTGCAAAAATGTTGCTTTGAATTGAAACTATCTGTTGTGTTTACTCTGTTTGTAGCACTTGAGAGTGTACCATTTAGTTGTGATTTCTTTGTGCAGTTGCTTTTTGGCTGTTTGAAAAAAGACAGAAGCTGATTCCATTTTGATTGCTTTGGTTTGCAGCCAATGTGTTTGGAAAGCCAAAGACAAACACAGACTTCTTGCCATACAATGGTGATGGATTTAAACTGAACATTCCTTCCAAATGGAACCCTAGCAGAGAGGTTGAGTTCCCTGGTCAGGTTCTTAGGTATGAGGACAATTTTGATGCCAACAGCTATGTCACCGTCATGGTCACTAACACCGACAAGAAATCCATCACTGACTACGGTTCACCTGAGCAGTTCCTCTCTCAGGTACTCTAGTTCCAAACTAGAACTTGTTTTCCAATCTACAAGGAGACTTGATAGATTCAAGTTGACGTGCAGTTGTTTATATGTGAACTTTTGAAGAATTCATCTTTTGCTGGCTAATATTTGAGATTTGATTTTCCTTCCTTTCAGGTGGATTATTTGCTAGGAAAACAGGCCTACTTTGGCAAAACTGATTCTGAGGTAAAGGATTAACAATTTTCACAAGCATTCCTCAAATTAAGAAACTTGATAGAAGCTGAAAATGAAGCATAATTTTGCTTGTATCCTAAGATGCATACCTGTTCTCGCACAACCACACCATAAAATACAGACACTGGTGCCAACAAAATTCGAAATGTCACGTTGTGTCTGGTTGGAGAGTACAACACACTTTTTTGAATGATATATGTTGTCAAGATCTGCTCCTGACACAGGACACATACCGAAACCTACAGAACTTGGTATGTCAAGCTGCCCGATATGAGAAGACAGCCTTGTTTCTGAATAATGCTTCATGATATGTTCCTGACTGGGTGTGATCTTGCTCAGGATAGTCATGAATCAGATGATTACGTTTCATGGAGGGAGCTGAAAATGAAGCATAATTATGTTTGCAACCCAAGATGTACGCATAATAGCAAAGATTATTAAAAGCAAGACTAGCACAAACACATAAACCAATGAAATTTAGAATGTCATATGTTTTTTTTTTTTTGGGTGAAAAGAATGTCATAGGTTGTCTCTGATATGATAAGACAACCTTGGTATATGCTTTCATGATACATTCCTGATTGAATATGATCTTGAATGGCTCAGGGAGGTTTTGATCCAGATGCTGTGGCAACAGCAAACATCTTAGAGGCTTCAACAACAGTGATCAATGGAAAACAGTACTACTTCGTGTCCGTGCTGACTAGGACAGCCGATGGAGATGAAGGTGGCAAGCACCAACTGATCACGGCCACCGTGAAGGATGGCAAGCTATACATATGCAAGGCTCAAGCAGGAGACAAGAGGTGGTTCAAGGGAGCTAGGAGATTTGTGGAGAGCGCAGCAAACTCATTCAGTGTTGCCTAAAGAAGAACTTAATAATGGGGAGGTTTGATCTCTGTATGTAAATCATGTGAAAGTGCTAATGTATCCTTTAAGTTTTGATTGTCTGGCCCACACTTTTTGTCTCCTAGTTCTATTATTAATCTGAGGGAGTTGGTTGGATTAAGTATATGAATAATTAAAAAAAAAAAACAATTATGGCGTTTAAGGACTTGTAGAGTCAGTCCTTTCCCCCACTGCCTCTCCTTTTATTCCTTTGTCTCTGTTGTATTTAGATTAGTTTTTGGAGAATGACTTTAACGATTTATGAGATGAGTATAGAAAGGAGTTTTATCTTGGCTTGCTGAAAAAGGTTTTTAAAACCATGGTTTTAGAAGTAACAAACATTTTAAAGTTGATCCAAGGTTTTTTAAAGGAGTTTGCCTTTTCTTCCCTTTTTGGTTACAACTAATATTTGTTTATTGGTTTAAAGTGCAGATTAGCCAGTAAAGTATAAGGCCATGAGCACCCAACACAAAAAAACAATTGAAAGGACCATAAGTACAAAAAAACATTTAAAAAGTGGCAACTATCACAATTTCGTTATGACTAAACTAATGGCGTTTAAATAATTAGTAGGGGAGGATTTTGACGTTGACGTGGCATTGTAGGAAGAAAGGCAGGCATGCACGTGTTAGCAGGGAAAAAACAAAAGAGAAGCAAGTTGGGTTTGAGCTAGGTCAAAGCTGTTATTCCATCGATCCTCCTTACCTCTCCCTTCGCCTCTCTCCTTCCTCGCCAGCGATTCCTTCACCTTCATCATCACCAGTGAGATTCTCCCATCACCACACTATCACCATCTCCATTCCTTCACCTTCTCAACGTCGCCAAAGAGCTCCACTGCAACAATGGAATACACAATCGAGGAGATAAAGGCGAAAGCGATTTAGAAACAAGGGTTTAGCTTTTATGGTGATATCTTCGTCATCATCGACGGGAGAGGGGTAATACTGTGATTATGGAAGCGAAAGAATGAACAAAGCTAGTGGTGGAGAGAGAGATCGTTTGTCAATGTGGTTAATGTCGAAGTCACTGGAACTATGATTTTCCATAGTGAGTGCTAAAATTAAAGGTTCTCGTTCAAACCTTTGAGAAGGTTTCGTATTCCATTGAACATCACTTTCTAGTTTCATCAGCCTTTATCTCCAGCCAACTTCCTTTGCTAAAGCCCCTCTTTTCTCCATCTCTTCTTCCTCCACAAATCTCAATCTATGAAAGCTGATTCTTTTGTTCATCCTGAAGATATCCTTTGTAAGGTCTGTCATTCTCGTCACCTTGCAACTTTGAATTACAAAATGTTTCCTTTTGGCTTTGTCATAGAGAGCTTGATTTTGTGTTGGCATTTTTTGTTTTTGAATTAAAGTAAATTATAGTTGCTATATTTACAGTTGCCAACAATGCTTTGCTTTTATGCGACGAAGCTTAAGTTAGAATTTGTTTGTTCTACTTTGGGTGTTAGAAATTTTTGTCTTTCCTGTTTATTTCCTCACAAAATAAGTTATGCCCCCGTCATTAAAATTTTTGGCCCCCAATGTCATTAAAATTCCGGGTCTGCCATTGGTGTTAGTTTGATGGAGGTGGTAGCTGAAATTGGTGGTTGGTGGCTATGTTCTCTTCCCTCTTGTCTTCAAAGCTCATGGCCACGTAGTCCGAGATTTTGGCTCTCAATCTCCTTTGTCAAGGCTTAGTGGTGAAAGAGTATCTGAGAGTATTTCCAGTGATGTGAAGGGAAGCAAAGGACTCACATTCTTATCCTTCAATCCATTCACCAGCCACATGAACATCTTCAATTGAAACCTAACGATGTTAGTTTAGTTGTAACGAAATTGTGATAATTGACACTTTTTAATTGTTTTTTTGTACTTATGGTCATTTCAATTGTTTTTTTTGTGTTGGGTGTTTCTAGTATAATACTTTATTGGCCAATCTGCATTCTATCCTTGTTTATTTGGTATAATAACCTTATTTGGATTCAAGCATTTCCAACCCTAATCAAGAGGTATCTTTTTTAGTTTGATTTTTTCCCCATTTATTAGGCTTGACCTGAGATTTTTCCTAAGGAAAATTTAATCATTTCCACTGAATTTAACCACCTGACCACAATTGATTGAAGACTTTGCTTTTATAAAGGTTGGAAGTTTATGTTTCATATCTGTGATTAATTGAAATAAATTGTCTTGAAAAGTATGGTGTAGTTTTTTTTTTTGGATCAACGAAATATGGTGTAGTTAATGAAGTGAAGAAACACAAAATACATTACTAATCAAAATTATGTTAAAACTGGTATCAAAGATAAATTTAATATTAAAGATAACATATATTATTACATGGTTGATTGTTTCAACCATGCTAAATAAAACGTAGATTTTACCTAAAAACGGAAGGAGAATGAAAAATTGTAAAACGTAAAATCCTAATATAAAACGTAGATTTTACTTATATATATATATATATATATATATATATATATATATATAATTCAAGAAAAGTAAGGTACTTGCCATCATCCATACATATACTGATCAATGCAATATTGATAACTTCTCATTTTTAATAGATTTGAGATATGTTTTGAGATATTTTTGGAAGTCATCAATGCTAAATTAAATAGATTTTATTGAGATTTTAGGAGATATCAATTTAGATGCATTATTTGGGGGATTTCTATTTAAAATATAAATTTCAATAAAATAATAGTATTAATAATAAATAATAATGATTTAAGATTTTGAAGAAGAAAAATATTTAAATGGAGTAAGATAATGAAAAGATTCTTCGGATCTTATTATTATTATTATTGTTATTATTATTAGTATTATTATTATCTATTATTTTATTATTTTAATGTTCGTTATCTTTTCTTCCTATGTTGCATGCACCACTGTTTGAGGAAATTCATTGGAATCAATTGAAAACCTAAGGAAGCTACAGTAAAAAGAAACAGGGCCGTGAGAGTGCGAGACACACGGTTGGGAAGAGAGGTGAGACGCACAGTCAAGAAGGAGTGCCGCGTGCGAGAGGCCTTCGACCCTCTTCTTCCTCTACCTACGGCGGCGTCATTCACCACCAAGGAAGCTGGCGAGCCTCGTCTAGACAGCGCCGCAAACGGAAGAGCGTCGCACGCAGGGGAGCGCGATTTAGAAAGAAAGAAAAGAAATCAGGTGCGCTCTGAGACAACTGAGAGATTAGGGATTTAGGGTTCCTTTTTCCTCGCTTTTTCCTTAAACGTTGCGTTCTTATGTTCTTGCGTTTAAATGCTGCGTTTTTTGCGTTTTCACTCTGATTGCGTTTTTTGCTGCAACGAAACACGTTTTGCTAAAATTAAAACGTAAAAACGCCGTTTTTACGAGTTAAAGCGCGTTTTTAACTACCATGGTCTTAACTAAGGATTTTTTTTCCTCTTCCCAAAATTACAAATATTTGTATCCAAATGTTGTTGGAGAATTTATGATTAAGGTGCATAACTCTACCCATGAAGTATTTGTGATCGTGTACATGACACTCTAAAGTTTCTGTGAGAGCAAACAAAAGTTTCTTTTATATGAAGGCTCTAGAATGATACAAAAGTATATAGCTATTAATATGATATGATTTTCGTCACTTTTTTGCACTTGAACAACAGTGTGGGCCCACACAAAAATTTACGGGTGCTAACGCCGGTGCTATTTTTGCATCAATTTGAAATTTTGATGAACATTTTTTCACTTAAAGAAATTTTATGGTGTCGAGTGCACATTCATTAATATTTTATTAGTAGATTTGGACCTTCATATTGAATTTTGATTTTGACGATACATCTCAAGAAAGTCCATTTGAAGCCCAAACGCCCCCTTACTCTAACAATAGTATTAGAACACAAGTATGCAAAATATCTATAAACCTTATGTTTTAAGGTTTTGGCTTATGTTATCAAAAATGTTATCCAAAACTTTTCTTCTATCAAAAAAAAAAAAAAAAAAAAGGTTTTGGCTTAAAGTGTTTAATTTCTTTACTCCAACAATGGCATTAGAACCCAAATTTGATTGAAGTCTATACTTGTTTCTAAAGTCTACTAACATATCCCTATAGTGTTTAATGTTGCCTTGGATTCCAAGAACTTAGTTGTATTTCGCATCATCCGGTCAAATCCATGGCCATACCAAATAGTCATATATCTATTACTATCTTTGCTTCTAATTATAAAATTTAGTTGACTTTTTTTAAGAGAGATTAAAGAAGCTAAATAAGTTATTTAATCATTTTTATATGTTGTCTATTCTTTGATTATATATTAGTTTATTAATCAAATTAATTAGTTTGGAGGAAAGAAAAAAAAACTCTAAAATAATTTAATTAACTTCCTTAATCTTTTAAAAAAGGTAACTAGGTCTTATAATTAAGATCCGAGGAAATATTTTGCACAATTTTCCTTCCTCTCACTTGTCCATAACTATTCTCTTAGCAAGCGTTAATTACATCTGGATCATCCATACAACACTTTTGCTCATAGCTCCCTTCACTTTTTACTCCATGAACAAAGAGAAGAGGACAAAAGGAGATAACAAGTGAATAAAGGCCAAAGAAGATTGCTTGGCCTTGAGCTGTCATTAATTGCTTCTTCTTGTTGCTTAGCAAATGCAAATCAATTACAAAACATTTAATCATATAACACGGTTTCCACTAATAATGTATTTGATATTGCATTGTTTTTTTGTCAAAATCATGTTTGGATTAATAGTCACTCCGTATTGAGTTGGTCAAAACTACATAAGCTTGTTTGGGAAGGCGGTAACAAACCTAAAAAGCTCAGTGAAAGGGGAAGAAGCCTTGTAGACTTTGTTTGGGTTCACATTGGATCAACTGGGATTTTAACCCAAAAGCCCAAAAACGACTTCTGAGAAGAAGCGAAAAAAGTGGCTTCTCGCTGTGAGCGTCACGGTGGACCGTTATGAGCATTACTCCGATTTGAAATTTCCCTACCTGTCCTTACATTAATCTTCTCATCTACGTACTCTCTTCACTCTTCTTCTCACATGTTCATTTCTTAGCCATGGTACTTAGGTCTTGGAGCCGTTGTAATATCCTGAATTTTGGCTCTAGGAATTGAGAATAAGCATAAATTAGGCAGACGGCTAAGCCCAATTAAGGAAGAGTCCCAAGAATGTTGAGAAATAGAAAGCCTCTTAGGGATTAAGTAACTTGGCTATACGGGTCAGTGGACTTAGTATGTATAAGCCGTGAAATTAAAGTGTAAATAAAAAGGGGCACAAAGCACTTATATGGTGTACATTCGGTTTGAAAAGATGCCACCCAACTATGTCCTATAGGACAATTAGCTGAGCGAAAATATGCCGATATAAGTAAGAGCCAACACACAAGCCCATGCACAATTGCAAAACATGGCATCACCTCTTGTTGACAATACACACACATGCAATAAACATGACATTTGTCATCATCTCCTTGAACAAGCTCAACATTTGGCCTTTTGCATGACATACACATGGCAACACCTCATGAAATCTGATTTCTCCTCTCTTTTCCTCTCTTTGCCGTGATCAATTCACACTAGCACACACAAAAAACTGATCTCAAACTCTTTACCTCTCATTCTCTCAACCTTGGTCTCTCTCCCTCTCTCAACACAAAAAATCCTCTCCTCCTTCCTCTTCCCTTCTCTAACCAGAGGCCCCCTCTCCTTCCTCCTCCCTTTTCCACGACCTCCTTCCTCAACAACCATTGCTCTCCTATCCTCCTCCACAGCATCAACATCATCACCCATCCTCATCTTGTGTCTTTAGCTAGAAGCAAGAAGAAGTAGGTTGGTGGTAAAAATCTTCTTGTATGTTGATTTGAGTGAGTTCAAACTCACATGCAAGGGTTGTAGTAGGGTTTTAGACCGAAGGAGGAAAAAGAAAAGTGAAGTAGGAGAAGCCACAAAGTCACTTGTGGTAAGACTCTAAACACTTTTCTGAAATTTTGGAGATTTTAGTATTAAACCTAGATTTGGTAATTTGTGGTGAAATCAAAGAAATAATTGGAATTTTGAAATTATCAGACCACCATCATGTTCCTCATAATAAATTGTGTGGGAATAAAGTTTTCGATGAATTTTTAAAGGGGTTTTCAAACATAAAATAACAAGCTTTTTAAAGAAGTAAAAATTGCCAGTTTTGGAAACCCTAAGATCAATAGCTTATCTGTGTGGTTTGACAAAAAAAGTCCTCTAAAAATTATTAAAATATTCCAGAAGATAGAGAACATACATATATTTAAAATGGTGGGTATTTTGTATTTTTCTAAGCTCTGGTCAGAGAGCAATAAATTGTACAAAATGACCTTGAGTTATAGAAACAATCAATCTGGACATTTTTGAGAATTGGTAATGAATGGCGAGTGATAAAATTCTGGAACCAATTTTCCAAAACCCAGACTTAATAAGGAGTTCGTAGGTTTTTGAACCACTTAAATTGGACACCTAGAGCTTCAGATATGAATTTTTAAAAGTAAGTTATGAATTCTGGAAGCTTAATAGGATGGTCAGGGAAAATGTAAAATCTGGGAATGAATTGACAAGTCCTGACCTTTGGAATTATTTTTTGTGAAAGTGGACTTAACTAGGAACATGCTAGAGTTGACTTCACATTAAAATGATTTTTGTACATTTAATAATGAATTTTCAAAGTTTAATGAAAATTCTAGGAATTTAAGGTTAAGTCCAAAAGTAAGGAAATTACGGGGTACAAGTTATAAGATTAATACAACTTTGGTAAACATTCATTTTTCTTGGTTCTAAAGGTATGGTTATGTCCTTAGAGCCAGGAGGAGAAGGAAAGAACTTCAAGCAACCCTGACGGTTGACAAAAAGAAACCCAAGTAAGGATGATAGTCTTTAAAAGGTAATGATCTTTCCTTACTTATATGTATTTGATATTATTGAATGTATGTATATATTTGATTGCTAAACTTGCTTGCTATGTTTAATATACTTGAATAATTGAAGTTGTGTTTATGATTATGCTATAGCCATGAGTATGATGCATGAAGCATTGAACATGTATGAATGTCATTATGTTAACATGAGCTTGTGCAAGATAAGTATATCATACATTAACATTTATCTTACATGCATTATTTGATATTGTCTGCTACTGGGATTCCTCAGAACCTCACCCACTATTATCAACCAATAGACAGGTGAGCACAGGAAGAGAAGTGCTGCACAAGGTTCGAGAAGAGAGGGTTGCTTGAAGATGGCTCAGCGGAGGGACAACTTGAAGAACCGAGGGGTGACAGTGTTTAGTTGGTTTTAATTTTCACTTTCTATAAATGAATGTAAAGGGTATAAACCCTGGGAATACCCTTGTTATGTAATCAAAATTTAATTTCCATTGTATAAGTATAATTAACTATTTTGATTTTGTCACACTATTGTGTAAGAATATGGCTAAGAATGTTGGCACCCCTGGGTGGGTGTGACAGCCGTTCTTTCATGCAAGTAGTGAAGTCGCCATTGGATGTTCTTTTCTGATCTTGAATCTCGTCATTGTCCATAGATGGTTCATCGTGGAAGCGGGGCGGAGCCCGGGAATGAAAATCGGAGGCAAAAATTACAGACCGAAACCCGGTGTAGAGTCAATATTTAAAATTAGGGGGCGAAAATTACAGAATTTTACCCAAAATTTTCGTAAATTATGATTTAGCCTCATAAAATTTCAATGTTTTCACTTTAGTCCCTTTATGAGACTTTTTAATAGGGACTAAAGTGAAAATATTAAAATTTTATGAGGCTAAAGCACAATTTCTAAAAATTTTGGGTCCGATTATATAATTTTAGGGGCGGCCTGATTCCGCCCCTAGGTGGAAGGTGGTTGTTGTCTAATCTCTGCCTTCTTGAGTTGTGTGGTGTCGGGTTACAGCTGCTCCTTGCCGTGAGTCGTCCAGATCTGTGGTTGCCGGATCTGTTGTGGTGGCCGGTACAGTTTGAGGTCACTGGATCTTCGGTTTTCGCCTCCTCCCACTCCGTCCTTCAACAATCCCAGCGCTAGCACGCAGCCACCATCACGGAAGCGTAGTTTTTTCTCCAAATCTTCATGAAAATCTTTTGCTTTTCACCTCTCAAAGAAACCTGACCAAAATCCATGACGTTGTCTGTGTATTATTTAAATGAATTCTTGTGTGAGAGAAAGGAGAAGCAGTAGAATTTACCTTATGACCCCAAGCATTGTTGGTGAGATCGATTGTTCCAGTGTTAAGACCGAGGACCGTCACATGAGTAGGATTGGCGAACCTGTGTCCTCTGCTCTATGTATGCACCGCTGTCCTGTTATATATTCATCAAATTTTGTTAGTTACCAAAAGCCAATGAAAGAGAATCATTCAAATCATAAAGATGAAAGGCAGGCAGTCCAACTGTATAACATAATTTTGACAAAAAAATAAATAAAAATAAATTATATACGCTTTTATCTATTAAATATATTTAATTAAGTAGTTTAGTACTGTATTTTTTAATTTTTTTAAAATAAATTAACTTTATTTATTTTATGGAATTTCATCTTAATCTTTTGTTAAATTGTCATAATATATAAAAATAATATATATATATATATATATATATATGTGTGTGTGTAATATTCAATAAGATTTATTCCATTTGTAGTCATTTTCCATCTCAATTTATTTCTTAAATAATAATTCAAACAGGTTTGAGTTTGAAAAAGGATCACTTCTACTACAACCAATTTAAACATACATCATATTTATAATATGACTTTTATTCTATCTTAAATTTATAAAAATCATATTTAAAAAAATTCATTTCTACCACCACCACCGATTAAAAACGGGCTGATGGTAATATACACCCCACTCTTTCCCGTTTGTTGCTTAGATTGCAATGAATGGTCATGACATTACAAATAAAAATGTATGATGGGACACAAATTTTTTTTTTTTTTTTTTGGGAAAGGCAAAATGAATATACTCTTATAAAAAGACGTGTGATTCTCCCAAGCTATAATATAAGGGGCACCCTAAATTATTTTCTCAGGTACCCCGCACTAAAATAATTATTGATGTAATTCCTCCTGAAAAAATTAAAATGGGGCAATTTCATCAATCTAACAGAACCATTACTTTGACTGTTAACAGTGATGACTCAGCAAAAGTTTGATCCAAAAATCACACTTGGCGTATAAGATAAGTAGGTGATAAGACGTATATGGTGGCCCCGGTTGACTCCTTTGGATTCCCCTTCCCTACTAAGAATTTGGTTGTCCACTATTTGGCTGCACTTTAATCCTATAATATACTCTTCTGATGTTAAATATATGACCTACTTTATAATATAAATTATTTTTAAAAGAATGAATTAGTCCACAATATGAAAGTATTTGCAAAATAATTAATGTTTATTTATCAATTTTACTCCTATAACTAATGTTTAAATATGACTTGTATTTTTTACCCTCTTCTTCAAAATCTCATTTAATATAGGTAAAATTGAAAAATTTTCATTACTAAAGATAAATTTAACTAGTTAACTATCATTTCTCAATTATAATAAATTAGTTGAAATGATTTATATAGACGAAGGAAGTAATTATGATAGGGAACAAGTTAAGAAGACTTTTCTCCTGCTACGACACTTTAAACAAGTTTGGTGAGCATTATTATAGTTGTTCGGTTCCCACTCCCCAGTCAACATACCGGCGGCAAAAGCGAGCCATCAACGTCACCGGCGTCTTCTCCCCTACAACGTCTCCCTTTCCATCTCCCACACCGCTCCTGCTCCCGGATCTCCCACTTTTTCACCCTCCGTATGTGCTACAAACCCTTCATCCCCATCTTCCTTTGAGTGGCTGAGCTTCTTTTGCGTTGAGATTTTGAAGATGCTTTCTGACTCAAGTTCAATAACATCCATAGTAGCTTTTTCCCTATTTAATTCAATTGAAAATAGTGAAGAAATGAAGTGGATTAAGGGGAGAGCTGTGAATGTGATTGATTACTGAGAGAACCAAGGGAAGAAAATTATCGATTGCAAAGGCCACGAGTTTGAAGGGAAAAGGCGATGGAGAAGATAAACGGCGTTAATTGATGAGGTGTCAAATGAGTCCAAGTGGCACATGCTGATTGGAGAACCAGACAGTGTCAAATAAGTTTTATCCATTGCTTAATTATATTTTTATGAGTTAAGTAGTAAATCTACCCTAGGAGTACAAGTCTAGAAGCAATGTTGTCTGGAAGTTTTTTGAGTCTCAATATCACCTTCAAAGTATCAACACATAATAATGTTGCCCTCCCCATTAACAACGTTAATTTTACCGTTAAAGAAACACATCATACTCTCATATGTTACATCTCATCACCACTTGATCTCCACCCACTTCTTCTACCCTCTCCCTCCTATCAACCTCATCATCTCCTACCCCTTCTTTGCTCCCTCTCTTTCCTCAGAAACACCTCTAGCCCGTCACCAATTTGCGCCGCCCCCAACATAACCAACGACCACCAATAATACTTGCCAAATGGCACCTTTGCCAGTGAAAATCCTCCCATCACCGCCACCAATAGAGTTCTTCTTCAACGGTGCCTGTGGCGAGCATTTGCAATAGATGCAGTGTACTCAATGAAGTGGGTGATGAAGTAGCCATATGGAAAGGGATGGCAGAACCCCTCTTAGCGTGGAAGATGCTTCTTCTTCTCACTTTGTAGATCTTCTCATACCCCTTCTTTCCTCCCTCTCTTTCCTCAAAAACACATCTAGCCTGTCACCACTTTGCGCCGCCCCCAGCATCACCAACGACCACCAATAATACTTGCCAAATGGCACCTTTTCCAGTGAACCTGTCGACGATCCTCCCAACACCACCACCAATAGAGTTCTTCTTCAACAGTGCCGGTGGTGTAGCAGCTACAATAGATGCGACGTACTCAGTGAAGTGGGTGATAAGGTAGCCATACAGAAAGGGACAGAGAACCCCTCTTAGCGTGGAAGATGCTTCTTCTTATCACTTTGTAGATTTGAGCATGGAAGATGCTTTTTCCTTCTCTAAACTAAGATAGAATCTCTGTTAGATCATGGGTTGTGCTGTTTTTTTTTCCCTTTTACTTTGCAGATTTGAATGAATAAAGAAAGCTTCTTCTTCTTCTTCGACTACCTACACTACAAAAAAACAGACTTTCAGTGGTGACATTAATGTCACCGCTAAAAGTCATACTTTTAGCAGCGACAATAGAGTCGCCGCTGAAAGTAAACATTTGATGTCGCCGCTGAAAGTTATCTTTTGGCGGCGACATATAAGTGTCGCCGTTGAAAGTCATACTTTCAGCGGCGACACTTATATGTCGCCGCCAAAAGTGTGTGTAAGTCGCCACCGAAAGCTTTTTTTTTTTTTTTTTAACTTTTGTTAATGGTTAGAAATTGGTAATATTCTAGCACATTTTATTTTCCTTTTAACATTGCATTGTCACATTAAAGTTGTTGTTTAAAGTTGATTTTCATTAATTGTAGGAAGAGATTGTAAGTTTTAATGAAAAGAGAAATTTGATTTTGAGTTGAGAAAGTTTTGTCAAGTGCTTTTGAAACTTATATCGATGCTTTTGAAACTTATACCGATGCTTTTGAAACTTATACTAATACATATATTCATTGAAATACTATGGAAAGGAAATTGATCTAATTTTATGAAATGCAAAGGAGAGAAATAATCATGAGCTCCATTTAATCATTGAAATCAAAGAATCATTTGTATTTATCACATTCTAATCATAAAAGTAGTGTTTCAAAATTCCCTTCCCACATTAAATTTTGTCATGACTCAACTTATTTGAATTCACTAAGCCTCTTATTTGATCATCTGTTAATCAAATTCTTATGGAAACGATCTCTACTTGTCACTTTATTACTTGGTGTGACTTGTGCACTTGCGATAGCGAACATATGTGTACTTGAGAGAGATGATAATTATGTTTGTATTGATATATATATGTGTGTGAGAGATGAAGAATTAAAGATACAATGTATATGTGAGGAAGGGAGTGCAAGCATGAGAGAGGGGATAGTTTATAACATAGAGAGAGGGGAAGTGAGAGATGGAGAATGTGAAAGGGAGGGTTAGTTTGTAAGTTTTTTTTTGGAATTCCCTCCCCCATTGAAACGAAATACCCAAACTCTGCTAATTATTGCTTCAAATTTGATTCGTAATTAGGCATAATCATATAAGTTAATTTAGGATTTAGAATTATCACATTTAATGCTCCTTAATACTCGTCTTGTTATTTTCTATACAAACCCTTATCTAATATACAAGTTATTGAGATTATATTTCTTATTATGCTTACATCTTGAATTTAGTCTTAAAATTTAAAAATTGTAAAATGCAAATTTAAATATATTATTTAGTATGTGAGAAACCATCATCCTTCTTTTTTCCCAATAGAAACCATTATTCTTTCAAAATATTCACATATTCTCTCAAATACAAAGGGAAATTTATTTTCCCTCCAAAAATTTCACACTTCCCTCCGTTTAATTTAATTGGCAAAATGAGACATTTGCCCTACGGTAACCTTTTTTTTTTTTTTTGTAGTAAAAATGGGGCATTTAGCACATTCCCACATTCCTACGGTTCTTCATCTTTCAGCGTGGTTCAATGCTTTTGGCGGCGACAATATAGTCGCCGCTGAAAGTAGAACTTTCGGTGGCGACAATGTTTTGTCGTCGCCGAAAGGGTGTTTTGGTGGTGACTTTTTGTCGCCGCCAAAAGTCCAGTTTACCCGCGCCCCCCTTTTCTCCAGTCCAGCGCCATTTTTTCTCTACTCGCGCGTGCTCCGTCTTCTCATTCTCCACTTTCTTCAACCCTTGCCTCTGGTCGCATGAATCTCAATCCGCCACTCGCTCGCCGTCTCACCCTCACCTTGTCGCCGTCTCGCCCTCGTCAATGTCTTGGACGGAAGCCCTAAAACCATCAAGTGTTCCGATGAAAAGCTCCCCCAAGCATCCTTCACATCTCCACTGGGCCTTTTGAAGGAAATTTCTTCTTAGGTCGGTAACCAAATCTTTCTAGTTTTCTCAACTCACTTGCATTTTTGCCTTAATAATTATGACTTGTAATTTTAGGGGATTTCATTACAAGTTAGAGGTTTTAGGATAGTTTAGTTTCTTCTCTGATTTCATTGGAGTTCATGGACTTGTCGTGCTTGCCGACCGTGTGAGGTAACTCGTGATGTGCAATGCGATGAGCTTGTCTTTTTTTTTTTTTCCAGTGATTTTTGGCACATGACTCGGGAAAGAGAGAAGACCAAGACCCTGCGTCAACGATTTGGATCGAACTCAAATTCTTCTATTGGGTTTACCGATCTTGCTGTTTTGCTCTAACATTATGAACCTTTTCTCAGCTCCTCCTCATCAAAAACCAATTTCTCACAAACACACTCTGATTCCCACGACGAAGTCTCAGTCGCATCTTCATCGGCAATTACCAGCATTTCCCGTTCAGGTTCTTCAATTTTTTTTTCATAAACCCTATCATTACTAATTCGAATTCTTGCAAGTGTGTGTTGGTGATTTGTTGCTTTCGATGCAAAAACGAACCACCATTGTCCCACCAATTGGAGTCGGCAACATTGTTAATATTGACTTCTGCTGTTCTTGTTCTTATAGGTTTGCCTAACTTGCTTCACTCTTCTGTGTTTTCTTTTAAGAAGCTAAAAGCGTACTGTACAAATAGCATGGGACTGTTAAATGCATCATTATTGAAAAGGTTTTAAAACAAAACTATTACTTTTACCAAATAATTTGTGCATTCTAAACATTACCGAGTTCATGGGCTTCTTGTTCTTGTTGTTAGATTGATGAAATAAATTGTGCATTCTAAAATGACTGAGTTTTAAGCAATGGTTTTTCAGTTTTTTATTTAACTAGAGGGGAGGTAAAATTTTAATGTTTATTATAAACAAAAACTAGAGGTATGCATTTTCTCCCTTCGAATCAGGAGATCTGGTTTTCTATATAGTGTGAGTTATATTTTATATTGGCTTGGTGGCGTACATACTAATGCATCTTTGGATAAGTTTGTTATGGATTATTTTTTTAATATTTATTGACAATTTACAATTTCGCATTAATCGCAAGTACTAGACATTAATTTGATTATGGACTTGAGATTTAGCCATGAATTATTTTATACTCAAGCAATGTAGTGATCCCATCGGGGAAAAACATGATCAAACAACAAGTTTAGTCGGGACTTGTTGTAGTGGGTGGTGGAGTTGGAGTTCCCTCTTTTTGCCACATCTTGTTATTGTGCTAGTTTAAAGGGTTTATGGCTACTCTCATGTTCCTACCTTTGAAGTTTCATAGAGAATTATATCAATTCTTGCCTTCTTCATTTTGAGTGGTTGAGCTCTTATATGATTAATTGAATATTGGTGACTCTTAGAAGTTAAGCGCCAAAGTGCATGCATTTTTCTTTTTTTAATGTCGGTTTATAATTTCTGTTTCTACCAGGCCTATAGAAGGACGGAGATCCAAGTAAGTTCATGTTTTGTAAAAGGTGTAATGGTGCTTATCATTGTTATTGTCTACATCCTCCTCACAAGGTAGAGTCTCGCATCACTTATCACCAATGATCTCAATATTTATTTCATATAATTTAATTTGTGCTTATGAATGATGCGAATGTTAGTTCTGGGCCTTATTTGTACTCAAAACATACAAGGTGCCACGATGTGGATCCAATGTTCTGTGGTCTAAGTGTGAGGTATCAATATGCCTTTGTTTTAAACTTCCCTTATGGCATTTCAAACATCCATTCTTTTGATTTAATGAGACCTGGACTTACCATTTTGTTTTAAACTTCCCTTATTGCAAATCCTGCATGTTTAAATTGAGACCTGGACTTACCATTTTGTTTTTGGATTTCTAGGTGGTTTCGGGATACACTTTGTGATGCATGTGGAAGATTTCTTGTCAAAGGAAACTATTGTCCTATTTGTCTCGAAGGTATTGATCATTGGTCTTACTATTTTTCTAGGAAATAGGAATCGGAACTTGAGTTCGAGTCAAATTTACCTTCGATCCCTAGGTGATTGGATCACTTCTCAAAATCTTAAACTATGATCATGCAAAGAGGCCATTTGATTTTGTATCATCAAGAAGTCTTAGGACTTGGGTGATGTTGTATGATGTATACAGTTCCATATATGAATTATTTGTTCCTATTGATTCTTGAATTATAATGTTAATTTCATTGGTTAAATAACCCGTTCAAAATTACCGTGGGGTAAGTACCTAATACCTATAACAGTCTTAACAGGAATTTTGTTGACATTATTTTGGTTCACTTATGCAAGGGACATATCAGCTGGATTCTCATTTAATTTTTAGGATTCTTGAACTTGGCTATTTCATTGGGTTATTTGTAGACTGATTTCATTGGGTTATTTGTAGGTCTATAGAGATTCGAATCAACACCAATGGTCTGCTATGATATTTGCCACCGTTGGGTGCATTCGCCGTGTGATAATATAAGGTTAGGTTACCCATACTAACCAAAAGGTTGTGAAGATCGTCGATTTTTTGTGTAATATTTGCTATTCTAGATATATATCTTGATTGAGAGGTTGTGTTTTTTTTGTTGTTGACACATGCTTCGTCCACGGCAAGTGGTTATTCTTTAGAATATTTTATTTATTTTCTATTTAAAATGAAAATTAGTTTGTCACATTTATTTGTGTCAAAATGCTAACAAGAATGTTATAATATGCTATAGCTTGATAGTTTTCATCCTTGTAGGTCCTGATATTTCGTGGTAGTGAGTGGATTAGTAATTTAATTTTCAGTTTGCAACCTTGTATTTTGAAGGTTATTGAGAAGTCAACGTATAAAAGGAAATTGTTATTATTATTGTTCTAGATAGGAAGTTGTGAGCTTTCTCATGTGAGGCACTGATTGTTCGGTATTTGCGGCTACTTCGAATTTTGTTTTTTCGTCCACTAGCATTTGGTCTTGAATAGTCAATATTACGCCAATTTTTGCAAAGCACCATCTTTATTGTGGGTTTCTTCGATGCTTATTTATAGAAAAGTTTTGCGGTGATGAAAAATACCTTCAATTTCAAGTGGATGGTAATTTTTTTTAAAATATATTTTTGTGTATTTGTTTATTTTTTTTTAAAAAATTGTTACTTTCGGTGGCGACAATTGTTGCCACCGATGAATGTATCAGTGGCGACATTTATGGTCGCTGCAAAAAAAAATATCAGTGGCGACACTTTTGTCGCCGCTGAAATCGATATCATTGCGACATTTTTGTCGCCGCCGATACATGTTTCAGTGGCGACATTTATTGTCGCCATCGATACATGTTTCAGCGGCGACAATTGTTGCCACCGATACCCTGCTTTCAGTGGCGACACTCGTTTTCGTGGTTTTTGTTGTACTTTTAGTGGCAACAAAATGTCGCCGCTGATTGTCTACTTTCAGCGGCGACAAAAAAAGTCGCGCCAAAAGTATTGGCGACAAGCGTAACAATAGCGACTATTTGTCACCGCTGAAAAACTTTCAGCGGCGACTTTTGTCACCACCGAAAGTCAATTTTTTTGTAGTGCCATCATGTGTTTCATCTGCTCCTTGTTGTGCGACCATTTCAAATAACTCTGGTTGCTTGGATTTTTTTCCTTTCATGAAAAATGGTTTTAATGTTTGTGCTTGATTTTGTTGGAATGGGTTCTAGATTTTGTTTGATTGGTTTTGTATGATTTTTTTTTCTCCTCCCTTGTTCACTTTTTTGGGTGATTGATTTTGTTCTCATTCCTGATTAACTTTTTTGGTTTTTCATTTTCAAGATGGTTTCTTATTTGTATTTGATTGTTGACGATTTGGGTTATTTGGGTTGCTTGAAGATAGTTCCTTCTGGTATTATTTTTTGGGTTTCTTATTTGAATCCTTCCTTCTTATTTGTTTGTTTATTTTTTCTTTTTAAAATGTGATGGCAAAGTCGAAGCTTTGAAGCTTGATGGCAAAGTTCAAGATTTTCAGCACAAATCGATGAGCTAGAGGTGTTTCGAGGAAGGAGAGGGAGGAAAGAAGGGAGTTGGCTTTTGTTCGATGCAAACTCCTTCCGCTACCATCAAACGACACCCTGTTGGCTTAAAAAAACTGAGGTTGATGCTCTCTCTCTCTCTCTCTCTCTCTTTTTGCATATATATATTTCATGGTACCGACTAGTATTAAAAGATATACTTCGGATCTTTGAATGGTACTTATAAAAAAATACTTCATGGTCTTGAAAAATTATTTTAGGATATTGAAAAAACATTTCAGTGGTACTGAAAAAACATTTCATGATCTTGAAAAATTATTTTAGGATCTTAAAAAAAATTTAGGGTACCGATTGTTACTAAAAATATGCTTCAAGATATTGTTGGTACTTAAAAAAAAAAAAAAAAAATTTATGATCTTGAAAAAATATTGCGGGGTATTACCGGGTACTAAAAATATACTTCAATAAATAATTTTTCAAGACTATGAAGTATTTTTTAAATATCGTTCAAGTATCTTGAAGTATCTTTTTAGTATTAGTCATTAATATGAAATATTTTAAAAAAAAAAGGCATCAACCTTAGTTTTTTTTTAGCCGAATGGTAACATTTAATGGTAGCGAGAGGGTTGCAACGGATTTAAGCCAACTCCAGAAAGAAGGGGTAGGAGATGATGCGGTGGATAGGAGGAAGAGGGTAGAAGAAGTAGGTGGTGATAAGGTGACGATTTGAGTGACATATGAGAGTGTGACGTGTCTTTTTGACGGTGAAAATTAACGCCGTTGTTAATGGGAAGGGCAAAATTGTTACGTTTTGATACTTCAGGGCGACATTGAGACTCAAAAAACTCTCAGGGCCTCCTGGGCGTTACTTCTATGGAAGATTTACTACTTGACCCTATTTTTATTAGTTTTATCCTCATTGTTTATCTTCTTTAAACCCTTAGTTTTAGATTTTAAAAATGAAGAAGGAAGTTATGATGCCATAATTGAAGATGGAATATCACCTAGAGGGGGGGTGAATAGGTGATCTCAAAATTCTTTCGCGATACTCACATGGAGACAAATAAAACCAAAGCAAGAGAGATAAGGTAGAGAAATAGACACATGATAATTTATACTGGTTCGGTCCAAAATCACTGACCTACATCCAGACCCCAAAATGCCTGGGATTCCACTATCTTTCGAGAATACTTACACACTCTGTAAACGAAGGATGGTCCTCTCACTCTCAGACTCCACTCCCCCTTACAAGTTGTAATTGATACACCCTCTCTTAAGGTTCCTCAACCTTAAGATTCAACTGATAATAAAGTAAATGTTTAAGAACCCCTCACGAGTAGATAAAGTATTAAACATTGAAGTACAAATCAATGAAACAGCAAATAGTATTAACTTGAATTAATTGTACAGCATTTCGGTGGTTGGCGAATTCAATGCTTCGGCTATTTATAGATGTTGCAATTAATGACCGTTGTTGAAGCTTATAAAAATCCGTTGGTCTCTTGAATGTGTCTGTTAGATAGATGAAGCGTTCGTCAAGAGTTTCGCCCGTTTGAATATTCCAGCTGGATTTGCTGACAACATTCTCTTCATTTTTGTTTGTTTTGCCATTGTGAAATAGCATTTAATGCGCAGACGGAATATCAGAGTAGCTTTACTTCGATCAGAGCTGGTTTCCCTGTTTATCACCGATTTAGGTAGCTGCATTTAATGCTTATGACAGATGGTTTTGCTTTATTCAAATCTGCTGGTAATTCATGTCTAAACAATATGAAACTCATGAGCAAATTGGTTAAAAGCATTTGATAATCATAATACGTAAGAATAAGAAGAAATGAAATTGTATTTGATGATTCATGATTCTCGGAGGTGAAGATTTGAAAAACAGGGATCGAGCAACAATCCAAGCTTGCTTGAGCAAGCTCCTCTTGATTACATAGGAAAGTGATTTCATTGCCGATGCTCGAACAAGCAAATACTTTGCTCGAGCACCATGCTCGAGCATGATTTTATCATGCTCGGGCAAGCCTTACTTGAGACAGGTAGAAGGCACATGAGAGTCGTTGATGCTCGAGCAAGCTCCTTGAAAAAGGGTTTGATTCACTGTTGCTCAAGCAAGCCACCTTGTTTGCTCGAGCAAGACATAGATAGAGGTGAGAGCTGAAGATATCAGTGATGTTGCTCGAGCAAGCTTTTGCTCTTGCTCTAGCATGATATGATCATGCTCGGGCAAAGCTCGTTCAGTGCCTCTGAGATGGGGAAGGCAACGATATTGCTCGAGCAGCCTTTCTCTTATGCTCGAGCAAGGTCCTCGAGCATACCTTTCTGCTATGCTCGAGCAAGATCCATTAGACTTGATTTTATCACAGCAAACTCGATGGTGCTCGAGCAAGGATTTGCTTGCTCGAGCAAGGTCTGCTGTTACTCTTTTTGCTGGGATATAATGATGCTCGGGTAGACTCTTGTAGTGTGCTCGAGCAAGGTGCCCTTTTCTTATGACCCCGTTGTTGCTCGAGCAAGACCGTATAGTCTGCTCAAGCAAGGCATCCCTGAAGCATGTGATTTGCCTTCCATTCGATTCTGCTCGAGCATACAATAATTATGCTCGAGTATCCTTCTGTAAAACTCTTTTATTAGATCAAATGAACTTTGATTATTTTAATTCAATGGCTTAGAAATTGTAATCATCAAAACACAAGTGCTAACATTCTCCCCCTTTTTGATGATGACAATTTCAAGAGCTAGTTAAAAAAAAATGCACAATTGTATCAATATGAAAAATTTGCACTTGCACAATGTATCAATCAGAAACATATTAAAAATGAAATGCAGTGATTGATTGACAACAAAAAGTATTACATATTGATATAATCTGATAGTTCATTAACATATAAAACAACCATAATTAGAATTAGCTAACTAGCTACTACTCTCTCCCTTTGTCATCGGCAAAAAGGGGACCCTGGACAGATGGAGATGGAGGTCAACTATCAAGAAAATCTGAAGATAGAAGAGGAACAGTGGAAGGGTTTATGGAAGTGGAGGAAGAACCACTGAGGCTGGTGACGGATCCACAACTAGAGAAGAAGGAGGAGGATGAGGAGCAGGACTAGGGGGCTTCCCAGAAGGACCAGAGTAGCCAAGACTTGCCGCTAAAGCATCCAGAGTTGCATCAAAGTTTTTATGTTGCTGGACAAGGGTATGAACTTCGGTCTTGAGTTCTTGTTGTTGATCATATAGAACGGAGAAGCGCTGGTCCAATTCTGACTTGAAGTCTTGGAAGTCTATGTCCATTTGGGTGCCAAGATTAGCCTTGAGCTTCACATATCTTCAGAGAATCCTGTGATCATCTTCCTCGTCAATTGCTGATAGATATCTAAGGATTTTAACACAGGAGCCATGGCTTTTTGTATAGTGGTCTCAACAATAGACTGGATGGCTGCCTAGGAGAATGATGGCGCTAGAGCAGGGGAAGAGGGACCAGCCTTAGAATACTCTGCTTCGTCAGGAGGTTGTGAGGTAGATGGCTTGGAAGCAGATCGAATCGAAACAAATGGATGAGACCCAGCTGGCTGAGAGGAAGAAAGTGGTGCCTTACCCTTTTGTTTCTTGGATGAGGCTTCATTGAAGGAGATCCTCATATTCTTCATATGTTCTTTCCCGAATAACAGAGGATACTCGTCCTTGTCATCCGAAAGGTACCAAATATTGTTAACCTCTAATATCCTAGAAACCAACGAAGGATATGGTATGGTAGCCCGAAGTTTAACCTGAGCCTCAGAGATGAAAGACACCATTTCCTCCATAATCCATTTGCCTAGATCCCGTGGCTCCATGGCAATAAGTGAGGCAAAACGCTCAAAGTCTTTTCTCACAAAATGGGTGAAGCTCTGGCCTTTTTGAACAAGACTGCGACTATACACATACCAGAGGACTCTATATTCGTCCTTTATCATGGCCGGAGTCATATTGATTTTCTTCCTTTCAATTGGCACATCCGGGAGAAGAATCCGATGGCACTCGACTGGGGATAGCTTAGGAGGATCCTCAGGAACATCGAAAATTCCCAAAAGTACATTAAGATCATGAGCTGTAAGTTTGATATCTGTATTTAGAACTTTTGTGACTAGAACATCTTCAGCAATTTTGTGGACCATTTCCTGTAGATGCATGTTATGATAAAATACGCGCACAACTTCAGGAGAATATGGCTTGTTAATACTGAGAAGTGGCATGAACTGAAGTAGCCAGTCTGTCATATCGAAGTTGAACTTGTCTTTGAAATGAGCCAAGTCCACATATACAATTGGACAGAAGGGCCTCGACTGATAGTAGCGCTTGTACAGAAGGTAATCATCAACAGCAACATTACCAATAGCCATACCTGGTGAAGGTTCAGGCAATTGGCATCTGGAGGTCGACTTGTCGATACACGTTCCTTTTTGCTTTCAGAATCCTCGGATTTCAGTGAGCATGAGACCCTCTGCTTCTTGCTCGCAGAACCCTGTGATTTTTGACTGAGAGATGGTTTGAGAGGCCGAGGTTGGTCCTCTTTTGCTTTACCGCTAATTTCATCAAATGACTTCTCGGTGCCGATGGTCTTTGAAGAAGGTGGAGACGGTGACCTTGTGCGTTTGGATTTTCCGGTAGGAAGTGACCCAGTCTTCAGCCTAATCATCGGTGAGGCCAGGATCTCCACACTCGTCTTCTGCTTCTCAACCGTCTTGGACTTGGTGGTCGATTTCGACAGCAATTTGGATTTGGAGAGTTTTGTGGATTTTTTAGAATCTGCGACTTTGGGCTTGAAATATCTTGATTTCTTCAAGGGGGAATGAGTAGAGGAAGATTTGTCTCCTGAACCAGCCATCAATTGAATGTAGGAAGAAGAAATTTGAGATTTTTGAAGAAGGGGGTCCGACGGTGGGAGTGGAGAAATTGGAGGGAAATGGAAGGATTTAAGAAAAATGATCGGTTGAAACGGTTACTCTTGAGGAATTGAATAGTTGTAACGGTGAAATTTGAAGTAACAATTCGTAAACGGTCGAAACCGATGAGAGAATTTGATAGGAGGGATGCTAGGGTTTTGACGGAAATGAAAACAGAAACTGACGATATGAAACGTCGTTTCTTTTTAAAAACAGCGTCGTACGTTGTTGCTCGAGCAGGATTTTTGCGTGCTTGAGAAGGTGGGTTGCTCTAGTAGGCACACGTATAATTAAGTTATTTTCAAATAACATTCCATAAAATAAATACATCTAACCTCCCATCAAGTGCATACCGTGAGCATTTGATTTATAGATACCATTAGAAAGAGGGATACTGAGATTCAAGCTGCTTTGTAGAGAGAATTTTCATCAGCGTGGCATGCTCGAGCAGACTTTGGAAGGTTGCTCGAGCATTACTCTCCATTTCTCAAGCATCTTCCTTACTTCCCGTTCTTGCTCAAGTATACGTCGAGCTGAGCTTTGGGAGCAAAGAACCGTGACTTCTCTATATCCAGGAATGCACCATCTGACGTTGCTCGAGCAAGTTGCACGGGTGTGCTTGGGCAACGTTCTTCATTAACTCTGTTTCCTTTTTGCTTTTGCTCGAGCATTACTTTTAGCGTGCTCGAGCAGGAATCTCCCTATTTGATTCTTCAGTTTTCTCATTATTGCTCGAGCAAATATAAGAAATGCGCTCGAGCAAGCCTCTTATCCTGGCCTTTTACAACACAACTTTCTCTTGGTTGCTCGAGTAGAAACTACTGGAATGCTCGAGCAACACTTTCTCTGTTAGACTCTGTCATTTCTCACGTAAACAGAGTATCCTACATAAACATCAACAAGAAACTCTGATGCCAAAGTCAGTAAACTTCTATTAAAATGGGTTAATTAACAGGAAAGTACTTACAACTCGTTGGGATTAGCCATTCCCAATTCTCTTCGAATGAATAAAAATTGCTCTTTAGCCAGTGGTTTGGTGAAGATGTCGGGCAGTTGAAGGTTTGTAGGTTTGAACATCACTTTGACATCTTTCTTTTGCACATGGTCTCTAATAAAATGATGTCTCACATCAATATGCTTGGTTCTTGTGTGTTGAACTGGATTTTTTGCCAAGCTGATCGTGCTTGTGTTGTCACACAGGATTGGAATTTCTTTCAAGTGATCCCCATGTCTTGAAGTTGTTGTTTGAGCCATAAGACTTGAGCATAGCAACTTGAAGCAGCAACATACTTAGCCTCAGTGGATGACACAGCTACAGTAGTCTGCTTCTTACTGAACTATGATATAAGAGAGCCTCCAAGAAATTCACATTGTCCACTCGTGCTCTTTCTGTCAGTCTTGTATCAAGCATGATCAGCGTCTGAGTATGCAACCAAGAATTCTTGTTGCCCTTTTGGAAACCAGAGACCCAGTTCCTTTGTATCCAAGAGATATCGAAAGATTCTCTTGACGTGCTCGGCGTGTAATTCTTTAGGAGCTGATTGAAATCTCGCACACATTCCCACACTGAATTGAATATCTGGCCGGCTAGCAGTCAAATAGAGTAATGAGCCTATCATTCCTCTGTACTTAGTTATATGGAAGTCTTTGCCTTTTTCTTCATCCACATCCAGCGATGCTGTTGAGCTTATTGGAGTATCTGCACCATTACAATGCTCCAATCCAAACTTTTTAAGCAAATCACGGAGATACTTTGTCTGGGAGATGAATATCCCATCCTTCCATTGCTTGATTTGTAATCCAAGAAACTAATTAAGCTTTCCCATCATTGACATTTCGAACTTGCCCTGCATAGTCTTAGAGAAATCCTCACAAAGAGATTCATTAGTTGATCCAAAAATAATATCATCCACATAAATTTGAACCAACAATACATTCAACTTATCAGTTTTTATAAAGAGGGTTGTGTCCACTTTTCCTCTTACAAATCCTTGATCTAATAGAAACTTACTAAGTCTCTCATACCAGGCTCGAGGGGCTTGTTTAAGACCATATAATGCTTTCTTTAAACGATAAACATGATCCAGATGATGTTCATTTTCAAAACCAGGAGGCTGCTCTACATAAACTTCCTCCTGAATAAAACCATTTAGAAAGGCACTCTTTACATCCATTTGATAAAGCTTAAATCCTTTGATACATGCAAAGGCTAAGAGTAAACGTATAGCTTCCAATCTAGCCACCGGAGCAAACATTTCCTCATAATCAATACCTTCTTCTTGATTATAGCCTTTCGCGACCAATCTAACCTTATTACGGACTATAATTGCAGATTCATCACGTTTGTTTTTGAATAACCATTTAGTGCCAATAACCGGATGGTCTTTAGGCCTAGGTACCGAATCCCAAACTTGATTTCTATCAAATTGATGTAACTCCTCTTGCATTGCTATCACCCAATCATTGTCTGATAGGGCTTTATCAATCGTAGAGGGTTCAATATGTGATATGAAGGCAGAAAAGGTTACTTCATTTAAAGTGCTATTCTTGGTTCTTATTCCTTCATTAATGTCACCTATTACTTGGTCCAAATGATGATTCCTAATGAACTTCCAAGCTCTAATTTGAGATTGATAAGGGTTTTTTAAATTGTTTTGAGGATCTGCTTCAAAAACATCCTCTGGATTTTCAATAGACGCAGGAGTAGTTTTTGAAAAGAATTGGTTTTTGAACACATTTTCCTCATCATCAGGATCATCAATTTTAGATTCACTGAATACAACGTGTACTGATTCTTCAACTACATGAGTATGCTTATTGAAAACTCTATATGCTCTACTTCTATTAGAATAACCAAGGAATATACCTTCATCAGATTTGGGATCAAATTTTCCCAAATTGTCCTTACCATTGTTGTGAACGAAGCACTTACAGCCAAAGATGTGAAGGTGAGCCAGGTTCGGTTTCCTCCCTTTATAGAGCTCATATGGAGTCTTATTAAGCTTCTTTTGGAGATATGCTCAGTTTGATATATAGCTAGCCGTGCTCATAGCATCTGCCCAGAAGACTTGTGATGTCTGATTTTCATTTAACATTGCTCGAGCCATCTCAGTTAGTACACGGTTCTTCCTTTCGACCACACCATTCTGTTGTGGTGTTCTTAGAGCCGAGAAATTGTGATCGATCCCGTGAGTGTCACAGAATTCTCCGAATGCTTGATTCTCGAATTCACCTCCATGATCTGTTCGAATGGCTATAATGCAAATACCTTTCTCGTTTTGCACTTTATTGGGAAACACAACAAATAGATCAAATGTTTCATCCTTAGAAGATAAAAAGATAGTCCAAGTGAAACGCAAGAAATCATCGACAATGACTAGAGTATATAAGTTCCCACTAAGACTTTTTACCCTTGCGGGTCCAACTAAGTCCATATGGAGCAGTTGAGGAGGTCGATTGGTCGAGATTTCAGGTTTGCTTTTAAAAGATGATTTGGTTTGTTTACCCCGTTGACAAGAGTCACAAATCATGTCATTTTTGAATTGGAGTTTGGGCAACCCAATCACTAAATCTTTTCTTAACAACTTATCCAGTTGAACCATATTGACATGAGCTAAATGCTTATGCCACATCCAACTTTTGTCTAAGTTGCTAACAAAACATTTTTTGGAATTAACTTTTGGTAAATCCAAGGTGTAACAGTTTCCTTCACGAGGAGCTTTGAATAATACCTTCAATTTACCTTTATCAATTGGTAGATCATCTTTCTTGACAATGAGACATTCTTCTGAGTCAAAGATAATCCAATTGTTCTTGTCAGCACTTTGGCTCACACTCAGAAGATTATGGCAAAGACCTTCCACAAGATAGACGTCTTTAATATGAGATCCATCCTTTGCACCGATTTTACCAATACCAGTAATTTTTCCTGATTGATTTCCTCCAAAGGTGACTTTTCCGACATCTTTAGACCTCATTGCAACAAATTTGTCCACATCTCCTGTCATGTGTTTGGAGCATCCACTGTCAATGTACCACTTGTTGATTCTTGATGCTCTTAGACAAACCTGCAATCATAAGAGATTTAAGTTTCAGGTACCCATCTTTTCTTGGGTCCTTTGTGGTTAGTTCGGGCTGTAGGAACATGAGTTCCCTTAGGTACCCATTGATAGGTGCCAGTAAGTTTATCTCGTCTATCTCTCTTATGAAAACAAGATGAGGTCTTGTGTCCCTTTCGATTACGTGTAATTGCAGTGAGCAAAAGGATTTGAAGAGTGAACTGTCTTCTGAAAATAGTTCAAATAGGATTTTTCTCCCGTTTTCTTCTTGCCTTTCTTTTTATCAAAAGTAGGATTGTATCTAATGCCCGAACGATCATTTGTAAATCTTTGGGCTTTCAAAATAACATTGATCATTTCACTACCTTTAGTGAATTTCTCAAGAGTTTTCGTAAAATATAGGTTTCTTTTCTCCAAATCCAGGCAGTCATCACAAATAAGATTCTCACACGTGATATTTTCAACTTGCATTTTAAGAGTCATGTTTTGCCTTTTCAAATCTATACATTCATCAACAACTTTTACAAATTTAGATTGTATTTCATTGTATTCATCAAATAATTCATCATAAGTTGGTTGCGAATCATGTACCTCACCTGTCGTTTTTGGTCTGTTCTTCTTCGCCACCGACAAACGTTGGCGGTTTTCTTTCTCTTCTTCACTATCTTCATCGAGGAGACATCTCCCATATTGATGACACATAGGCCTTCTTTTGAACTCGGTAGGACTTCTTTTCTATATCGCTCTCTTTTGTTGAGGACATTCGATTTGTAATGACCCGGCTTTTCACACCCGTAACGAGATGACTTGATTTTTGTCTCGAATTCACGTTTATTGTTGCTTGATCTTCCTTTCTGAAATCTATTTCTGAAGCCTCGGTATTTTCTGTAGAACTTCTTGAATCTTTGTATGAACATGGCCATCTCGTCGTCGTCGTCCTCATCATCCTTGTCTTTATCTTCTTTTTCTTTTACAACATTAAGAGCAATGCCTTTGTTTCAACTACCACTGACATCGTCCAAGTCCTTTTTGAATTTTAGTTTGCTTTCATATTGACAAGCTTAGAATAAGGCAAAGAATCGAAGCCATTGATTCTCCATGAGCTTCCTCTATTGCCGTGACTTTCGCTTCCCGGTCTTTTGTCGAACATTGAGAATCTTCCCGACGAGGACCTTGATCATAGATCTTACCCAAAGCCGCCAATTGATTTGTCAGATGAGCGTATATGAGTTGGAATTCGGCAATGGTTCCTCCTGACTTCATCCGAAGTAAATCATACTCGGTAGTCAGAGTATTGATACGGTTCTCCTTGATGCCGGAAGTACCCTCATAAGCGATCTCCAAGGCCTTCCACATTTCCTTCGCTGTTGACAGATTGCATATTCGAAAGTATTCCTTTTGACTAAGAGCGCTTTGAAGCATCAGAATAGCTTTACTATTGAGACTGATGTTCTTTTTATCATTCTCATCATATTCTGCCTCTGTCTTCGGAACAGAAATTCCTCCTTCAGTCTTTACAAGTACATAATCTCCTGTTCCTATCACTCGCCAGAGACCATATTCGGTAGCCATCACGAACACTCTGAATTTTGCTTTCCAGAAGGAGTAGTGTTCGCCATTGAATCCTGGGGGTCGATTAATTGAAGCACCGTCAGGCAATATTCCTTCCATGATCTTTCTCGAGATGTTAAGCCCAGCTGAGAAACAAAGCTCTGATACCAAATGAAGATGGAATATCACCTAGAGGGGGTGAATAGGTGATCTCAAAATTCTTTCGCAATACTCACACGGAGACAAATAAAACTAGAGCAAGAGAGATAAGGTAGAGAAATAGACACATGAGAATTTATACTGTTTCAGTCCAAAATCACTGACCTACATCCAGTCCCCAGAACGCCTGAGATTCCACTATCTTTCAAGAATACTTACATATTCTGTAAACGAAGGATCGTCCTCTCACTCTCAGACTCCACTCCCCCTTACAAGTTGTAATTGATACACCTCTCTTAAGGTTCCTCAACCTTAAGATTCAACTGATAATAAAGTAAATGTTTAAGAACTCCTCATGAGTAGATAAAGTATTAAACACTGAAGTACAAATCAATGAAACAGTTGAAACAGCAAATAGTATTAACTCGAATTAATTGTACAGCGTTTCGGTGGTTGGTGAATTCAATGCTTCGGCTATTTATAGATGTTGCAATTAATGACCGTTGTTGAAGCTCATAAAAAGCCGTTGGTCTCTTGAATGTGTCCGTTAGATAGATGAAGCGTTCGTCAAGAGTTTCGCCCGTTTGAATATTCCAGCTGGATTTGCAGTGACGACATTCTCTTCATTCTTTTTGTTTTGCCGTTGTGAAATAGCATTTAATACGCAGAGGGAATATGAGAGTAGCTTTACTTCGATCAAAGTTGGTTTCCGTATTTATCACTGGTTTAGGTAGCTGCACTTAATGCTTCTGACAGATGGTTTTAGCTTTACTTCGAGCAACAATCCAAGCTTGCTCGAGCAAGCTCCTCTTGATTACATAGGAAAGTGATTTCTGTCGCTGATGCTCGAGCAGGCAAATACTTTGCTCGAGCACCATGCTCGAGCATGATTTTATCATGCTCGGGCAAGCCTTACTTGAGACAGGTAGAAGGCACATCGAAGTCGTTGATGCTCGAGCAAGCTCCTTGAAAAAAGGTCTGATTCGTTGTTGCTCGAGCAAGCCACCTTGTTTGCTCAAGCAAGACATAGATAGAGGTGAGAGCTGAAGATATCAGTGATGTTGCTCGAGCAGGCTTTTGCCCTTGCTCGAGCATAATGCTCGAGCATGATATGATCATGCTCGGGCAAAGCTCGTTCAGTGCCTCTGAGATGGGGAAGGCAACGATGTTGCTCGAGCAGCCTTTCTCTTATGCTCGAGCAAGATCCATTAGACTTGATTTTATCACAGCAAACTCGATGGTGCTCGAGCAAGGATTTGTCTTGCTCGAGCAAGGTCTGCTGTTGCTCTTTCTGCTAGGATATAATGACGCTCGGGTAGACTCTTGTAATGTGCTCGAGCAAGGTGCCCTTTTCTTATGACCCCGTTGTTGCTCGAGCAAGACCGTATAGTCTACTCGGGCAAGGCATCCCTGAAGCATGTGATTTGCCTTGCATTCGATTTCGCTCGAGCATACAATAATTATGCTCGAGTATCCTTATACGTAAAACTGTTTTATCGATCAACTGAACTTTGATTATTTTAATTCAATGGCTTAGAAATTGTAATCATCAAAACACAAGAGCTAACAATAATCGCATATCTCTGTGGAGTTATAAGTTATAGAGAATGTATATAATAATAATAATAATAATATGGTTGCATAACCTCTACATCTTGGAGGATCTTTCCATGAAAGAAACGTTATGAGCAGCTTCATGTCTAGGCACCCTCCAAAGATGGACGACTCGAATGTGAATGCATTAGTGCAAATTCGTGGGTTTGATAACACACATATCATTAAACATAATGTAAACCATAATAAGAGAGAGGTTTGTAAACACAAGGTTAAGAAAGACGAATGAATGCCGTAAAAGAAAGCTCATCACCTCAATAAATTATAGCACATAATGAGGCTGGGCATACTCTCAGTTCATCACCATTGAAGGCTGAAAACATGAGAGGTAGGAGGTGAGGTGAAAGGATTCAGTAGGTTTGTAAGTGCAACCTGGGGAGTAATTGCACGTCCTAAAAACCAATGGCGTTGAGGGTTGAAAACACGGGGGTTAGGGAGTGGGATGAAAATAATCTATGCGGAAGAAGCACAATCATGACCCTAAAAAAAAATTGTATTTTATTGATTAAATAAAAATAACTTCTAGTTTCTAAAAATATTTTATGGGTCAAGGTTTTATGAAATATAAAAGTAATTTCTAATATTTAAAAATATTATAAAAGTAATTTCTAAAATGATTTATCACATAGAATAGTGGGATGTGATGCAACATGATAGTTGATATGTTACGGTGTATAATAGATAATAAATATTTTTGTATTAAATAAAATATTAATGCAAATAATAAGTTTTTTTGAATCTAGAATATTTTATTCCCAACGATGTAATCTATCACAATTGGGACAATAAAAAATAAAGTATTATTGATAAATAAAAATAACACTAATTTCTAAAAACAGTTTATCACCGGTCAAGTTATTATAAAATATAATAATAAATGTTTTGTCATGGAGAGTGGTGGGATAAAGACGAATGCAACGTGATAGATTTCAAAATATTTTTTTTTCACTATCCCTTTATTTTTAATATATTTATTTTAAAAATATTTTATTTTACATATCAATATTGCAAAATATTTTATAATTTATAATTATCTCACAGTTATCTCTTTATTTTGAGGATTTTTTTTTTTTTTTTTTTTACTTTTTATCTTTATTATTTTAGTTATTATGATATTTCTACATTCAAGTTGGTAGAGGGAAGGCATGACAGATGGCAGGGTGAGGAACTCTTAACATCCCTCCTTTTATATAATCAATAGATATATACTATAGACTCTCATCTTTATATTTCTTTGGTGGTAAATTATTAACATAATGTTAATTTTTATCCATCAAAGAGTATTAGGTTGAATCTCATATAAATTATGGATTTTAACGGGGATCAAGATTCCACATAAGTTTTCAAATTTAGAGCCCATGATCATGAGACATAGGAGACCCAATGGCCCACGTTCTAGAGCTAAGAGAATGAAGATAGCCCTTTTAGAAGCCTTCACAAAAGATGGGCTTGAGCTTGGGGCCCGTTCTCATATGCAAAAAAAAAAAAAAAAGCCCAACAACAATTTTCAAGTTATTTAAAAAACAAATTAAAATGTAATCTTATTATATTATAAATATCATTGTGTGTGGATGGACTTCGCTTTGGTCCTTTCATACTGCTTCATACTAAAAAGATATTTTAGGATATTTAAAACATATTTCATGATCTTAAAAAATTATTTTAGGGTCCTGAAAAAATATTTCGAATCGATTTGGTATTAAAAAGATACTTGAGGATACTAACCCAGTACTGAAAAAATACTTGAGGATCTTAAAAAATTATTTTAGGATCTTAAAAAAATATTTCAGGGCATTGATTGGTACTACAAGGATAGTTGACAATACTGATTGGTACTCAAAAATACTTTATGACCTTAAAAAGTTATTTTAGGATCTTGAAAAAATATTTCAAGGTACTGACTGGTACTAAAAATATACTTTAGTGTATTTTTTCAGGATCCTCAAATAATATTTCAAGGTCAAAAAATATTTTTCGTTCAATAGCCTGAAATATCTTTTTAATACCAGTTAGTATCCTAAAATATTTTTTTCGAGAAAGGGCACAACTGCCCTTTTTTGCGCCAAAACAGCGTTGTTTTAATGCAAAGGAGGGCAGCGAATGAGAGGGCACAAAGGATCAGACCAAAGCGAAGTCTGTGTGTGGATGCTTACTTGTAACCTTTGAGAATTCCTTTTCATGATTAATGGTATCCCAGTGGTTTCATATTGTATCATAATACATGATGATGTAAATAAATTCTTACGTTTATCAAATTGTAACTCTTGAAAAGTTTAGAGGCATATAAGATGCTTAAGACAAGTGATTGAATGTATATGAAAAGATGTATGAATAAGAGTCCCTCCATTCCTCATATTTATAATTTTCTCCCGTCTCTATTATGTTCATAGTTTCCTTTAGTATTTTTATAACATGTTATCAATATGAGACTCTATGTCGGATGAATTCATAGTATTTTGTTGATTTTTGTTCATCACAATAGGATAATTCAATCCAAATGGCGTGGTAAGATCGATTTTCCAATTTGTTTAGAGGCAATGATGATCTTGCAATTTCTATGAAGTTATATATTTTATTGATTCATGGTTAATTAAAGATTGATATTCATCATATTGTGCTGTAAAAATTTACCATTTGTCCTTACTTTATGTTATACTTATATTTTTAAATTTATCATTTGAAAGTTTAAGTTTTGTTCTCATTGTGACAATCAATTTGTTATCTGATCTGTTGTATCAAATGGCTATTAGACATACTACTCTCAATTTTTCACTAGATTGCCAAAAACCACGTCACTTGTGATAATGATTCTTTGGCAAAAGACCATCTTGTGGTTCTAACAAATGGTCTGACAAGAAAAATATTGCCACGTTAAAACATTGACCACATAATACTAAAAAAAGGGTTTTGTAGCGGTTAAAATTGTATTTTTATAGCGATTTAACCGCTATAAACAATAGTAGTAGCAGTTCAAAAAACCGCTACGAAACACACTGTTTTGTAGCGGTTTCTAAAAATTGCTACTCATATAATAAAACCACTACGGTGTCCTACGGCGATTTTACGTCACCGTTATAAGATGATCATCGAGGAGACGGATTATGTAAACATTTTGCAGTGGTTAGAGAACTGCTACAAAGGATGGCACAAAAAGTTTAAGTAGCGGGAAATGAAATTGAGAAATTGGTGCCAACATTATAGCGGTTATTAAACCGCTACTATGTATATCCACAAATTCTAAAAAAATTGGCTGCAAAAGTTTGTAGCCTTGTAAAACCGCTACAATATTGGATGTAATTTAAAAAATGATGCCAAATTTTAAGGCAAATTTGAATTAGAATTTGTAGCGATTATAGAACCACTATATTTGTAGCGTTGTGGAACTGCTACAAATTTTAGATGAACTTTAAAGAAATTGTGCCAAAAATTTTGATTAAAATTTGTATTGGTTCTAAAACTGCTCAAAATATTAAATTTTTTAAAAAAACATTAATTTGGGCCCATTTTTTATAGGTATAATAATAAGAATGTGTAGATAATATGAACTTATTATGTTGTCTACTATATGATATTTGATTATGAAATGAATGTTGATGATGATAGAAGGAATTTTGAGGAAATGTCCTTTAAGTTTTGGATAAGAAAAAAGGGTTAGTGCAAATTGACAAACAAAGTGTTATGCTAGGAGCATTGGGCACAAAAATGTTTTGGAAGGAGCAAAAAAAATACCAATAAACAATTGAAAGGGAGCAAAAATATCAATGAAGAATTTAAAACTTGTGAAAGTAGCACAATCCCCGTTTTGGTCTACTCATTGAAGTTTTAAATTCTTCATTGGTACTTTTGCTGCCTTTCAATTGTTCATTGGTATTTTTACTCATTTCAAAATATTTTTGTGCCCAATGCTCCTAGCGTAATACTTCATTAGCCAATTTGTAACCCAAAAAAAATTTAGTATAAGTATTATAAGAAGGAAAAAAAATTGAAATCAAAGATTTTTTTTTTTAAAAAATATTTACCATATTTGATCAGCTTACTCGCACTTAACCTCTCGCAAAAAATGTTGACGGATGAGAGAAAATGAGAGAGAAGGTGGGTGGAAAGCAAGAAAAGAGTGTGTGAAATAAGGTGTAGTAGGGGATATAATTCAAATTGGTGAAATTTTGAATTACCCATAAAAAAGATAATCAAAATCTCCTTGAAATCATAATTATTTTTAAAAGGAACTGTAAATGAGAAACAAAAAAGTCTAATGAAATTTTCAAAAAGTTGAAAATAACATAAAAAATGTATTTGCTTAAAATATGGATATAATTTATAAAGGGTTAAGGTGCATTTTTGCCCTTAAAGTATGCGCCCAGGAGCAATTTTGCCCCTAAAGTTTTCGGCGTAGTAATGTTGCCCCTAAAGTTTCAAAACGGAGCAATGTTGTCCCTCGTTAAAAAACCCTAACGGTCAACTAACGTTAACCGTTAGTTGACCGTTAGGGTTTTTAACGGAGGGGCAACATTGCTTCATTTTTGAAACCGAGGGCAAAATTGCTACTTTTTTTTGGAGCAATATTGCCCCTAAAGTTTAAAAAACGGAGCAATGTTGCCTCTCGTTAAAAACCCTAACGGTCAACGTTACGGTTTTTAACGGAGGGGCCACATTGCTCCATTTTGAAACTTTAGGGGCAACATTACTACGCTTGAAACTCGGGGGCAAAATTGCTTCGGGCGCATACTTTAAGGGAAAATGCACCTTAACCCATTTATAAATAAAGTGATGGCTTTTAGAAAGAAAAAGAAAGAGCCGAGGGCTGTGGCATTATCAATAATGTCTCATAAATAAATGACTACTATCGCATCTTTTATAAATAAAGTGATGGCTTTTATAACGTCCAAATTAATAAAGAACCAAGTTTCTGTATAACCTTTTGACCGGTACATGTTAAGACAGTTTAAAATTAATTTAACTTTTTTGATAGCAAGGGACATTGCATAAGTCATACAGCTGAAACCACAAATCCACAAGTTAGTCTTATCTCAAATGACACCTCCGCATCCACTATTGTCATTGGCAAGAGAAACCCATTAACTTCAAGCTTGATTTGTCCTTTTTGTTTAACTGCTGGTGTAGAATGTGGAACGTCTTACCAAATCCTTATCCAAGCAATCATAAAAGACAATTTAATATATTATTAATAGCTATTTTTTTTAAAAAATGTATTTAAATTGAGATTTGTAACACATAAACTACGAGACATCAATAGTAACCATTCAATTAATCAAATAACTTCACAAGGCTTGAAAGACTCCATCCAAACGATATAAAGGCCAACGATGAATTACTCCGTTAACAATGATGATGTGAAGTGTTAGTATATAGGTGTCCTAGATATAATCTGTTTTGACCGAGGAACACTTTTTTTATTTAGTATTTCATGATTAATAAAAGTGAGCATATTTTATCTTTATCATATTTGTGTCTTGCTTTTATTTAAAGTAAATATGAGTTTAAAGATAAAAACACTAAGAATAGAACAAGTATTTACTCGAGGATCTATGATAGGGAACATGATCATGAGGACTCGAGAACACTGAATATCTATTGTTTGAAACTTGTTTCAAGTCTTGAATCACCCAGAAAGAGTATCGATGATTTCAATAAGACTAGTATGATATCATATACTTGTATAGAGATATAAGGTAGGGACCTCATGGAATACAGGCATGTGATGCCTTAGCTGATGTCGTGGGTGGATTTGTTGGAGAATAGATAGCACTGAACTAACCCGCCGAGAGACTTCACAAAGATTTGTAGAAAGTATCATTCGATATAAAAGTCTCTTAACGTTTGGTAGTACAGATCGTCCTAGTCTTGAGGGTGCCATCGAGCATTGTGTACTAGGGTCAGACTTTGACTGTACAACTCTATTCACTTGAGAATGGGGAAAATAGTGTACTCTTGGGTGTGACTCGAATGCATGAGTGTAGATGGACATGCCAAAAGGACTCAGAGTCCCGTACAAGGAATTAGTCGTTCACAGGACTGAAGGGCTTAGATGACTTCTAGTTGACTCGGGAATTTGTGCATAGTAAGTGATCATGAAGACTCATGATCCATTTTAGAGTCAATAGAAGAAGATTCCTAGTTCCATGAAAAGCTATATTTAGTGAACCAAGAGAGATGATACTCTATCTTTGCTCTCAACTAAATGTGAATGACGATGTCAGGGATGATGCCGGCACGGTATCCAAATGAGAAAAGGTAGATCACTTGATCAACTAAATTAATTCTGAGGCCACAAAGCATTGCTAGTGTCTTATGTAATCATTAAATAACTTAGGCCCATTAAAGAAGTTTGATTGGTTCAACATTATTTATGTAAGTGATTAATTGGGTCTAATGGGTCACATATAAAGGTTATTCTTGATTGCTTAAAATTAGCAAACTTGAACCAATAATTGTTGTTGAGATTTCTTGAGATAATAGTTGTATGTGGGTTGGAGTGGGACTTTAAGTCCAATATACAAAAATGGCGCCATATGTGGTTCCTTAGTGGGAAATTAGTTTCTTTACTAATAGGCCCAAATATGTTACAAGACCAAACAAGGTCTTAAGCCAATTTGAATTTTAAATGTGAGATTTAAATTTGAATTTTAAATTCAAGAGATTAGGTTATAAAAGATAATTTTGAGTTATGTAAAATATATATATATATATATATATATGTCCAATAAAGATTTGATAAATAAAGGAAAAAGAAATGATTAAAGATATGGATGTGATCCATTATCTTGAATTATTAATTCAAGAAATGATTAAGGATATAGATGTGATCAATTATCTTGAATTTTTTAATTCAAGAAATATTTAAAGATATGGATATGATCCATTATCTTGAATTTTGAATTCAAGATATATTTCAAGATAAGGATAAAATCCATTATCTTAAATTTTTCGGATAAAACCTTTGAAAGAGACTTTTCTTCGAATTAATTAAATTAGGGTTTAACCTTAATTAAGTGGCTGAAATTAGGGCACCTAATTTTGAACGTTTTGATGGTCGGGTAGTCTTGGAGACTTATGCGTACGTCTCATCCAAGAGAGAGGGTAGCCTCTAAGGTTCCATCCAAGAAAGGTTAGATCCTATCTTGTTCATTATATCCAAAACCTAATCTCAAGAAACCAAATCTTCTTGAGATAAAGAAAACCCAAGAACCTTAACTCCTCAGCCTTGCCGTCGCCTAGCAAGCACCCAAGGAAAGAGAGGGATCAAAGAGAAGGAGTTCTCAAGGCAATCGGGAGATATCTGTGTGGATCAACATTAGAGGACGTTATCTTGTTTGAGGTCTTCAGTGATCTGAGGTAATCCTAAAACCCCTCATGTATTTTAATGAGTAGACCACAGGAATTTCCCATGAACAACTACATAATACATTATCAATATTACTGGAAATATCCCATGAGTATTGGGATGACTCATGAGTACCATAAAAGTTATGGGTTCTTATGAGCGCCTGTAAAAGTTATGGAAATCACATGATCAATATTCTTGGGAATATCCCATAAGTATTGGGATGACTCATAAGTACTATAAAAGTTATGGGTTCTCATGAGTACCAATTTTATTTAATCACATGATTAGAAGTCTGAAAACATTAAATGATCATTTATTATCATGAATATCATAAGAGTTATGGGTTCTCATGATAACCTTATTAGAAGTAAAGCCTAAAAGGGACAACCTTGTTGAGCTTTGGGTTTAAACGATGGCCATGAGAATTTCTCATGATAACCTTATAGGAACCCATGGGATTTTACTTTATCGTTTAATTTGGGAAACCTCATGAGATATAGTTAAAAGTTACAGAATACTATGAGTAGTTATGGGTTTTAACTCATGAGTACTATAAAAGTTATAGGTTCTCATGAGCGCCGATTAAGACTCATGTATATGATAATGATTATATTTATCATGGTATTTAGATTCATGCTCTCCCGTAAGAGTTACAGGTTCTCATGAGTGCTCATAAAGAGTCACAACTCTTGTGTTTATAATATCTAGTTCCACTAGCATTCGTAAAAAGTTACAGGTTCTCATATATTGACTTATTTAATTAACTCATAAGTATCGTAAAGAGTTATGGTTATACATTATAAATTCCATTGCAAATAGTGAAGAACAAAAAGTTTTGTTTTTCCTACTCGTGAGTTTGTGCTTGAACATCATGTACCACCAAAATTTAACCAACAAGAGGTATCAGAGCTAGGTTCATTACTGAAAATATTGGGTACTATTATTGAATTCGATTCAATGATAGTTAGTTTGGGATTTGCAGAAAAGTTGCTTGCATGTGATTATATTCAAATATGCATTGTTTTGAATTTCAAATACACGACTAGTATGCATGTTGATAATAAACGCGATTACCAAACAACTAGCATGCATGATAAAAACAAGCCACTTAAAATTGAACTATTTGATAGTTAGTTCTATTTGCTTAAATTATGCACGCAAGATATAATCCATTCAAGCATTAGAAATTAACTATGTGATAGTTAGTTTGTTAAGTAGCTATTTAAGATGAGACCAAAATGAACCCTCACAAATTATCTAGTTCGTTTACCTCCCATTATTGGTGGTGCTTAAAACCCTTCGACATGGTAGTGCTTTCTACCTCAGCTAAGACCTACCATTTTCATTAGCTAACAGTGCCATTCAAAGTGTATGACACTTAAGATGATGGTTTGAGCTAGGCTACATGTATAGTTTGCAGGCTCAACTAGGTTTATACATTTAGGGAAAATTATCTAGCACGTTTGTTTGCCTCCTATCACCGGTTACACTTAAAACCCTTCGACATGGTAATGCTCTCTAGCTCAGCTAAGACTTACTGTTTCATCCACTAACAGTGCCATTCGAAGTGGATGACACTTAGGATGATGGTTTGTCTTAGACTAGATGTGTAGTCTGCAGGCTCAGCTAGGTCTATGCATTTAGGGCAAAGATAACAGGTTATCACATGGTGATGTGATACTAAGTGACAAGGTGTTGTCAACCTGATGACCTAAGAGAAGACATAGAGATGTTGTTGATTATATCAATCCACTAGATAGTTAGTTTTGCAGGCTCAACCGGAAACTAATGATTCTCATCGTTCTCTTAGCCTACTACGAATATCCTTGTGAAGGATAACCCTAAATCAATTAATTGAGGCTCATTGATTCTAGAGGAAATAGTGGGAGGGCTACATACATTTCAAAAGTCTCTGTATATGGTTGATTAAATTCATGAAATACTTATAAGTCAATTGTTTGTTTTTCGACATTTATGTCATAGCCAAAAACTTTAATTCCGCTCAATTCTGGATCCTAATAAGTTAGTTGGACCCAACTTTAAGGACTAGAAATGGAATGCAAAAATTAGGTTTGTGTTCTGAAAAGATAGCCTATATATTAGATTCTCATATTCATGTTGCCCTTACTCAAGGGCAAGATGAGTTTGACCAGTTTGACTGAGAAGCCTATAAACAATACCTAGCAAACAACGAGCTAGCAGTATGCATACTGCTTGCTCTTTTTCTATAGAACCCCAACGTCAGCATGAGTATATGGATGCTCCCTCCACTATCTTGCATCTACAAGAGCTTTATGACAAGAAAGGGAGGGTTGAACATTTCGAAACCTTCAAGGAGTTGTTTGGCTATAAGATGGCTGAGGGCATAATGGTTGGACCACATGTCCTCAAGATGATTGGGGGCTAATAGAGAAGCTTGCTTCTTTGGGCTTTATCATGGACCATGAACTAAGTATTGACTTGGTCTTGCAGTCCTTGCTACATTCATATAATGGCTTTGTGGTCAATTATAATATGAATAATGTAGAGTCAATACTCCCTGTTTTGTTAAGTCTAGTGACCACAACAAAGGGTGCTGTTAAGAAAAACAGAACCCAAGGTTTTCTGATTGATGGGCCTTCTAAGGCTAAAGGAAAGGGCAAGTCTATGGAGACAGACAAGCTCAAGCCCAAGGGCAAGCCTAAGAAGAAGAAAAGTAAGGGCAAAGGAAATGAAAAGGAGAAGTCTAAAGACAATGCTATTGTTGTATGCTTCCATTGTCATAAGGAAGGACATTCATTAGGAACTGCCCATTATACCTTGCGAGCCTCAAAGGAAATAAACATGGTGATGCTTCTACCTCTGGTATTAAAGAATCCTAGGAATAGTGAACTTCTTAGCATTCAAGTTAAGAAACCGAGGTTGGATAAATGATCCTACCTTTAACACTGTAGATTGGGACACATGAATGGGATAATATTATCTAGATTCCATCAAGATGGTTATCTAGACTTCATGGATTTTGAATCCTATGAAGCTTCTGATTCTTGTTTGGTTGGTAAGATGATGAAGACCAAGCTTGAGAAGCTTGTGAGTCACAAAGCCAATGAGTTATTGGAACTCATTCATTCTGATGTTTGTGGGCCTATGTCTACTTAGGTTAGAGGAGGATACTCCTACTTCATCACCTTCACTGATGATAAGTCAAGATTTGGATATGTGTATCTTATGAGACACAAATCCAAAGCCTTTGAAAAGTTCAAAGAGTTTAGAAATAAAGTAAAGAAACAACTTGGCAAGATGATCAAGACACTTCGATCTGATTGAGGTAGCGAATATCTAAGTCAGGAGTTTCTAGATTATTTAAGAGAGAATGAGATTCTCTCACAATTGATAGCTCCATACACACCACATCAAAATGGTGTGTTTGAAAGAAGGAACCGAACCTTGCTGGACATGGTACAATCAATGATGAGCAAAACGAAGCTCCTAAAATCATTTTGGGGATTCGCCCTCGATACAGCATTAAACCTTCTTAACACGGTTCCGTCGAAATCTGTTCAAACTACTTCATATAAGATATGGAAGGGCTGGAAGCCCAACTTGAGTTACCTTAAGGTTTGGGGCTGTCTAGCTTATGTCAAGACCCTAACACCAAATAAGTTAGGAGCTAGGAGCACTTTGTGCTATTTTGTAGGCTATCCCAAGGAAACTAAGGGATACTACTTTTAACATCCCTGAGGATTGCAAAGTGTTTGTGTCCAAGAATGCTATCTTCCTTGAGGAGGATCTACTCTCTCAAGTAGATAGTGGGAGTAAAGTAGAACTTGAAAAAATTCAAAACCTACAGGAACATATATCAACCCGAGTGTTGATCAGACGATGACTCAAGTGGAGATAGTAGACAACCAGCCCCATAGGACTTCAAGAGTTAGTCATCTACCTGAGAGGTATGGTTTTGTGATTGAGAATTAACAAACCATTGAAGATGATGAACCTATTCCTATACTAAGGTGGTCAAGAATGTTGACTCCTCAGAATAGCTTTAAGCTATGGAATCTGAGATAGATTCGATGCATAAGAACAAGGTATGGACCTTGGTTCAACCACCGAGGGAATAGTTCCCATTGGGTGCAAGTGGGTCGTCAAAAGGAAGACTAATGTAGATGGAACATACAAACCTATAAGGCTAGGTTAGTAGTGAAGGGTTATCGTCAAAGGGAAGGAGTTGACTTTAAGGAAACCTTCTTGCCTATTGTCATGATCAAATCTATCAGGATTATACTAGCATAGTCACATATCATGATCATGAGGTTTGGCAAATGGATTTCAAAACCACCTTCTTAAATGGTTTCCTAAAGGAGGATGGGTATATGACACAACCTACAGGTTTTGAATCCAAAGATCTGTTAGTTCTCTATGTGTTTTGATGATAATTAACAATTGTAAACATTCATTGAAGTTGGTCTTTGGCAAGTTGGAAAACTTATGTCAAAGCCACACTCGAGTATCGTTTGAAACTCGAGTATTGACTTGAGAGTTAATCAAAAACCATTACACAAAGCAATACTCAAGTGTTGGACAAAACACTCGAGTATTGGACTTACGAAGAGCACTCAAGTTTTTCAACCACGAGTCAAACTCGAGTATTGATATGCATACTCAAGTATTGAACACACGAGACAATTTCAATGATGACTTTAGCTTTCAATACTCAAGTATTCCTTTGAATACTCAAGTATTGGCCATACGGAGAGATATCAAGTTGTTCATCTTATGGACACTCGAGTTTTAGTTTTGCACACTCGAGTATTGGACTTTCACAAAGCTTTCATATTTGACATGTGTTTTTGAATACTCAAGTATTCTTTTGAAAACTCAAGTATTGTATTGTCATCAATTTATCAAAGTTTTCAAGCACCTAGAATACTCGAGTATTGGTATCCTCACTCGAGTATTGGACCGATGACGAGAAAGACTACAAGTTTTATACATATATTGAATACTCAAGTATTCACTTCAATACTCGGGTGTTGGCTTGGCAAAGATTTCACAAAGCTTTTCTAAAACAAATGAACACTCGAGTATTGAGTTGGAAACTTTTCGAGTATTGGACTTAGTAAAGCTTTCATCTTTGACAATGATTTGAACACTCAAGTATTCATTTCAATACTCAAGTATTGACTTGGGAAAGACTTCACAAAGTTTTTCAAGATGAATGAATACTCAGTATTGAGTTGAAAACTTCGAGTATTGGGCATACGAAAGCTTTGCCCTTTGTCAATGACTTGAACACTCAAGTATTGAAGTCAATACTCAAGTATTGAGGTTTTGAACTTAAACTTATTTTCATATCAAAAGTTCAAAACTCGAGTATTGATTTGGACACTTGACTATTGACCTTACTTCAATGATAAGGTCCAAAGTCAAAAATCGATGATTCCTCTCACGAAAGAAGAATACTCAAGTATCGAATGAATACTCAAGTATTGACTTAAGTGCACGATGACACACTTTCAGTATTGATGAACACACTTTCGAGTATTGAACGCTAAGTTTGAAAATCAAATCGAGACCAGGCAATTTGTGAATCCTTAATCTTTGATCATAATATCTTCCAGGGTTATTCTCTACTATTCCCTGCTATGTTTAACCATCGTTTAGTAAGTTTGGTGCTTAAAGAATGATTATTGAAGGTTAAAAGCAAAAGCAAAAGGTGATGTCGAACATTAAATCTTTGAAACCAAAAACTTGCATACTTTTGCTTAATCCACCTGCACACGGTTGCAAAGCATTAAAGAATGATTTCTACAACAAGCAAGCTGCTATTCCAACGGACAAATTCACTGCAGAGTCAACTCGATCATCTAGCCATTTGGGTTAAGTGAAGATTGGAGAGAGAAGATGCCTAAACCATCTGCTAATCTTGGCTGAACTTCTCCAACGGATTTATTGGGATAACGGTCATTTAATGATCTCGAGTATAAATAGGACTGCATTCAAGTCTCTTCAACAATTAGAACATCTGAAAACGCACAAGCATTCAAGTCTCTCAACTACCTTTCAGTTTTCACTTGTATTCTGTCTTTTGACATTATAAGCTTCAGTGTTTATCATCACCCACTCTTAGAGAGAGAGTTTTTTATCTACAAATCATTTATTGTAAAGAATCACAAGTCAAGGGGACTTGGTGATTGGGTTCATTGATTACGGCTTGTAAGGGGAGTAAATTCTAGAGAGAGAATTTCTCTTGAGTACGAGTGTGTAATCAAATTGATATAGTGGAAATCCCAGTGTGCCGGGGACTGGACGTAGGTCAAGGAGTTAGACCGAACAGTATAAATCTTTGTGTCTAGCTATTCTTCTCTACATCATCTGTTCACCTCTGTTTTGCTGTACAAAAACAGAGCAAAACGAAAAAGTTTCAAAATCCCCAATTCACCCCCCTCTTGGTGATTTAGCTCCAGCTTCAAGATCAAAAGCATATTGTATGCAAACTTCAAAAATCAATCTATGGGCTCAAGCAAGCATTTAGGAGCTGGAACCTTCATTTTGATGAAGTCGTTAAAGCTAACGACTTTATCAAGAATGAAGATGAACAATGTCTTTACAAGAAGGTCAGTGGAAGTGCAGTTGTTTTCCTTGTGCTTTATGTATATGACATATTGCTCATTGGAAATGACATTCTCATGTTACAGTCCACAAAGATTTGGTTATTAGAAAACTTCACCATGAAGGATATGGTAGAGGCAGCCTATATACAGGGTATAAAGATCTATAGGATAGATCCAAAAGGTTGTTGGGATTATCCCAATCAACGTACATAGATAAAATGCTAAAGAAGTTTAGCATGGATGGGTCAAAAAGGGTTTTTTTTCCGTCAGTCATGGCATTCACCTTTTGAAGGCTATGTGTCCCAAGACACCGGCTGAAAGGGAACGCATTGAGAGGATCCTACATGCATCAGCAATTGGATCCATCATGTATGTCGCGCTATGTACAAGACTGGATGTCTCTTATGCTTTAATTGTTACGAGCAGATACCAGGATGACCCTGGAAAAGGTTACTAGACAGCCGTAAAGACAATCCTAAAGTACTTAAGAAAGACTAAGGATATGTTTCTGGTTTATGGTGGTAGTGATGAGCTAAAAATGATAGGGTTCATTGATGCTAGTTTCCAGAATGATAGAGATGACTGTAAATATTAGTCAGGCGTCGTCTACACCTTAAATGGTGGAGCAATTTGTTGGAAGAGTTCCAAACAAGATATCATGGCAGACTCTGCTATTAAGGAAGAATATATAACAGGTTTAGAAGAAGCTAAGGAGACAGTATGGATCAAGAAGTTCATAAATGAACTTGGAGTGGCTCCTAGCATTGTTGATCCAATATCAATTTATTGCGACAACATCGGAGCTATGGCTTAAGGCAAGGAACCCAGGTCTCATCAAAGATCCAAACATGTGCTCTACAAGTATCACCTCACCTGAGAGATTGTTGAAAGACTAGAAATAAAGATGGACTATATCCCCATCGAAAATAACTTGGCCGATTCTCTGAAAAAGAGGATTTCTCAGAGTAAACATGATAGTCATTATGAGTCTTTAGGTATTATATATAGACCTGATTGGCTCTAGGCCAAGTGGGAGATTGTTAATAAATAGTTGTCCTAGAGACAATCTGTTTTGACAGAGGAATACCTTTTTCTATTTAGTATTTAATGATTAATAAAATTAAGCATATTTTATCTTTATCATATTTGTGTCTCTCACTTTTATTTAAAGTAAATATGCGTTTGAAGATAAAAACCCTAGGAATAGAACATGTGTTTACTCAAGGATCTATGATAGGGATCATGGTTATGAGGACTCGACAACACTGAATGTCTATTGTCTGAAACTTGTTCCTAGTCTTGAATCATCAAGAAAGGGTATTGATGATCTCAATAAGACTAGTATGACATCATATACTTTGTATAGAGATACAAGGTAGGGATCTCATGGAATACAGGCACGTGATGCCTTAGCTGATGTCGTGGGTAGGTCTGTTGGAGAACAGATAGCACCAAACTGACCCATCGAGAGACTCCACAAAGATTTGTAGAAAGTATCATTGGATATAAAAGTCTCTCAAAGTTTTATAGTGCGGATTGTCCTAGACTTGAGGATGTCATCAAGCACTATATACTAGGGTCACACTTTGACTGTACAACTCTATCTACCAAAGAATGGCGAAAACAATGTACTCTTAGGTATGACTTGAATGCTTGAGTATAGATGGACATGCTGAAAGGATTCATAGTCCCCTACAAGGGATTAGTTGTTCACAGGACCGGTAGGGCTTAGATGACTTCTAGTTGACTTTGGAATCTGTGCACAGTAAGCGATCAGGAAGAATCATGATCCATCTTAGAGTCAATAAAAGAAGATTCTTAGTTCCATGAAAAGCTATATTTAGTGAACCAAGAGAGATGATACTCTATCTTTGCTCTTGACTAAATGTGAATGACGATGTGAGGGATGATGCCGGCACGGTATCCAAACTAGAAATGGTAGATCACTTGATCAACTCAATTAATTTTGGGGCCACAGAGCATTGCTAGTGTCTTATGTGGTCATTAGATAACTTGGGCCCATTAAAAAGTTTGATGGTCCAAACTTCTTTATGTGATTAATTGGGCCTAATAGATCACACACAAAAGTCATTCTTGATTGTTTAAAATTAGCAAACTTGGGCCAATAATTGTTGTTGGGCTTTCTTAAGATAATATGTGTATTTGGGTTGGAGTAAGACTAAGCCCAATATACAAAAATGACACCATATATATGGTTCCTTAGTGGGAAATTAGTTTTCTACTAATATTTTGAAATATGTTACAAGACCAAACAAGGTCTTATGCCAATTTGAATTTGAAATTCAAATTTTAAATTTGAGTTTAAATTTAAGAGATTAGGTTATAAAAGATAATTTTGAATTATCTAAAATATTTTTATATATGTATATAAATAAATGTCCAAGAAAAATTGGATAAATAAAGGATACGTAAATGATTAAAGATATGGATGTGATCAATTATCTTGAATTATTAATTCAAGAAATGATTAAAGATATGGATGTGATCTATTATCTTCAATTTTTTAATTCAAGAAATATTTAAAGATATGGATATGATCCATTATCTCGAATTTTGAATTCACGGTATATTTCAAGATAAGGATAAAATCCATTATCTTGAATTTTTTGAATAAAACCTTGGAATGGGCTTTTCTTCTAATTAATTTAATTAGGGTTTAACCTTAATTAAGTGGCTGAAATTAGGGCACCTAATTTTGAACGTTTTTGGAAGATGGTAGGGTAGTCTTGGAGACTTATGCGTATGGCTCATCCAAGAGAGAAGGCGGCTTCAAGGTTCCATCCAAGAAAGGTTAGATCTATCTTGTTGATGAAGGTTAAAATTGTTCTTGCTTGGCGTTCAAGCAACATGTTCACAAGGTTGAAAAACAAAATTTTTTCAGTATCGGAACCCACAATGGATTTTTACTATTCATGTGAATAGTACCGGTAAAAATATTTTTTACCGTGCGGTAAATTATTTTCTTGTGCCGATAAATAATATTTCTTGTGATGGTAAATAATATTTACTGTGCCGATAAATAATTTTTACTGCGCCGATAAATAATATTTACTGTGCTGGTAAATAATCTTTACTGTTCGGATAAATGATGTTTACTGCACCAGTAAATAATATTTATTGCACCAGTGAATAATATTTACCGCCCAAGAATAATTCTTTTTTGATATGACATATCAGTCTAAGCTGCAGCCACAAAGCATACTCAGAAAACTCTTTGGTAAATAATATTTACTGTACCATGTGGAAATACTATCCTCATGAACCATGAACTATGTACTGTAACTCTTTACAATACATATTTAGGATATACTCATTAAAACACATGTGGTTTCAGGAATACATGATCACTTGAAGACGTCAAAGAGTATGAAGTCTCTAACGTTGATCCACACGATTATCTTGATTGCTAATGAGAACTCCTTCTCCTTGAATCCCCGACTAACGAATGCTTTAGCTAGCGAACAAGGTGGAAGCTCAAGTCGCTTGGATTTTTTACTCAAGACTAAAAGAACTTCCTTAAGAGGAAGAGAGAGAGAAGAAGCTTAAAGAGAAGGCTTGTGAATTGGTGAATTGGAATGAAGGAAATGAGTCTTATTTATAGAAATGGCGGGTGAACCGTGGCCACTTGTTCATTTCGCCAAATCAAAGTGCTTCTTGAAAAATCAATTATTCCAAGAAGTGATTCTTGAACAATTAATTATTTCAAGAAGTCTTCTTATAATTAATTATAATAATCAATTATTCATGAATAGTATAAGATGAATAGTACTTTTCACTTAGCACTATTCATTTGACACTATTCATGTGAATAAATAATTATTAATTAATTACTCTCTTTCTCCAATCCTGATTGGATACAGCCTTGGATAATTCATAAATTATCCTTAATCTCCTAATCTCTTTATAATTGGGCTTGAAGTTCTAACCCAATTACATCAATAGTCTTGACAAAGCCCAATAACATTTATTGGTCCAAACTTGCTAAACTAAGCAATCGAGAACAACCTTTAGTGTGTGACCCATTAGGCCAATTAGTTCGGCATAGATAAACTTGAACCAATTAAACTCCTTTAATAGGTCAATTTATCTAATGACTACATAAGACACTAAGCAATGCTCTTCTGGTCCCTTAACTAATCAAGTTGATCAAGTGATCTACCTTTCTAATTTGGATACTGTGCGTGTATCATCTCTTACAACGTTGTTCATATTTAGTCGAGAGCAAGGATAGAGTATCATCTCTCTTGATTGACTAAATGTAGCTATTCCACAGAACTAGAAATATTCTTCTATTGACTCTAAGACGGATCATGACTCTTCATGATCACTTACTATGCATAGATTCCGAAGTCAACTAGAAGTCATCAAGCTCTACTAGGTCTTGTGAACAACTAATCCCTTGTAGGGGATTGTAAGTCCTTTCGGCATGTCCATCTATACTCATGTATTCAGGTTATACCCAAGAGTACAATGTTCTCCCATATTTCGGATAGAGTTGTACAGTCAAAGTATAACCCTACGACATAGTGTTTGATGACATCCTCAAGTCTAAGATGATCCACACTACCAAATGATAAGAGACATTGCAAATCCAATGATACTCTCTACAATGAATCCTTGTGGAGTCTCTTAGCGGGTCAGTTCAGTACTATCTGTTCTCTAACAGATCCACCCACGACATCAGCTAAGGCATCAACATGCCTGCATTCCATGAGGTCCCTTCCTTGTATCACTATACAAGTAGATGATGTCGTACTAGTCTTATTGAGATTACCAATGCCCATTCTTGGTGATTCAAGACTAGGAACAAGTTTCAGGCAATAGACATGTAGTGTCCTCGATTCCTCATGATCATGATCCCTATCATAAATCATCGAGTAAACACCTATTCTATTCCTTTCTATTCCTTGGGCCTTTATCTTTAATCTCATATTAACCATAAAATATAGGCGAGACATAAATATGATAAAGATAAATTATGCTCAAATATATTAATCATGAAATATCAAACGATACAAGGTGTTCACAGATTGTCTCTACGACACCTACATACTAACAGTTCATTATATCCAAAACCTAATCTCAAGAAACTAAATCTTCTTGAGATAAAGAAAACCCAAGAACCTTAACTCCTCAATCTTGCCGTCGCCTAGCAAGCGCCCAAGGAAAGAGAGATCAAAGAGAAGGAGTTCTCAAGGCAATCAGGAGATATCTGTGTGGATCAACGTTAGAGGATGTCATACTCTTTGAGGTATTCAGTGATCTAAGGTAATCCTAAAACCCCTAATGTATTTTAATGAGTAGATCATGGGAGTTCCTCATGAATAACTATATGATACATTATCAATATTCCTAGGAATATCCCATGAGTATTGGGATGACTCATGAGTACCATCATAACGATTCTTATGAGCGCCTATAAAAGTTACGGGAATCACATGATCAATATTCCTGGGAATATCCGATGAGTATTGGGATGACTCAAGAGTACCAATTTTATTTAATCACATGTTAGAAGTCTGGAAACATTAAATGATCATTTATTATCATGACTACCGTAAGAGTTATGGGTTCTCATGATAACCTTATAGGAAGTAAAGCCTAAAAGGGACAACCTTATAAAGCCACAGGTTTAAATGATGGTCATGAGAATTTCTCATGATAACCTTATAGGAACCAATGAGATTTTACTTTATCGTTTAATTTGGGAGACCTCATGAGATATAGTTAAAGAGTTACAGGATCCTATGAGTAGTTATGGGTTTTAACTCATGAGTACCATAAAATTTATGGGTTCTCATGAGCGCCCATTAAGACTCATATATGTATAATGATTATATTTATCATGGTATTTAGATTCATGCTCTCCCGTAAGAGTTACGGGTTCTCATGAGTGCTCATAAAGAGTCACAACTCTTATGTTTATGATATTTAGTTCCACGAGCACCCGTAAAGAGTTATGGGTTCTCATATATTAACTTATTTAATTAACTCATGAGTACTGTTAAGTGTTACAGATTCTCATGAATACAAGAAAGAGTGTAATACCCTAATTTTCATAATTCGTATAAACATTGTATTTTGTCAAATAATTAACAAAATAAAAAGGTGAATATGTGTCTCAAAGGATTATAATCTATTGGTTATATTCTTATCGTTTTGGAATTAATTAACCAATGGTTAATTATGAGACTACATTTAAGGGCTATTAAATGTGATATAAATAGCACCTAGAATAATAGCTAATTTATAACCAAAAGAGATAAGGAAAGGTTATGAAGACACTTAATTAAATTAGAACACATTAGCAAATGCTAATTGACAATTAAGCTTGCACTAAATAAAGATTAGTAGCATATGTCTTCAACTTGATAAAAGACAATGGAAATAAGTAATGATTAAAGTGCATAAAGCTTAATTAATAAATTAAGCACTAATGACCATGATTAACTAACAAACCAATAGGGCATGGACATATGGCATTATGGGACACCTAAGCCTTGATTATGTCATCAAGATGACATCACAAAGCCCCCAAAAGTCCTCTAGCATAGGTGGAGGGAGATGATTAAGTCTTGTAAAGTGAATTAGATCCAATGGTTGAGATTAAAGAAGAGGCACATGGTGGCGTCCATATTTGGCTTGAGATTTCCCTATAAATAGAGGGCTCCCCTCTTCATTTTCTTCACACCAAAACTCAATTCAAATTGATTGAGATAGAGAGCAAGGCAAAAAAATAGGAGCAAGGAGAAGAAGGAGTAAGAACTTCAAGAGTTAAGTTCTTGAGCTCTAACTTTTTAGTTCTTAGTAAATTATAGTTTAATTTAGGAAATGATTAGGAAAATTCCTTTTCATGTTTGAAAGTCTCTATGCTTTTAAAATGCAAAATGGAGTGAAAAACATGTTAGGGAACAAGTTTTGAAATCAATGGATCAAGATTCTGAAAATTGTAGAATTTCCAGTTTAAGCTTTTTATTGGCAGCGAATATTGTGTCTATTATTTTATGTATCAAATGAAGTTCTAAAATCATGAAAGTTTCCAGATATGAAGTATACATATAGGGCTTTCTAAATATATATAATATGTAACGTTTTGAGTTCTACACAAGGAGTTATATAGTTTTGAAGATAAGCCTTATTTACTAGACTTAAATCTGAACATTGTTTGAAACCAAAACCTGGGAATGATTCTTGATGTTATGCCTTCTAAGAATATTTTTACTTGAAAATAGACATGTCAAGGGTCATGAGGAATTTTGAAACACTCAAAAATGATTTTTGTAGAATTAATTATAATTTTTCAAAGTTGCTGAAAAATCTACCCAGAAAATCCAGCAATTGCATTTTTAAGAAAACGTAAGGGCAAAATTGTAATAACAAATCCACCAAGGGTAGAAATGTCAAAATAGGTGAAAATATCCTTTTGATATTATTCTAGGAAATATTCTATTAATTATAATATCATGGAAAATGAAATAATCCAACAGTAACATTATAGTATATCTAGGGAGTCCGGAGTCGGATTCAAAAGGTTGGGCATTTTGGCAATTACGCGGTGAAAGGTACGCACGCGTACTGTAACTTTAACTATGATGTGTCTTGTATGCATGTATATGATCGAATGATTCATGAAGTCGTGGATAAGACTAGGTCTTGGGTCATGCACCGTGACTAAGTTTATGGGGCTAAGGTCACCTGTTTATATACATTTAGCTTTATGCGGGTTATAGTCTTGATAACGCCATAGGATTGTTTTCCTAGCGTTGAGGACACGAGGAATTGTAGTGGCACTGGTTAGTGCAAACATTGCAAACATTACATTTGTTGTGTGCTATGTATTGTTGTGCTGTTAACATTACATTTGTTGTGTGCTATGTATTGTTGTAACCTTACATCTACTGTGTGCTATGTATGATTGATGCTGAAATGTAATGAATATATGTCATATATACTGTCATTACTTGAACATGAGGTTAACTGTTTTCTAAGATTCAATGGGTATTGAATCTCAGACTTGACTAAGGTTCAAGAAAGGAACCATGATCAATTGAGGACACGTGGACCGTAAAAAGGCACCAATGGACGGAGCCGAGAAGAGGCGTCGGTCAGAGCGAATGCCACAAGAGGTTCATCAGAGTATAGTTTCTGGCATGAATCCGATAGAGTTATTTCAAACCATTTGGTGCTTAAACTAAGAAAGAGTCGGTCTATGCGGTTCAGAAATAAGTCATCGTGAAAGACGGGGAGACTTCCACTAGACTTTACCTGGCCTGACCAATGGTTTGATTAACTATATTGGGTTCCAAGCCACAAGTCTAGTTAAGGCTTGATTTAAGATTGTATAGTTACTATGTCAAGAGTTGTAATTATACAAGTTATGTATTATTGTATCACATGAATATTCCTTTGGAAAATTTTTAATTTACTAACTTAGGCCTGGGCATTTTATATCAGTTACTCATTGTTCAAACGTAAGTGCATGCTCTTCGTTCCGCATTACTTGAACCGTAGCACTTTGTATTCCTAAATACTACGTGTCAACGAACACAGTAAGTAGTATGAAATTTGGGGTGTTACAAAGAGTTACGGTTACACATTCTAAATTTCGTTGTAAATAGTGAAGACCAAAAAGTTTTGTTTTTCCTACTCGTGAGTTTGCGATTGAATGTCAGGCACCACCCAAATTTAACCAACAACAAGATACAAGTAGCCCTTATTTATTAAATACTGGGTGAAAGTTTAGTCCATATGAAAATACCTCTATAAGTGAGAGATTACGAGTCAGGTTTTTGATCTTACCTCTAATGGGAAAGAATGGAAACAAAAGCAAAGAAAAAAGGAGGACAGGTCAAGAGGAAGAGAGGGGAAAGAAGAGAAAGAAAGGGGGTGGTTCATGTAAGTGAGGAAAAAAGAAAGAAAGACAGGACATGTGAGAGAAAAGAAGAACGGGGAAAAAATAAAGTGAAAGAGAAAAGAAGAAGGAAAAGAAGAAAAGAAGGATAGAAAGAAAAAGAAAGAGCCGAGGGCTGTGGCATTATCAATAATGTCTCGTAAATGAATGACTACTATCACCCTTATTTATTAAATACTGGATATTCAATATATCAAGTACTGGGAGAAAGTTTAGTCCATATGAAAATACCTGTATAAGTGAGAGATTACGGGTCAAGTTTTTGATCTTATCTCTACTGTAAAACCCTAAAATTCATATTCATTATAAACATTATATGTTGGTAAGTAATACCCATTAGAAATAGGTGAATATGTGGTCTTAAAATTGAGTAACATATTTATGTTAATTTAGGGAATTTTCTCTAAGAATTAAGGTAATCAAAAACCAAATTCTCTAATTTTATTTTGGGATCATAAATTGCCCTATAATTATTGAATTAATACATGGTGCATAAATGGCCATGAAAAGCTAAAAAGTTGTGAGGAAGTGAGGAAATAATTAAACCAATTAGAGAAAATTGCCAACAATTAGTGGATAATTCAATCTATGTTAATTGAATTATTTTCATAAACATTCACAATTAATTTAGTGGCATATATTAAAGGCATAATTAAGGATGTATTACCTTAATTAAGAAACATGGGCTAGTAAAGGGCTAGGATAGATTAGCATAGAAGTGGTTTCTAATTAATCTTAGAACCAATCATATTTTGACAATTCCACTTAACTACTTTATTAGGGATGCTAATTAAGATTAGATATGGAAGGCTAAGATTAAATTTAATAAAGCCAAATCCAAAGGCCTTAATTAAGCCTCATAAAGCTTAATCCATGAGAAAAGGTTTTGACCAATGAGAGAGAGAGAGAAAAGAATTAACGCAAATTTGATAATGGTTTGAAATCCAGTAAATATCTGATGTACACAGTAAAATGAGAATTTATACAAATTTAAATAGTTGTGAAGAAGTAGGAACCTTGGAGAAAATATAAGGACTTATCTTGAACCCACATAATTTAACCTCGAAAGTAAGTCTAGTAAAGGCTATTTTTGCAAACGTTGAAGAATAAGCTTAGTACAAATGCAAGGGAAATCTAATTAGACCATAAATCTTGATATCCAACTACTAATCAAGATACATACACAGAATTCAAAAGTATTGGTAATTGATCAAGCAACCAAAAATAGATTTCATTAAAGTAAATTAATCAACAATGACACCTAAGCTTTGATGATGTCATCAAGATGACATCACAAGGATGACATCACAAGAGCACATGTTTTATAATGAAGGGTGAGGATTAAAACTTCTTGATTAAGTTTAGATCTAATGGTTGAGATTAAGGAAGAGGCAAATGGTGGGGCCCACATTGGGCTTGAGATTACCATTTTAACCTTGAGATTTTCCCTATAAATAGAGGCCTTGCCTCTCCTCATTCTTCACACCAAATCAACCACCAAGTGGTGATTTCTAAGAAGGAGGAAGGAGTTCAAGAGCTTCAAGAGGTAAGCTTGTCTTTAGTTTTAGTTTCTAGTCTTTAGTTTTTAGAATTCTTAGATAGAAGTAGTGTAGATTTTAAATATTCTAGAATAAATTTTATTTACATGTTTTTATGGTCAAAATTGGCTTAGTTTTGAAAAAATGATGAGAGAGGTTATATAGAAAATTTTTTGGAAGGAAATCATCAAAGTAACAAAGTTCTGGCGAAATTTCATCGGTTTTGAAAATTCTGGAATCAGTGATGAATATGCCAAAATTTCATATTGAAAATATAGTCAAAAAATTCTGGGAAAATTCATGGTTAAATTAGACTCATAGGGCTTTTTAAATATTCCAATAACATGTTAAAATGATTTCTGTAGAGGGAGATAAAAATTCTCAAAATTGGGCTACAAATTTCTGGAAAAATTCTGGGCGGAGGCTCAAAAATTTAAACCTGGGAGTATTCCATGTAATCTGGGAAAAATTTATTATTTTTACTTGAAAATAGACATCTTAAGGATTCCAAGGAATTTTACGGATCCTCTTTTCGATTTTTCTAGAATTAATTATGATTTTTCAAAGTTAGATAAAAATCTGTCCAGAATTCTGGACCAGCGTTTTTGAAGAATTAAATGTGATAAGTTGAGAGATAATCCTACCAAGGGTAAAAAGGTCATTAGTGACTGAGATATCTGCTAGGAAGTTATTGGGAATTAATAGATATGACATTACCGTTATAGGTTGAACACGATCACAGTCCAAACGTCAACGTACCGACATCATGACTAAGGTACGTCCGCGTACTGTAACTTTAACTCTGATGTGTCTTGTATGCACATATGTGATAGAATGATTTATGAAGTGATGGAAAAGACTAGGTCTTGGGCCAGGCACTGTGACTAAGTTTATGGGGCTTAGATCACCTATTTATACATTCAGCTTTATACGGGTTATAGTCTTGTGATGCTACCAAAATTTAACTAAGCACCGCAAGTGTACGGGTCATGAAAATAGTGAGTGGTAAATCAAGGTCATCCCACAGAGACTCAATCCAGCTAGTGATTAGGTGTTAAATTTCCTTTCTTTCATTTAAGTTGAGCAAATCAAAATTGTATCCAATAATTATAAAAAGAATTTTAATAAAAACAAGAAAAACTTTCAAGCAGAGAGAGAATTCAAATATCAAGGAGAACAACCTAGAGCTATTAATCCCTTATTTGTTTCTTAGATTTTATTCCCACTAAATTAATTCTAACTTAACTTAATCAGTTAATCTAGAGTATTAATGTTTATAAGTGCCTGTCGGTCCACTTATACACCTACCTCAAATAATTATGCAATGTCTCACACAATTAATTAAGATGCAATTCAATTCGGGCTCACTCTAATTTGATTATGTGGAGCTTCTAGGTATATGTCTATCCTAGACGCAAATTAGATTAAAATCTAATTCCACATTATTTAATCCAATGTCAATTTAAGATTTCCTTCGTCAAGTTTAATCCTAAATCCCCAAACATGTTTAATGGTGGCCAATCACTAAACAATGAATAATCAAAATAAGATTAAATAAACTGAATTACCATTAAGCAAAACTAATTAGTGGGAACAATTTCTAAGTCTCAAACAAGTTCATAATACTCTAAGTTGCAAAGTAAATTCAGCCACACATGGCTTTAAACATCATCACAGCAAAACCAATAAATTCAGAGTTAAAAACCATAAAAGGAATCAAAGGCAAATGAGTAAAGTTAAGACAAACAGCCCCCACTAATGCTCCTCTGCTTTCCAATTCCAGACGTGAGCTCAGTGTGCAGCGAAGAAGATGACGATGAAGCTCCCTCAAGTGCCGCAGCTGCTCTGTCGTTCCTCCTCAAGTCATCGTCCCACACTGTAGCTGGCTCTCTGCATCTTTTTCTTTGCCCAAAAATATCTCCAATAGATAATGAACAGTGCGCCTCCTCTCAGCTCCCTGTTTCTCTTTTTCTCCCTTTTTTTTTTCTCTTTCGGTCCAGTAGCCTCCCCCTTTTTACCGTAGCTTTTCTTAGGTTTTAATTGATTCAATTCATTTGCTCCAACCGTGTCGTGCTTCATTGGGCCTTCAATCATCATCTTCAAGTTTTGCTCCTTTTCCTTTCCCACATGCAGACGGGGCCTTTTAGGGATTCATTGGTTTTCAATTGGTGGGCCCAATTCCATTCAATCCATAATTTCCCTTCTCTCCAAAAATGACAACGTTCCAATCAAGCACCTTCCTTTTCAAAACATTTGATTCATTTTCATTCCCACATATCCACGTCATCGGAGAAAAGAAAAAGAAATATTTCAAAATAATAATAAAAACTAATATAAAGCGCGGGTTGTGGTAATATCGCATATATTTTTTTTCTTTTCAAAACTAGAAACTATTATTATTATTCCTAAGCTAAACTGTTTTTATTTTATTTTAAATCTAAGATTTTTATAATCAAAATTCTACCAATAATGCACCACTTTGGTTTCTCTTAAAATAATATCATCTCATAGAAATCTCCTAAAATTGCTTAGATAACTCTCCAAATATCTTCAAAATGTACCTTAAATATACTAAAATTGGAGAGTTATCATCTTGATAATCTTTGTTGAGTTTTCCTAGCGTTGAGGACATGAGGGGCCATCGTGGCCGGCTAGTGCAAACGAGGGGATGGCTTTACATGTCTTGTGTGCTATGTCTTGTTGATATGTTAATCTTGCATCTGCTGTGTGCTTATGTATTGATTACCGCCGTAATGTCATGAATATCTCGTCATCCATATATTGTATTACCCGAGCATGAGGTTAAGCGTTACCCGAGGTTCAATGCCCATTGAACCTCGCTCTTAACATAGCGTCGTGGTCGGGAGGACCGAGGATCGAGGAGAAAGGCAAGCGGCACGCATAGGGACTCCGCCGAAGACTTTCTTCTTTTGTTATTCACTTTTGAAAACACTCGGTATAACGTACCGCTACCGTAATCCCCGACGGACTTACGGCATTTTAAATATAAATATCAGTTACTCAATCGCTCCGATGCTCTACTCTGATGAAAAAAAAATTATTCCGCTTTTGAAAATGGGATGTTACATCTACTAGGAAATAATGGAAACAAAAGCAAAGAAAAAAGGAGGACAGGTCATGATGAAGAGAGGGGAAAGAAGAGAAAGAAAGGGGGCGGTTCACGTAAGTGGGAAAAAAAAGAAAGAAAGACCAGACGTGTGAGAGAAAAAGAAGAAGGTAAAAAAAAAAAAAAAAAAAGAAAGAGAAAGAGAAAAGAAGTAGGAAAAGAAGGATAGAAAGAAAAATAAAGAGCCGAGGGCCGTGGCATTATCAATAATGTCTCGTAAATGAATGACTACTATCGCACTTATTTATTAAATACAAGATATTCAATGTATCAAGTACTAGGTGTAAGTTTAGTCCATATGAAAATACCTCTATAAGTGAGAGATTACGGGTCAAGATTTTGATCTTGCCTCTAATGGGAAAGAATGGAAACAAAAGCAAAGAAAAAAGGAGGACAGGTCATGAGGAAGAGAGGGGAAAGAAGAGTAAGAAAGTGGGCGGTTCACGTAAGTGGGAAAAGAAAGAAAGAAAGACAAGACGTGTGATCGAAAAGAAGAAGGGGGAAAAAGGAAAGTGAAAGTGAAAAGAAGAAGGAAAATAAGAAAAGAAGGATAGAAAGAAAAATAAAGAGCCGAGAAATTTGTGGCATTATCAATAATGTCTTGTAAATGAATGACTACTACCGCACTTATTTATTAAATACTAGATATTGAATATATCAAGTACTAGGTGAAAGTTTAGTCCATATGAAAATACCTTTATAAGTGAGAGATTACAGGTCAAGTTTTTGATCTTATCTCTACTGGGAAAGAATGGAAACAAAAGCAAAGAAAAAAGGAGGACAGGTCATGAGGAAGAGAGGGGAAAGAAGAGAAAGAAAGGGGACGGTTCATGTAAGTGGAAAAAAAAGAAAGAAAGACAGGACGTGTGAGAGAAAAAGAAGAAGGTAAAAAAAAAAAAGAGAAAAGAAGAAGGAAAAGAAGAAAAGAAGGATAGAAAGAAAAAGAAAGAGCCGAGGGCTGTGGCATTATCAATAATGTCTCATAAATGAATGACTACTATCGCACTTATTTATTAAATACTGTATATTCAATATATGAAGTACTGGGTGTAAGTTTAGTCCATATGAAAATACCTATATAAGTGAGAGATTACGGGTCAAGATTTTGATCTTGTCTCTAATGGGAAAGAATGGAAACAAAAGCAAAGAAAAAAGGAGGACAGTCATGAGGAAGAGAGGGGAAAGAAGAGTAAGAAAGTGGGCGGTTCACGTAAGTGGGAAAAAAAGAAGAAGAAAGAAAGACGGGACGTGTGATCGAAAAGAAGAAGGGGGAAAAAGGAAAGTAAAAGTGAAAAGAAGAAGGAAAATAAGAAAAGAAAGATAGAAAGAAAAATCAAGAGCCGAGGGCTGTGGCATTATCAATAATGTCTTGTAAATGAATGACTACTATTGCACTTATTTATTAAATAATAGATATTCAATATATCAAGTACTAGGTGAAAGTTTAGTCCATATGAAAATACATTTATAAGTGAGAGATTACGGGTCAAGATTTTGATCTTATCTCTACCGGGAAAGAATGGAAACAAAAGCAAAGAAAAAAGGAGGACAGGTCATGAGGAAGAGAGGGGAAAGAAGAGAAAGAAAGGGGGCGGTTCATGTAAGTGGAAAAAAAGAAAGAAAGACGGGACGTGTGAGAGAAAAAGAAGAAAAAAAAAAGAAGTGAAAGAGAAAAGAAGAAGGAAAATAAGAAAAGAAGGATAGAAAGAAAAAGAAAGAGCCGAGGGTCTGTGGCATTATCAATAATGTCTTGTAAATGAATGACTACTATTGCACTTATTTATTAAATAATAGATATTCAATATATCAAGTACTAGGTGAAAGTTTTAGTCCATATGAAAATACCTTTATAAGTGAGAGATTACGGGTCAAGATTTTGATCTTATCTCTACTGGGAAAGAATGGAAACAAAAGCAAAGAAAAAAGGAGGACAGGTCATGAGGAAGAGATGGGAAAGAAGAGAAAGAAAGGGGGCGGTTCACGTAAGTGGGAAAAAAAAGAAAGATAGGACGTTTGAGAGAAAAAGAAGAAGGTAAAAAAAAGAAAGTGAAAGAGAAAAAGAAGAAGGAAAATAAGAAAAGAAGGATAGAAAGTAAAAGAAAGAGCCGAGGGTGTGGCATTATCAATAATAATGGCTTGTAAATGAATGACTACTATTGCACTTATTTATTAAATATTAGATATTCAATATACAAGTACTGGGTGAAAGTTTAGTCCATATGAAAATACCTCTATAAGTGAGAGATTAAGGGTCAAGATTTTGATCTTATCTCTACTGGGAAAGAATGGAAACAAAAGCAAAGAAAAAAGGAGGACAAGTCATGAGGAAGAGAGGGGAAAGAAGAGAAAGAAAGGGGGCGGTTCATGTAGGTGGAAAAAAAAAAAGAAAGAAAGACGGGACGTGTGAGAGAAAAAAAGAAGGTAAAAAAAAAAAAAAAAAAAAGTGAAAGAGAAAAGAAGAAGGAAAATAAGAAAAGAAGGATAGAAAGTAAAATAAAGAGCCGAGGGCTGTGATATTATCAATAATGGCTTGTAAATGAATGACTACTATCGCACTTATTTATTAAATACTAGATATTCAATATATCAAGTACTGGGTGAAAGTTTAGTCCATATGACAATACCTTTATAAGTGAGAGATTACGGGTCAAGTTTTTGATCTTATCTCTACTGGGAAAGAATGGAAACAAAAGCAAAGAAAAAAGGAGGACAGGTCATGAGGAAGAGAGGGGAAAGAAGAGAAAGAAAGGGGGCGGTTCAAGTAAGTGGAAAAAAAAGAAAGAAAGATAGGATGTGTGACAGAAAAAGAAGGTAAAAAAAAAGAAAGTGAAAGAGAAAAGAAGAAGGAAAATAAGAAAAGAAGGATAGAAAGAAAAAGAAAGAGCCGAGGGCTGTGGCATTATCAATAATTTTTCATAATTGAATGACTACTATCGCATCCTTTTATGAATAAAGTAATGGCTTTTATAACGTCCAAATTAATAAAGAACCAAGTTTCTATATAACCTCTTGACTGGTACATATGAAGACCGTTTAAAATTACTACTATAACTTTTTCGATAGCAAGGGGCACTGCATAAGTCATACAGCTGAAACCACAAATCCACAGGTTAGTCTATCTCGAATCAATGGCGGCGGCCCCCCTATATAAAAAATAATAATAAAAAAATTGGTGGATGCATGCGTTGGAATTGAACTCTTGTCTTGTGAGTTGAATAAAATATGCTCTAACCATCAAGCCACATGAACGAAGAATATAATGATGTAGTTTGATATTTACTTACCTATGTATATTTTGTTAGATATACATGGGGTTAAAGATATATTAAATGCCTATTATTATTATTATTATTTTCTTATGATGTACTTTGATATGCACTCATCTTTTCCGAAATCACCTTCCATTATTATATATAGTTTCCTATTTCTTTTTTATGATGTAATTTAATATGCATATCAAGAGGTGCCATTTAATATATCCCCAACCTTTAATATATGCCAATCCACCGAAATTGTGTTCATCTTCTTCCTCTCCCTCACTGCTTGTCCGCCATTTTTTAAAAATAAGGTACTTAAAATTACTTCTTTTCATTAAAATTTTTTTATGAAATTTATTATACATGATTTTTTATATTGATTATAGAAAAAGGGTTAAAATAATAAATTTTATATTGATTAGAGAATATTTTAGGGTTTGAATTTTAAGTAAGTTTTGAGTTTTGTTAAAATATGGCTATAAACCCCTTTGTTAAAAAGATGAGAAGATAAACGATGACTAATAGTTAACTTTAATCGGTTTACTTTTATTATTAATATTATTTTAAAATCATATTAGTCATGAAATAATTCATGCTTTTTTTATGAATACCAATTTCTTGATGATTATTTGATTACATACATTGAAAAAGACCAATTTCTTGATGATTCTTTGATTACATACATTGAAAAAGAAATTGTTTTGAGTTTTAGCATAGATTCAATTATATATGAGTTTAATAATATGAAAACATGTAAAGTAAGAGTCAAATAAAATAATTTTAATTTATAATAGATTTCTTTCAATTTTTTGTATATTAGATCTGTTTCGTATTTCAAATACTTTTATTTATGATGCATCTTTTTATTTTTTTTTTCGCCCACTGTCAATAAAATTATTGGGTCTGCCACTATCTCGAATGACAACTCCACATCCACTATTGTCATGGGCAAGAGAAACCCATTAAGTTCATGCTTGATGTGTCCGTCTTGTTTAACTGTTGGTGTAGAATGTGGAACGTCTTACCAAATACCCATTCAAGCAATCACAAAAGACAATTTAATATATTTTTAATATTTATTTTTTTTAAAAAAATCTGTTTAAATTGAGATTTGTAACACATCATCTAAGAGAACCATGCATACCATTCAATTAATCAAATTACATTACAAGGCATGAAAGACTCCATCCCAAACGATATAAAGCCCAAACAACATTGTTATATAGTAATTACGTACAAAAACATTACTTAACATCAACATCAAATAAATTGACCAAAGCTATTTTTTTTAAAAAAATATCTCATGGGGATATAATTCAAATTGGTGAAATTTTCAATTACCCAGCTGAAAGATAATCAAAATCTCCTTTAAATCATAATTATTTTAAAAGGAAGTGTAAATGAGAAACCAAAAAGTCTAATGAAATTTTCAAAAAGTTGAAGATAACATAAAAAAATTTATTCATTTAAATATGGATATAATTTATTTTAAGAACTTATGCTCTTGAGAATTCTAAATTCTAAATTGAGAGTAAAATATGGATATAATTTATTCACTTAGAATAATAAATGGCGTGAGTGGCAATAAAAAAAATGAAGGAGAAGTGGTGGAGTGTAGACAGATGGAATCCTTCGGAAGTGGATAAAATATGTGGTGCTTTCCTGAATGAAGGGTCATGGATTAACGGTGAATTACTCCGTTAACAATGATGTTGTGAAAAGATACAAGAAGCACTTATTTATTAAATATTGGATATTCTTTATATAAACTGGGTGAAAGTTTAGTCTATATGAAATACCTTTATAAGTGATAGATTACGGGTCAAGTTTTTAATATTATCTCTAATGGGAAAGAATAGAAAGAAAAGCAAAGAAAATAGGAGCACAGGACATGAGGAAGAGAGTGGAAAGAAAAGAAAGAGAGGGGGTGGTTCATGTAAGTGGGAAAAAAAGAAAGATAGAGAGGACGTGTGTGAGAAAAGAAGAAGAAAAAAAGAAAGTGAAAGAGAAAAGAATAAGGCAAAAAAAGAAAAGAGTGGTAGGTAGAAAGAAAAAGAAAGAGAGGCTGTGGCATTATTCCTATATTAATTTAATTTGTTGTAGATATCATTATCTTTCCACATGTTTTTGTAAGAGTAATAGGAAAAAGTTAACCTTCTCTTTTATTAGTATTATTCAATATTTAAAATTATCATATTAAATATAAGAAAAAACTAACATGTTGGATAATATGAGCACTAAGTTAATGGGAGAATCGAGGTTTTAGGAAAGGGATTAGAGAATAAAAAAGTTTCAATACTAAGTAAACAATATAAACATATTGTCATTTTCTATGCGAGAACTTTTGATTGTATACACTTCAAATGTTATCGGATTTTATGTGATTAAATTCTTTCTCAAGAACTTATAGTAATTTTCCCAAGATTAACATCTAATAAACTAAACCAATATGGCTATGAATTTTGATGTTGATTCTCTAACCTATAATTAAAAAACAAAAGAAATCAATGTGGTCTCCTAACTCCTAATGTTAAAATTTGGACCACACCGTACGAGTCAATTATCTAATAATTGTCAAGAAATTAAAAAATGGCTCAATATTTTGATTATATATGCTGATTATTTAAGATAATAAGCAAAATACATTCATTTTAAGAACAACTTTTTTTTTTTTTAATTAAAAGAGCACATTTTTAAATTCAAATTATTATATATTTAATTTTTATCCCTTGATAATTAAATTAAATTCTGTTCCTTAAATATATCAAAAAAGAATATTTATAGGAATTTAATGTTTAGTCCTTATAATTTAGCCTCATTTTTTTTTGGCTCTTTAATCCCTCAAATTTATTTCTGTCTAAAATGTTAATTCTTATATTTTAATAAAATATGGACCATTTTGCCCCTTAAGAAATTAAAACCAATAATTTGAAATTATAGTGACTAAAACCAAAATGAAAATAAACTATGAGAACCAAATATTGTATTAACCCAATTTTTATATCACTGTAAAATTAAGATGCATGTTTGCTCATTCCAAATGTTTTTTCTTTATAATGCCCCATCGTATGCATCTCAATAAAACAGGTTTGACAGAAATAAATAACCTTCTTTATAAATCTTGTTTTGAATCTAAATTTCATCTTCATTTAATATCATAATACTCTCCAAAACAGTTGAAATAAAAATATACAAATCATACAATTCTACCTCTTGTCTTAATATAAGATAGAATTGATTAATTTTGATATATTAAATAAACTAAATAAATTATTTTAAAGTATTTATATTTATTATTTTCTCAAAATTTCTCTGTCTAACTTTTAAATTATATATAATATAATGATACACATATATATTTCAAAGAGATAATGTAAAACATGATATAATTAAGTAATTTATTTTACTTTATTGATTTCTCCAAATTAGTTAATTATATCTTAAATTAAGGACCAAAGGTAGTAGTATTTATTAGCTGACCTAATCATAATCTTTGTAATTATAATTAGGTGTATAAATCCAAAAGTTAAATACCTATTTTTTGTTTAAAGTTAAATACCTATTTTAACATACAAATGTCTAACCTTTAAAAATGGGCTGTTAGGACCAATAATTCACGTAATTCCTTATTTTTACCATTTGGGTTATAGGCATGATCGTAAATTGAGTTCTATTGATCTTTTTCTGTTTTTCTTTCTTTTTTCGTTTTTAAAATAAAATCTTCTAGATTTGCAAAATAAGTTAGAAAAGCGGACGAAAACTCATTGCACTTTGGGGAAAAAACATCACTTTAGAACAACCGTCTCTAATTTTCTACATGATGATGTTGATATTTGATTGCAAACTTGACCAAAAACAAACAAAAAGAAAAAGAAAAGAATTGACTGCTTGTTTTGCTCTTTTTTTAGTTACATCAGAAAAATTGAACCTAACTTAATAAATAAAGGTGCATTATATTGTTTTATCAACTGAACTAATTATAATATTTAAAGTTATAATACAGATGTAAGAATCCAAAAACTAATTACCTATTTTAACATCCAATGTGTGATCTCTTAAAAATCGGATGTTGGGCCAATAATAATTCAGTTAATTCCTTTCAATGTGTTGGTTTGTTGGATTAAACTTTGAATAAGCTTATAATTTTGCTTCCCATATTTTTCAGAATCTACTAAGATTTTTTTTTAAATATATTATATATGAGTTAAAGGAAAGTTTAGGTGAGTTCACTGAGTTGGGTGTCAAAGCATATCTCTATATTTAAATAGTGCATACAAACAAATAGACTTACTAATAATGTCTTCTATAGTCAACATGATTTGTAAGGGGATTATATAACAATTCTGATGTAAAATGAAATGTTGTCTATATCAACAATTTGATTTGTAATGTGTTAAAAGAGGAGAATTTTTTTTTTTTTTTTTTTTTTTAATGAATTTTCAGCCTTTACGGCTCTACCCACATATGAAGTTGAGTTGTGGAAGATGATGTGTGTTTATATATATATATATATTTTAAAAAATATATCTAGACTAATTCAAAGTTTAGGTCTAGAGAGTGTTTGGATTAGCTTTTGAAAAAAAATGTGTTAAATGTGCTTTTTCAAAATACATTATGAGATGAATAGGTTCTGTGAATAAAAGTGATTTTGATAAAATGATAGCATTTGGATATTATTATTAAAATAGTTTTTTTATGCTCAAATTACCAAAAAGGACGTGAATTAGACAAAAAGAGAAGAAATTTGGCCAAAAAGAAACAAAATAACTTAAATCTTTTTTGTTGATAACCTCAGACCAATCAATCGAATATTGGTTAATATGTAATCGATTGAATACTACTTGAAACGGCTATTTTGCTCAAAAATGGAATTTTCCAAATGTTCCTAGAAATTCTTGCTCCCATTGGACCATTTGTATCTATTAGCTTTTGTGATAATTGCATATAAAGATAAGATTTTATTGTAAATATTTTTAACATTAAATTTCAAAATAAATACAAAAAATTAAATAAATTTGTCTACAAAATTAAAATTATAACATTAGTCAATTATGTAACATGATAAAAAATAGCTCAAATATATATATATGTACTAATAATTTGTATATACTAGAATCATTTACAAAACAGTAATTATCTAAAGTAATACTATATTTTAGATTGAAATAAATACTCCTTTTGGTCCTAAATATAAGACGAGTTGGCTTTTTTGGAAAGATTAAAGAAACTAAATAAGTTACTCAATCATATCATATGTTGTGTATCCTTAAATTATATATCATTTTATTAGTCAAACTAATTAGTTTGGGGGAAAAATTAAAATATAAATACTATAAAATAATTTAATTAGTTTTCTTAAACTCTTCAAAAAGTCAACTTTAATTTATATTTAACACCAAAGGGAGAGTAATAAATTTTGACATAGTTGTTTTTCTAATAGGAAAATTGATTCTGAAAATAAATAAATAAAATAAAATCCCACATATGAGAAAATAGCAAAGAGATTTGGAAAAAAAAAGGTAAATGGGTTGAATCCAAATCGAAGGTTTTGATCCACGGGATGGACATGAATCGTTCAGACAGTAGCCTACCTTTTAGGATGAAGAGACGGTAGTTTCCTATTACTTTGTCTTTTGCAATGACAATTAACAAGAGTCAGGGTCAGTCATTACAAAATGTTGGGTTATACTTGACGAAGCCAGTGTTCACACATGGACAGTTATACGTTGCTTTATCAAGAGTCACCAATATTGCTGGACTGAAGATTCTTATACAAGACGTTCTTGTAATACCTAAAATTCTTATTTATCATAAGTAGTAATTTTGATAAATAATACATGATAAATAAGGGAGAATATGTTGCCTCTAAATTTTGGTAGATTATTATTAGTTAGATTTTAGGCAATTTTTCCTTGAAATTAAATTAATCAAGGGCCAATTTTAAGATTATAATTAGGGATCATAAAGTACCATAAAGATTATCATATTAAACCATAGTTTTTATGTAACCAAGAGAAGCAAGAAAATGCTATGGAAATACCTAAACCAATTAAAAGAAATTAACAACAATTAGTGGGTAATTAAATTTACACTAATTAAAGTAATTGTATAAATTTTCATAATTAATCTAGTGACTTGTTAAAAGGCATTAATTAAGATTTTTTCAACATAAATGGAAGGTTGAGATTGAGTTTATGTTAAATTCAATGGTTCTAATTAATTACATAATTAATCCTAATCCATGTGATAATGAGGGAACCAATAGGAAGTTTTGATTGTCATTTATGAGAGATAAATAAAACACAATTCCAAGAGTCAAAAATGAAGGAGGGGCATGGTTTTGGCTAGCTTGGAAGAGGGGAAAGAATCTTTGCATTATAATAAGGAAGAGCACATGGGAGGATTTATGAGGGAGACAAATTGGAAGGAGATGATGTACTTGGAGATAATGTAATTAATAGCAATTAAAGAATGGAAGAGGATAAACAAGGCACATGGGAGCATTGATGAATGGAAGAGGATAAGGGGGGAGAGAGAGAGAGAGAGAGAGAGAGAGGAGTGTGTGTGTGTGTGTGTAGTGAGATATTATTTGAATTAATTCAATATTAATTAAATTAACCAATGAGAAAAATCAAATAAAAATGGCTTAATCCTATGTAAATTAGATTAACCAATGGGAAGCTTTTAAGCCATAGAATGAGTCTTCATGAAAACCAAACAACATGAGCCCTTGATGAAGAAAAATAATCCAATGGGTGAGAATCTTGAACTTTCACTATAAATCGGCACCTTAGGCTTCTTCATTCTTCGCACCAAGCTCAACCCAAAATAGGTGAGTTTTAGAGAAGCAAGAATAGAGAGAGAATCATAGTGGGAAGCAAGAAGGAGGAGGAAGTTCTTCAAGGGTAAGTTTTCTTGTTCTTGAGTTCTTGTTTTAAGTTCATAGTTAGTTTATGTTTGATCTTTAAATCTTCCAAGAAGTTTTGATTTCATGTTTTTATGAGTAAAAATGTCTTTATTTCAAAAATATGATGGAAAATATTGTGGAGCAAAATTCTTGGAAGTTGAAGATCAAAATAGCGAAAGATTCAGTGAAATTTCCGGTAAAATTTCTGGGCAAACAGCGAAAGAAATGCTAATATTTTATGTTGAAAATGAAGCCCATAAATTATGAAAATTTTCAGAAATAAATTAGATATGTAGGGCTTTCCGAATATATATAATATGTAGCGTTTTGATCCCTGTACAAAGAGATATAATCGGTTGAAATTTGACCATTTTTCTGGACGAAATTCTGGGCAACGTTGAGAAAAATAAAACTGGGAATGATTCACAAATTCTAGGTAAAAACAAGTATTTTTCATCAAACATAGACATCCTAAGGATTCCGGGAATTTTACGGATCCTCGTTTCGATTTTTCTAGAATTAATTATGATTTTTCAAAGTTGATGTAAAATCTGCCCAGAAAATACAGTATTGCGTTTTTAAATAAATGTAAGGGCAAAGTTGTAAATAAAAAAATCCACCAAGGGTAGAGAGCTAAATAGAGGTGGAAAATACCTCTTAGGATATTATTCTAAGTGATATGGTGATATGTTAGGATATCCGGGAAGTCCTGGGCCGGATTCAAAGGTCGGACATATTGCTAACTACACGGTGAAAGGTACGTTTGAGTATAGTAACTTTAACTCTCATATGTCTTGCATGGCTTTGATATGATTGGTTGATTCATGATTGATTGTTTTCCAAACTGTGAATATCTGTCATATATACTGTTTATACTTTTCATATGAGGTTAATTGTTACCTGAGGTCCGATGGGTATTGGACCTCAGATTTGACTAAAGTTTAGGAAAGGAACCTGGAACAGAGAAGGCACCGGTAGATAGAGCCGTGAAGAGGCACTGATGGACGGAGCTGTGAAGAGGCACCGGTCAAAGCAAATGCCGGAAGAAGTTTAACAGAGCCTACCTTCTGGCATGAATCTAATAAGCTTACTTCAAACCATTTGGTGTCTAGAAAGGGTTCGTCTATGTGGTTTAGTCGATAAGTCGCCGTGAATTCGGGGAGACTTCCGCTAGACACCGGCCTGGCCAAATGGGTTGATTAACTGAGTTAGGTTCATCGCCTCAAGTCTAGTTAAGGCTTGGTTTAAGGTTGTATAGTAAGAATTGTAATTATACAAGCTCGAATTGTTGTATCACACGAATATTCCTTCGGGATTATTTTTAATATATCGGCCTATGTCGAGACATCGGCATATGTCCGGGCATTTTGTATCAGTTACTCATTGTCCAAACGTAAGTGCATGCTCTCTGTTTCCGCATTACTCTGAGTGATAGCACCTCAAACTCTGTCGATTTTTCTAAAACTAAGTGTCAAGCGACACAATTTGAAGTATGAAATTTGGGGTGTTACGGTTGCAAACGGTGGAAAATGTATAACCACCAATGTCGTATACAAGGAAATATTTAGAAATGTATTAGTGACATAATTGAACTATATTTGCTGTTTATTCTACATATTCAAAAGGTGATGCAGTTTGATGACTTCCATGTTCATGTCCTTTTGATGATGTTTTTGCAATGCAACATATATTGCTAAGCTTAAATCATGATAATGACAATGTGTGCATTTGTATGAAGGTTTTTTATGTTTTTGTGTATAGAATACTCTCCTGTAGAAAAAAGCCTCCAAACTTGCCATCTTAAGTTAGAAAGAGATAAATAAAATCTTCGAAAGTTTTTGTATTCAGAAAAAACCATCACACTGTAAAGTAACAGTTAAAACAAATTGCTTGCTCTATTTGGTTCACTGGTAGAACAGGAACGGATAAATTTGTGTAATACCCTTACATACAATATGTATTAATTAGTAACGCTAATTAGTTGTTTTCTTTAAAAAACCAAAGGGTTTACATTACACATATAGAAAGCTCATTTTCATGTAAAAGAGTCCCCCAAATTGATTTATACAATAAGTGAGAAGTACATGATATACTAACACTAAAGGGTGGGACAATGTATAAATCTCTTACCATGTGGGGTATGAGGAGGGATAGATGTGCGCAACCTTATCTCCACAATCAAAGAAGCTATTTCTAGGATTTGAACCCATGACCTCCATGTCACATGGTAGCAGGTAATGGGTTCAATTCTTAGAAACAACCTATTCAATTGTGGGGCTACGTGAAACAACCTATTCAATTGTGGGGGTACGACTGTGTATATGTATCTCTCTCCAGACCCCACTTGATAGGAACTTTGTGCACTAGGCAGCCCTTTATTGTTAGTCTATAATGTAATTCTAATTTATTTTATAAATATATATATATATATATATATATATATATAACGTTAAAAGCATTGAAAATGTCATGAACTATACAATAAAAATTAATTTTAGTTTCCATGGTTTGTGTATATTCTATGAAATAGGAAAGTGAACCAAAAATTAACAAGCTATTGATTGAGGTGGTAAGGGTCCTCACCCCCATGGGCAGAGCTAGGGGGCCCTAAAATTAACCAAAAATATTTATACATATGATCAATACAATCTAATTGTTGGTCATACAGTATATATCATATGACACAGTATATAAGAAATTTTTATTATACAGTACAGATTGTACAGATACATATGATCGGTTGGTCATGATGATCGTATGTCCATATATTAAAAAAACAAATCTTTTTAAAGTTTGTTATGATCATTGTATATATCATTTTTGCGAGTCGATTGTGATCTATGGAAAATAATCCACAAGTAAAATTGGCTTTCTTCTTCTGTTTCATTCAAAGGAGTGGCAGACATATTGAGATATAGGACAGTGCCTTCAGTTATATTAGACATAAACGTATTTTAATATTTTACTTATCATCTCTAGAAGATGATGAGCTACTAATTCGGCTTTAACAGATTTTAGAGTGTTTGTCATCTAATGGTCTTATTATTGACTTCTTTGCATGGATCTCTCACCGCTACAGTGAGACAATCCTTTTCCTTTTATACTCAATGATGATTAGTAGTTTGATACTATAATTCTCAGTTTCCTTCAGACTTAGGGAGCTTGAATCCAGACAAGAAAGCAGCTCGAAAAGGCTGCATGAGAAGCATGACACATAAAATTTTTTTTTAACTCCTATACACTTTGCTTTATAATATCGCCCCCCACGACTACAAATCCTAACTCCACCTTGAAGGTGGAATATCACCTAGAGGGGGGGGGTGAATAGGTGATCTAAAAAAAAAAAATTCGCTCTAATAAAATTAAACGAGAGATAGAGGATGAAAAGAGACACAAGGCAAATTATACTGGTTCGGTCAAATTCTCCGACCTACATCCAGTCCCCAAGCACTCTTGGGATTTCCACCAACTTTTCTTGTTTACAAACAATTACACACTTTGTAAACAAAGGATGGTTCTCTCACTCTCAGACTCAACTCTCCCTTACAAGTTATAATTGATACACCCTCACTTAAGGTTCCTCAACCTTAAGCTTTCACACTCAATGAAATAGATAAGTGTTTAATAACTCCTCACAAGTAGATTACAAATGAATACTCGAAGTACAAGTGAATATCCTAAGATATTAATGAAACAGTTGAAACAGCGAATAGCAATAAGTTCAAATTGAATGCACAGCGTTTCAGTAGTTGGCGAATTCAATGCTTCGGCTATTTATAGATGTTGTAAATAATGACCGTTGTTGAAGCTTGTGCGATAGCCATTGAGAGTCTTGAAAGTATCCGTTAGACTGATGGAATTTTTCTGTTAAAGCTTTTGTCGTTTGAATAATCTCGGTGGTATGGTAGTGACGACATTCTCTTTGTTCCTTTTATTTTGTCCGTTGAGAAATAGCATTTAATGCGCAATCGGAATAGCAGTGATAGCCTTACTTCATTCAGAGTATTGGTTTCCGAGATTATCACCGGTTTAGGTAGTTGTGTTTAATGCTTCTGACTACACAACTTGCTTTATTCAAATTTGTTCTTAATTCATGTTTAAATAATCTGAAACTCACAAGCAAACTTGTTAATAGCATTTGGTAATTGTAATGAATAATACTCGAAGTAATAAAGTGATATGGCAAGATTTATGATTTTCGGAGTTGGAGATTTCAAGAACAAGGATGGCATTGCTCGAGCAACAATCCAAGCTTGCTCGAGCAAGATTCTCTTGATTATGTCAGAAAGATGATTTTATCATGCTCGGGCAAAGCTTTTCTTGAATCAAATAAATGCATATCAACATCGCGATGCTCGAGCAAGGATCCGAGCATGGTGCTCAAGCATGAATAAATCATGCTCGGGAAAGCTTCATTAAAATAGTTGTGGAGCAATCTGATTTGCTTATGATCGAGCATGCCATCATGCTTGCTCGAGCAAGACATAGACAGAGGTGAGAATTTAAGATATCAGTGATGCTGCTCGAGCAAGCTTTTGCCCTTACTCGAGCATGGTGCTTGAGCATGATATAATCATGCTCGAGGCAATATCATGCTCAGGCAAAGCTCGTTCAGTGCCTATGAGATGGGGAAAGAAACGATGTTGCTCGAGCAGCCTTACTCTAATGCTCGAGCAAGACTCATTAGTCTTGTTATTTTTTCACTAAACTCGTTGTTGCTCGAGCATGCAACATGTCACGCTTGAGCAAGGTCGATGAAACTCTTTCTACTTAGACACGATGATGCTCGGGAAGTTTTATGCAAGGTGCTCCAAAGCAAGACGTTAGAGTGATTACCATGAACCCGATGTTGCTCGAGCATGACTGTATAGTTTGCTCGAGCAAGGCTTCCTTGAAGTTTTGGTTTTGCCTTGCATTCAATATTGCTCGAGCATTCAAAAAGCTTTACTCGAGCAACCTATCCTGAAACTCTTTTAGCAGATGATCTGTGACTTTTAATTCAATAGCTTAGAAATTGTAATCATCAAAATACAAGAGCCAACACACCTCTGCTCACCCTTATAAAGAAGAGAACATAAGTTCAAACCCCAAGATGCGCATTTGTTAGGAGATGTGAAAGCCTTTTGCCTTTTAAGCCTCGTGGGGAAAACCCTTAGTGAACACTCTATTTTGTCCGGGCCCCAACTGAAAAATAATAATAATAAAAACACGAACAAAGAAAAAACTGTAATACCCTAAAAATCCTATTTAGCATAGCCACTATATTTTGATAGAAAATACCTATTAAAAATAGATAAATATGTGGTCTCAAAATTTAGTAGATTAATTTAGGGAATTTTGTCCTAGAAGTAAATAAACCAAAGACCCAAATTTTCTAATTTGGTTTAGAAATCATAAAATACCCTAAGATTATTATATTACAATATAGTTTTATTTAATTATAGAAAGTCATAAAATGTTATGAAAACACCTAAATCAATTAATCAAGGGAGAAGATTTAATCTAAACAAACACAATGAAATCCAATGGTTGTGATTAAACCAATAATTAATATTAATCCTTGTGAAATTGAATTGGCCAATGATAAATCAAGAAAATATTCTTAATCCTCATGAAATTAATTGGACCAATAAGAGATTAGCATAAATTGAAGGTCAAGATTAAATCTAATAAAGCTAATCTAAAGGCTTGAAAATGGATTTCATAAAGCATAATCCATGTGAAAATTTAACAACCAATGGAAGACTTTTCTTCATGATAATAAGAGACAATCAAAACACAAATCAAAAAGTGGAATCCATGTGAACCAAATATTAACCAATGAAAGATTTTCTTCTAAATATTATAAATAAAACACAAAATTAAAAATAAAATGGGGGAGGGGGACGGTTTTTGTGTTGAAAAAGGGAAGAAGAGAATTGTTTAATGTTAACTCAACCAACAAATGGGATAATTAGGGTCAACAAATTGGAAGAAGATAAGGGTACTTGAAGATAAGGTATTTATGAAGTTGGAAGAGGATAATGAGAGAGAAAAGGGAAGGAGGTGGAGTGTTGTGAGTGTGTGTGTGTCTAGTAAAAGAGAGTAGTGCATGTGTGTGGTACAAATGTTGTGCATGTGTGTGTGTGTAGTATGAAGAGAGGGAAAAGTCAAAGTTTCCACCAATAAGAAAAATTGGGCATAAATCAATTTAATTAATCAGTAGAATTAATTCAAGACATAAGCAAATGAGAATCTATACAAAATAAATTGTATCTTGAGATCCATTAATCATAAATCAAATGTAAGAAGTGATTGTTAACAAGCATAATTTAAGCTTGAGAATGGTTATAACCAAAGTCATTTCTTCAACTTTTGAAGATTGTTTCCAATTGAGAAAAGGGGAGTTTGAAGTCTCTAAATGAAGCCATGAATTCCAAGACTTCAAAACCAATGAAAAGGTTTGAATAAAACTTCATAAAGAACCCTAAATATATTTTCATCTAGTGAAATGCAAAACGAAGAAAAGATGAAGGGGGAAATTGTTGGCTTGGATAAGGAGAGAAAGAGCTTATCTTATTTAAATAAAAACTAAATAATAAATTGAATTTCAAAAAGCAAAACTTAGAGATTAAGTTAATCACTTGGATGGATGAGATTAAAACTTCTTTACTAAGTTTAGATCCAAGGGTTCATACACAAGAAGAGGTAGGTTTGAAATATTTACCAAGGTGCCATAGCCTTTTGCTATAAATAGGGGGCTTTGGTCTTCATATTCTTCACACCAAAACAAAACATAGAAATCTGATATAGAGAGTAGAAAGTGAGAGTGAGGAGCTTCTTGAAGGAGTAGCAAGGTTCTTGGTAAGTTCTCTTGCTCTAGCTTTAAGTTCTTTAAGTTTTAGTTCTTAAATTCTTAGATAGAAGTAGCTTAGATCTTAAATATTCTAGAATATTTTTATTTTCATGTTTTTATGGTCAAAATTAGCTTTATTTCGAAAAAATTATGAGAAAATTTATAGAGCAAAATTTTTGAAAGAAAAATATCAAGAACCTTGCTACTCCTTCAAGAAGCTCCTCACTAAGCACCGAAATTGAAAATGATCAATGATAAGAATCAGGTGGTAGAAGTGTTCGGAGACCAGAAAGCGTCACGGCAATGTTACTTCGAGACTCTCCGTGTGGAGGAGGAAGGACCGTCATCCCCGCCGCGGCTCCGAACCAACGAGGTGATGACCGATGTCAGAAATGAGGGGCGGCCCCGGCAATCGGTTAACATGGTAGAGTTGGACCTCCGTGAACCAGAAAACCCATGCCCAGAGCCGGAAGGGGAGTTGGAGGAATTAATCCTCGGGACGGATCCCTCCAAGACAACTAAAGTCGGTAGGGACATGGACGCAGATATAAAAGCGAGACTGATCAAATTCTTAAGACAAAACCAAGACGTCTTCGCCTGGACGTCAGCCGAAATCCCAGGGATCGACCCACACTTTTATTGTCACAAGCTAGCCATATGGCCGGGGTCGAAACCAGTGGCCCAGAAGAGGAGGAATATCTCAGACGACAGGCAGAAAGCCCTTGAGAGTCACATTGAAGAGCTCCTTGCCGCCGGATTCATCAGAGAAGTACAATACACGACTTGGCTCTCGAACGTGGTCATGGTCTTAAAACCAACCGGTAAATGGAGGGTGTGCACTGACTACACCAATCTGAATAAAACATGTCCAAAAGACTCCTACCCTATTCCCAGCATTGATCAGCTAGTGGATAACTCGGCCGGGTACCAGTTGCTTTCCTTTATGGATGCCTACTCCGGCTACAATCAGATTGCCATGCACCCCGAGGATCAAGAAAAAACCGCCTTCATGACGGACAAGGAAAACTATTGCTACAACGTCATGCCATTCGGATTGAAGAATGCCGGAGCTACATACCAACGAATGATGAATCGTGTCTTTGAGGATCAAATCGGATGTAATGTGGAGGTCTATATAGACGACATGATCGTGAAGTCAAAACAACCAGAGGAGCATATCCGGGACCTAGAGCAGACGTTTGACAAATTAAGATGATACTGAATTAGGTTGAACCCGGCCAAATGTGCATTCGGAGTAACTGCTGGGAAATTCCTGGGTTTTATGCTTACCAACCGAGGGATTGAGGCCAACCCGAAGAAATTCAAGGCCGTGCTAGATATGCAAGTCCCCAACTCCAAGAAGGAAGTGCAGCAATTAACAGGTCGCTTGGCGGCCCTGACAAGATTCTTACCGAGGTCCGCCGAGAAAGCTTTACCTTTCTTTAAATTATTGAAGAAAGAAACCCAGGGAGGATGGAATACGGATTGTGAGACGGCCTTTGAAGAAATTAAGAGATGCTTGGCAACCCCTCCGGTACTAACGAAGCCGAGCAAGGGGAGACCTTGTTCTTGTACCTCTCGGTGGGAGATGAAGCGGTAAGCGCCGCCTTGGTAAGAGAAACCGAGGCCGGACAGACACCCATCTACTTTGTGAGCAAGGCGTTACAAAACGCTAAGCTCAGATATCAGAAGCTTGAAAAAATGGCGTTCGCATTACTTACAACGGCAAGGCGGCTTCGCCCATACTTCCGGGGACATCGGATTGTAGTCCGGACGGTCAGCCAATCCGCAGATTTTGGACAAACCAGATTTGGCGGGGCGAATGACAAGTCGGGCGATTGAACCGTCCGATTCGACATCACTTTTGAGGCCCGCAGCGATCAAATCACGAGGCATTGGCGGACTTCATCGGGAATTGACTCCGGTTATGGCTAACGAGGAATTTTGGAGGGTATTTGTTGACGGATCTTCCAATCCAAAAGGCGGTGGAGCAGAGTCATTGTTGAAAGCCCCGAGGGAGTCGCATCGAGCATTCCCTCCGTTGGAGTTCCCAACCTCCAACAATCAAGCCGAGTACGAGGCCCTCTTAGCCGGATTGTCTCAAGTAAAAGAAAGCGGAGCAAGGCGGGTTAAGGTGTTCACCGACTCACAACTCGTCGCCGCACAGATCGATGGCAGCTATCAAGCAAAAGGCCCCTTGTTGGCCAAATACTTAAACAGAGCAAAAGAGGTAATGACGGAATTCGAAGAGGTGATTGTCTCTCATATCCCGAGAGAAGAGAATGCCCGGGCTGACATTCTCTCCAAACTCACAAGTACCAAAGGTCCGGGGAGTAATAGAACGGTCATCCAACAAAATTTGGCCGAGCCCACATGCATCATGACTATCTCGTCCGCCTCGGTTGGAGAAAACCAATTGACGATTACCTGGAAAGGGGATCATCCCAACAGATTCCACGGAAGCAAAGAAGCGATGAGAGAAGCCGCCATCTACACTATGGTCGATGATCACGTACAGAAAGGAGTACACCGCCCGATGATGCGATGCCTCGGTGAGTCCGAAGCAAGGTATGTACTGACCGAAATACATGAGGGATACAACGGCCAACACATGGGGGGCAAGGCTCTAGCAAGGAAGGCATTACGAGCCGGCTATTATTGGCCCACCATGAAGCATGACGCCATGGAAGCCGCCAAACGGTGTGACAGTTGCCAGAAACATGCCGGGATCTTATGGCTGCCGCTTACGGAGTTAAAAGGGATGCCGGCCCCCTGGCCCTTCTATAAATGGGGAATGGATATTCTGGGACCATTCAAACCGGCACCTGGACAGCTCAAATGGCTCATTGTCGCCGTAGACTACTTCACCAAATGGATTGAAGCGGAGGCATTAACTACGATCACGTCGTCCAGGATTATGAGATTCGTTCGTCATAATATCTTTGCTCGATTCGGGATACCTGCTGAGGTCGTCACTGACAATGGAACCCAGTTCACGGACCATAGATTCCAGGCCTTAATGTCCAACTTGGACATCCAACAACACTTCTCCTCCGTCGAACATCCGCAGTCTAATGGCCAGGCCGAGTCAGCCAATAAGATCATTCTTGACGGGTTGAAGAAACACATGTTAAAGGCCGACTCTAGCTGGACCGAACAACTCCACAGTGTTCTATGGGGCTAAAGGACGAGTGTGCAGTCCTCGACCCAGGAAACCCCATTCCGGCTGACATATGTATGTGAAGCAATGATCCCGTTGGAAATCGGGCAGCCATCATGGAGGAAGATCAGAGCCGGACAGGAAAGACCGGCGTCAAATGACGACGCCTTAAAGACAGACCTGGACCTAATAGACGAGATCCGAGTCACGGCTCATTGCCGGAAGCGGCCGCCAAGCGATTACTCGCGGCAAAATATAATCGTAAGGTTCGACCACGATCCTTCAACCGGGGTAACTTGGTACTTCGGCGGGCCGACATAGGTAACAAGAATTCCCGAGACGAAAACGCGGCGAATTGGGAAGGACCATATCGTGTTAAAGAAAAGCTCGATGCTGGGGCATATGTTCTCAAAACCTTGGCAAGGAAGCCGGTTAGAAGGACATGGAATGCCGATAAGCTAAAGATCTATTATAGCTAGGCCAAGGCTCGGCCCCGCGGATACCAAGGCTACTGCTCGGTCATTTCTTACTTTCTTTTATGTTTTTTGCAATTGCTTTCCAACTGTTCTTTGCTTTGCATTTGAATAATTTATGACCATTTGTACGCTCTTTAGAGCTGCTTTATTTAATGAAGGAATCCCTCAAGGAAAGGCGTCAATATGCACAATTATTTGCTTAAGCATGAAGCCGAGGCCACTAAGCCCGGCAAAAACCTGACTCCGAGGTACTTAGACCCGGTCAAAAACGTAAAAACATCTAGATGTATGACACCGGCCGTTGTACTCCGACGTGCATTGGTAAGAGCTCGGCGAAAACGCCATACGTGGCCTTCGCGAAATTGACGCGTCAACGCTCGCCCGATTTAAGAAAGTAGGCTGCCATTCCGACCTTGATCAAGTCAAAATGTCAGATTTGAGGTAATAGACACTTCGGTCGACATGTGACAGCCTCGCCATTAATTCGGTTCCTATCACCTTTTCTGGCTATTCAAGTCGGAATGAGGCAGTGCGGTTAAGTTAACACCCCCAGAGGGTAAGACGTACAACCTTGTCCCACACTCCCACACCTCGGTGTTGGTCGAGTAAACGACTCAGTATCGATACGATCAATAAATTTCAACTATGGAATTTATAAAATGGCGAAAGGGTGAAGCAATAATTCATCCATAAGTCATAAAAAATATTCACAGATGGTTACACAATGGCAGAGATGCCGGAAATCTTCAAAAGAAAGGGGCACAGACGCCCACTAAAAGACCGAAGCCAAACTTAACTTGACGGGTCGGCCTCTTGAGAGCCTTTGGATGCCTCGCTCTCCGCACCCGAATCTCCTCCCTCTTCTTCGGATCGGGACGGATTGGTGGAAGGAGGTTGATACGGAACTAAGACTCCGTCCTCAACAAAGGCGCGAAAGTCATAGCCGTCCAGGTTCAGCTTCGCCGTCGGATTCAGCAACTGGATCTGCTCCAAGGCATTGTCAAAGCAATCGGCGGCTGTTTGCTTTAAGAGTTCGTCGGACTCCAAGCGCGCCTGCTGCGCTACGGCGAGGGCCGCCTCGGCTATTGTAACCTTAGAAGACAGCGTATCACGCTGTTTCTGAAGGGTTCTCACCGCTTCCATACTCTCGCCCAGCGCTTTCTGGGCCCGGACACACTCAGAGCCTGACTTCTCCGCCCGTTCTCGCGCCTGTTGTAGATCTTTTTCAAGGTTCACAAACGCGGCCTTGGAAGCATCCCGTTCAAGCCAGGCGGTGTCCCGCTCCTCCTCCATAAGGTGCAGCTTGGCCTCAGCATCGGCCAAAGCCTTTTTTGTGGACGCCGCCTCCTCCAAAGCCTTTCGCTAGGCCACAACCTCCCCCTGAGACGCTTTCAGTCATCTATTCTCTGCATCTGCCAAAGTATACTTCTCCCTCACAATCACGTAGGCTTGTAGCAAACCAATAGATTTACACAGGTACCGCTCTGCTGCAAGCACCTCCTCAGCACTAGGCGGGGACAAGGCCCGGCTCTCCATAAATTCCCGGGGGAGGAGGAACGCGACGTCCAGCTCATCGGTCACCCCCTTGTCCCATATGAAACTGCGAGGAAGCAAGGAAGAAGGACGTAAGGGCCCGGTTGAAGGAGGATGAGGGGGCGGAGTTGGCAAAGGCACCGGAAGAACCGATGCCGAAGGAGCGGTCGCGGCCTCCGTAGATACGACTTCACCGCCGAGACAAAGAACTTGTTTCCCTTTGGAAGTTTCGGAACAACTGCTGTCGAGGGGACCGGAGGGTACGGATGGAGCCGACTCCTCGACACCGAAACCTTAGCCTTCTTAGCCACAACGAGGCATTAGCCTCGGGCACGCCAGATCTTGACGGGCGGCCCGTTTTCGAGACCAACCACTCGGAGATGCCGCGGCCGGATTCACTTTCTTCAAGTAACCAGGGAGGGCCTTCATGTCTTGAGCTGAAAAGGACAGGTAAAGGGAAATCAGGAATAAACACAAAGTACGCCAACAATATACAAAACATGACCAAAAGAATAAGGAACATGGCAAATAAGGGACTCCTACGGGTAGAGGGGATTGGCCTAGATCCCTCCCGTTATGAAAAAGGCCGCACTCGGATGCCATATTTCTCCACGTAGGCGTCCAACCTTGGGACGTGAGGGGCCATCTCGGGTAGGAGATCATCTTGCGAAATGCGGAAGGATGAGGGGTGGCTTTGTGGTGACTCTCCATCCAATATAAAGGGAAACGCCACTCTACGTCGGCGGCCTCGGCCCCCTTCAAAAACCAAGTCGGCTTACTGTGCACGGCGACAACCTTGAAAAACGCGTTCTTAAACCGCTTAAATGAATCGGAGAAGGGCTTCATAAGTTTTCGGTCGGGATTAACGCGGAGAGAGACCAGCCCTTTTAACTTGTCACCTTCCTTGGGAGAGCTAGGGGTAAAGGGGCCAAAGTAGTAGAAGAAAAGATTGGTCGAGCAGGGAATGGGAACCGGATAGGAGAGACACAGTTGCTCGAACGCTACAAGATAAGCCCACCCGTTCGGATGAAGTTGAGACGGGGCAAGTCTTAGGTGCATCAGGGCAAGCATTTGGAAATGGGTGAAAGGGAAGGAGACACCGACCCGAGTAAGATAATCCCGGTAAAAATGAAAGAAATTGGGACTGCCTACTTCCCGTACAGCACAAACAGGCTCGTCGGCCTCCGGTCGGTGTAGGACGCACCCCTCCATGGCGGGTAGATCCAACCGGGCAATGTCCGTATCCGACATAATGGACCGGGTCTTCAAGACCTCGTGGGACACCCAGGGATACCTACGACACAGGGCCTCGGGAGGACTAGAAGAGTCCGATGCCTCAGCCTCGGCCTTTTTCTTTGAAGGCAGAGATTTCGGAGCCATTAACCTATATGCAACATAAAATGAAACTAGCAGAGTTGGAAATACCTGGTAAAAGAATGTTAGAAGGCAAAACAGATGGAGGACTCGGACGAAAGGGCACGCCAGAAGAGGGGCCCGAAGGACGCCGATGCCGGCAAGAACCAAGAACCGAGGAAGCTCGAGTCTTCACCGCGCGCAATGTGGAATGAACCCTCGGCCCAGCGGTCAGCAGGGCCGAGATAATCATCGGGATAAGGGTCCAAGCTCGCGAGAGGGTAGGCCCTCACAAAAGTTGAGCGGTTGGGCCAACAAGGCAGGAGACCGAGAGCCGGCAAAGGAACCAACCCCGGCCCGTAAAGGTGATAAGGTAGGAACGGTGTATGCCGGAACTCGGACCGAAGAAGGCGACAGAACTCTAGCAGGTACGGGTTGGGGCCCGATTCGTCCGGAAGAACCATTCCCGCCTCGAAGTAAAGGCGCGACCTCTCGCCAGGAAGCTCGGTTCAAGAACCCAATAAGAAGCTCTCGGGTAACGAGTACGAAGAAACTCCTCTTCCTCAGGGGTGAGCGTTGATCTGGGTCTAGGGAAATGCCTATTTCTATCCATCAGAAAAGGAACTAGAACCTAAGAACTACAGGCTTTACGTCGAAAGAGAGGAGCGTATAGGTCAAAGGCAACAAAACCCATAAACTGATCTTAAAGGGATACTCAGAAAACCAGAGGAATGGGAGAAGTAGATAAGAAACCGAGGATATCTAAACGGTACGAAATATGCCGTAAAAGAGTATAGAGAAGGACGAAAAATACTGCGTGAGTAAGAAGAAGGAGACTTGAACAAACGAAATGAAGAACAATGGAGTTTTGGCAGAAGAAACTCGGAGCAAGTTCACAGCAAAGTTGTAGGCGGGAAATAATGAAATACGCAAACATGAAGCAAATACTTCATATAAGAAGAAGGAGAGGGAACGCCGGGGGCAGTTCGGTCTTTGAACACTGACATGATGGGAAATGCACGTAATGACGTAGGAGCATTAAATGTGCACGCAAATCGGCACTCGTAGGGCGCGATGCAGACCCCTTCCAATCGGGACAAGCCAGTGTAAAGCGAAGAATGATGGCGCTACGGAGAGAAGACCAAACGACCCGCCCACGAGCGGGGGACTAACCGCGTAAATCAAGGCCGCCAAGCACGCCGGTCGCATGACCGGGGCACCACATAGACTACCATAATAGGGATACGCCGCGGCACCAGAAGCCGGGCTGGCTGAAGCACAGGCCCCAGTCATAAACCGGGCCAGGGGAATCATACACCTCGGCCGCCCGTAAGCCTGACGGCCGAGCCGGGGGCAAGCGTTACGGACCGGCCCAAAGCCCCAAGTCCATAGCACGGCCCAAGCGAGCGGAGAGACGTAATCCGCTAATCATAGCGAGGAGATCCGGAAATCTCGACGAGGCAGAATCCACCCCTATCATAACGGCCTACCGAGATACACGCCCCATTAATGACATGTCCCATTAATGGCATATCCCGGATATCCGCCCCATTAATGACACGTCCCATTAATGGCATATCCCGGATATCCGCCCCACTAATGACATGTCCCATTAATGGCGTATCATCCGATATCCGCCCTATTAATGGCCCCCCATTAATGACGTGCCCCGGATATCGCACCAGACACCTCTATAAATACAGAGGACAGGTAACAAGGTGCACACGTTCTAACCTAGACTATTTACATACAGTCTCACTGTGAACACACACCACCCCTTTGTCGTGTACGGTGATCCTACGCTCTCCCGGTTATCTCCTTCATAGATATCCAGCCACCTATACATCCAAGATCAATCTACCATCACTTCATTTGGACATCTCGTGTTCTATATCGAACAGATCTAATCCTCTATAACCTATCTAAATATGGTAGTTTAAAAGCCCTTTTTTGTACCAGTAGAGGTTTGATCTTAATCATAGACCTCCTTATTAATAAGATGATTATGTCCTTACTTGTCCTTGTTGGCTTGATGAACTCTTGTTTTTTATTTTTTGTTTTTACAAATAAAAAGTTAAAAAAAGAGGTTCCTTTTTAAAATAAACGAATTTGGTTTCATACGAGAAACTAAGAAAAATGTTTTTTAAAACAAAATAAAACAAACAAACCAAAAAAAATGTTAAATAAATTTAATCAACCCTTTTTTCTATAAAAAAAAAAAAAAAATTACCAACCAAGTGATGAACCTTTTTACCGGAACTATGTGGGCTTTGATCTATCTAAATGATACATATGCCTCGGGTCTCTTCCTCAATCAATTACAACTTTGTAAAAAAACATTTTTCCCTTTATTAATTTCTTTTTTTTAATATTTTCTTTGTAAATAAATAGTTTTCCCTTTATTAATTTTTTTGTAAATATTTTCTTAATTTCTTTTTTTTATTTGGGTAATTATAATAAAATTAAAGGCCATGCTAATTTTTAAATAATTGACTTAGGATATTCTTATAAATGGGTTCAATAGGATACCCAACTCATTCCCCACACACAATCGACTGTTGAACCCTATCTTGTTTTCATTTTTCAAAATAGTTTCCAAAATTATCCTTGTTTAAAATTTTGGTGGTTTGGGCGTTGCACCCTTGATCATATATATATATATTATATATATAAATATAGTTGCACCCGTGATCATATATATGTGTCATGTGTGTATTGTTGGTTATGATTAGTTTTGATGATGTCTTATATAGATGCCATTGTTAAAAGCAAAAAGATTGAGTAATATAGTTATCTCCTAATTTGACTAACTGTTGTATTTAATGTAGATCAATCCAAGCTAAATTAAGGAGAATAACCAAGAAGGAGTTAAGAGATGAAAGAAAGAGTTGAGTTATGAAGAATGATCAAGTTGGGAGATGGAAGTATGAAGAACTTGATGTATGGAATGAAGATTTAATTATCCAAGTTCTTATATTGAAGCTAGAAGCCTCCAAGATCATATGGAAGTTAGAATGGCTCAATTTGGAGTTAAAGTCAGCAAAAATCAGCTTCGGGATGAGAAAACTCGAGTTTCCAAGTCAAAACTCGAGTTTCCTACTTTGTAGTGATTTGCCTCTCGGATAGGAGAAAACTCGAGTTTGGAATACAAAACTCGAGTTTGGAACTCAAAACTCGAGTTTGCAACTCAAAACTCGAGTTTGGGGTGTCTTCAGCATCTCTGGCCTCTCTGGACTAAGAAAACTCGAGTTTCCAAGGCAAAACTCGAGTTTCCAGCGGTGATCAGCTCTTCAGCAACTCTGTTTCACGTTCAGCACAGGCGACCTCTGGTATTTCGATGATATCTCACAAACCAGAGATCGGATTGAGACGAAACCAAAGGCATATGAAACTAGACTCCCAATGCGTCATTTTGATATATAATTCAAGCCCAAAAGGAGTTCATATCAAGGAGATATGAATTGTGGAAGTTGATAGAAAAATCCACGCCACACAGAAAACCAAGCTTCAATGTTTTGAGTGTAACTCACAAACTACAAATCCAATTGAGCTGAAATCAGTGGCATTTGAAAGTAGACTCACAGAGCTTTCCATCAAGAGTTGAACGGACCAAAACGGAGTTCAGAACAGGGAGATATGGTCTTCGAAAGTTGACAGTTATTTCAAGAAGACTCAACAAAGTCCAGCAGAAAGCAAAACTCGAGTTTCCAAGTCAAAACTCGAGTTTTGATCGACAGAGAGCGGCGAACTTGAGCAACTTCCAAAACTCGAGTTTTTGGACCAAAACTCGAGTTTTGCTCAGGCAGAGGCAAATCCAACATTCGACAACAAAAGGAAAACTCGAGTTTTCAAGAGCAAACTCGAGTTTGCACTTACGGGTTCGAGAAAATCAAAGTTTCGAAAATCTTGATTCTTCGATAAACATCCAGATGATTACCCAAATGATTTATAACACTTCTTATATCATTTTTGTACAAGTTTCAGGTGATTAAACAAAGGATTAGATGCAAATCTTCAAAATATCAGATGATCGTGTCGAACATCGAAAACGTGCAAAAGTTCTAACGACTAGTTTCTAAACGGCTATATTTCTTTATCCAACGGTCATTGAATCTTCTCAACGGTCATATATTGATCTCTACCTATAAATAGAAGACAGATTCAAGCAGAAAAACGTGGAGATACAAGATTACAATGCCAAAATCGATACTCGCTTCTACATCCTTTTCACTGTTTTACTTGTCTAGATAGCTTAGAGAGTGAAATGAATTGTGTTTGTACTTCAGTGATTATTTATCCATTCCTTTGAGAGGAAAATTATTGTAAACACATTATCTTTTCGAGAGTTACTCAAGATTGGGGAATCTTGAGTGGGATATACATTGTGTTGATTACAACTTGTAAGGGGGAGTGAATCCTAGTGAGAGGATTACTTCGAGTACGAGTGTGTAATCAAGCAAAGTGTGTTGATTACAAATTGTAAGGGGGAGTGAATCCTAGAGAGAGGATTGCTTCGATTCTGAGATCGTGTAATCAAGAAGATTAAAGATAGTGGATTGAAAATCCCAAGTGAGGCTTGGGACTGGACGTAGGTCAAGGATAAGGCCGAACAAAGATAAATCTGTTTGCAAGCTCTTCTTCCCTTATCTCTTATATTTCCAGCATTTACATTCGAATGTTTGTCAATTGATTTATAACTCACTTCGTTATACAAGTTGAATTTGCTGAATTGCGAAAAGATTTTCAAAGGATCTAAATTTTTATACTTCACCCAATTCACCCCCCTCTTGGGTTCAGCCGACTTTAACTTACATTTGGTATCAGAGCTAGGCTCTTGTTTAAAGGACTTAACCGTCTCAAGAGTTTGAATGGCTGATTTCGGGTGTTCCACGTTTTCAGAAGGATTTGATTTTACCATTCCACCGCTTTTCAAAGATATTGATTTTTGGTTTTGGAAAGCTAGAATGACTAGTTTTATCAAAGCAACTCGATTTCTATATGTGGAATGTTTTTACAAATGTTTTTGATTTCAAACCAAGAAAGGATTGGAATGAAATAGAAAAGAAAATGTTTTCATTGAACATTAGAGGAATGAAAATTCTTCACTTTGTGCTTTAACCGAAAATGATTTTGAGAAAATCAAGTTTTGCTCTAGTGCTAAAGAAATTTGGGATACTCTTGATTCTATATATGCTTCTAACAAATATGTGGAAGTTGAAAGTGTTGACAGTTCATCTGAAACTATAAACTGTGTATCCACAATTGATGAACAATTGGAAGTGGAGATTGAAGAAGGAGAAATCATTGAATGCTTCCATGATCCAGTCAACACAAGAGAACAAGAAGAAGATGATTCCCAAGAAGAGCTCATGGAAGATTGTGATCAATCATTAGCTAGAGCTCAAGATACACATGAGGTAAACAATTCCAATTCTTCTTGTGTAGAAAAGAAAAATGTTTTCGAACAATTGCATAGAAGTGTTTTTCAACCTCTTGCGATTCTATTTTGAAAAACAAACATATTTTCGAAAATGATCTTTGGAAAATCATGTGGGAAGAAAGAATACACAAATATGAGTCACTTGACATTGCATCCACTAGACCCACACAATTCTTGCAAAGTGTTCATAATAAGCATAATTCTATTATTTGCAATTATTGTGAAAAATCTGGACATATTTCTCATACATGCTATATTAGGAGAAATTCTAATGTGAGAGATAAATTTATTTGGGTTGCTAAAGGACAATCAAGGTCCAATGCTATGATCAAGGACCCAAGTATAAGTGGGTACCAAAATGTCCATCTAGTGCCTTGTGTGTGCAGATTGATTCCAAAAAGAATGGATATCAAGGTACAAAGAAGATAAAGAAGAAGCCAAGAGTTTCTCATGTACCAATGAAGAAGATCATAGCATCTGTATCAAGCAAGAGAACTCTCAAGGCACCCATTCTTGGAACTACAAGGTTCAAACATCAAAGGAAGCAATGGATACAAGCAAGAAGAGTATCATCTACCTCAAGAATGGACTACCACAAAATACCATTCAACTATCTTGAGGAAGATAAGAAAAGAAGGATCTCTCATGCACAAGGGAAAACATTCTTGCAGTCTACATCATGTGAGAAAGCATTTCCTCATCCCAAGACTAAATTCAAAAAGACAAAGTATCAACGAATGATAAATTGGGTGAGCGAATGCAATCCTTCAAGTACCTAAGGCTAAGGTATGCAAAGGTAAAACCTCCCTTGCGATCATCTGAAATAATCATTGAGGTTTTATATTTTGTAACCTTAGGAATGAACATTGCAAATTATTTGTTTTAAATTGGGTTTTCACATCCTGATATATATATTTTTAAACAGATTGCAATGTTCAATAGGTTGAACTCTTTATGCATTCATGGTGATTTGAAAAGAAAGTATTTCTTTATGCATGAACTCATGATTAATTCACGTGCTTTATTGTTCTGAATTGATTATATTCATAAGAGCATGTGAATTTCGGTTCCTACAAGCTAACAATGATTGGATCCTAGTAAAGTTGGATACCAAGAAAGAAAAAGATTTATAAAGTTTTGTAGGATGGAAGAAAGCTTCTCAAGAATGCAACATAGAGAAATGATTCAAGTTTTTGAGAAAGCTAAACAAGCTATGCTTAATGTTGATGGTGAACTTCAAAAAGGGAGTTATCTACATCAATCCATGTCAACCAAGCAAGCTTCTATGAGGATAAGAGGAATTACGGTGATATCTAATTCTTACCTCATACTATGATTACATGAAATTGATTTTTTGGTTTGTCTTTGATTAAGCTAAAAGGTTTTGAAACTTATTTAATTTCAATTAACAAGTTTTTGTCAAAGCAAAATCCAGTTTAGAGTTGAAAACTCTAGTTTCCATTTGGACACTCAAGTTTTGGCTATACAGAGAGTTACCAAAGTTTTCAACTTGAGAAAACTTGAGTTTTGATATGAAAACTCCAGTTTTCAGTTTGCCATGAGTTTTCTAAATTTTCTCAAAGTTGTGAGAAAACTCAAGTTTTGGTTTGAAAACTCAAGTTTTCCACTTGGCGAGAGAGTTTCCAAGTTTTACTCGGTTTTTGGAAACTCCGGGTTTCATAGAAAACTCCAGTTTTTGACTTGGCATAGATTTCTCAACGTTTTCATATTTTAAATGAAAACTCGAGTTTTGGTTTGAAAACTCGAGTTTTGGGTAAGCCGAGAGCATTGCATTTTTTTAATGTTTTGAAAACTCAAGTTTTGAATGAAAACTCAAGTTTTGGTTTGGAAACTTGAGTTTTGATCAAACAAAAGCTTTGCTCTTATTCAATATTTTGAAAACTCAAGTTTTGAATGAAAACTCAAGTTTTGATGTTTTGGACTAAAACTCATTTTAGACATGAATAGTCCAAAACTCGAGTTTTGATATGGAAACTTGAGTTTTGCTTCAAAGGACAAGCTGATGACAAACTCCGGTTTTCATTTGAAAACTCCAGCAAAGCACTCAATTTGATAATCGTTTTTTTTTTCCAGATTTGCGAAATCTTCATGTATTATCTAAATACTTCCTATCATCAATCACTAATACTCCTAACTGTGTTTAATCAATTTGTTAGTGAATTTTTGATGATCAAACAAGTGAATCTGTGAATAACTTTTTGAGTTCATATTTTTGAAATGCACAAATCTAAAATTTGTTTGGATTTCAATTCACACTATTTTTATGCAAATGCATACAAATGATTTTGAAAAATATCCATACTTTGATTGCATTCAAATGGTATTTCAAAACTAGAAGTTAATATTGTTCTTGAATGTTGAATATGCTTCAAATTTCTCCGGTTGAGTTTTTCCTTATCTTTCACATATTGATATTTGGAATTCAATGTTTTGCTTGAAATCTTTAGTTTCATTCTCTAACTAGTTGGACCTCATGTCTAACAAGTTAATCTTATGTGAGTTTCAAGCTTATTTCGAGAAAAGAATTCAATTTGTGAAAACTTATGCTTATTGGATAAATCCTTATTGGTCAAGTTATTCCAAGCACTATGAATGTTCATTAATGCATTAAATGTTAGTGCATTAACCATTATATGGAATAACTTACTAGGATAATTTTATGGAACTCTAGTCATTTGGACTAATGAGCCTCATTATCCATAAATCCTAGAACTCATATATGTTACTCAAATACATCAGCTTTTGTCATCATCTATATTTTGAGTAACTATATCTATATATTCAAACTCTTGCCTTGAATGTTCTTATATGTTCAAGACTTTACTCTCTAAGGCAGGATTATCTCTTAGTCAATAGCAAAGTCATTATGATCATATATTTCTGTTATGCTAAGCATGTCTTGATAATGCTTTGCCTTCATGACTTTTGTTTTTCAGAAAATTCTTCAACATGTTAACTTCAATGTTCAACATGTTCTCCAAATCTAAAGCATATTGATATATTCATTAAACCTATTGACTTCCACCATGTTTAAAATGAGCATTGTTTTCAAACAGGTTTTAAAAATGAATCTTTCATCCATCAAAATTTGGATTTCATAATGCATTATCATAATTTGAAAGAACATTTGAAATTTGAAACATTCTGCATATTTCATTTTTGGAAAATCAGATATCATTCATAAACTATTAGTTGATAAATGCTTATCTTTATGGATAAGATTTTCTATGCTCAAACTTACATGTATTTTATCAATGACATCTTTTCTACATAAAGTGTATTTACAAATTGCCATTGAGAAATAACATTTTTGGTATCATTTAGTTGTTACCCTATTCGATTCATTGGCTTGAACTTATTTGTTTGGGTAAAACTTGGTTTTGATCATCCTTTGCTTGTTATCTTGTTTGCTCAAATATCATATGATTTAATTCTATAAGAGCATAAGAGTTGTCATGTCTAATCAGTTGTGGACTCAAGAATCATTGGGTGCCAAAGAATATATATTTCTGGGGAATTGGTCAAAATGTTCTATTGTTGGATACAAAGAACATAAGGAAGCCTCGATGGTAGTTGCGGTGTCTGCAAATTCTATGGCATCTCTTGAGTGACATCCCATCACTAGCAAGAAGCTTAAACCAAGATGATAAGGAGCATGCTAGCTTGATGAGAAGCTATGAGCAGAAACTAATCCTAAACAAAGCTCATTCAGAATTTCAACTTCTAAGATGCATTCAAAACAAATTTTATGGACTACAGCGGATTATAACTTGAGTAATTACGATATTATTCAAGTGAGGTATTGTATTACGTATATACCATAATTATGCTGGGCTAACTTGATTTTGTTCATTCAAATTTTATTTCATGAAGCTTAGCCTAAGCAAATGCATTTTTAAAATGATCCTTATGCTTTGAACATTTTTAAAAAGCATAAGTGATTTCATTATACCAATTTCAAGTCCACCCAAGTGAACTTGAAAGTTCTTAAATCTGAGGTATCATGTTGTGAGTAAAGATATTTCCAAACCTCATAATATTTGGTGTCTCATTATTATTTGGTTTCATGAAAAGGGAACTTCACTTTTTAGTCATGCATTAATTAAGGGGGAGCTTCACATTCATATGTGTTTTATGCTTTAAAAGCTCATCTCCTTTATTTGAAGAAAACCCTTTTAAACATACTCATCTGCATTCACTATCTCTTGTTAGTTTTGATGATGAGTTAACTTCATATTTGAAAATATCATATAGAAAGGAATACTTTGATATCTGGATGTTCTAACAAATCACTTTTGGAAAGAAAGTTTTTAATAGCAGGAGATTTGGTTGTGTTACAACTTTCCTTAATACACAACAAGGAGAAACCATTAAATTAAGGAAAGGTGCTTTGGCGATCGATCATTGAAGTTGAGATGTGCTCTACATAGATGATCTATGAAGAAAGAGCAAGGGATGGAAGCTGAGTACTAATCATATTCAGATGCGATAACCTTCAAGAAGCCAGTACTTTCATCCTATTTACATTGTGCAGGATATTCATGATCCTGCTATTGATCCTCTTCAAAGAATCTCACACAACAAGGAAGAGAGCCTTCCACTGCTTCATCTCAGACCATGGCGACACAATCAAACTTCATGCAGCAAGCAAATGGACTTCATCAATGATTCATCAATTTACAAAACCAACATGAGCATTTCTAAACTCTACCTTTTTATATTCAGTATACATTTTGCACATGTTTGGTAGCTATATGTTTTAATTGTGAAAGATGTTTTGAAAACCTCTTCAAATTCTCTCAAATTTGTTTTCATAAAAACATTCCAAATTGCATCATGTTTAGAATGAAAGCAATTTCAATTGGGGAGAGAAAATCAATTCTTTGACTCCTTTTAATTTGGTTTCATATTTGTCTCTTTAAGCATTTCTTCATTACTTCAACTTTTTGCTAATGACAAATAAGGGGAGAGAATGGCAAGAAAAATATGTTGCATCTAATGTAGTTTTATATTCATACATATTTTTCTTATAGTATTTGCCATCATCAAAAAGGGGGAGAATGTTGGTTATGATTAGTTTTGATGATGTCTTATATAGATGCCATTGTTAAAAGCAAAAAGATTGAGTAATATAGTTATCTCCTAATTTGACTAACTGTTGTATTTAATGTAGATCAATCCAAGCTAAATTAAGGAGAATAACCAAGAAGGAGTTAAGAGATGAAAGAAAGAGTTGAGTTATGAAGAATGATCAAGTTGGGAGATGGAAGTATGAAGAACTTGATGTATGGAATGAAGATTTAATTATCCAAGTTCTTATATTGAAGCTAGAAGCCTCCAAGATCATATGGAAGTTAGAATGGCTCAATTTGGAGTTAAAGTCAGCAAAAATCAGCTTCAGGATGAGAAAACTCGAGTTTCCAAGTCAAAACTCGAGTTTCCTACTTCGCCGTTGTAGTGATTTGCCTCTCGGATAGGAGAAAACTCGAGTTTGGAATACAAAACTCGAGTTTGGAACTCAAAACTCGAGTTTGCAACTCAAAACTCGAGTTTGGGGTGTCTTCAGCATCTCCGGCCTCTCTGGACTAAGAAAACTCGAGTTTCCAAGGCAAAACTCGAGTTTCCAGTGGTGATCAGCTCTTCAGCAACTCTGTTTCACGTTCAGCACAGGCGACCTCTGGTATTTCGATGATATCTCACAAACCAGAGATCGGATTGAGACGAAACCAAAGGCATATGAAACTAGACTCCCAATGCGTCATTTTGATATATAATTCAAGCCCAAAAGGAGTTCATATCAAGGAGATATGAATTGTGGAAGTTGATAGAAAAATCCACGCCACACAGAAAACCAAGCTTCAATGTTTTGAGTGTAACTCACAAACTACAAATCCAATTGAGCTGAAATCAGTGGCATTTGAAAGTAGACTCACAGAGCTTTCCATCAAGAGTTGAACGGACCAAAACGGAGTTCAGAACAGGGAGATATGGTCTTCGAAAGTTGACAGTTATTTCAAGAAGACTCAACAAAGTCCAGCAGAAAGCAAAACTCGAGTTTCCAAGTCAAAACTCGAGTTTTGATCGACAGAAGAGCAGCGAACTTTGAGCAACTTCCAAAACTCGAGTTTTTGGACCAAAACTCGAGTTTTGCTCAGGCGAGAGGCAAATCCAACATTCGACAACAAAAGGAAAACTCGAGTTTTCAAGAGCAAACTCGAGTTTGCACTTCTGGTTCAGAAAATCAAAGTTTCGAAAATCTTGATTCTTCTGATAAACATCCAGATGATTACCCAAATGATTTATAACACTTCTTATATCATTTTTGTACAAGTTTCAGGTGATTAAACAAAGGATTAGATGCAAATCTTCAAAATATCAGATCCGTGTCGAACATCGAAAACCGTGCAAAAGTTCTAACGGCTAGTTTCTAACACTATATTTCTTTATCCAACGGTCATTGAATCTTCTCAACGGTCATATATTGATCTCTACCTATAAATAGAAGACAGATTCAAAGCAGAAAAACGTGGAGATACAAGATTACAATGCCAAAATGCTGATACTCGCTTCTACATCCTTTTCACTCTGTTTTACTTGTCTAGATAGCTTAGAGAGTGAAATGAATTGTGTTTGTACTTCAGTGATTATTTATCCATTCCTTTGAGAGGAAAATTATTGTAAACACATTATCTTTCGAGAGTTACTCAAGATTGGGGAATCTTGAGTGGGATATACATTGTGTTGATTACAACTTGTAAGGGAGTGAATCCTAGTGAGAGGATTACTTCGAGTACGAGTGTGTAATCAAGCGTGTGTTGATTACAAATTGTAAGGGGAGTGAATCCTAGAGAGAGGATTGCTTCGATTCACAGATCGTGTAATCAAGAAGATTAAAGATAGTGGATTGAAAATCCCAAGTGAGGCTTGGGGACTGGACGTAGGTCAAGGATAAGGCCGAACCAGTATAAATCTGTTTGCAAGCTCTTCTTCCCTTATCTCTTATATTTCCAGCATTTACATTCGAATGTTTGTCAATTGATTTATAACTCACTTCTGTTATACAAGTTGAATTTGCTGAATTGCGAAAAGATTTTCAAAGGATCTAAATTTTTATACTTCACCCAATTCACCCCCCCTCTTGGGTTCAGCCAGAACTTACATGTATGTGTGTATGTATAAAGGAAAGTGCACCAAAAGAGTCTTGACAATGGAAAATTGAAAAGTAACCGTGAAAACAACGTTTAATATAGATTACGCATCCTAAAAAGGAGATTCGAATTTTTTTTTTTTTTTTTTTTTTTTTTTTTTTTCATAAACGGATCAATTATATAAAATGAAAACAATTAAACAACTAGAGTTGATGTAACAGGTTTTAGAGAAGGAGGAGTTTGGAGTACAACAGTTCTATAAAAAGAGTAAATAGAAAAATATTGAAGCAACAAGTTTACATCTTTTTCTATAGTACCATTGAGATTAAGATGGACAAGGAGACCATTTAGCAAATTCTTCTTGTATGTAACAGTAGAGAGGTTGTTCAAAATGCATCGAATGATGAAGCAGAGCAAAGTCAGTATCTGATAGGATATGCAAAAAAGATAAGGATCGGTTGATTATAGCTTCACCCATTTAAAAGAGTTCTAATTAAAAACAGCCAAAAAAAAAAAGGAAAAAGAAAAAAAAAAAAGATCATACTATCCACAAAATATGGATCCAGATTCCAGAGTACATTGAAAAAGTCATGATATTTGTTGAGACCTCCGAAAAAAATTGTGGAATGATGAAAAATAGCTTGATTGTAAATTCAAAAGGTTTAATTGTGGTTCTTTAAATTTCAGTTTTAAACATTAAAAGGATACTTAAAAATAAATTATTAAATTACGAATATTAAATAAATTTTAAAAGCTTAGTTATAAACTTGTAATTATAAAGTATTGGTTGAAAAAAAAGGTTGTTAGCTACATAATTTTTTTTTTGTATTGGGGACAAGTTTTTTATTTGAGGATATAAGTGACATCATCCCTAGGAAGAGAACATAAGGTTTAATTTGGTGGTGCGCAGTTGTTAGAAGAAGTAAAAACCTTGCGTGCTCTAAGCCTAAAAATAAATTAGTCAAAAGTGTATAGTGGCTTTGGGATACCCTTAATTAAATCAAATAAAAAAAAAGTTGTAAAAAAACATGTGCAACTTCTTACAACTAAATTTCTAGCTAGTTTTATAACCGAGTTCTTAATATTTACAAATTATTGGCTTACTCTCTTTTTTTTCCTTGCAAAATAAAAATTCCCTGATTTATAAAAATTCTCCAATTTATAACCTATTTGCAATTAAGTTATGTTGTCAATTTTTTTGAATTTAATCAAACAAAAATTTACACCCTGCGTGTTGCATGAGATGAATATTTCAATGTAAAATGAACCTAAAAAATTATTTTAAAAAAATGGATATATAGATAATAATGGACCCATGATAAAAGTTTAGTTAATAAATGTACACCTTATAATATGTTTATGTAAATCTGTCGTCGACTTCATTAATTTGACAATGTTATAGAGTAGGTAAAATATTACTATGTTAAACGGAAAGCATACAATAGAACATTAATAATAAAAGGATACATAAATCTTACAAAATGTTCTAAATAAAAGTAAAAGCTAAAGTAAACATATATATATTTATTCTAGTTCATGAATCACATCTAACTCTAAATTCAAATGTCTTGCTGGAATAACGGTTGAAGTAGTGAAATCAAAAGGAGTAGGAGGTACTTTTAATTTATCTACTTCACCTTCCAACATTTGTATCACTGTTTTCATGGATGGACGATTTGTTGAATGCCACTGAATACACCAAAGTCCTACAATTGCTAGTTTCTTAGCAATTCTAATGTCAACTTCATCTTCTATGTAGATACTTACCGCCTCTCCTCCTTCAATCAAATTGTGGACCCATTCTGGATATAAAACTCGATTTGTGTCAATATTTTTCCTTCCACCAACCATTTCTAAGAGTAGCATTCCATAACTATAAATATCTGATTTATACGAAACATTTCCAAAGTTTCGAGAGAAGACCTCTGGTGCAATATATCCTGGGGTTCCTTTTGATGCAGTCATTGATATAGTACTTTGATCTTTAGAACACAATTTAGCTAGACCAAAATCAGAAATTTTGGGGGTGAAATTGTTATCTAATAACACATTATGAGGATTTATGTCAAAATGAAGGATTCTATAATCACAGCCTTGGTGAAGATATTCAATCCCCTTTGCTATGTCAAGAGCAATTTGTTGCAACTTTGACCATCCCAAGAAAATTTCTTTGTTGTTTGGGGAAGAGATGAACTTTTGGAGGGAACCATTTGGAAAGAAGTCATAAACAAGAGCTCGATAGCAACCATCGGCACAAAAGCCCAACAAACGAACAACATTGATGTGATGAATTTTGCCCATTGTCCCCATTTCATTAATGAAGTCTTTTCCATCACGATCTGAATTATTGATTACTTTGACAGCTACTTGAATTTCAGTAGATAGCTTACCTTTAAAGACAGTTCCATGTGCACCTTCACCTAATTTATCCTTGAATTTGTGGGTGATCCTTTTAATACCAGCATAAGAGAATCTGGTAGGCTTAAGTGCCTGGTAATCCTTCAAAAACGTTTCAAGTCTGACTTGGTCTTCGCCTCTGTGCTTGAAGTAGCGGCATATGTAGAAGCACACAACCAACAGCAAAAGCAGCACAATGGAACCTGGAGTCATAGGAGCACAACAAGTGATAATTTAAATTTCTATCCAAGCAACATCCCAAAGCCTAATTAATGTCTCACCTGTGCTTGATAACATAATTCTGATTTTGTGGCTTTCGAACATCCATTTGAGTTGAAATTCGTTGCTCTGAAGACTGTCTGCCGGTATTGGCGAACGTAATCGTGAGATCATGGTGCAGGAAGTAAGGTTATGTTTCACTGACAGGACACTTTCCTGGGAGCCAAGAGCAACAATGGGGCAGGATCCGGAGTCATATATGGACCAGGCCAAAGAACAATTGAAGAAAGTAACATTGTCTTCTTTAGTCACCTCATACTCGAAAGGATAAATAGACGAATTGTAGAGATGGCGTTGTAGAAAGAGTCTGGCATGACAACCTTCTATATCCTTTGGATCTCTTAAGGACAAGTATATGAAGTGGGTTTCATTGTCCATGTAACTGACGGAGAGATTGAGTCCATGAAGAGCATCAGGAGTAGATGGCAACTGAAACTGCTGGACCTCACCATTCCCTTGTTTCTGAAGCAGCAACCATACCAGGCTCATCAGCAACAAGAATCTGTGATGCCAAATCATTAGTTTTTTTGGTTAAATCTGAAACTTGGATTCAGAAGGCTATTTAATATAAGTACCCTTTAGGTCTCTGCTATTCAATAATTTTTCTTTCCAAGTAATGTTATTATATGCAGATATGAAGTTCAGATCTCTTGTGGTAGGCCCTTGGGGTAGTTAGAAATGGATTCTGTTGTTATCTCTCTCCGGCTCTACTCATGTTCATTAAATTAGAGCATGCTATTATTTATTTGTTTATTTATTTTGGTTCTATTTATGTCTACTCCACCGGTCCTTAATATAAGACATATTTAGAGAGTTGATCTTAGTATTAAATATAAGATATAATTTTCATATTTGTTAACATTTTCCTAATTTACCTCTATTCATATTCTCTCAACAATAATCAAGAAGGAGAAGAAATGAGGGAATTAAAAAAAAAATAACTATGATATTTTTGACAATACAAGTCATATTACCAAACTTAACCAACTTTTTAATATGATCAAATTAGGTAAATTTATATTATATTAAAGAACAAATGAGTATGTTTTAATGGATATGTAGATAGACATAAGAGATTGCAAGAAAATAATGAGTCGGGTTCCTCTCCTATACTTTCCCATCCCTTTCCTCTCTTATGACATTATCAAAATTAATCATATCTAACAAAAATGACATCTATTTGACATTATTAAAATTAATCATCTATAACAAAAATGACACCGATTTGGGTGTAAAAAAGGGAGCTTGGGCTCATTTTTTCTTCAAAAATAATATTCAGCACCTTGAAATATTTTTTCAACGGCAGCCAGTGTCCTAAAATAATTTTTTGTACATCTAGAACTTTAAAATAGTTTTCTAATTGCAACAAACAGTCTAAACTTAAGATGCAGAGTGTTGATTGAAAAAAAAAAAATACTCCAGCGGATTAAATGCCAAAAAAAATATTTTTAAATATTGGGTGTTATTGAAAAAAATTATTTAGGGTGCTGAGTGAGTTAAAAATTAGCTATGATACTAAGTGTTACTAAAAAAATACTTTAGGATGTAGTTTGCTAGACAATAGTTACTATTAAAAAAATATTTGAAGGTGATATATGTATCAAATATTAATTTAGGGTATTGTGTGTCACTAAAAATTACTTTAGAATGTTATTTTAGAAAGAAAAAAAGGCCCAACCTCCCTGTTTAACGCCCAAACAGTAGTTTTAGGTAAATGAAAGAAAAGGGATGGGAAATTATGGAAGTGGGCCTGGAGGGCATCTCCCTTATTTTTAACAAGTCGGTCAACTAATGCTGGCACGCAGAAGTCAGTTAATTCATTAAAAACTTTACAAACCCCACTATTTCCTTTATTTCTTTCTTTTTTTCCCAATTAAACTCAAAATACTTTTTCATAATGCTACGGAAAAAAAGACATATATGATAGTTTAATATTTAAATCATGTACATCTTTTGTGCAAAAAGATTGAAATGTCAAGAAAAATTTACTATTCATGATTTACGGTAACGCAATTTTAATAAAATTTATATTGAAATTGATTTATTAGAAGAGAGAGAGAGAGTGGATGTAAAAATCATACAAATAAAAGCAAGTCTTTTCGTTTTTAGCTCCATTCAAATTATATTTTGCATAAACCTTGAAAGTAAATACTGTGTTTGTGTGTGTGTATTTTTCATGAAAAATGTGATATTGTTGTTATAAAGCCAAGAGTATTTGATCTAACAATGTACTAATTAAATTACAAAGTAGGAGCTAGGAGGATTGAGGTTTGAATCTCAACTAGCTTGTTTGAAAAGACATTTGTGGAGAGGCACCTTGGTTGCAAAACCTTAATCTGAATTATCTGTTGCTTGAATACTTGATAATAAGATCTAAAAAAAAGTGTCAGATACCAGGTAGCCTGAATGGTTATAAAAAATGTTGTCAAAAATTTTATAATTCATATACAATATATACATACACACTATGATTCCAAACTTTTCTTATTAAATTGTTTGAGCCGGCGTGTTCTTACAAATTGCAAAATGCTTTGAATTGACCCATATTTTTTCAGTTTTTAATCATAAATTTTTTTGAAACAAATTACAGATAAATCACCCATATGTTTCTTATTAAAAATACTTACAGGTAAAAATATTTTTATTTTACATAGTTAAAAAATTTCAAAATATTTATTTCCTTAGAAAAGAGGCGGAAATAGGTGAATCAAGATAAAAAAAAAAAAAAATAAAAAAAGAGGAAGCTGAGTTGAGTCATATAAAACTATATATAAGGAGGAATTAAGGGATGGATCTGAGATTAAGAAAGAAAAGCCGTAGATGGAAGCATTCGTAAGCTCAGGAGCGATGGGAAGAGAGAAAGGATTATGGTGTTGTTGGTGTTTAGTGTTGTGGCCCTCTGTGCTTCTAATGGCGGGAGTTGTGAGTTATGAACTTCACAATAAAACCTGTACCTCTCAGTGTGGCATTATCACTATCTCATATCCATTCCGACTAAAAATGACCCACTTTACTGCGGCCACCACGATTACGAGCTAGCCTGTGATCAAGACAACGGTGATCAAGACAACGGCATCACTCTTCTTAATATGAATGGATATGACGCCTCCTTCAAAGTGGTGGCAATAAACTACCACAACTTCAGAATCAAACTCGTAGATCAAGGAATTCTGTTGGGCGATTGCTCATCCCGCCCTTCCTATCCCTTTTCCAAATACGACCTCAACTATTTCAGGAGTCCTTACGATTATTATGAATATACCTATAGTACTCTAAACAACAGCTGGACAGAATCTCCAGTATTCAAGCAGGTGGCGTACCTGAACTGCAGCGATCCGGTGAGGGACGACACATCGTATGTGGATACGGCTCCTTGTGTGAAAGGAGGAGGCCATCTTTATGCCGTGGCTGGTGACTTGTTGGCTTCCCGGTTTCAACCTCAATGCCGTCTGGAATCTGTGACCCCCATAGCCTCAAATTGGGAATCGTTGGTTGCTGATGGAATCAAGTCCTACGCTGATATTCACAAACTCCTTTCCCTTGGATTTGAACTTTCATGGTTTCGACGAGCTTGTGCTGATAAGAATTGTCCGGAAGGTACTACCTGCATTTTCAGCCCTGAAAATCGAAGCCTGTTTTGCTTTCGAGGGGGAGGCTGTACAAGTCCCCTGGGAAGAAATTATGAATCTTGTGGTAAGTCCTTTACTTTTCTCAATATTTTTATTATCATATTATTCTATACTTAAATAAAACATATTTAAAAAAAAAAATTGATCTTATTTTTAAATATAAGACACATGACTTATATTTGTCAATTTTTCTTAATTTACTTTTGTTGATACTCTCTTAACAAAAATATATAGGGAAAATGATATCAAGGTCTCGAATAACTTGTCAATAGTTGTTTTTTCACTTGTCAATAAGACTTTTCTTTTAGGTCCTAAATATAAGACATAGTTAACATTTTTTTGGAGGGATCGACTAAGAAATATAAATAAGTTACTTAATCATATTATATGTTGTGTATGATTAAATTATATAAGACAAAATTAGTTTAGAGAAAAAACGATAAATATAAATATATTAAAATAAATTAATTAGCTTCCTTAATCTCCTAAAAAAGTTAACTGAATCTTATACTTATAACCATGAGTAATATTATTTTGCTTGAGTGTAACCTTAATATGATTTTTCCAAATATTTAGAAGGGTTATGATGTATGTGAGTACAGACATTATAGATAATAACAACAAAAACTAAAGATATTTTAGATGACATAATTATTTCATTTTATTTTTAAAATTATAACATGTATTTTTCCTCTTATTTTTATTCATTATTTTTTAAATTTATTATTGTCTGGTTATGATTCTTTCTTTCTTTCTTTTTTGTTGCGTGAATTGTGTTATCGTGTTTACTGCTTTTATTATTATTATTATTTAAAACAGATAGTATATAGTTAAAAGTATATTAATATGATGTGGATCCGACATGTGAAATTGATTTGACATTCATTTCATTAATATAGCTTGGCTAAATTTTCTAATAATAACTAAAATCAGCTAAGGGGTACCTATCAACTCAAATACGATCTAATAATTTTTTTTTTTTTTTTTTTTTTTTTTTTTTTTTTTTTTTTGTCAGAACCAAGAATAAAAAATAAATATAATTTGGTTCAAAACGATGAATTTTCATTTACCTTGTACTTCCTTATTACCCGGATATGATGTCAGATTGAGTTAATATGAGGTTTGATCGTTGGGCCATGTAGGAAAGCTACCAAGGCTGCTCATATTTGCAGAAGGTAACAATTTTCTATTACCTATTTACTTTCAGTCTTCTGTAATTCTCCTACTTATATTCAATTACATATATAGAAAAAATGGCAGAAAAATACTACTTAAATTTTAAAATCCGGTTGACAATAACAGTAATGAGATTAACAAGAACAGTAAAGTAATTGACAATTCATTTTGTTGAAAAATTACCTATTTAAAAATCAAGTGGTATTTTATTAAAATTTTCCTTTATATATATTAGGAGTCATGTGAATATGAAATAAAAATAGCAAGATAATCAATCTTACTCAAGCTTCGTATTTTTTCACATCACATGCCGCTCCAATATCACATATAAAAGTTATTAGTAGATGATTTACATTTAAGGGTTAAGGTGCACAAATACATATGTACTTTTCTTCGAAGAGCACTCAGTAGCAAGTGTTTTTTTTTAGGTGCAAAAGTACACACATGGTTACAAATTAGATGCAAAAATACCATTGGACTGTTAAGTTTGACTTTTTTTGTTGACTGGACGATGACGTGGCATTTCAAAGGTGCAAAAATACACATGTGGTTTGTCATAAAGAGCGCCCAACACCAATTTTTTTTAATTTAATAATTTTACTTCAATTAAAATTATTTTAGGATCTTGAAAAAATATTTCGAGGTATTGAGGTACTAAAAGGATCTTGAGTGATCTTTTGAAAAAAATATTTGAGTAGTCGATTGGTACTAAAAAGTACTTTTAGGATCTTGGTACAAAAAAATACTTCATAATCTTAAAAAATTATTTTAGGATCTTGAAAAAATATTTCAAGCTATTGACTAGTACTAAAGAGATACTAACTGGTACTGAAAAATACTTCATGATCTTGAATAATTATATTAAGATTATGAAAAAATATTCGTGAAAATCGACCGATACTAAAAATATATTTAGCATATTTTTTTAAGATTCTAAAATAATTTTTCAAGATCATGAAATATTTTTTTTGTACAGTGCAAGTATTCTCAAAGTATCTTTTTAGTACAGTCAGTGCTTGAAATATTTTTTCAGATCTTAAAATAATTTTTCAAGATCATGAAGTAATTTTTCAGTACAGATCAATATCCTAAATATCTTTTTAGTACCTAGTAGTAATTAAAAAAAAAAAAAAGAATTTGGTGTTCAACGCTCTTGTTGACAAAACACATGTGTATTTTTGCACATTTGAAATGCCATGTCATCGTCCAGTCAGCAAAAAAAGTCAAACTTAACAGTCAAACAGTATTTTTGCGCCTAATTTGTAACTACATAGTCACTTTTGCACATAAAAAAAGCACTTGCTACTGGGCGCTGCCCGGAGAAAAGCACATGTGTATTTTTATACCTTAACCCTACATTTAATTCTATATGTAAGACCTCATTTCATTTTGTTTCTCAAAGATATATAGTTTTTTTTCTTTTTTCCCCTCTAAACTCTTCATATTGATTGCTCATATTAAAAACATTTCTATCAAGAGGGTATTGACTCATGCGAATGATTAGAATGGATATTTTAAGAAAATCAACTTGCATCTTTTACAAATAACTAACTTAACGAATTTTCTTATTTTATATAAATTCATTGTCTATTTTTTATATTTAAAACGGCATTTATACTCGACTAACATTATATATCATCTTTCTTATCCGCATGTAACCTTCTTTGATTTAACATGGAGATAAATTTGCAATTTGGTTCAGTAAAGGCACAAGAAGAATTAACATATATTGAAGGACTTAATTAATCAACTTGCATTGAAAATTTAATATTTTTAAGAGTGAAAAAGTAGTAGCTTTATTTTAATGATATCAAATAAATGTTTGTAGAAATTATTTGTTGCTGAAATTATTACTAACATTAGTGAATAGATATTCCTTTATCTTTATTTTTTTATATTATCTACCAGTATCCAGCCTTTTCTAAATCCTCTTACAAGGTATAAGAACAACTGATTACTCTAGTTTTGGGGTTTGAGGCCACCTCTTATAATATAGGTGTCTCCTATGAGACTCAAACTAATAGTAATCATGCTAGGTTCGGACTACAAAATATAAGTATGTTAGTTTACATGGTCTTATTTTATTATAAAAGGGACACTTTTATCAATTTGATAAGAAAATAATATATAATTGAATTGAATTAAAAATAAATGTCAAATTTGAGCATCAATGTAGATAAATATTAATAAATTAATTTTAATATAACATTCATAATAAATTTTTTATTTAGTAATAGTAAAGCGTGTGATTCATCGGTCCAAATAGGTGAGAGGACTGAATTTTATCAAAAAAATATTTTCATCCAATATTGGTTACTCGTTCTTTTAATTAATAGCTATCTGTTGCTATTCTCACCTTTGCCATTGTTGACTTGAGTAAAATTTTGTTACAGATTTTCTCGAGGGAATTTGGAAAGGTAAGGTCCTATCACCTTTGATTTAGGGCATACATTATATTTTTCTATTTCATGGGTTAATTTTATTAGAAGTCTTTCAACTAATTTTTTTTTTTTTTAAATACACATATTTTAAGTTGAATTCTTAGGTATTAATTTATATCATGTTTCTTTTACTAAAAAAAATTGTATCATGCATGTTTTCCTTCAAGCTTCATCTTCCATTACTGACCGTGAACTAATGCTATGTTTGTTTGATACATACGATTGCTTCAGCTGACATTTATTATATATGTTGAATTAATAATAAGGCTAAATTAAAGGATGTTAGCCCAAACGCTATTTTCACCTTTTGTCACTCAAGTAACATACATTTGTAGGACTATACGGGATGGAGAACATTTCTATGAGAGGCGGCACTTACTATGATTCTGGGCCATCAAAGCTTCTGATCAAATTAGGAGTGTTCACTGGAAGATTTCTTTTGCCATTTTTCACGGTCAGATTTTTGTTTGGTGGTGTACTGTTGTCTATGATTTTCATCTATACATGCCGTAGAAGACACTTGTCAATATATGAAGATGTTGAAGATTTTATAAGACTTCATGACCTCATTCCAATAAGGTACTCTTATAAGGATTTGAAGACAATGACCCAAAATTTCAAGAATAAGTTGGGTGAAGGAGGCTTTGCCACTGTGTATAAGGGAAAGCTAAGGAGTGGACCTGACGTTGCTATCAAAATGTTAGGTAAATCCAATAAAACTAATGGCCAAGATTTTATGAGTGAAGTGGCAACTATTGGGAGGATACACCATTTCAATGTGGTACATCTTGTAGGGTTTTGTGTTGAAGGAACAAAACGTGCTCTTATCTATGAATTTATGTCCCATGGATCTTTGGATAAATATATTTTTTCTAAAGAAGAAAACACGTCCTTGAGTTATCGTAAGATATATGAGATATCTCTAGGAGTGGCTCGTGGGATTGCTTACCTTCATCATGGATGTGAGATGCAAATATTGCATTTCGATATCAAGCCTCATAACATTCTTCTTGATGAAAGCTTCACTCCAAAAGTTTCAGATTTTGGACTAGCACGTTTATATGCAATCGATGATGATATTGCCACTTTGACAGCAAGAGGAACAATGGGATATATAGCTCCTGAGTTGTTTTACAAGAATATTGGAAAAGTATCTCATAAGGTTGATGTTTATAGTTTTGGGATGCTTCTGATGGAAATGACAAGTCAAAGAAGGAATTTGAATCCGCAAGCAGAACATTCAAGCCAACTATACTATCCCTTATGGATCTATGACCAATTTGATGATAATAAAGATATAGAAATTGGAAATTTGATGGAAGAAGAAAAGGGTTTAGTAAAGAAGATGTTCATAGTAGCACTTTGGTGCATACAGCTAAAGCCTATTGATCGTCCTTCAATGAACAAAGTAATAGAGATGTTAGAAGCAAATGATGTTTCAAGTCTTCAAATGCCTCCAAAACCCTCTCTATATCCTAATGAGAGAGTTTTACTGGATGACGTATCCAACTCTGATGAAACAACAACCATTGTTTCTATACATTCTCATAGTAATATTGGCGAGGGAACAAGTAATGAAAATTAACATCTTGCAATTGAAAAAAGGAGGTCAAAGCTGGTACCTTTTGGAAGTTTTAACTTGTCAGATTTGTATTAGATGACAATATTTTGTTTTTGTTTGTGGTTTGGGCTTTGCCTTTATAATTCAGCATCTTGTTTTCTTTATTAGTGAAGATGGAATATCACCTAAAGGGGGGTGAATAGGTGATTCTTGAATTTTTAAGTACTTTTCTTTTGTATGAACAAAATAGAGACCAATAAGATAAAAGGACACAAGAAGGTTTATACTGGTTCGGTCAAAACTCTGACCTACGTCCAGTCCTAGAACACTGGGATTCCACTATGTTTGTAAACGATTACAAACTCTGTAAACGAAGGATGGTCACTCACTCTCTGACTTCACTCTCCCTTATAAACTGTAATCGATACACCCTCTCTTAAGGTTCCTTAACCTTAAGATACAATCTCAATAATGAAATGAAAGTTTAAATACTCCTCACGAGTTGATAACTAATGATCACTGAAGAACAATAAATGATATAGAAGAAACAGTAAATGAAATTAATCTCAGAATGATTGCACAACGTTTCGGTAGTTGGAAAATTGAATGCTCCTGCTATTTATAGTTGATGCCATTAATGACCATTGGTGAGCTTCGTGAAATAGCCGTTTAGACACTCGGATATGTCCGTTACTCAGATGAAGCGTTCCACACGAATTCCTCTGGTTTGACTGGTACAGCTGGAATTTTAAGTTTCGACATTCTCTTTCATTCTTACGGTTGTATCCGTTGTGAGTTAGCATTTAATGCCACTTGGAGAATATCAGAAACGACGTTACTTTGCTCAGAACATTGGTCTCCGAGAATATCATGTTTAGGTAGGAGCATTTAATGTCTCTGACAGCTGAGATCGATTAATTCAAATTCACCGGTATCTTATGTCTAGATGATCTGAAACTCATGAACAAATCGGTTAATAGCATATGGTAATCAAGAATAATAATAAACAGAAGAAGATTTAATCCATTCGATGATTCGTGAATTTCGAACACGATGTTTTTCAAATCAGCATGAAGTTGCTCGAGCAAAGATCCAAGCTTGCTCGAGCAAGCTCCTTTGAAATGCAAAGGAAAGTATGCTTGCCCGCTGATGCTCGAGCAGAGTTCTTAGCTTGCTCGAGCATGAAAATTTCATGCTCGGGCAAGCTCTTTTGAATTAGCTATTTTCATCTCTACTTTGCTGTTGCTCAGCATGTTTTTTAGCTTGCTTGGGTAATATGCTCGAGCATGAGCAAAACCATGCTCGGGCAACCTCTTGATATACTGAAGGAAGCGCCTGTTGCTCGTCCTTGCTCGAGCAGCATTTTGGCTTGCTCGAGCATCAGTATTCTTTTTAACACGCGAGTATGCTTCCAGCAGGGCAAAGATCTGAGGTTTCTCGATGCTGCTCGAGCAGCCTTTAAATCTTGCTCGAGCAAAGTGCTGAAACATGCTTTTGCTCCTCAGCGAGTATGCTTTCATTAGCTGATTTTTCTCAGCAAGCACGATGTTGCTCGAGCACACTTTTTCTTGCTCGAGCAAGGTTTCTTCAGATCACTACTGATTTACCTTTCATACACTGTTGCTCGAGCAAACTTGATACTTTGCTCGAGTAACATTCTGAGAACTTCATTATTAGATTTAGCCAAGATCTTTTCTTATCCTTTTCATACTTTGGAATTGTTAGCATTAAAACACAAAACACAAGAGCCAACATTCTCCCCATTTTTGATGATGCCAATTCCAAGAACTAGTTTGAAAGAATTAATAAATTGATAAACCAAGTAACTGATGAAACTGAAATTGTAATGATGTTAATTTATAAACAGTTCAGTTACGAGACAGGATATACTAACTTAAATCAAAAAGTTACACACATACAGCTAGCAAGACATAAACGACACTACAATCAAAGTAGCCAAACTACTCTCCCCCTTTATCATCGATAAAAAGGGAATCCTGGACATGAGAAGAGGGTAATGGAGGAGAATGAATGGGAGGATCCTCAGCAGGAGGGGGAGGATCAATGGGAGGATCCTCAACAGGAGGAGGAGGGTTAACAGGAGAAGGTGGAGGAGCCGTGGTAGGAGGATGAACAGCAGCAAGGTCAGAGGCAGATGGAACAGGAGAATTAGAACCTGGTGTTGGTAAATTGATGGGACCGTCAAGACCAAAACTAGTGACGAAGTTATCTAATGAGAAGTCGAAATTCTGAACGGCCTTGTGAACATCGTATTGCTGACGAGAGAGGCATTGAAGTTCTTTCTTGATTTCCTCCTGTTAATCATGGATGATTGACATCTTTGTTGTTTATATCGGACTTGAAGTCTTGGAAGTCTAGGTCCAATTGGATGCCAAGATTAGACTTGAGATTCAACATATCTTGATGAAATCTTGTGATCATCTTCTTGGTCAAATCTTGATAAAGATCTAGAGAGCGCAAACATGGATCATAGCTTTTTGAATAGCGGCCTCAACAATGGCCTGAGTAGCAGCCTGTGAGAATGATGGCGCCGGAGCGGAAGAGGATGGGCCAACCTTAGAAGACTCTGCTTCATCTGGAGGGTGTGAAGCCGATGAACCAGGCTTAGAGGCGGTCGGATGAGAGAATGAGACAGCTTCCTTGCCCTTCCCTTTTGATGTCGCCTTGGTGAAGGATATTTGCATATTCTTCATGTGCTCTTTCCGAATAATGGAGGATATACTTCTTTAACATCTGAAAGATACCATATATTATTGACCTCCAATATCCTTGAGACCAAAGATGGATACGGAATGGTAGCACGAAGTCGGACCTTAGCCGTAGAGAGAAAGGTCATAATCTTCTCCATAATCCACTTACCCAAGTCTCGTTCCTCCATGGCAATAAGAGAGGCAAATCGCTCAAAATCCCTTCGCACAAAATGAGTGAAGCTCTGGCCTTTCTGAACAAGACTGCGACTATACACATACCAAAGTACCCTGTACTCGTTTTTCATCTGAGCCGGAGTTACATTTATCCTTTTGCCTTCGATTGGAGCATCCGGGAAGAGAATTTGATGGCACTCGACATGTGAAAGCCTGGGAGGATCTTCAGGGATATTCGCAACACCTAAAAGGACATTGAGATCATGAGCCGATATCCTAATGTCTTGGCCACGCACCTTAGTAATCAAGACATCATCGTCCGATTTGTTCACCTTTTCTTGCACTTGCATATTGTGATAGAACACACGAACCACTTCCGGAGAATATGGCAAATCTATACTAAGGAGAGGCATATCTTGATGCGCCGATCGTCATATCGAAATTAAATTTCTTTTTGAAGTGCTCAGATTCACATACACAATTGCACAAAATGCCCTAGTCCCGAAGTATCAATCATACAACTAATAGTCATCTACAACGATAATTCCTTGATTCATGTTTGGTAATGGTTCTGGGAGCTTACCATCCGGAGGGTGACTCGTCGGTGCGTCTTCCATTCATTTTCAGACCCTTGTGTGTTGAGAGAGAATGAGACTTTAAGTTTCTTGCTCCCAAACCCTTGAGATTTCTGACTGAGGGATGGCTTGAGTGGTAGTGGTTGGTCTTCTCTTGTTTTGCCTTGAACCTCATCGAATGTCTTTTTGGTGCCGACGGTTTTTGATGATGTTGCTCGTTTGTCGGAAGGAAGAGAACCCGTCTTCAACCTCGTTGTTAGAGATGCCGGTTGCACAACCTTCTTTGGCTTTCCACTTGTTTGAGACTTGGTTGCCGACTTCGAAGATTTCGACGGTTTCGACGAAGATTTAAATTTCGAGGATTTTGAAGTTTGCTCCGGATTTGTGACTTTGGGCTTGAAGTACCGAGATTTCTTCGAGGGAGATTGAGTAGAGTGAGTAGAAGAAGGTTTATTGCCGGAACCAGCCATCGAGAGAGGATTTCAAAAATTCCAAAAATGGGGGTTCGAGAGTGAGAGAGATGAAGGGAAATGAGAAGATTTAAGGAAAATCAATCGGTTGAAATGGTTGAGTTTGAGGAATTGAAGAGATGTAACAGAAGGATTTGGAGTAACGATCTTCAAACGGTCATAACGGATCAAGAAAATTTTAAAGAAGAAGAAGGCTAGGGTTTCGACGAAGAAGAGAAAGAAAACCGGCTTTTCTGTGAAGATAAACCGTCGTTTTACTTTTTGAAGACTCGTCGCCCGACTTTGCTCGAGCAAATTTTTTTGTGTGCTCGAGCAAAGTGCTTCGCTTCGAGATATACGCCTTTGCTCGGGTAGAATCATCGAGTATGCTCGCCTATCTTCGAGAAAATGAAACAACGCCTTTTTTGAAAAGGGGTCAACTCCCGACTTTGCTCGGGCATAGAATGTTTTTTGCTCGAGCAGAGTCTGTGCTCGAGCAACCTTCTTGTCTTGCTCGAGCATACACGTATATATATATATATATATCCAAAAATAAATTGATTATAATAATAATAATCATTATTTACCTATATCAAGACAATTAAATCTAACCTCCCATCAAATATGTATGGTGAATATTTGATTCATAACCTTATTGAGACTTGCATAGATCATCTGCATATACTCCTTATTTCCTTCATTTTCCGTCTTTGCTCGAGCAGAGTTTGTGGTGTGCTCGAGCAAACTTCTGCTTTTCTGATTTTGTCATACTGCTCGGGCAAGGCCAGGAGGCATACTTTTATACTTTCCTATCTTATAATTGCTGCCCGTTGTTGCTCGAGCAGGCCTCTGCGTTTGCTCGAGCAATACTCTATTATTGTTTCAATTCAGGATCCAACATTGCTCGGGCATGTTAGACATGTGTACTCAGGCAAACATTTTTCTCTTGGCCTTATACTAATTCTCGTTTTTGCTCGGGCAGGCTTCTCTCTGATAAGCTCTGTTTTAATTCTTGTGTACAGAGCATCCTGCAAAACACAAGAAAGAGACTCCAATGCCAAAGTTAGCGATAATTTATTCAAAGTAATTTAATTAAGAGCTAAACATTTACAGTTCATTGGGATTAGCCATTCCCAATTCTCTTCGAATGAATAGAAATTGCTCTTTAGCCAGCGGTTTGGTGAAGATATCAGCCAGTTGTAGATGCGTGGGTATGAATATTACTTTGACATCTCTCTTCTGTACATGATCACGAATAAAGTGATGTCTGACATCGATATGCTTGGTTCTTGTGTGTTGGACTAGATTCTTTGCCAAACTAATCGTGCTCGTGTTATCACAGAGAATTGGGACCTCTTTCAAGTGGACTCCCAGATCTGACAGTTGTTGTTTTAGCCACAAGACTTGTGCACAACAACTTGAGGCTGCAACATACTCCGCTTCAATTGATGACACAGCTACAGTTGTCTGTTTCTTACTGAACCATGATACCAGTGAGCCACCAAGGAACTCGCATTGACCGCTGGTGCTCTTTCTGTCGGTTTTGTATCCAGCGTGGTCAGCGTCCGAGTATGCAAGCAAGAATTCTTGTTGACCTTTTGGAAACCAGAGACCCAGTTCCTTCGTGTCCGAGAGATATCGAAAGATCCTCTTGACGTGCTCGGCATGTGATTCTTTAGGAGCCGATTGGAATCTCGCACACATTCCCACACTAAATTGAATATCTGGTTGACTCGCAGTCAAGTAGAGCAAAGACCCAATCATTCCTCTATACTTAGTTATATTGAAGTCTTTGCCTTTTTCTTCATCCGCGTCCAGTGAGGCAGTTGAGCTCATTGGAGTGTCTGCACCATTACATTGCTCTAGATCGAACTTCTTGAGGAGATCTCGGAGATACTTCGTTTGGGAAATGAATATCCCATCCTTTCGTTGCTTGATTTGCAGTCCAAGAAAATAATTGAGTTCTCCCATCATTGACATTTCGAACTCACCCTGCATTTTCTTAGAAAATTCTTCACAGAGGGAGTCATTAGTAGCACCAAATATTATATCATCCATATATATTTGCACAATTAGGAGTTCATTAAGCTTGTTCGTTTTGATAAAAAAGTGTTGTGTCTGCTTTTCCTCTAACAAAGCCTTGATCCAGAAGAAATTTACTTAGGCGTTCATACCAAGCTCTAGGAGCTTGTTTGAGACCATACAAGGCTTTCTTAAGACGATAGACGTGGTCTGGATGATGTTCATTTTCAAAACCAGGAGGTTGTTCCACATATACTTCCTCCTGGATAAAACCATTTAAGAAGGCACTCTTTACATCCATTTGATAGATTTTGAAACCTTTGATACACGCAAAGGCTAAGAGTACACGTATTGCCTCCAATCTAGCCCTTTGGAGCAAACGTTTCCTCATAATCAATCCCTTCTTCCTGATTATAGCATTTGGCGACCAATCTAGCCTTGTTTCGAACTATGATTGCTGATTCATCTCGTTTGTTTTTGAACACCCATTTGGTGCCAATGACGGGATGGTCATTAGGCCTAGGTACTAAATCTCAAACTTGATTTCTATCAAATTGGTGTAATTCCTCTTACATCGCTATCACCCAATCATTGTCAGATAGAGCTTCGTCGATCTTAGAGGGTTCAATTTGAGATATAAAAGCAGAAAAGGTTACTTCGTTTAAAGTGCTTCTTCTGGTCCTCACTCCTTGACTAACATCACCAATTACTTGGTCCAAAGGATGATTCCTTATGAATTTCCAAGCTTTAGGTTGAGATTGATTAGGATTTTCTAAATTATTTTGAGGATCAGTTTCAAATACGTCTTCAGAGTTTTCAATAGAGGCAGGGGTAGATTTTGAAAAAAAGTTGATTTCTGAAAGAATTTTCTTCATCATCATCCAAAGACTCGTCTATTTTAGACTCACAGAACACAACATGTATTGACTCTTCAACTACACGGGTACGTTTGTTAAAAACTCTATATGCCTTACTCCTATTAGAATAGCCAAGAAATATACCTTCATCAGATTTGGGATCAAACTTCCCAAGATTGTCCTTGCCATTGTTGTGAACGAAGCACTTACAGCCAAAGATGTGAAGATGAGCTACGTTGGGTTTCCTTCCTTTGTAGAGCTCATACGGAGTCTTGTTTAGCTTCTTTCGGAGATAGGCTTGATTTGATATGTAGCTGGCCGTGCTCATAGCATCTACCCAAAAGACTTGTGATGTCTGATTCTCATTCAGCATTGCACGAGCCATCTCAGTTAGTACTCGGTTCTTCCTTTCGACTACACCATTCTGGTGTGGTGTTCTTGGAGCAGAGAAATTATGATCAATCCCGTGAGCATCACAGAATTCTTCGAAGGCTTGATTCTCGAACTCACCTCCATGATCCGTTCGAATAGCTGTAATACAAATACCTTTCTCGTTTTGCACCTTATTAGTAAACACAGTAAACAGATCAAAAGTTTCATCCTTAGAGGATAAGAAAATAGTCCAAGTAAAACGCGAGAAATCATCGACTACCACCAGGGTATATAGATTTCCACCAAGACTTTTAACTCTTGCTGGTCCAATTAAATCCATATGGAGTAATTGAAAATGATGATTAGTCGAGATTTCAGGTTTATTTCTAAAAGATGATTTAGTTTGTTTACCTCTTTGACATGAATCACAGATCATATCGTTTTTAAAACGGAGTTTGGGTAAACCAATCACTAAATCTTTTCTGAGCAACTTGTCCAGTTGGTGCATGTTGACATGTGCCAAACGCTTATGCCACAACCAACTCTCATCTAAGTTGCTAACAAAGCATTTTTCAGAATTTATTTTTGGTAAATCCAAGGTATAACAATTTCCCTCTCGTGGAGCTTTAAACAATACCTTTAGTTTACCTTTATCGATTGGGAGATCGTCTTTGTTGACAATGAGACATTCTTCCGAATCAAAGATAATCCAGTTGTTCTTATTGGCACTTTGACTCACACTCAGAAGATTGTGACAAAGACCTTCTACAAGATAGATATCTTTGATCTGAGGCCCATCTTTTGCACCGATTTCACTAATGCCAGTGATCTTTCCGGATTGATTTCCCCCAAAAGTGACTTTACCACCATCCTTTGATCTCATTGCAGCAAATTTGTCTGCGTCTCTCGTCATGTGTCTCAAGCATCCACTATCAATATACCACTTGTTGATTCTTGATGCTCTCAAACACACCTGCAAGGCCAGAAGAGATCAAGTTTTAGGTACCCATTTTTTCTTGGGTCCTTTGGGGTTAGTCTTGGCTTGAGGAACATAAGTTCCTTTAGGCATCCACTGATAGTTGCCTACTGGTTTATCCCTTCGGTCCTTTTTATGAAAACATGATGAGGTACTGTGTCCTTTACGGTTACAGTAATTACAGTGAGCAAATGGGTTCGAAGAATGAGCTGTTTTTTGAAAGTAATTCAAATAAGATTTTCCACCTGTTTTCTTCTTGCCTTTTTGTTTATCAAAAATCAGATTATATCCAATACCCGAACGATCGTTCGTAAATCTTTGTGCTTTCAAAATAACTTTGAGCATTTCACTACCTCTAGTGAACTTCTCAAGTGTTTTTGTAAGATACAAATTTCTTTTCTCCAACTCCAAGCAGTCGTCACAGGTAAGATCCTCACACGTGAGATTTTCAACTTGCATTTTAAGAGTTACGTTTTGCCTTTTCAAAACTATACATTCATTACAAACTTTTAAGTATTCAGAATGAATTTCATTGTATTCATCTAATAATTCATCATATGTTACCTCATTGCCGTTTTCGGTTTGTTCTTCTTCCCTCCGCCACCATTGAGACATTGGCAACTTCTTTCTCTTCTTTGCTCTCTTCTCCTGAGGAGTCATCTCCCAAGATTCCGGACACATAGGCCTTCTTCTTAAATTGATAGGACTTTTTCTTTTCACTGTCTCTTAGTTGAGGACACTCCGACTTGTAATGGCCAGCCTTCCCGCATTCGTAACAGGTGATTTGATCTTTGTCTTTGAACTCTCGTCTGTTACTAAAATCCCCTTTTCAAGATCTATTTTCGAAACTACGATCCTTTTTGTAGAATTTTTTAAATCTTTGTACAAACATGTCCATCTCATCATCGTCCTCATCATCCTCGTCTTTTTATTCTTTCTCCTTCAAGACGTTGAGAGCAATTCCCTTATTCCGGCTATTGTTGACACCGTCCAGATCCTTTTTGAATCTCAATTTGCTTTCATATTCAGACAAACTTCCAAATAAGGCAGCGACTGAAGCCATTGACTCTCCATGAGCCTCCTCGATTGCCGTGACTTTTACTTCCTAGTCCTTTGTCAGGACATTGAGAATTTTCCTGACTTGAGGACCTTGTTCATATATTTTACCCAAGGCCGCCAACTGGTTTGTCAAATGAGTGTATCTGAGTTGGAACTCAGCGATGGTTTCTCCTGACTTCATCTGTAGTAAGTCATACTCGGTAGTCAGAGTGTTGATTCGGTTCTCCTTGATGCCGAAAGTACCTTCATATGCGATTTCTAGAGCCTTCCACATTTCTTTCGCGGTTGACAGATTACATATTCGAAAGTACTCCTTTTGACTGAGAGCACTTTGAAGCATCAGAATAGCCTTACTATTGAGAGTGATATTTTTCTTATCATTCTCATCGAATTCAGCCTCTATTTTCGGAACGTTGATTCCTCCTTCAATTTTCACTGATACATAGTCTCCAGTTTCTATCACCCTCCAGAGACCATATTCAGTAGCCATCACGAACACTCTAAATTTAGCTCTCCAAAAAGAATAATGTTCCCAGTTGAATCTGGGAATTCGGTTGATTGACCTTTGTCGGGTAATATTCCTTTCATGATCTTTCTCGGGATGTTAAGCCCAAGCGAGAAACAGCTCGATACCAAATGAAGATGGAATATCACATAGAGGGGGTGAATAGGTGATTCTTGAATTTTTAAGTACTTTTCTTTTGTATGAACAAAATAGAGACCAATAAGATAAAAGGACACAAGAAGGTTTATCTTGGTTTGGTCAAAACTCGACCTACGTCCAGTCCCAGTTACACGGGATTCCACTATGTTTGAAACGATTACAAACTCGTAAACGAAGGATAACTAATGATCTTTGAAGATACACCTCTCTTAAGGTTCCTTAACCTTAAGATACAATCTCAATAATGAAATGAAAGTTTAAATACTCCTCATGAGTTGATAACTAATGATCAGCGAAGAACAATAAATGATATAGACGAAACAGTAAATGAAATTAATCTCAGAATGATTGCACAGCGTTTCGGTAGTTGGCAAATTGAATGCTCCTACTATTTATAGTTGATGCCATTAATGACCGTTGGTGAGCTTCGTGAAATAGCCGTTTAGATACTCGGATATGTCCGTTACTCAGATGAAGCGTTCCACACGAATTCCTCTGGTTTGACTGGTACAGCTGGAATTTTAAGTTTTGACATTCTCTTTCATTCTTACGGTTGTATCCGTTGTGAGTTAGCATTTAATGCCACTTGGAGAATATCGAAGCGACGTTACTTTGCTCGAGAACATTGGTCTCGAGAGAATATCATGTTTAGGTAGGAGCATTTAATGTCTCTGACAGCTGAGATCGATTAATTCAAATTCACCGGTATCTTATGTCTAGATGATCTGAAACTCATGAACAAATCGGTTAATAGCATATGGTAATCAAGAATAATAATAAACAGAAGAAGATTTAATCCATTCGATGATTTGTGAATTTCGAACACGGTGTTTTTCAAATCAGCATGAAGTTGCTCGAGCAAAGATCCAAGCTTGCCCACTGATGCTCGAGCAGAGTTCTTAGCTTGCTCAAGCATGTTGCTCGAGCATGAAAATTTCATGCTCGGGCAAGCTCTTTTGAATTAGCTATTTTCATTTCTGCTTCGCTGTTGCTCGAGCATGCTTTTTAGCTTGCTTGGGCAATATGCTCGAGCATGAGCAAAACCATGCTCGGGCAACCTCTTGATATACTGAAGGAAGCGCCTGCTGCTCGTCCTTGCTTGAGCAGCATTTTGGCTTGCTCGAGCATGATGCTCGAGCAGTATTCTTTTTAACACGCGAGTATGCTTCCAGCAGGGCAAAGATCTGAGGTTTCTCGATGCTGCTCGAGCAGCCTTTAAATCTTGCTCGAGCAAAGTGCTGAAACATGCTTTTGCTCCCTCAGCGAGTATGCTTTCATCAACTAATTTTTCTCAGCAAGCACGATGTTGCTCGAGCACACTTTTTCTTGTTCGAGCAAGGTTTCTTCAGATCACTACTGATTTACCTTTCATACACCGTTGCTCGAGCAAACTTGATACTTTGCTCGAGTAACATTCTGAGAACTTCATTATTAGATTTAGCCAAGATCTTTTCTTATCTTTTTCATACTTTGGAATTGTTAGCATTAAAACACAAAACACAAGAGCCAACAATTAGTAATTATGAATGTTACGTGTAAATTAAGGCTATTAATCTCCTTTCAAGTTCATAATCTACTATGTAATAACAAATATTTTATTTGAATATTAAAGGTGCCCATGCAGAGGGCAAGTTTTTAAATGGAAACTACTAAGAAATTATTTACATCATAACATGGTGTTGAAAGATCATCTCTTTGAATAGTATAGGCGCTGAACACACAATATGTGCAATATTTTGTATGACTTGATTTATCTCCTATGGGATAAGAACTTTAGAAGAGCTGATTAGTTCTATTGTATACAATGGTTTTGGATAGGGTGAAGGTCCAGATTTGCCAACCAACTATAATCCGAGGAGCGTCTAGCAAAAATAACAATTAAGGGGACCAAAATTGCCAATCAACAATTAAAAAGTGAAAAAAAACACCAAATAATTATTAAAAGTGAAAAAAAAAACCAAATAACTATTTAAAAAAACAACTATCATAATTAAGTTAAAATATGAGGCACTAGCGTAGGACGGTGGCAGAAACGCTGGAAAAAAGAGCGGTTAAGCCTTCTTGTTGGAAAAGGAAAACACCAACAGAGATGAGACTCATGGGAGCAGGGATTGTGGTAGCAGCGGTTGCTGCTTGTGGCATCAGAGGGATGGAACCAGGGTGCAAGGTACGTACCAGTTGACAGAGATTTTCCGTAATCTCCCAAAATAACCAGATTATAAAAGGATTTGCGTATAATGTAACGGGTCGTTTCCCAACGAATTCGCAATGATCGGTTTAATTTGAAGCAAGAAAACGAAAGCTTGATAAAATCGGGGTTTTTGATTCGGAAAGAGATTGAAAACGAAAATATGCAGAAACAAAACAAAATAACACAGATTAAACGAAAGCGAGGATTAAAGGATTAACCCACGATTTCGGATTCACCCACTACCCTTCCTCGAACGAAACATATTTATAACCGAACTCGTAATCGACTTTAGACAAACCAAAATCTCGCATTTGTCTAGAAATTCCTCAACTAAACAATCGTTCAAAATTTGTTTGAATCGTGGCGCACCTCCGTAGGATCGCACGAAATACTTTAACCTTGATCCGAACTTCGTCCTTGGGAAATATTGATTTGGGGTTTTAATCAAAAACCCAATCCGAACCAAAAATCAAATCTAATTAAGGGATACGAAACGAGTTAGACGGTTACCGATTAGGCGCAAATCCTCTGGATAGTGGATGGGACCCTCATCGTGGATCAATCTCAGAAATTTAGCCGAACATAATTAAGAAAGACAAAAAACAGATGAAGAACGCGAAGAACACGAAGAACATTGCAGAGAATTTGAAAACTACTATTTTGGTCCTCGAATTCTAAGAACGTGAATGAGAATGTGTTTGTGGCTGCTCCTCACTTAACCTAAAATGGAAAAACGAAATGGGGCTCCAATCCACAAGTCAGGCCCAGAACGAAAATAAAATAAAATGGGCTTTAATTACAAAATTCGAGCCCAAAAATACATATGACTTCGGCTCCAAAATCAACCGCCTTCTTGTCCGAATTTGCTCTTCATGTCTTCATAACAATTGTAGCTCTCTGAATCATCTGAAATATGAGACAAAAATGAGTCAAATCCGATGTCTGGTTCAAGAGTTATGGTAAAAATGGTGAAGCAATGTAAAACTGGAATTTATTATTAAATAATGGCTAAAATATAATAAAAGGCCCAAGGCCCAAATAAGTATAAAAGCCATTATTTATTAGCTAAAGAGTCCTAAATTATAAATCAAGAGACAAAAAGTAGTGTATAAAATATTCAATTATCACCAGTCGAACGCTATGGACTACTAGATGAGTTCAAGAGGGTGAGTGGAACACCAAGCAACAATAGAAGCTTTGGAGATGCCGACGTCGCCGACACTATGATAGTCAATGGAAGATAGAGATACCAAGACAATGACGGGGTAATAGTTCGTTGGCGAATCCGCTCCAAATTGTGTTTTTTTTTCACTTTTTAATTGTTGATTGGCAATTTTTGGTCCCCTCAATTGTTATTTGTGCCAGACGCTCCTCGGGTAATAGTTGGTTGGCAAATATGCACCTTGACCCTTTTGGATAATCAGATTATCGTTGTCTTGTTAACAGTAGATTTTAATAGAACTCTTTCCCAAAAAAAAAAAAAAAGAGAAACCTACCATGGTAAGAAATTAGAAGAGCCAAAGCAAGCTACAAATGTGACTGAAAAAGCATTAGAAAAATAGTCGGAAAAATTGAAGATTGACTCTAAAAATAAAGCTGTAGAAGAGGAACCTGAAATCCCACATTCCTCTTCCTTTCCCTCAGAGAGCCACTAAATCCAAGAAGTTGGCAGAGAATACACAAGAGCAGGACATTCTTAAGACATTCAGGAAATTTGAGATCAATATTCCTCTCTTAGATGCAATCAAGTAGGTTCCCAAGTATGCCAAATTTCTTAAAAATTGTGTACCAACAAGAGGCGACTGAAGGGGACTACACGAATGAGCTTAAACTAGAATGTATCAGTACTTATCCAACCTACGTACCATGCCTTGTAAGTGCAAGGATCCAAGTACGTTTTCTATCCCTTGCATAATTGGGAATTATAGATTTGATGATTGCATGCTAAATTTATGTGCTTCCATTAATGTCATGCCTGCATATGTTTATAATTGTCTTGGTCTTGGTCCTTTGCGTCCTACTGGTGTTACTGTCCAGCTAGCTAATAGGAGTAATGCTCTTCCCATTGGTGTGAATGAAGATGTTTTAGTCAAAGTAAACAAATTGCTATTCCTTGTTGACTTTTACTCTTATAGCTCCTTACTTGCCATTCACAATATTATTATTACACAATAGTCCTCGACAGTAAAAGCAGAGAAATTGCTCTGCATTACCTAAACAGAGAATGGACAATGGGTTTCTAGCGAAGGAATTTGTGTCATTGAATAATTTTTTGTTCCATTTTAGTCTTACTTTGATATGATTCCAAATAACTTTTCATCCATACCAAAGATCTATTGATGTTAGAAAATTTAATTCCTTGAGACACCCCATTCGCACTTCTTATTTTGTACCAAATTGAGCCAAAGGAAAAGTATTTGCATATCTTTACTATTTTATATGCCTTCGGAAGTTGTTTTGCATCCAACAAGCTATTGCAAGGAGCGGCCATTTGGCAATTGATCCTAGGCATCTAGGTGCGCAGTATAATGGTAATAAGATTCTCATTTAAATGACAAACATAGTTGTTCTGGAGTAGAACACAAATGTCTAGCCTCAAGGGGCTAGGAGATGTTGATATTGGATCAAACAACTCTTCTAGGATGCTTACAGTTCAAGCACTGAAGAGAAGGTACTCACTCAGTGATATCTATGAAGAAGATACCAAAGAGTGTTCCCAAATCACTGTGCTATACGAAGATGGCGATTCGCCAGAGGTGTGGGGTGTGTACACAATGAGGCTGAATGGTAAATTAATGGAATAGAGAATGTAGAGAGTGCACCTGGTGGGTAACCTCCTATTTATAGGGATTACCTAGGGTTCCTCTCCTTATCACAGTGAATCCGTTATTTAGGCAGGATGTGCCTCCCATGTTCTGCAAATGCCTACTCCACTACCTGTACAGTCCTGGATCATAAACACGATGAGAAAGTGACTCACATATTACCTGGATAAGCAAGATTCTATTGCAAATACTTCCACTGGGCCGCATATTTGCTAGGCCCAATATATTGGTCCATAACAGTTGCCCCCAAGCTCGGTATTTCAGGTCCCTGTTGTGCCGAGGTTCATGAATTGACTAACCCAGACTTAGTGACCGAGTTCCTCAAAACAATCCCTCTGACTTTTTCAACTTTCATGATGGATGAGATTTGCGCAGACAACTCAATCTCAGTCATAATTGACATAATGAGCTTCCTTCCATCCCCAATTCAACTCTCATGACTCCCGAGGTTCGCGTAGACAACTGGACTTTGGTCATAAGACCGGTATTATGAACTCCAGCCAAGCATTGCCCCCAATCGAGGTTATCATGAAAGTCTACTGTCATAGGAATAGGTGTGGTTCTCCAAGGATAGTAGTTGTTCACCTACCCACCTTGGGGTATGGAACCGTCTTTCTTCTTCGCTATTTGTGCGCATTTAATGTCCGTGTCTCATCGTCCCAGTCATCATTGCACCTCCTCGAAAAAGTTTCATGCCTCGATTACCAAAGCATTTATCACTTCCGACGCTTGCGTTTCCTCATTGAGGGTGGGCATTAATTGCCCCTGGAGTTTCTATTTGTCGCTTCCACTTCAGGATGCCTATAAAAGCCCACGACTCTTTCCTATTTCCTTCATTCAATGCTCTCATACTTCTCTCCCTTTATCATAGGGCGAAGGTGCAATTTTACACACGAAGTTTGCTTCGGGGAGCGCTCAGCACCACCAAGTTTGAAAAGGAGCAAAAGTACACACTGCATTACGTTTTGGGAGCGCCCAGCACCATGGCTGTTAGTCAACCGTTAGTTGACCGTCAACTTGGATGGAATGCTGACGTGGCGCGACGTGGACCGACACGGCCGACATGGACGCACGACGTGAATGCGACGACGTGGAATAAAAAAATTCAAAAAAATTAGAAATTTTTTTTTTCAAAAAATTAAAAATTAGAAAGAAAAAAAATGAGGAAAAAATTAAAATAATTAGAAAAAATTAAAATAACTTTCAAAAAATTAAAATAATTCAAAAAATTCAAAAAAAAATAAGAAAAAATTGAGGAAAAAAAATTAAAATAATTAGAAAAAACTTAAAATAACTTTAAAATAATTAAAATAATTAGAAAAATATATATACCCCCTCCGGTACTATTTATAAGACAACATTTGAGAGTTTTTTTGTCCTAATTATAATACAACGTTCTAATTTTTGTCAATTTCTTCCTACAAGAAGCCTATTGATATAAATAAGGGATTATGTGATTTCAGTCAACTACCTTATTAACTCATTTTTTTCTAATTATTTTAATTTTTTCCTCAATTTTTTCTAATTTTTTTTAAAAAAATTTATTTTTTTCGAATTATTTTAATTTTTTCTAATTATTTTAATTTTTTCTAATTATTTTAATTTTTTCCTCATTTTTTGAATTTTTTTTCTTTCTAATTTTTAAATTTTTTTCTAATTATTTAAATTTTTTGAAATTTTTTTCTAATTTTCCTGAATTTTTTTATTTTTTCGCATTTTTTTCGCCATCCATGTCGGCGTGTCATCCACGTCGCACCACGTCAGCATTCCATCCAAGTTGACGGTCAACTAACGGTTGACTAACAACCATGGTGCTGGGCGCTCCCGAAACGTAACGCAGTGTGTACTTTTGCTCCTTTTCAAACTTGGTGGTGCTGAGTGCTCCCCGAAGCAAACTTCGTGTGTAAAATTGCACCTTCGCCCTTTATCATACTTCAGTTTTGAAGATGAACTGCTCTGTCTTTCAAATTGAGCAATATATCTTTGAGGAGTTACGTTCAATCCACTCATTCATGACCCCCACAATACTACTAAAATGCAGAAAGAAGAAGAAAAAGAAAGGATTTGACAATAGCGTTGGGGTTCTTGTTACCCACGCCATGCCTCTGATGTATTTGCTAGTCTTCATTCACCTGTCCCAAAGGACATCTGAGAGTGCTGATGTATTTACCCGTCTTCACGTGTATACCCCAACGGGCATCTAGGCTCTCAGGCATGTTGAGCCAGTCCTCCTAACTCTGGCTCAACTTCAACTGGGCTCTCAGAAGAACTTCTGGGATCTTTACCACACAATGACCATCTAAAGGACACTTAACCATGAAGGGTATATCTTGCAGACCTGGCTGTGACTTTGGATGCCAATTATCTGTAGCAGGTTGGGATGCCCATGCTGACAAGTTGCAAACTTCGACTATTCGCTAGATCTTATCACTGTATCTCCCTTGTGAAGTCTATAACACGGTTTATTCTTCTGTAAGAATGTCATGTAAACCATTCTATTATTAATGGAAAGGAAAAGCTGATATTGTGAGCCATTTTGCTTTTGTGTCTTTGTCTCCTCACAAACTCTTTATGTCTAAGTTAGGCATATGTACCAAGATATAATTCTACCCCCGATTTCGCTCTCCAATCCGGGTTATCATTAAAATGAATCACACTTTAATCCGGGTTGAAGTTAAAATCAATCGCCCCTAATCCGAATTATCATTAAAATGAATCACCCCTTAATCCGGGTTGAAGTTAAAATCAATCGCCCCTTAATCCGGGTTATCATTAAAATGAATCGCCCTTTAATCCGGATTGAAGTTAAAATCAATCGCCCCTGAATCCGGGTTATCATTAAAATGAATCGCCCTTTAATTCGGGTTGATATTCCAAAGTGAAAACCGATTAAGGTTTTCTATTACCTCTATTGACAGTTGTGCTCCTAGATTCATCATGACGTACAATCGTGGCTTTACGTGGATTGGTCACTCCAGCCGCCTGCGCTGTATGGGTGCATTTAATGCTCACGTCAGCACCTACGATTCATCACGACTTTTCATGACTTTTTAAGGTTTCAACCCTAATTCCCAATGTGTATTTACGTCGCGACCCTTGGCGTTTCAAATTTGCAACATCTATAAATTTGCCCTGACACCTTCCTCTTACCACTTTAGCTTAAGTCATTTTGCCTTTTAGAGAAGTAACGTCTTCTTGTCGAAACGCTCTGTCAAGAACCAAAGCTTAGTCGCACTTCACCAAATTGAAGCAGGTATTTACATTTTGTATCTTCCTTTAATCTGTTGTGATCTTTTCTATGCCTTCCATTTTTTCTTCTACAAACTATCTTTCTGTGGATTTCTTTAAGCTTTACTGAGTGTGTTCCTGGGTTTTCTGGGTGGGTTTTCCTGGCTGGGCTTTTCTAGGTAAAAAGAATGGCTCGTACTGCACCACACATTTTCAAATCCAAAAACTCTTCGCCCTTCTCCTAACCAGAAACTCGCATCCGTAAATTGTCCCTAGACATGTATGGCAGGTCCCTCACTCCAAGGCATACAGAAGCCCTTAAAAGTACTTCTAAAACCAAAAGGTTTTCCTTCTGGGAAACACCTTCCTTAGAAGAAGAAAGAAATGATTCCTTAACCCGTAGGCCCCGGGGAAGTAGAGACAGAAAAAACCTCCAAGTGCCATCATTGATTAGTGCGCCTACCCCAAATTTATCAACTCGGGGACCGACGCCCCGTGACGAGTGCTGTCACAAAAGTATTGAGCTTGCTTCACTAGAGCTTTATAGGGACGCCGACTTACGGTTGGATAAATGCCGGTGTAACTTCATTACCTCAGGTATCTTACCATTTTCTAATTCCCCCCCCTTTTTCTCTTTTCTAGGTATAGATGACCTCATCTTCACATCACCCCGGTCCGTCCGAAACAGAGGAATCCAGCTCGTCCACCTCCCCTCAAGCCCCGACCGTTTCAACATTTGTTGTTAATGTTTGTGCGACGTGTATAAAAATGCCATGGAACCAGTCAAGCTCCCGCAACTCTTGGTCGGGGATGGAGAGGGATACACCATATGGTTTCCCTTATAGGGTGAATCAGTTGCCTCCTGCCTTCCCAAAGACACTGATCCACATTTTTTCTTCCTTTATCGGGATGTTATCACCTTACTTGGTGTCCAACTTCCCTTCATCGACTTTCAAATAAATCTGCTAAACCACTTACATGTTGTGCCCACACAACTTCATCCTAATGGGTGGGCATTCGCCGTGGCCTTTGAGAATTTATGTAAGAAGTTGGACATCATCTGCACTGTTCCAGTTTTCATGTCTTTCTTTTCTCCACTAGAAACCAATATTTTTACCGAGAGCACCACCACATGGTTTGGGTGGACCTCACTCCGAAGCATCCGCGATCGCAGACTTTTTAAATCATTTAGGACTCGTGGAAGAACTTCAAAACTGCCTTCTTTAAGGTCATTGCCGAAGCCGGGAAAACCCCTTGGTTTGTTCGGAGCATTCGACTGGGGAAACTGAGGAAAATTTCCCTCTATATTGGTCCACCCGTCATCATAGCCTGGGCATGGATGACTTTGTATACAAACCCAAAAGCTTTTGTGATTCCGAAGAAGTGGCTCAACTGAGACTTGTGGAACTTGCTGTTCCTTGCAAAATCCCATGGATCCCGCCGACTACATCCCTACACCCCTAGTTAGGAGACGGTTAGTGACGAGTATGAGAATATTTACAATATATTCCAGCTAGTGTATACCGCAGTCATTTTTAATCTTTACCTATCTTAAAACTGACATCTTGTTTACTATTCTGCAGACCGAGACATGCGGAGGCCAAGGTTTATGAGCATTTTCGAGGAAGTCGAGGGCAACCCCAATGTTCCCCCTCCAGGTGGCCCTGCCATAACCGCCCCACCAATTTCCACAAACAAGATTGTAGCCACTGGAGCTTCATGGAAACGTTCAACGTCCAAGAGGGGGTCAATGCACGGAGAGGGAGCTTCCAAAAAATCCTGAGGTAAACAAATAGTGGATGGTTCAACCGCTGCGAATCCAACCCCTAACTTACAAACTACTCCAACCCCGTCCGCCGCCAAGAGCATTCCTTCTATTGTCGAACATCCCGAAGGAGTCCTCTGGAAGCATGGTGTAAACCAAGAAGTGCTAGAAGTGATTCGTCTCCTGCCCGATTTCACGCACCTATCGGCCTCTCTGACGCGGATAAGGTGGAGATTGCCGATATGCAGGTTCAGGGGTACAAGGTTATCTCCATTCTCAGACCTTATGCCACTCTCAAGATCCAATATGTCGCGATTGCTGACCAGTTGTATCAGATGACGCTGGAAAGGGATAACCTAGTTCAGGAGCTTGCCCCTCTGAAGAACAATGCTGACCTGGCAACTGTTGTCGCAGAAAGGGATCAAGCTTGGAACGAATTAGAAGCCTCAAAAGCCAAGAAAGGCAAACTGCAGGGAGAGGTGAAGGTGCTTAAGGCAAGCTTATCCCTACGGAAGAAAAGCTGTCAATGGCAACCCTGGATGTTCACCATCTGGAAGACGTACATTCTGGCGACATGCTTCTCGTGAAAAAAGCGCAGTCTGATGCGGACCTGGCAAAAGAGGTGATGAAGACCAAGGATGAGGAGCTTTCCTATGCCAAGGCCCAACTTGCTGAACATGCCCGCGTCCAAGATGAGGATCGTCGTCATGTTAAGGCCCAGGTTGTAGAATATGCCAATGCGGAAATAGAGTCGTTTAACAATGCTGTTGCGCAAATCTGGGTTCTTAATCCTGAAGCCGTCCTGGATACCTCCCAGCTACATTATCAAGCCTATGTCAGTTCCAAGGGAAAATTTATCCCTCCTGGGGTAGATGAGAATGAGGACGAAGACGAAGAAGAAGAAGAAGAAGAAGAAGAACGAGTTCCTCCCTCCTAGGCTCGATCACAACTCGAGTGCCAACCGCCGCTCCTTTTGATTGTCCCCATAATCATTTTTCGCCGAGGTTTTAACCCGGCTTATAACTTTTTATGTAAATCTTACTTGTTGACTTTAACATATCCCTTTTTAATTGAATGAAGTTTAGAAATTGTTCGCACGGACTGAATCCTTGCTTAATACTTATCAAATTCCTATATGTCACTGAATTTATCCTTTTCACAACATTTATTATGTTCGTTAGATGATTCCTCGCCCCTCGAAATGATCTAGTGGAAAGCCGGTACCGAGATAACGATAAACTTATTCAATGTTTAAGTTTAGCCTTACTATTCTAAAGCTTTAACAAACCGACTTGATTAAGACGGGTACATTGGTTTACTTGGTTACCTTAGACGGCTTGCCTAACCTTTGGTCTCATTCGGTTTCGGGCTCTTTCAAACATGTTTTGTGAAAACCGGTTTACGTACCGTGACTTCACACATGCTCTGTTTGGACATGGTTTTCGAAAACTGGGTTGTGTTCCCAGAATTCATACACGTTCCTTTTTTACATGATTTTCGGAAACTGACGTTTATGTCATGAATTCCTACATGTTTGCTTTAGACATGACTTTGAAGACTGGTGTGTGTACCCATAGTTCATGCATGTTTGTCATGTTTCTGAAACTTGGTTTGTGTATCTAGAATTCATACATATTTAGCTTTATCATGCTTTTAGAATACTGGTGTCTTGACCATGAATTCATACACGTTTAGCTTATACATGATTTTCGAAAACTGGTTTCTTGACCATGAATTCATACATGTTTCTTTTATACATGATTTTCAAAAACTGATGCTGGCACCATGAATTTCTACATGTTTCCTTTATACATGATTTTCGAAAACTGGTGTTTACACCATCAATTTCTACATGTTTCGTTTATACATGATTTTCGAAAACTGGTGTCTGCACCATGAATTTCTACATGTTTCTAAGATTGGCAGCATTGTCAACACGTATTTTCTGAAAGTGGGTTCCTTGACCCGTCATTCATTAAAAGAAACTCGGCAGCAATGCCATCATTACAGATTTCCTAGTAGGAACAAACTTGTGCTATCTCTCATTAAGGAGCTTTACATATACTTGGGACATTGTCGCCTCTAAGTGGTACTCAGCTTTCAACTGTAGTACGCTTTTAACTTGTCTACGTTCCATGTCCGCTTGACGGCCTTCTTTATCAGCGTCTCAATCTTGTAAGTGCCTTTGCCAAGATTTTCTGTTACCCGATATGGGCCCTCCCAATTTGCAACGAGCTTGCCCTAACCGGCATTCTTATTGCCTATGTCTGCTCGTCGAAGGACGAGGTCACCTTTCTCGAACAACCGATGTCTAACCTTCCTATTATATCGGTTAGCAATAATTTGTTTAGCCGCCATATCCCAGCAATGCACTGTAATCCTTACTTCATAGATCAGGTCGAGCTCCACAGCAATAGCTTCACTATTCTCACCTTCCTCATGTAAAGCCTTGATTCTCCTCCATGAGGGTTCACCAATTTCGATCGGAATCATGGCTTTACAGACATAAGTAAGCTTAAATGGAGCTTCCTCGATTTCCATTTAAACAGTAGTCAGAAGTCCCCATAAAACGAAGTACAGCTGCTCCACCCAATCTGACTCGACCTCTTACATCCTCTTTCAGCCCATCTACAATTACTTTGTTGGCCGCCTCAGCTTGTCCGTTAGACTGCGGGTTGTTGGTTCTCTAAAAGATTTTGATGATTGCCAAAAATTGTGAACAAAGAATGAGGATTTGCTCTCAGAAGTTGGAAAACCCTGAGTGAGAGCAAACCTCGAGGTTTCTGAGAAAACCTCGAGGTTTGACCTTATAAAGGAAGCATCGAGGTTCAGTGTTCTAACTTGTGAAAACTTGGTTTCACAAAAATATGTGAAACCTCGAGGTTTATTAAGAAACCTCGAGTTTTTGATCCTTCAGAGAAAACTCGGTTTCACACCAAGTTGTGAAACCTCGAGGTTTACATCAAAACCTCGAGGTTGTGCCTTGGCGCCAAACCGAGGATTTTAAAATTATATGAGAAACCTCGAGTATTATCATAAACCTCCGTGTTTTCGGCTTCCGAGAGCTAATGGTTTTCAGCGAATTTGAAAACCTCGAGGTTTCCATAGAAACCTCCAGGTTTGTGTTTTTGGTCAAAACAAAGAACTTGGGCGTTTAGGCAAAACCTCGAGTATTTCAGCAAACCTCGAGTATTGTGGCAACCCGAGAGCAAATGAACTTGCACTCATTCTAAAACCTCGAGGTTCCTTGAGAAACCTCCAGGTTTGGTTTTATCATGTCTTTCTTTGGGTTTCACACACGATGTGAAACCTCAAGGTTTCTGAGCAAACCTCGAGGTTTGGAGTAAACCCGAGAAACCTTCGTGATAGCAACATGATAAACCTCCAGGTTTAATGATAAACCTCCAGGTTTGAGGTTTTGATGTTAAAACGTGTTCAAGCTTAAATGATCAAACCTCGAGGTTTGTGAACAAACCTCCGGGTTTCTGGACGTTGTTTGAAATTCGAACTTAACGATTTTGCTATACCTTCGGTGTTTGATCTCAATGCTTTCTATGATTATTCCTTGTTGGTACTAGATATGTTTAATCATCTTTTTAGTGAGTTTCAGACAAATCAAGGAAGTTTTACAGAAGGTTTAAAGCAAAAGCAAAAGTGATGTCAGAACATTAAATGCTCAACCTAGAAACTTGCATCCTTTTTGGTTAATCCATCTGTACACGGTTGCAAAGCATTAAAGAATGATTTCTACATCAAGCAACATCCTCACCAACGGATTAATTTGCAGAGAGTCAACTCTGATCATCCAGCCAGCTGGATTAAGTGAGTTTCAGAAAGAGAAGACCTAAGCTATACACATCTTCTGAAGAACATCTTCAACGGTCTCGATTATCGATGCAACGGTCAATTAATGCTATCCGGCTATAAATAGAGTTGCATTCAATTCTTCTCAAAAACTACTACATCCGAAAACGAGCAAGCATTCAAGTTCTTCAACTACCTTTTGTTTTCACTTGTATTTTGTCTTTTGACATTATAAGCTTCGGTGTTTATTATTATCCACTCTTAGAGAGAGTTTTTATCTCGTAATTCATTTATTGAAAAGAATCACAAGTCAAGGGGACTTGGTGATTTGGGAGTTCATTGATTACAACTTGTAAGGGGGAGTGAGTTCTAGAGAGAGAACTACTCTTTAAGTACGAGTGTGTAATCTTTGTGATAGTGAAAATCCCAGAGTGCGGGGACTGGATGTAGGTCAAGTTGTTAAGACCGAACCAAGTATAAATCTCGTGTTCAGCTATTCTTCTCTTTACTCTGTTCATCTCTGTTTTTGTTATCTAAAAACAGAGCAGATTCAAAAAGTTTTTGGGTATATAGCTCCACTTTCACGGGTGCTCTACCGAGGAAAAGTGTTGCTTTATATGGTATTGGCCATCATTTCTCAGAAACCCTTATCAATGAACTGGGTTCCGTTATCCGTGACAACCTTAGAAATTTCTGCACTCAAGCCGAGGTAATACTTGCCAACGGTTTTGCCTCTATCCATTTGGTGAAATAATCAACTGCCACAATGAGCCATCGCAATTGTCCTGGTGCCGACTTAAAGGGTCCTAACAAATCCATGCCCACTTAAAGAACGGCCATGGAGTCGAGATAAACGTCAACTCTGATGGTGGAATCCAGATCACTTTATCGTGCTTCTGGCAACTATCACATTTGTGCACGTGATCTTTTAGCATCTGCCACCATTGTAGGTCAAAAGAACCCAGCCCAAACCACCTTGCGAGCTAATGCCTTCGCACCCATATGGTGCCCATTAATCCCTTCATGCATCTCGGATAGCAGATACCTGGCTTTCTTGAATCAAGACACTTCATCATTGGGGAATGGAATCCTTTCCGATACAACTCGTCCCCAATCATGGCATATGATGCCGCTGTTCTTACTAGCTTCTTTGCCTCTCCTGTTTCTCCAGGGAGGATTCCTCTCTCGAGATAATCCGTGATTGGCTTTCTCCAGTCACTTGCCTCCGAAATGATCATCACACAACTCGGTTCTAGCAAATTTTATTGGACTATTGATCGGTGATTTCCCTGGTTCTTCGTACTTGCTAGTTTGGACAAGATATCTACCCTAACGTTCTCTCCTCTCGGAATATGTGCCACCATCACCTTGTCGAAGTCCACCATAATTTGCTTAACGTTTCCCAGATATTTGACCATCAAAGGACCTTTGGCCTGGTAAGTGCCTTCAATCTGGGAGGCCACCAGTTGGGAATCGGTAGAAACATGAATCCTCCTGGTTCCATTCTCTTTAGCTTGGAGTAAACCAGCGATCAAGGCCTCATATTCCGTCGGTTGTTGGAAGTTTTGAAATTGAACAGGAGGGAATGCTCCAAAGAAACCCCTTCCGGACTTTCTATGATTATCTTGGCTCCGCCCCTTTACATTTGATGATCCGTCCACAAATATTTTCCAAGTTTCCACATCTTCTTCCTCTTCGCCACCTTTAGATGGGGTTAGTTCCATCATAAAATCTTCCAATGCTTGCGACTTAATAGTGTGCCGAGCTTCGTAGGTTATATCGAACTCGAACAACTCGATAGTCCAGCTAACCATTCGGCCGGCCAAACCCGACTTATGCAGAATCTTCTTATTGGCTGTCCTATGCAAACAATGATATGATGGCTTTGAAAGTATGGACGTAATCGTCTTGCTGCAATGAGTAAACCAAAAGCCATATTCTCCAACTTTTGGTACCTCAACTCCGAGCCTTGTAAGGCCCGACTTACGAAATACACCGGGATCTGGCCATCCTTGGTTTCTCGAATCAAGACGGCACTTACCGCCTCTTCACCTACAGACAGATATAAAATCAAGGTCTCCCTTGGCTCTGGTCTTGACAACACCGGCAAAGCCGACAAGCACTGCTTTATCTTTGCAAACGCCACATCGCATTCTTGGTTCCATCCATTCGGAGCTTCTTTCTTCAATATTTTGAAAAAATGGAAGAGAATTTTCTGCCAACTTTGGTAGAAGCCGGGTTAACGCTGCCAGCCTTCCAGTTAGCTACTGGACCTCCTTCTTAGCTCTTTGGGCTTGCATGTCCAACACAGCTTGACATTTGTCCGGGTTGACCTCGATTCCTCTATGTGTTAGCAGAAAACCCAAGAATTTTCCAGTCGGGACACCAAAGGCACACTTTGCTGGGTTGAGACGAATTCGGTATTCCCTCAACTTGTTGAATGTCTCTTGCAAATCACTCACGTGACTCGTTATCTGCAAGGACTTGACGATCATGTCATCAATGTAGACTTCGACATTCTTCCCCAACTGATCTTCAAAGCCTATGCTCATCATCCTCTGATACGTTGCCCCCGCATTCTTCAGACCGAAAGGCATAACATTATAACAATAATTGGCCTTGTCTGTAATGAACGCAATCTTCTCTTGGTCATTTGGGTGCATCGCTATTTGATTGTATCCGGAATAAGCATCCATGAAGGAAAGCAGCTTAAAACCATACGAATTATCTACTAACTGGTCTATACTCGGCATACGAAAAGAATCTTTTGGGCATACCTTATTCAAATCCTTATAATCAGTACATACCCTCCACTTGCCATTAGGTTTCTTAACCATGACGACATTAGACAGCCATGCAGTATACTGTACCTCCCGGATGAATCCGGCTTCCAACAGTTCTTCAACATGCGCTTCTAAGGCTTTCATCCTGTCATCACCAATTTTCCTCTTCTTCTGGGATACCGAGGTCGACCCCGAATAGATTTCCAACTTATGACAGCAAAACTCGGGATCTACGCCTGGGATCTCAGAAGGCTGCCAAGCAAAGACGTCCTTGTTACTCCGTAAAAAATCCTCGAGCTCTACTCAAACTTAGGGATCCAAGGTTTTACCAATTTTAATAGCCTAACTGGGCTCACCTCCTAACACAAGGCCCTCCAGCTCACCGCTCGGTTCGGTCTTTTGCATCTTTTCCTCCTCGCACAAATCTAACTCCACTGAGTTTACCGACTCGCCTTTTAACTCAGCTTTTGGAAACTCGGGATACCATCGTAAGGTCACTCTTGCCTCCTTTAACCATCTCGAAGTAACATTGCCGAGACTCTTTTTGATCTCCCCTAACCGTAACAACTTGATTTTTCCTGTTTACCAGCTTCAATTTTTGGTGCTTGGAGGATATCAACATGTCCCAGTCATGAATGGTTGGTCGCCCCATGATGATGTTGTATGGGGATGGAAAATCAGCTACGATGAATCTAACTCGTTCTGATTTAAATGCTTCTCTCGTTCCTAAAGTCAGTTTCAAGTCTATGTATCCCTTTGGACGGGTATCCTGCCCATTGAAATCGGTCAAAGTCCTACACGGCTTCAAGTCTTCTGGGTCAAATCTCATTCATTTGAACGCATCCCAGATAATAATATCCACTGCAATGCCATTGTCAACTAAAATCTTCTTCCCACAGCAGCTTGCCATGGTTCCCGTAATTACTAATCCATCATGGTGACCCGGTGGTACGTCCTCCAAGTCTTGTTTGGTAAAACTGAGTACGAGGGGTTCCAGCTTTAAGGAGTCCCTCTTGCTTGAATATGGGATGGTCCCTGATGGAAAGGACCTCCCTCAAGTATTTCTTCCGTTGGCTTATTGAATCTCCTCCACCTCTGAACCCTCTGCGAATAACGTTACAATCATACTTGGGATCCGAGAACTCATCGTCACTGCATGCCGCCTTCTTTCTAAGACCTCGTCTTTTCCTGTCCGACTATGGGCTTTTACTCTAGTCTCCTTGTCGTTTATTGCTTTTCCGTCCCTGTGTTTGAATAACATAACAATGAAGCTTCCCATCCCGGATGAAACTTTCAATCGCGTCCCTTAAATCCCAACAGTTATCAGTTGTATGACCATGTTGATCATGAAACTCACAATACCGGGATTTGTCCAGGGCAGCTTCTCTTCGTAATGGCCGAGGTCACTCCACCTTCTTCATTTCTGTTGTGGACACCTTCTTCCAAATTTGTGCCTGTGACATCTTCAAGGGAGTGTATCTGTCAAACTTCCCTTCTACCTTGCCCCCCTTTGGCCTACTGTCCCTACTTCGCCCTCGTGAATCTTGCTTGTGCCCACCATATTTTTCTTTGCCTCTATGTGGCGGGCTCTTTCCCCTTTCTTTCGGTACCTGACTTAGCATCTCCAACAACTCGAGTTCTAGGTGTGTTTTCGACCTATCACGGAACTTGGCAATGTTCCAGGATGACGCTTCATCACGGACTTTTTCAGCCAAGATGAACCACTGAGACCGGCTATAACACAATGCAGGTGTACATCTTCTTTTAAACCGGGCACCTGAAGAGTCGTATCTTTGAAACGTCCTAGATACTTTTGAAGGGTTTCTCCCGGCAACTGCTTCACTTGGTCCAACTGGAACTCGGTCTTGGGTTGCTTCCTACTTGTTACAAAATTAAGCAAAAACTTATGTTCCATGGTTTTGATATCTTTGATAGAACGCAACGGCAGAGAATGGAACCAATCCTGAGCAGCTCCTCTCAAGGTCCCTGCAAAAAGCCGGGGAATAACGGGACCCACAATTCCTTTAACCCTAATCTCCATTTTGAAGTGTTAACGTGGTTCAGCGGGTCCTGGGTCCCGTCATTGATAGGTAGCAACCATTATTTCATCCGAAGATTGGCTTAAGATACTCTCTCCGTCGTGCCCTTCTACCCCTGTCTTGGGCACGCTACACGACGGGGGCATCGTATCAATCTTACTTGCGTCCTGGTTCTCGGCTGGCTGTTTCCCTTTTGCCCGAGATAAGTCGGCGTTATCCATTCGAGGTATGTCGGCATTCACTTCTATAGCCGCCATACCACTAGCTCGACTCGATTTGCTATTATCCCGGGTGACATTCCGGGCTGGACTTTCCAACATTCTAATACGTTCCTCGAGCAACCGCATTTTCCTGCTTTCTCCCTCAGGGGTCTTATCTCGGTCACGAATGACCAAATTCTCTTCTTGGTGATCTTCACTAGATTCTTCAATGTTAGTATGCACAAACGTCGAGGCCGTGACCCGACTTGGGCCAGCACCATTCCGTCCTGCATTCTCAGTTGGTTTCTCCCTCCGTCCGAGACGTTGTTCAAACGTTTGACTTATCTGTTTCTGCTCTTCTTGTCGCCAGAGGGCATTTTGACGATTCATATCCTCTCAGATAAGTCGAATATCCTCTTATCTCTGAAGTCGCTGCGAGTTTCCATGTTGTCCATTCGTTGAACTATTGAACCGACGGTATTATGCAATTTTGATGTTGGGGTGCTCGATTTGGAACTCCAAAGAAGGGGGAGGAAGATCTTGTTGTTGAGCCTCTTGTTGTCCTCGCTGGACACCTCGGCTTGGATGAGGAGAATTAGCAGTATCCTCCATTTCATCCTCAGTCACCATGGTAACACAATTAGGATTCAGAGCAACAGAATCCAAATATTGGACCGTTTGTTCTTGGCGCAGCTGCTGTGGCTGTCCCTTTGATAACTGATCCTGTCGGGGTACTTGATTGCGACTCCTAGTACTCGTGGCCATTTTTAGTGGCTGCCTGTGGTTTTTATATGGTCTGGGAATCAAAGTTTATGGTCCCCATGGTCGGCGCCAATGTTCTGGAATAGAACACAAATGTCTAGCCTCAAGGGGCTAGGAGATGTTGATATTGGATCAAACAACTCTTCTAGGATGCTTACACAAATGCTTACAATGATATCTATGAAGAAGATACCAAAGAGCGTTCCTAGATCACTGTGCTACATGAAGATGGCGATTCGCCAGAGGTGTAGGTTGTGTGCACAGTGAGGCTGAATGGTAAATTAATGGAATAGAGAAGTAGAGAGTGCACTTGGTGGGTAACCTCCTATTTATAGGGATTACCTAGGGTTCCTCTCCTTATCACAGTGAATCCGTTATTCAGGCAGGATGTGCCTCCCACGTTTTGCAAATGCCTGCTCCACTACCTGTACAGTCCTGGATCATAAACACGATGAGAAAGTGACTCACATATTACCTAGATAAGCAAGATTCTATTGCAAATACTTCCACTGGGCGCATATCCGCTAGGCCCAATATATTGGTCCATAACAATAGTAATGGTAATTACAAGTGCAATAATGACTACTTCCTCCAATATTAATGGTCTTCACAAATTCCGTAATGGTGATGACTAATATAGTAATGGTAATTACAAGTTCAATAATGGCGTTTACCAAAAACCATAACTGTTAATGGCAGCAACTATTATAAAATTATTGAAATGTCTTTTCAACCTCGCCATCCCACATTCACGTCATAGCTACACCTGATCAACCCCACAAAACATTTTCATTTATAGTAATAACATTTTCCATTTATATTACGTCATGGCAACTCAATATCCTCTTCATTGTACTTCATCTCCCAATTAACATTAACAAATAAATTAATAACGAACCTCACATCGTCAATGCCATTAGACTTACATAAAGAAGCAACCTTTAGTTTCCTCCACCTACACACCCACTAACCCACAACCCCCAAACAACACCCACAATGAGACCACCATGGTGATTGTTCAAAGACAACTACTCAAAACCCCAAATAAATGATCTTCAACACCCCACCATGAATATGATTACATCAATCCAAAGCTTTTTACTGTTCCTCCACCATCAAACCCGTTTCAGAAAACCCACCAAGATGAAATGGGAAGAAGATGGTTATGGTAGAATTTCTGAGCAAAAATATATGAAAGAATGAAAGATACTTACCCTTTACTCTTTCCTTGGCTTCGGCCTTCGTGTATGATCCTTTGAAGGTCACCAAGATGAATGAAAGAAGCTTTGCAATTTGTCTGCTGTGTTTTAGAATGGGTAGTTTGGTTCAAAGGGAGATATAATTTGTTTTGTTCAAAAGGGCAGTTTCGTCTTTTTACCCAAGTTGCATATCCTTCATTGCCTCACGTCCCTAGCTTCTTAGTCCTTTAACAAATTTAGTGGCTTCTAGGGGTTTAGTAAAGGGAAAATCCCATATAAAGTTGCTTAAAATAGAGAAATTCTAAATCAAGTTGTTAATTAAACCCAACAAATCCCTAATTAAGTTATAGACTTAATTTGGGATTTTAAAATATAGGTAAATTGACTTTATTATACTCTCCTAATCTTCTCTATCATCATTTCTCTTGAAAGAATTTAATTGCTCTTTTACTTAGTATTTTAATAAGTGTGCATATATATTAACATTAATATATAATAAAATAAACTATGATTCATTTAAATCAAAAGAGTTTCTATGATTAGGAAGAATGATTTGAGTATAAAAAAAAGGCATAACACCGTTATCAATTAAATGTTTTTGTTAAATATTTTGAATAAAATTTTATTTTTGAAAGAACTCAAATTAGTTTTTTGTCAATAAAAAAAAAATCAATCTTCATTAATCACACAGTTTTACTTATGTAATATATAGGTTGTTTTTCTTAAGTTAATAAATATCTTTTCTTTCAAAAAATCATTAATGAAAATCTTTGATATGCAGTTTGCTATATCAACCAAGTTATTTTTTATATTAACATTTTTTCCTCAATGAACAAAAAAATCAAGTAAAAATAATTTTTTTCCTCAATGTTCAACTAGAAATCATTTAATTAATATTGGGGCTGATACTTTTTTTGGAATTATTCCTAATCATCCTTCCACAAAACATAAAATTTCTTTGATCTAAATTGATCATATCTTATTTTATTATATATTAATGTTTATATATATTTACACTCATTGTAAAAATAAATTAAAAGGTATTGAAATCCTTTTAAAATGAAAGAGGAGACTATGAGAGGACACTAACGTCATTAAATCTAAATTTTAAATTCTAAATTGCGTCAATAACTTAATTAGGGATTTAATGAATTTACCAATCTAATTTAGAATTTCCCTATTTCAAGGAGCTTTATATGAAATTTTCTCTTTAGTAAATTTAACTGGTATTTAAATATAATTTTTTCTTGAATTTACCCTTCAATTCATTGTTGAAATTAAAAATTTCTTCCTGGTCATTTTCCTCCAAGACTCGACCTTAATTTCCTCCTCATTCCCATTTACTCATTTCCTCCAAACTCTCCACACAGACTTTTTGCATGCCTTCGAACCCCAATTAACCCATACACCGTCACCACCAGCTTCCTTCTTTTCCGTCCAGATCGCCAAGCAACACCTCCGGCCATCCTCCCCTCCATTGTCGAAACCTTATTCTCCATCCTTCTCTTCGTTCTTTGTCATCTAGCTATTCTGCATTTACATGCCTTAAATCTCTATTTCGTTCTTCGTCTTCTTTCAACATTGCCTTCAAGCGTCTTCTCCGGCCATTTCCTTCTTCAAGCACTAGTAATCATTTTATTTTCTGTATTCTTTCATCTTTCTCTGTTTAGCCGTGATTGTCTTCCTCTCTCTTCTCTATTTTTGATTAAAGGACGTTCCCATTTCCGGCTGTGTCTAGTTTGAGAAAAAGGAAAAAAAAAAAAAAAAAAAAAAAAAAAAAAAAAAAGGAGATATGGGTTATTGATTTATTACAAAAGGGAAATTTCACTTAAGAGTAATCGCAAAAGAGCATAATCTATGTTGTTTGTTTGGATAAAAGTCTGAGAACGACTTTATTACTGTTCGGGAATCATGAGTTAACTCTGAATTTTATAGCATAAGGACTTTGCATATAATATAATCCTTATTACCTACCAACGAAACTGAGAGGCCCATTGGTGGTAGTGATGCTGCTGAGATCTGTAGGTCTCTTATATATATAATTAATGCTTTGTTGGACGTTCATGTTGTTGAACTCATCCGGAAACAGATTGTAGTAATGCACATCTACTACTCTATTGAATCCCTTTGCAAATGGGAGAAGTGCTTTTGAGTCAAGGCTATAATAGCTAGTTAGAGAAATGCTTCAGAATATGTTGTCAATATTATAGACAACTATCGCTCTATTGAATCTACTAGCCAAGTGAAGGCTAGAAGCGCTCATCCAGCTATGTTGAAAGTGTTTGTAAACGTAATACTCTAGTCCATAGTATTTAAAAACTCGTTTTATAACTGTGATTTTTTTTTTCTCATTAAAACAATTTTACTAATTTTCCAAATGTTTTTATGTTTTTACGATTTTTCATTCTCCTTCCGTTTTCAAGTAAAATCTACGTTTTCACTATCATTCTCTAGTCCATTTAAATTAAGTACAAAAAATAAACTTATTTCCTAATGTTGTATTTGCATATGAGCTTAAAAGGGTGAAATTGCAAGTACAAAAAATAAACTTGCTTTCTAATGTTGTATTTAAATATGAGCTTAAAAGGGTGAAATTGTAGTTGGAGGTTACAATATAGCTACTAAATCAACAAGCAGAAAAAATTACAGGCAGAATTCTATGACTAATTTGCCACAAAATTCCGTAAGTAATTTCCTATGGAATTTCGTGGCTAATGCCCCACTTGACTTACGAAACTGGAAATGGAATTCCATGGTAATAATTCCACAAAATGTTCCCACATTCATTTTTTAAGCATTTTTTTTTTTACAATAAACGCACTTAAATGAGAAAATTAGCTTGCTCATATAACTTCAAAGTAACTAAAATACTAAACAAGGCAAAATGCACAAGTTCAAAGTCACTAAAACACTAAAAAAGGTCAAATATATGTAAAAAATCACAAGTGTATGGAAGCAACGAAAATAGCATAAGGAAGCCACAAGAATTCAACTCTCATTTTCAGCTTCTTCATTTGCGTTGAGGGAGCCTCATCAGTGGCAAGTTAGGTAGTATAAGTCCCCCGTCAAGTTGATGGAAGTAGCATAAGTCCTACGCAATTGGCTCTGGAATTTGAAGCAATTGGAGAGCCGGGATAGGTACGTGAGGTGGTTTTGCAAGTTGAGGTGCTTCAACTGCAGACGGCTCGTTTGGCGTAGTCATATTCCCCACAACCTTCCTCACTTCATTAGCAAGCTCTATCACTATGTCGTCCTCATGTTCTGCACCATCATGATAAAAACCTCTCATAACTCAACAACATGAATCCAGGTTCGATACCCGTTGATCGATGGGAGGGCCTCATTGGTGGGCAATCTGTAAGTACTTCTGTAAGCGTTCTCCGAACTTGGAGGCATGCCCTAGCCCTAGTGGGATACCGGTGTCTACCCCAACATAAACTTTTTTGTATAAAAAAAACAGAAAAAAAAAAAAAAAAAAAAAAAACAACAACAACAACAACAACATGAATCCATAATAAGTAATAACTCTCCAATAACATTAACTACACATAGATGACTCACCAATATCATATATGGCCTTCTCTAAACAAAAGAGATAATCTCTATTGTTTCCACAAGGACCCGATGTTACACCCCTACCGGCCTCGCCCTTTCGGGTGGCGGGTTAGAGGGATCCTCATCACTTATTATCTTTCCTTAGATAAATTGTCACTTTAAATTTATATCGAGTACGCGACGAGCATTGGATCGATTTGGACAACTTGCATTATCGGTAAAGGTACATACAATTACATAAAGTAGTCCACATAGCGTTAAGGGTACATTCATCCAAAATAAAGACTAAACAAAGTGAGTATAATTATACACTCGTTCCAATTATAGAAGTACGAGAATTAAGGGTATCCTCTATTTCTTCGTCTTTCCATTGCGAGCTCTATCTTCTTCAAGACCTCCCGTAGCTACTAACTTACGCTGTATCTTTTAAGCCGACGGAGTTCAAAGTTGAACCCCCGGAGTAAGCTGTTAAACTCATATACAATATGTATGCAATGCATGTAATGTAAATCACAATCGGGAACTCAAACATAAACATGGCATGTACTCCGCAGGACCGCCTGGTCAAGACAAGCCCCCGGATCTAGCGTGCAAACAGGCCTCAGTAGTCAGGGAGCGACCCCAACCCCTAGCCTAGGGCCTCAGAGGATACCTATAAACACACAGTCATATAGGTTCCACCTAGCGTCACATACCTTGGGCCTCACCTTCACCGTGAACACACGTCACACATGCCCGGGATCCACCTAGCCCACATGCCACGGCCTCGTAGTGCCTCTACCGCTACTACCTAGCCGGCATACCTCGGGCCTCGGTAGCCACCATAGGACATGAGTCCCATAGCTACTACCTAGCCTACATCCACAATCATGATAACTGAGAACATACAAGAGCCACATAGAGTATGCAAGTTTACTGGTTACTACGGCACGCCTTGCAAAATAATAAACTCTTCCCTTGACATTGAAAATAGGGTCCACACGTGCAAACACCCTAGATACAGCCAAACATCATGCTTTTAGTCATATGAACACACTTTGGTTCAAGTTCCATAAAATTCGCACACCACCAGAACATTCCAGAAACGCTGACCCAACTTCTCCGATTTTTAATAAATTCTAGAAAACTCCGATTAACGTGAAATCAGTGGCTATTTAACCATTAGGATGTCTAGTTTACCATAAAAATAATTACCAAAGCCATCTGGGTTCGAGTCCTTTCTATATTCTTAAAACTTAGCCACTGGTCCGAGACAGAGTCCAGGTTTTTAGGTCATTTTCAACTTAAAATATATCTCTGTTAGAAACTCCAAATGACACAAAATATTATATCAAAATTATCCTTAGGATGTCTATTTTTACCATGTAAAATATCAGATCATTTAGACTTCATTTACTATTTTAAATCCACAGATCTAGCTTCGCTGCCCAGAAACCGTAAGAACCGACAGATTTTCGTATAACAAAGACTTAGGCTTTTAGGGTTTGGAAAAAAAAAGTGATCCAACATGTCCCCACAAAAAAACCTTCTGGAATCAATGGAAACCTCAAAGATACCAAAATACTACAGCAAATCCACGAAAATCACCATAGGGCAGAAGCAAAGATTCCAAGTCATCGGTTAGGGGCTTACCTTAGGATGTCGTGGTTGCGGGTGCCTTCCTCCTCCCTTGGACCAAGGCCTTCAGCTGGACCTTCCTCTCCCTCACCTTGAGCACGAAATAGGCTGATCCAAATGGGGGAGGAGTGCCCTATTTATAGGCTCCAAAAGGTTATGGCTTGTCCCGTAATTAAAATAACACCCTAGGGGTAAAATAGTCATTTTCTACTAGATTTTTCCAAAGATGCTCTAGAATATTCTTTTCTAGGGTTCTCTAGAGTCTTCTTGGTCCAGGACATGTGGCACCATCTGAACCCTCCAAATCCAAATTCCAAGATTGCCTACGATGGTGACTTTGGGTAGGTTTTAGGTCTAGGGGTAAAACGGTCATTTTGCACTGCTCATCTTCCAAAGCTTGGGGCCCACGAAATCAGATCTTCTAGAAGCCTTCTAGGGTCTTCCATGTTCAGAAAATGGCGCATTCCAAGGCTAAAAATAGAGTTCAGTTTGCCCCAGGTGGCCTTAGTTGTAGGTTTAAGATGTAGGGGCAAAATGATCATTTCACGTCATTCTTCTTCCAAGGCAGTGGGGTCCACGAAATCTGCCCAAGATATGCCATAATTAGTCATAATTACTTGTCCTTCACCTTGTCACATCAGATTCAAATATGTGGTCGGATTAATCGGATTATTTTATTCTTTCTCTCTCATCATAATGACTTGATGTGACATTCTCTCTCTTCATAATTACATGACAAGATATTTTCTCTCTCCTATGGGCCCACTGGAATTTCACCCCTATCGGTGTCCGGGCTGGGCCCGACTCAGAAAATCTGTTCGGCCCAGCTCGGCTCGGTTCTTAGGTCCCACCTTACCTCGTGATGCGTGCCCTTCAACTGGACTTGTGTGGGTCCGGATCATCAGTCACTTTTCCCAGACCACAAGTGGACGGGGCATACTACCTTGGGGATCAAGAAACCTTTATTCCAGTACCCCCGGATCCACCTCGTGTCCGTGCTACTCGGTAATCCAACTTTTGGTCCCGAAATGCCACGTGTCCGACGTAGCACTACTACTACTAACTTTTCCTTCCCTTCGGGGTCCGAGATACACCTTTCCTCTCTCCTCCCTTCTTGTTTCCTTCAAAAACGCGGGCTCCCATGACTACCACGAAAATGCCGTATACTTACATGCGGCGTAATTTCGCTCAACTAAGTGTCCTATACCTCGGGACATAGTTGGGCGACATCTTCAGGACCCGGACTTACACCGTATACATCTTCTCGTACCCATTTTACGTTAGTACCTTAGTTCACGGCTTCGGCATACTAGGTCCACTGACTGTATGGCCAAGTTACTTAGTCCCAGAGAGGCTTACTATGCCCCGACCTTCTTGGGACTCTTCCCAAACTGGGCCTAGTCGTCCACCTATTTCAGGCTTATTTTCACTTCTCAGGGTCCCAAAATTTAGGCTTCCTATGCCCCGACCTTCTTGGGACTCTTCCCAAACTGGGCCTAGTCGTCCGCCTATTTCAGGCTTATTTTCACTTCTCAGGGTCCCAAAATTTGGGGTATTACACCCGAGGCTGTTGCTATTTGCCTGAATATATAAACAGAACTTAGATAACAACCCACAGGAAGGGAAACAGCAAAATAAAATACCTAGCCATGTCTTCCAAAGGAGTAGGTCCCAGGTAAGATTTGTTTGCTTTGTCTGCTGTAGATGTGAATCTGCATACATTGAAAGGGGTTCCTTTAGCAATTTCATCAGGAGTTCATAGAAACAAAAGCAATAGGAATAATAGTAAAGCACAACACATACACTATAATTCCAGATACAGCAGCGTTCACTGAATCTCCCTCCTGAAGATTAAAGAAAGTAACAATAAATAAAACAGATTAAAACATAACAAAAGCAGACAAGTAAGGGCGATGAAATGGTAATCTCACCTTGTAAAAGTCTAAAAGGGTCTTTTGATCCTATTCGCATTCCCTCCGCTCCAAATACTACATGACAAAAAAGAATGAAAAGGAAAATGTTGAGTGCTCTGTGACTGTTAGAATTACTAACTGAAACGGGAATGGATGACGTGCTGCAAATCATATAGTATAGTTCATAAGGCTTTAAAAGCTTTTAGATTATTTTAAACCTATTGCTAATTTAATTTCAAGAAGAACGAAAAGAGCAAGTTCCAAAAACTGTTCCAAAGCTAATGAAGTGACTACCTGCATAGTAAGTTTCTCCTTTTCAGGGCCTCCACGAACACAATACGCAGTGCCCCACAGAAAAAAACATTGAACAAGTTATAAGAAAAAGGCCAAACTGTTAAGAAGTGTGTAGAGAATTTAGGATAGGAGAGGGAAAGATGAACATAAGGGAGGAAAAGAGCAGAACAGAAGGAGAGAGACAGGGGACAGAGGTGAAAGAAAAGAGTCCGAAACTATTATTCCTCCATTCATAATATTCAACAACCACAAACATAGGCTTCCCCTTATATAGGATACTGCCTTAGACTCCTGCAGTCAATCTACCAACGGTAATAACAGTAATAGTAACTATCTAATTACCTAATTAACTAACTACTAATATTCCCTAAGTATTATGGCCTCATAGAATTAGTCTTGTGCCATTTAATAATTCCCTAATTCTTTAACGTAATTATTTATTCACACTTACATAACACAAACACATAAAAAAATTGCAAGACGTAGTCACACACAGCATGGATACCATTAACTCAATAAGGAGTTACAGTACAGAGTAATACCTGAAAAAACATCAAAATAAGAAAAAACTAAATCTATTCTCCCTCATCAATCACCTCGTCTTAATGGGGAGGTGGTGTGTGGTGATTTTAAGAGAACTACAAGAACAAACTAAAAAGGCCAGATTTGAGAGGAAAAATCAATCTATTTCTGTTGCCTACTTTGGATAAGTGTACACACCCAAAGTTTGTTTCAGGATGGAATCTTTCCTTCATATATCCACACATTTATTGTCAAAATAAAAACTAGAACTCTAGAAGTATAGATGCAGATGAAGGCGGTGAACATTTGAACCGTTTTCAGTTTTAAGAGCTTAATGCTTGTGACAGTGAAACTACATTAACCGAGTGAGTGAAGTTACAAGTGAAATTACTTGGTTTCACGCGAAGTGATGATTATCAAAGTTGGAAGTTAATTTGATGGTTAGAGCAGCCACTGAAGAATCTAATACAGATGTTAAAAAACCAGAGAGAAAAGGGGGAAGAAAAACCGAAAAGCAGAATGTACACCTGATTTGATATTTATGTTGATTCAAATAGACATTTGGGAACAAACAACCAATAGTCCATGGCTCCCTTAGAATTGAGTGTTATTTCGGACAAACCACATAAATGATAAATGAAAAAGATCCTCACGCCAACTGCCCCTTCTTTTGGCTCCAACGTGCAAGTTCTTACTGGGTTTTCAGGTGTACCCCTGTGATCAATACATGCTGCTGAAAACAAAAGGCAATTGTATAAACTCGGTGCAAAACAGAGATGCTTGGCACATAAATTAAATACCTGCATGATAAGAATGAGCTTACCTAAATCAAAAACCCCTCTATTGTCCTTAATGAATCCAACCATTTTCTCATCGTAATCAAATCATGGGTTCCACGCCAGAGAATCATAGCCAAAAACCCGGAACACCATGGCATAACAAAAAATGTGATATGAGAGAAGAAAAACAACAAAGAATAGAGATGAGAGAGGATGACCCGAAGCATATCCTAACATTCTAATTATGCAAACTCAGAGGGAGACACCCATTTTCAATTGTATCTTACACCGTTATACACCCTTCATTTACCTATAAAAAAGGGAGACACCCATTCTCAATTGTATCTTACGTTCTTATCGGTGAATATTAATTGTAGTTCTCAGTCTCTCCCTGTCTTGTCTCTTCCCTCTCGTTTCCCTTCTTTTCTCTCCTATCTCTTCTCTCTCTAAACACCTATAACATAAAATCACACATTATTTGCTTAATTATACAACACTTAACATGCATATGTGTGTATATTTTATTTACATACTGCAAGCATCACATATTTAAAAAGCATGGAGATACATATGTTGATTGGATGGAAACTGGTTGTTAATTTGAGTTGAAGCATTATAAGTTTGTTCCTCCCTCTAGAAACACACACAAGTTGCCTCCAATGCAACCACCTCTTGATTATAACTCATTTGGTAGAACCAAAAAAAATAGAAATTACTGAGGAAATTCAGAGGAGGAAAAAGGGCATAGCTATTTAGGGTATAGGGGGTGAATTGTCCTAAGATTATTTCAATTTCAATGACTAAATAATTGAACATTCAGTTTTCTAACCGAAGCACGACACCCACCACCATCCCAAGGGGAGCATCATTAAGAATTTTATGATACAAAATTTTGCCCATAATGTTTTGATACCAAGCTCTGATACCATGTTATTGAAACATGGTTAGAACTTGGTATCAAGCCAAAATGCACAAAACCCACTTTGTTTTAAACCAAAGTTTGTCTTGTAATTATGGAATTTTATAATAGAATAGTTGCCCAGATATGTTATGTCTTGTTTTTTTGGTGCATTTTACAAATCTCACTCCATTATTACCTAGACCATGGCATCAAAGCATAGTATTAGAACATGGTATGTTTGAATATTCTCTAGCTTGATAAACGAACACTTGAATTAAACATTGGCCCTCTCCTCTTAGGCTGGTACAATCAATTAAGTTAAACATTGACTCTATCCTCTTAGGCTGATACAATCTATTAAGTTAATCATCACGTTCTGAAACTCCTAATATGTATCATAGATGAACATAGTAGATAACATATATGGGTGACGATATCTCTCTACTATGTAAATTGCTGGTATTTTTATTTTCTTCTTTGTAGTTGATGTTACGTACTATGGTCCTATAGAGAGGGATACCAAAATCTGTCTAAGCACCCCTACTACTCGTTATATTCAATTTCTAGAGGCTATGTTGCATACTCATTTTATTAATTATTTTTTTCAAACTTAAAAGTAATTTAAGTTTGTTTTGTGTTTAAATATGTTTTGCGTTTGTGTGTTTAGGATATGGCTTCAGTTATCCCCAAGTCACAAATATGTCTAGATGGTCAGGTAATAGTCCTAGAATCATTTTGATTTCAATGACTAAACAATTGAGCATTCAGCTTGCTAACCGGAGCAAGACACCCACCACCCTGCCAAAAGGAGCATCATTGAGAATTTTATGATACCAGAATTTGCCCATCATGTTTTAATACCAAGCTTTGATACCATGTTATCCAAACATGTTCAGAACTTGGTATTAGACTCGGATTCACAAAACCCACTTTGCTTTGAACCAAAGTGTATGTCTTGTGACGAAACGCATCGTGCTTCAATGCCTACATATCGCATGACAAGACATAAAACATATGAATTTAGTTTAAATTATTAAATAAGATGACTTAACAAGGATTAAGGAGCGATTTGGCCAACAAACTATTGGTTCAGGAGCGTCAAGTACAATTAACTTTTAAGTGGACTCAAAATACCAATAAACTTTAAAAAATGTGCACCTGTCACAATAAACTTTTAAAAATGTGCACGATTGCACAATCTAGTTAGAAAAAGATAATATCTGTTATCTAAGGTGCAGATTGGCCAACGAACTTTTACTCCAGGAGCGCCCAGCACAAAAAACTTTTACTCAAGAGCGCCCAACACAAAATTCTAAATTTCACTAAATTAAAATTTTTTTTTCTCAATTCTCATTATTCAAAACTACTTGTATAGTTATCTATGGACAAAAATTACTCATTTGCTAAAATAAACAAAACTTTTCATTAAAAACTTAATTATATGATTTAAATAAAACTCAAGGTCTTTTATAATTTATTATATATGTTAAAAAAAACAATTATATGATTTATTTCTATTTTAGAAGAAATTTATGTGAGTTAAAAAATTCATTTAATGTTAATGAAATTTAAAAAATCTATTATATCTGGAAAGAAATGAAATGCATTTACTTTTTATTTAAAAAAAAAGGATAACTTAAGAGGTTTGATTAAGGAAAATTTAATAATAGGTTAAGGAGCAATTTGATCAACGAACTTTTAATTTTTTTTAGGTTATCTTTTTTTTTTTTTTTTCCAACAAGTCTCATATTCAAATAATCAATAGATCATTTAATTAACAAATACATCATCAATTGCTAGATTTATATTATTAAGTATCAACGTTAATATCCATTAAGTTCTTTTTATAAAAATAAAAATTAAATTGATTTCATTTCTTTCAGGATATAATAGATTTTTTAAATTTTATTAACATTAAATGAATTAATTAAATCACAAAAATTTCTTATAAAATAAAAATAAATCATATAATTTTTTTGTTTAACATATATAATAAATTATAAAACACCTTGAGTTTTATTTAAATCATATAATTATGTTTTTAAAGAAAATTTTTGTTTATTTTAGCAAATGAGTAATTTTTGTCCATAGATAACTATAAAAGTAGTTTTGAATAATGAGAATTGAGAAAAAAAATATTTAATTTAGTGAAATTTAGAATTTTGTGTTGGCGCTCTTGAGTAAAAGTTTTTTGTGCTGGGCGCTCCTGGAGTAAAAGTTCGTTGGCCAATCTGCACCTTAGATAATGGACGTTATCTTTTTCTAACAATGTTGTGCTGACTGCACATTTTTAAAAGTTTATTGTGACGGGTGCACATTTTTAAAAGTTTATTGGTATTTTTAGTCCACTTAAAAAGTTAATTGTCTTTGGACGCGCTCTGAGCCAATAGTTTGTTGGCCAAATCGCTCCTTAACCGAGAAAACAATAAAGAATTGAGCATTCAACTTACTAATGGAAGCATGACACCCACCACCATCCCAAGAGGTGCATGATTGAGAATTTTATGATACCAAAATTTTCCCATCATGTTTTGATATTGAGCTCTGATACCATGTTATCAAAACATGGTCAAAACTTGGCATCAAACCTGGATGCACAAAACCCACTTTACTTTGAACCACAATTTATGTCTCGTAATATGGATTTTTATTAATGGACAGTTGCCCAAATGTGTTATATCTTGTTTTTACATGCATTTTGAATGTTAGTACACAAATTTTATTCATGGATAGCATAGTATTAATTAGGACATGGTATGTTTGAATATGCTACTGTAAGCTTTTCACCCAAGAAGGGTGAATTGAGTGACTTTAAAAAATTTATAATTCAACACAAGCTAAGTAAAGGGAGGAGGGTTAGAAGGATATTATCGAAGGAGGACATAAGAGAGTTATACTGGTTTAGTCCAATTCACTTGAACTACATCAAGTCCCCAGAAGGCCTTTTTGAGATTGTCACTATCCTCCAAGTTTCATAGGGCTCCTCGTGCCTCAATTAAAGCGAGTTCTTCTTCAAAGAATACTCACTCCCCCTTACACTTTACAATCAATACCTTCTCAAGGTCCCACTACCTTGAATATCTCAGATAAAATAAATGCTTGAATATATTCTCTCACAAGAATAAATGAATAATCACTGAAGTACAAATTCACACAAGATAGCTTGAAACTTAGCAAAATGAGTAACAATAAATGCACAATTAAGGTTTTTTTGCTCTGTCTTTAATGCTCTTCTATTTATGGTATGAGAATGTTTGAAGACCGTTGCTCTTTGATTATAGCCGTTAGAGTGTATGGTCTTGCTTCTATCCGTTGAGACTGTTAAATTGTTCTTTGTGTCTTTGAATTTATCTATTGAGAGCAGAGAGAAAGTAAAGTGTTTGAACTTCAGTGCATTTAATGCTCTAACACAAAAGTGTTTTTTGCTAATCTTGCTTTAATTTGTGATTAATCACCTACAATATGATTACACTTTAGTATAATGAAGTGTTAAACCAATTAGAAGCAAATGTAACAAGGTTATAATAGATTTGAATGAGTATCAAGATTTATGATATGATGCTTTGTTTTTTGAAGAAGCGTTACTTGAGTGATCTTTATTAGTTGTTTGGAAACAAAATAGATCACTTGGTGGTTCATCGTGATGATGTGGTAGTGATGCTCATTTTACATATAACTTGAGTGATTACTCGATTGATCCAACCTAAATCACTGTGGTGCTGTGCTAGGTTTACTCTTTTTCACATATCACTTGAGTGGTCATTCGAGTGATATTCTCTTAGAAAGTTTTTTAGGAAAATGATCACTAAGACAGATCAATGTGGTGTTGTCATAGTAATGAGAAATTTTCACATTACTCGAGTGGTCACCATGAGGTATCACTATGGTGGAGTGATAGTGATGAGAATTTTATCACATTACTCAGATGGTCATCATAGTGATCATGGTTTATCACAGCTAGTGATCACTGTGGTGATAATGTCTTTCTCAGTAAAAACGGTTTTAGTCAGAATACCTCTTTCAAAAACACTTTCTTAATTAACTATTATTTAGCTTTCTTATCATCGTCAAAACATAGGCTTTAACAGAATATTCCCAAGCTTGATAAGCATACATTTGAATTGTCCTTGAATTGGTTCAACAATAATTGAGTCCCAAAAAATTAATATATGATTATAATTGAAGCTCCTACATTTGTACCTTTTAGGAATTTTCATGCGTATTTGGTGAACATTCGCAAATACTACATAGGTCGATTTGCATGTTAATCCAGTAATTTACCATGATAGTTAGAAAAGATAGTGCATTCCACACACTGGCATACTGAACTTTGATTTTGGCAATGCATATCAAGAAAGTCCACTTGAAGCCCAAAGGCAATATCCTAACACCCCCACTCCAACAATAGTATTAGAACCCAAGTACGCAAAATATCTACATAACTTGTGTTTTAGAGTTTTTGCTTAATATAGTGATAAATTTCTTTACTCTAACAACGGCATTACAACTCAAATTTGATTGAAGTGTATACTTGTTTCTAAAGTCTATTAAGATATCCCTATAGTGTTTAATGTAGCCTTGACTTCCAACAACATATAGTTGTATTTCGCATCATCCGGTCAAATCCATGGCCATACCAAATGGTCATATCTACTATTATACACAATTTGCCTTCCTCTCACCTATCCACGATTATTTTCTTAGCAAGCGTTGCATTTGGATAATTTATCCAACACTTACCCTCTTCATCTAAGTAGCACCGACACTGACACGGCGTTTTCGACACGTTCCCGATACGTGACATCGACACGTTACTTCAAAAATACTAATATTTCAACACGTTCCGACACGTCTTAGTATTAAATAATATTTTTAATATAAAGAGACATTAACAAAATATAATAAAAGAAAAATCATTTGGGGGAGGGGAAGGGGAGTCGTGATTCATCAATAGCCAAGACAAGAGTTGGAACATATTATTTCAACTTACTACAAGAAGCTTAAACCGAGACTCCACTACTCCAGAGCAGAAATATATTTCAGTTTCATTCTACCCAACCTATTCAACGCATACAGTCATAACTCTCTCAACGCATACAAGCCTAAAACGCTAAACTCTCTCAGATTCGAAATGAATCAAAGTCAATTCAAGCTCATGAAGCAGAGAAGAAGTCCCAACTCTCAATCGGAAGAAGCATACAGTCATACACAATCATTGATTTGGGAGATAAGGAGAGAACCGCAGAAAAGAAGGAGGAAGAAGAAACACTCACAGGGGCTGAGGGGCGTCGCCGTCATCGAGTCCACTCCAGTTGATTAGGGCCAAAATGGGAGCTGCTGGAGTGCTGGGCGAAGAAACACTCACAGACGAGACGATTTCACTCACAGACGACGGACACAGTGACACACTACAGAAGAAACACTCACAGACGATTTCACCGAGAGCTTCGATTTGGGACTTGGGAGAATGGGAGCTGCTGGAGTGCTGGACTGCTTGGTTATAGTCGATTAGGGCCAAAAAGCACCGCTGCAAAAACGCCTTCAGTTTTTCGAATTATTTACAAAATTGCCATTTGACTCGTTGACTTCCTTAATTCGCGAATATCACTGGAATTCGCGTGTCGTCTGCAATCATGCGTCGGATTCGTTCTTGGGCCAAAAATCCCCGTGTCCGTGCTTCTTAGCTCTTCATAGCTCCCTTAACTTTTCACTTCATGAACAAAGAGAAGAGGACAAAATTATATATGGTGAAGAGAGGCTGAAGAAGATTGATTGGCCTTGAGCTGTCATTGTGCTCTCTTCTTTCATCTCCTTTTGCTGCCCAACATATTCTTCTAATTAGCAAAGGCAAGTCGATTACCTAACATTCAATCATATAGCACGTTCTGTACGAATAATGTATTTTATGTTGCATTGTTTCTTCTTTCTTTTTTTCCTGCATTGGGTTTGTCAAAACCACTAACACAATACTCGCTCCCTTCTTTTTTATAAGAAACATCTATCGTATATGATTTATTCCTATTTATAAGAGACATTTAGAGGTTTTATCAAATTGTTTGCTGATTTCTCATTTTACCCCATTTAATTACTCATATAATTGTATTTAGTTCCCGCATATTCTGCCTCTACCACTTAAATGAGGGTATTTTTGGCCAAAAAAAAAAAAAATTTATATTCTTTACATCTTTATTATTATCTTTAACCAACTTTTTTTAACAACATGATTCAGTTCATTATCTCTTATAAAAAAGAATGGAGGGAGTACAAACCAGATTTTTTTCATACTCCATTTTTGAGAGGGAGAAGAGAAGCAAAACTTTTACATGCCATACCTTCTTTAATTTGCTTAATTCTCTTGGTAGCGAAGAACAACTTGTTCTTGACTCAGTAAACTTGGCATTAAGTTAATCTTTATGTAGTAGGGTATTGGTGGGTAACATGATATTGTTATTACTAATAGAAGCAAAAGACTAAATTCTATATTCTTGTTTAGCAATCAGTCCCACTTAAAAGAACAGGTTACATTCTTTATACATCTTTATTTTTATCCTTTCATTTGTATTCTTCTTAAGGCGCTATGCTATCTGTCCTACTTGACCAAGAGAAAAGTGAGGTGGAGAAAGGGAACTCCCCTTTTTTTTTTTTTTTTTTTTTTTTTAAATAGGAGAACAATAGGGTAAAAAAGAGTTCTACAAACTTTTATTTACTAATCAAAAGAGAATTTATTTTTGACTTAGTAAAGTTATAACTAAATCTTGAGTAACATAAAATTTGGAGTGAGTTATATTGTTCATGACTTATAAATAATCAATTTGTTTTATAAATTTTATATCATATATATCAATATCACTTAGTAGGTGGTGTTATACTGTTGTACTTTAGAGGAAAATGATTTTTTTCCCCTTCTTAAAAAGAAGAGAACTAACAAGGAATATTTGAGAAGGATCTAGAAGATATAAATAGAAGAAAAAGGTTCTTAAGAAGCAAATGAACTCTTGAATAGTTTCTAATGTTGCTAATATCCTTTTGTTGTTAGTTTGGTAAGTAAGAGTTTTATGTGCATTTTTTTTTTTTTTCAAAGAAATGTGTCAAAAGCACATGCAACTTATTAATTTAGGAAGTTATTCTTTACAAATTTTGGATGCTATTGGTAATCATTAGAAAAACAAAATAACTAATAACATGTGGACCCACCTATATATCAATATAAATATAATTTAAGATTACATTATATTTATAAAAAAAAAAAAATCGGAAATATTGTATTATTTATAAATTGTGAAATTACAACTTATTTAACTTTTGTTCCAAATACAGAGCCCATGATCTCAGATCAAATTACCAACAATACACCCACATAATCAATAGACTAAATGAACCGGCGGGAGTTGGTTCAAGTGGAAGGGACTTGGGCCGCTTAAGCAAAGGTCTCAAGTTCGAGTCCTGTGGATAAGAAAACTCCCCTGGGAGAGGTCCCCGCATATGCGCCCGACGTAACCTCGATCCGGACTAGGGGGGCAAAGGCAAAGCCGGGTGCGGTAAAAAAAAAAATAGACTAAATGAATATGCACAAAAAACTCACCAATTAATGTGAATGAAATTTAAACTAAACAAATATATTGGGTCAACGATTATTAAGTCCTAAAAAATTAATATGCGATTTATAATTGAAGCACCAATATTTGTGTGTATACAAATACTTATTTACAGTTCATCTTCCATCATGATTTTTGGCACAAAAGTATTATTAAATTCATTCTCAAATATATTTCTCTTCAATTTTCCACAATAAATAATGTAAATACATAAGGACCACAAATTCTTTTTCCCACGATGCAACAATGGTAAATGCTAAATATCAAGCGTCAACAACAAAAATAATGAAGAAAAAAAAAAAAACACACACACACACACACACACACTCAAGACGGATTGATGAGTAAATGGGGATTGGTGGATGTTGACCTGTCAGCACCAATGTAATAGAATGAGGAAGGGAATAGAATGTTTTAAATTAAAGAAAAATAAATCACTATTTTTGTGTCTCTAGTATTAAAACAAATAAAAAATAAAAAATTGTTATTATATAATGATAAGAAATAGTTTTTGTTCATATAAATTGTGGCACATAAGGATTTAACTCACTATATACATTATATTATTTGTAGCCCTTAATTTAAGATTTCACTACAAACTATATCTTTTATTAGGACCGGAGTATAAAGTTCAACTCAACTATTAAGCTATTTTAATCATTTTTTTATTTTTATAAGATAAAATCACTCCTTTGTACTTTGTCCGTAAATTATAGAATTAATTCTTCACATCTAAGCTACACGGACACTAAATCTTAAAATTAACACAATTCTACAAGATTTTTTTTTTTTTTTTTTAATGTTTTTAATTATCGGAGTTATATATTATTTTATTAAATTATGATCACATGAAAAACTTTCTTGTGGGTGAAGTATAATATACTCTGTGTTCTTTAATTAGCTTGAATGTAAATTAAAGTTAAATATTTTTAATTCAATTTTATTTTAACTATGTGTTTTTTTTTTTTTTTTTTTTTTATCAGAACTTAGTTTTCCTTTTTGGTGAGAACAATCTTAATACATACTACAATGAAGTTCAATTGGCATTGGCTCTCTGATCGAGAATTAAAAAATTTCTGCCAGCCTAGTGTTTTTCTAATTATACGACTGAAAGTTGAAACCTTATTTAAAAAATGTAAATTCTTTTATCTTATTATTAGCTTAGAGTATTCTGAGTCTTGACCAAATTTCGATTTTACAAGTGACAATGAATATACGAAAAATTACAATTTCTTTGTCACCAGAAAATGATGCACATAAAAGGGAAAACATTCCAGGCCTTTCTTCTATGCGAAAGATTAACAATGGAGAATGAGGTATAGTTACTTTGATGATAGATATCTTATTTTCAATGTCATCAAAATAAAATATGAAGTACTCCCTCCGGTCCTAAATATAACGCAGAGTTGGCTTTTTTGTTGTTGGAAAGATTAAAATTTTAAATAGATTATTTAATCATATCACATGTTATATATAATTAAATTATATTTTAGTTTATAAGTCAAACAAATTAATTTGAAGAAAAAATAAAAATGTAAATACTTTAAAGCAATTAAATTAGCTTCATTAATTTCTCCATAAAAGTCAACTATATCTTATATTTAGGATTTGAGGGAGTATAAAAAATGAAACAAATTTCTCCCAAAAAAAAAAAAAAAGAGTTCATTTACAAATTTTAAGAGTATTATTATTCATATTAAATTAATTAGATAATTGACAAACCATGGGCTACCCTACTAATTAAAAGTTATATATATCCACACACACATAATAAAAGGAAAAAATAAAAATAAAAACTTTTGGTTTTTTTTTTTCATTGATTATTGATCTAGTCATTGATTTTTGACTTGAAACAATTTACTTTATAATTTCTTGACTCAACAAATCGGTCCTTATATTTTTTTAAGAAAAACTCATACGAACTCAGTCACTATGAGAGAAAGTTCAGAGCAATACAAATTGTGTTATTCAAATAATCAAATGAAAATATTTTTTTTATCATTATGCCAAATCTTTGAAATTGTTTGTTTGGTCTATGTAGGAAATGCTATAATTTTTGTTGTTGGTGATAATTTTTTTTTTGGTTGAATCTTTTTTTTTTTTTTCCTAGTTAGATATGTGATACGATTCACTCACTTTGGGTTTCTTTTATACATTATGAAATTGAGGGGAAAAACCGAAAAAACCAAGCACTAAACGAGCTAAGAGCCACCATTAAGTCACACCTAAATTGGTTAATGATGTCAAAACTTTGCCACAAATAATAATAATAATAATAATAGTAAATACCCTTTCTAGTCCATGACAAAAAACACAGACCCCATTTTGGTCACTTACAAAAAATCGACCCTTATTCGTCCTTTTTAAGGGACTAAAAATGACCTTTTGGAAATTTGTAATGGATCAAAATGTCAACAAATCGATCCTTATTCGATTCTTTTTATGGACTAAAATGACTATTTTTTTTAAAGGACCAAAATGGAGATCGCGGATATTTACTCTAATAATAATATGGGTTGTGTTGATATACTCACACAAGGTGCACATTGCACACACGGGGGCTAAGGATAATATCTAATCAATGAAGTGCCGTCTAGCTGTAGAGCCATATTTTTGCTCGACAAGGATCATGAGTCAGACGGAAATCTCCTAACTATTTAGATGGTTGTATCTGTTTTAATTCTTCAAGCCCAGGCTTGCCACTTTGTATGCGAAAAAATAAGACAATTAGTTTAAATACAGTTAGGATTAAATAGAACAAACCCATCAACAAAGTTTCATGAACTTGCACAATGTGGTGTAAAGCAAGAGAAAATTAAAGTGTTTGCAAGTTTCCCATAACAGATGCAGGTTGCATTACATGTTTGCAAAGAGAAAAATCAAAGTACCAAAATTTAACTTGTGGGACATTTAATAAAAGTTTTAATATGCTTAATATGATTAATTTTGCAATAACATTTGTTTTCATTCATGGTCTGACATAGAAGAAGATTGGTGAGGAAATTTAAACATTAAAAGCAATTGTCGTGAAGAAGATGACTAAAGTGTATATGTAAAATAAATCCAAAATTAAAGGGTGAATGTGCAAAAATACACATGTATTTTACCTTAAGGAGCGTCCAACATCAAGTGTTTTTTTAGGTGCAAAAGTACACATGAACTTTCAAAACTGGAGCAAATTTACCATCTCCGTTAATTTGAGTTAGTTGACTGTTACTTTCACAAAAAAATGTTGACATGAAAGCTGATTTGGCTACACTCATCCCCTAAGCAAGCCCCGGCTCATTCCAGCTCACCATCACGTTCTTCCTCACCACGTACTTGTAAATAACAGAATATCACCAAGAGGGGGTGAATTGGCAATTTAAAAAAATCTTTTTGAGATTCCCAGAAATGGCGCACAGAACAGTGTATAACAGAGAGAAGGAGAGAAAGCTTGGCACAAAAGATTTATATTGGTTCGGTCTCAACTCTTGACCTATGTCTAGTCCCCAGACTCTCTAGGATTTTCACTATCACTTTAATCAATTACACCTTTGTACTCGAAAGTTATCCCCTCACTAGGATACACTCATCCTTACAAGTTGTAAACTGATAGCCCAATCTCAAAGTCCCAATACTTTAAGATTCTTACAAAGATTTATAATCAATAATGAATTCTCTAAAAGAGTAGATGAATAAACACTGAAGTTTAGAATATCCAAAGATATTACACAAATGAGTAGAAACAGCAAATGCTTATAAGACGTTGAGCGTTTTTTGTGTTTATGATATTCTCTAGTTGTTGAGAATTGAATGCTTCAGCTTATATATGTTGAGGGCATTTAATGACCATTTGAAGATTCAATCCAACTATTGAGAGTAATAACTAGCCGTTAGGTTAAACCAGGAGTATTTTCTCATATGCCTTTTATTCAACTAATGTGCCCAGACATTCTTTGTTGACATTCCTTGAGATATTTCCGTTGGATGATCTATCGTTCAAATGTGGAAAGAAAACATTAAAACCTTTGGAATGTGCAGAGAATGAGTTGCCAAATCCGTGCTTCGTTTTCTGGACCCAGCATTTAATGCTTTTGATATCATCACTTGCTTTAAGCTTAGTCTTCAGTTTAACATCCGTTTGATTATCTGAAACTCACTAACAAATCTATTAAACTTATTTAAGAATAGTAATAAGAGATAATATGAAGTATATAGATTATTCATGAAGATTTCGCAAATCCAGATACGGTGATTTCAAAACAGAGATGCATTATACTCGAGTCAATTGAAGAAAACTGGAGTGCATGACTCGAGTTTATCATTCTAAGCTCGAGTCACTGAATCATCTTCTTCGAAAAGAGTCTCGAAGTTTAAATGAAGATGTCTCCATATGACTTAGGCTCGAGTTTCAAATGTTTAACTCCAGTGCATGACTTGAGTTTAGTAAGATTGCCTCGAGTCAAGCTCTTCTTTCAGAAATGAATTTCGAAATATCATTTTGAAAAGATTTGAACCCGTGCAGGCTCGAGTCATTAAGTGACTAGCTCAAGTCAAGGACTTCTTGAATTTGAAAATAAGTTTTAAGGCTACAAAATTTGACTGGAGTTTCAAAGAATAGGCTCAAGTCACTTTAAGTTCAAAATACTTTGAAAACATCTTGGCCTTGCACTGACTCGAGTTAACCATGACTGACTTGAGTCACTTTTAGAATTAAAAACTTTGAAAGCTCTCGGCCAAGTACTGACTCAAGTTAGCTATAATTGGCTAGAGTCAATTTAAAATTTAAATGCTTTGAAAAACTCTTGGCCAAACACAAACTCGAGTTCTGCTTTCGGACACTCGAGTCAAGTTCAAATGTTTTGACTAACTCTGTCTTGAGTTAACTCGGGTTTTGCAACTCCAAACTCAAGTCAAGCTTTGACAGTAATTTACTAGTTAAGTTTGAACAAGTTTTGAACATTTTTAACTTAACAATTAACTTCATTTAGTTTACAATTGTCAGTTATCATCAAAACACATAGAGAACTAACAGTACTTCATCGCCTATCTGTCCACCACTCCCCTGCCGCCGATCCCCACCTCCGTCGAGTTCTCCACCACCACCGCATACTACCGTGTAGGGTTTTTTGAACCCTAGCCTGTCTCATTTCCATTGCTTGCTCCTCTCTCTCTTAATTTAATTTCTTCTGCAAGTTGATTTTGCTGAAATGGATTAGTGCCATTGTCATATACACCTTCCTCTCATCGATCTCGTTACTTTTGTTCAAACGGTGAGTTCCCAATTTTGTCTGCTTCTTCTCTCATCTTTAGTATATGATTTTCTTAATCTATTGTTTTATTTTGCTTGAAATGCTGTGAGCTTTTGATTTTCTCTATTTCTGAATCTCTCATTGATCATTGCATTTGAGTGGTGCTTCTTGCTTTAATTTGCTGCTTTAAGTGCAGGCGCATAGCTTCTTGCTTCTCCATCTCCGTCTCTCTTTTAGCCGTCTCCGATCTACTTTCTTTAACGGTAAACCTCATCACTTTCCCTCTTCTTCGACCTCCTAATTGTTTCTTCTCTGACTTGCTTCAACTGTATAACCTTTACTTTTTATTATCACTCACCTTAGTCTATTAAAGATAGGAATCATTGGTTTTGTTTACTCATCCCCTAAACAAGCCCATGTCTCATTCCAACTCACCATCACGATGGTATTCGGTAGTGGCAGAGAACTCGACGGAGGTGGGGATCGGTGGCGGGGAAGTGGTGGACGGACAGGCGATGAACTACGTGGTGAGGAAATATGTGGGGAAGAACGTGATGGTGAGCTGGAATGAGACGAGGGCTTGCTTAGGGGATGAGTGTAGCTAAATTAGCTTCCATGTCAACAATTTTGGTCAAAGTAACAATCAACTAACTTAGATTAACGGAGAGGGTATATTTGCTCCAGTTTTAAAAGTTCATGTGTACTTTTACATCTAAAAAAGGCGCTTGGTGTTGACCGCTCCTCAAGGTAAAACACATGTATATTTTTACACATTTACCCGAAATTAAACTACATTATTTAACTTTCTACAACTACATTATTTAACAATCAAGTACAAATCTCTCAAGTCTATCATGAACCTCAAACTTTTCATCTCCAACCTAAGAAAGTAACCATCTACCATTATCCTTAGCCTCTCTTCCTAATATTTTTCTAATATTGGGAAGAATAGAAATGAAAGCTATTTATTTTAGTTCTATTAGCAGCCCACCTATTCATGAAGTAAATCCTAAGATCCTCTAACATTGACACGATTGGTTTTTCTCTTGCATCCAAAATGATACTAATAAAAACTTCACTCATATTATTTACTAATACACCATACTTTGATAGATTTGTAAGTATTTCTATATGTATTTTATGAGCCTAAAGACATTCAAACATGCCTTAAATCTCTCCTCCCATGAAAGAATTGTTATTGTTTAATTTTGTTAATCTATCATGAATGATACAGTTGAGGTTTCCTATAATCCACGAAAGTTAAAAGTTAAAATTAATAATATGAATGATAGTTTAATTTAGTGGGCACAACGGGATATACCAAAATAATAAACAGAAGAAAATGGGAAGTAGATTTTCTCTTTAGCCTATTTCTTTTTCTTCCCTAAAGATGAGAGAAAAATTAAAGTAGTACTATAATGAATGGATAAATATGATTTAAAAATTATGAGAGATGATGAGAAATAGGTAGAGATGAGGTGATGGACATTGCCATTACCCAAAATAGGAGGAGAGATAGAAATTGGAATATAAAAAAAAAAAAAAAAAAAAGGAAAGAAGAGGAAATTTGAATTAAATTACAAATATAAAGGAGTAATTTTCTTTTTTGCGAATTTTCTCTTGAATATAAAGTTATCCAGGCGTCACAAAATCCAGAAGAAAGAAGAGTTTGGAATTTCAGCCTCTGTTTGCTCTCTCTGGAACTGTAAGACCAAGAACGGTTTCACAAGACCAAGAAGGAGAAGCGGAATCAATCGGCGCCTTTTGAACTGACGATCGCACTTTCAACTCTGGCTCCAACCAGCTTCCGATCCTTTCTCTGCTTCTTGGGTGAGTCGGTGAATCATTTTTCTCAATCTTGTTTTCTCCCCCTTAATGTGTAGTTGTTGGATCTACGGCTTCTGATGTTGATTGTTTTATCGTTTAACCTTTCGGATGATACTTGCAATTTTCTCATCGTGTGTTGTTTGTTTCCTCGGGAAAGCGGACATTTTGTTAAAGCTCCGTCTATTTTCCCGACGGGTTTTCTTGTCGATTTCTTTGGGATGCTGTGAAATCTGTGCTGGGTTTCGACTGGTTTTTATGTTTTGGTGGGAAATCTTGGAAGAAACATTTTCGTTTTGAAGCAGGATGCTTCAGTCTTTTACTTGCATTTATTCTTATTTACGTTCATTTATTGCTTCCATTTGAGGAGGAATATACCTTATAAGTTCTACTGTTTAATTCTTTGGGCTCAATTTATGGTATTTATTGCTAATCTATTCAGCCATTGCTTTGCAGGAATCTCTTGTTTGGTATTCACACGACAAACTTTATTGGTTGTTCCTCTTCACTGCCTTGTTACTGCCAGAATTATATATGGACTGAGTTTCACATTTCATGGGAGGTGTGGAGGATGACGGACCAGCCTTAAAACGTATGAAGTTGTCCTCTAACGGTTTAATTGGGCTGTCAAACGGTTCATCTTCTGAAAAGCACATAGAAGGCTCTTCTAGTGAGTTGATGGCTCGGCCCCTACCATCTGAAGGGGACAAACAAGTTGTTGGTTCCAAAGGAGTTATAAAGCGAGATGAATTTGTCAGGATAATTGCAAATGCATTATATTGTCTCGGTTATAAAAAGAGTGGAACATGCTTAGAAGAGGAATCTGGAATACCAGTCCACTCGTTGGTGGTAAATCTGTTTATTCAGCAGATACTTGATGGCAATTGGGATGAAAGTATAGCCACATTGCGTGAAATTGGTCTGGCAGATGAAACAATTGTGAAGTCAGCTTCATTTTTGATACTGGAGCAGAAATTTTTTGAGCTTCTGGAAGGGGAAAAGGTGATGGATGCATTGAAGACCCTGAGGTCTGAGGTTGCTCCACTTGGCATTAACAGTAGTAGAATTCGTGAACTTTCTTCCTGCATGGTGTCCAGATCACTGTCTGGCCATGCTAATTCTCACAAAAAAGATATTACAAGCAGGCCTCGGTCAAAGCTGCTGGAAGAACTGCAGAAACTGCTTCCCCCAACAATATTGGTACCTGAAAGGAGGTTAGAACATTTAGTTGAACAGGCCCTTATTTTACAACGAGAGGCTTGTCAATTTCACAACTCCTTAGATAAGGAGATGTCTTTATACACTGATCATCATTGCGGAAAAGACCAGATACCTTCTAGAACTTTGCAGGTTAGCAAATGATGTGTCAAGTTGATGTTTGCATTTTAATATGAACATCATTATAGTTGGTTTTTGTACTTTAAAACATCACTGCCTTAGTTTCTTTATTTGTGGCCTGATGGTTTATAGTGGCACGACCCTTTTCTTTCTTTTGCTGGTTGGAGACTAGAACTCTGTCTTCTATTTATTTGTAGACTTTGTTGATTCTGTTATAATTTTTTTGTTTTGTTTTTGTTTTAATGCGGCTATAATTAGTGCTATTATGCTTGTCTTTTCTGGGAACATTTTCAGCCTCACTTCACTGCAAAGTTATGTCATTTGTACTACAATATTTTGTGGAATGGTGAATTATAAACTTGTGGCATCTTGCAAATTGGTCTAAAGAAATTTTATGATCAGAGGATTTTTTAGACAATGAGTGTCTCCTGAAGCATAAGCATGATCCCTTCAACTTGTGATCCAGGTGTCCTTTTAAGAAAATAAATATATCCTCTGTTCTCTCAAATTCTTTCTGTAGTTTGGTTCGTTTACAATCTTGTTAAGAACAATTGGATGTCCAACATCATTTTATTTGACATTGGCTTAAGCTCTCCACATAATACTTTCTATAGTTTTGGTGTATCAATATTTTAATATCATTTTACTTTCCTAATATATTCAAACAGGTGTTAGAAGGACATGATGATGAAGTCTGGTTTGTACAATTTTCACATAACGGAAAATATTTAGCTTCATCATCAAATGATCGATCAGCAATCATTTGGGAGGTAATGTCTGATGTTAATCAGAAAACTGTTTTATGTCTTCTCTGCTCTGGAACTTTTTTCTCCCCTTCTTATTTGTTTCTTTAATATGTCTGCGTTTCTTTAATGTCCACTATTTACTGAGATCAACTGGAGGTGTCTGGGGAAATATGGCTCAAAATGCAGTGTTATGCTACTTGAAATTAATATTTATATTCTGGTTATAACATATATCGGCTTTATGATACAGAATGTTGAGTTGCACATGTATGATAAATCAAATAATTTGAGGAAAGAGAAAGGGATCAAAATGAGATCAATTCTAGCTTTAGATTCTATCATTGCTTTGAGGTTGATTAAATTTTAATTTTAAAATTGTTCAACTTTCATACCAGAACCGAAGCAATGCAATTGATCACATTTTGTTCAATTTTGGCCGTGTTATTCTGTCATGGTGCTATGCAAGCTGTGTACGTTGTACGATGAGTTAGGTTGCAGTGCATCCCCTTGACGTTATAAATGTATTCCTAGTATACGCTTAATGAGAAATAATTGCCATTTGTTTTTTAAGCTATTTGTCCGGCCTGGGGAAGATTTAAAGATTTCACTCGCTCATCCCGATTGACTCTGCTTCTTAAAGTTTTCATTCCATATTTAAATGCCATAAAAATGATTTGTGATCCATTATTTTGCTATACAACCCAGCTTACTTCTGCTGAACCCCTCACTCCCCTGGAAGAAGGTACTCTCCTCATCATTTGTCTACCCATCCCTCATCATCAGCAAATCCTGGCTATTAAAATCTTGATCCAAAGGCCCAGAATAATTTTTAGCAAAACCGCGTGCGGTTTTTCTAAAAATCATCCTGGGCCCTTGGATCAAGATTTTGACGGTCAGGATCCGCCTATGAGAGATAATGAGAGAGTTGATGAGGAGAGGATCTGGACGCCACTCCCCTACCCTCCCTCTTAATGGGGTTTAGTACCCGAGATGCCCTTTGGAGTCTTTTGAAACCATTACCATATGTACACTAGTAGCCAGAGTTATCAGCATAGTGCTGTAAAACCTCCTTGCTGCGGCCAAACCCTATTTCTAGTGTATAGATAACTCATTCAATCTGTGTTAATTTTCAAGAGTCCACAATTCCTGAATGATTAATCTCTTGTTTGGCTTCTTGATAGTACTTCCTTATGCATGTGTGGTGCGTCTTTTCTCTGAATATTGTTTATAATCACACACATATTATTGGATTTCACATTTTTTAGGGTCTGTTTTAATAGGTTGGCTCAAATGGGGAATTCTCCTTAAAGCATAGGTTATGTGGTCATCAGAAACCTGTGTCTTCTCTTTCATGGAGTCCTGACGACCAAGAGGTCCTTACATGTGGAGTGGAGGAAGCCATTAGGCGTTGGGATGTCCTTACTGGTAAGTGCCTCCAAGTTTATGAGAAAGCTGGTGTTGGCATGGTTTCCTGTGCCTGGCTTCTGGGCGGGAAAAGTATACTTTCTGGCCTGAATGACAAGAGCATTTGCATGTGGGACTTAGATGGGAATGAAATGGATGCCTGCAAAGGACTTAGAACCCGTAAGATTTCAGATCTGGCAATAACTAGTGATGAGGAACAGGTAATCAGTATTTGCAGAGACAAAGCAGTACTATTTTTCCACAGGGAAACCCATGGTGAGAGATTCATTGAAGAGGATCAGACAATAACCTCCTTTTCTTTATCAAGGGATAGCAAATTCTTGCTGGTTAATCTCTTGAACCAAGAAATACATCTTTGGAACGTTGAACATGTTCCTAAGCTTGTTGGCAAGTATAAAGGTCATATACGCAGCCGATTTATAGTTAGATCTTGCTTTGGTGGAATTAAGCAATCTTTTATTGTTAGTGGAAGTGAAGATTCACAGGTATCAATTTTATGGTTGGAAAATCATTTTCTTCACATTTGTTAATAAACACATTGCATATAATATCAAGTGTACTAATTCGGCTACAATTCTTTCATGTTAAGGGGGCATTTGGTCTAGTGAAGTTAGCATTAAAATTGTGTTTGATATTCTCTCAAATTTGAAAAACCAGCTGTTGTCAGCAGTTGAGAAAGAAACTAGTTCAATGAAATACTCCTAGAAAGTTATTTTGTTTAAACCAACATTTCCTTCATCCCTCTACTTGGAAATTGGTGGAGAAAATTAAATTATCAATATTTATTAAACTTATATTTGATATCATACTAGTTTTTGGTGCGTTCAAAAGTTGTCAATCATTTTTTAATTCTTTGAACATGAGGTCTGATTTACCTTTATAGAACTGGGGTTATGCAGTTAAATTTGCAATTTTGCTGGTTATGCTTCGATACTGGACTTCAGATATCTTTCCTTGTTTATAGTATGCCTTTATCTTTAGGGAGTCCATGTCCTTGGAAATGGATACTATATGTTATTCATCTTCATTTCTATACAATTATGAAAAGTTTTGAGGTAGACTCGTAGGCCAGGCAATCTTGATAGTCACTTACGGTACATTTGTTGGAGTGACTCACTTTTGACATACTCGCACGCTATTCATTACTACCTTTGGTCTTTAATATCTAGTGGACTAATTTGGAGAGATTAAAGGAAACTAAATAAATTAGCCTACCAATTGATGGGAGGTAGTATTTGCTTAGCCTACCAATATTTTATGAACCTGTTCTATGGGTGTAAATTGATGGCTTTCCATTTAATGTCCTTTCTTCAGGTATACATATGGCATAGAGACTCACAGGAGTTAATAGAGGCATTGCCAGGCCACTCTGGAGCTGTGAATTGTGTAAGCTGGAATCCTACTAATCCTCATATGTTGGCTTCAGCTAGCGATGATCGGACAATTAGGATATGGGGCTTAAGTTGTCTGCAAGCAAATTACCTAAAGGCTAAAAAAAGCTGCAGCAGCAGCAATGGCAATGGCCTCCACCAATCCAATGGAGGAACTTAGATGAAGCAGCAGCCACAAAAAAACACATTTCTCAATTCTTATTTCCTCTCTTTTATCATTGCAATCTTGTAAATACCTTTTACCTTCACAAGATGACATTCATATCAATTGTCAAACATTGCATCTTACTGACTTCCCTTCAATTTCTCTTAATAAATTCAAGTTCCATCTTATTGTTTCATTGAATCTTTTTCACTTTGGTCCCTAGCTTTTGGTATGCTTCAAGTTGATGGTTCTCATATACAAGTGTTGTGATCTGGTTTTTTCTGATTCGTTTTGTGTATGTTTATTTTCACTTTAGAAACCATGATAGCTACTGCGGTTTTGGGAGGTTTCTGGCATGAATCCAACTACATTTCTAATTCATCACCAATGACAGGATTAAAGTAAGCTCTACTTTGAGTTGAGATTGTGTGTGGGTTTGATAAATTGTTAGTTTTGGAGTTTGATGGTCTCCAACATAAAATCAAGCACACTCTTGGTTCTAATTTGAGTTGACAGAATTGTATATGTAAGAGCATGAGAGCTTCAAGTGAGCCTTCAACTTTGTAAATCGTTTATGTATAATTGTTTTAAAATGAGAATGAGACATTATTATAAGGTTGAAGGTGTAAATTTAGTAATAGGCTATTTTCCTATGTGCACTCAACACAATTAACTATTTTAGATGTAAAAGTAGATATAATCAATTTTTTTAGTTGCATATATAGTGATGCTATTAATCCTGATTAACTTCTATTACTTTTTATATTATGGTTCTCACTAGTCTTCTCACTTTTTATTATTTTAATATGTTTTTTTTGGAAATATGTTCGGTTTTTAATGGGAAAATATAACTTAGACCATATGGAAACAATTTTATTTCGGCCAACTCTCAAAATATTATGAAATTTCATTCCACCCTTTGGATCAAAATGAAATTAACTTTTGTCAGTAAAAAGACAATAATGTCCTTACTTTATTTTTTTCAACAAGAGAATTTACAAGAAAAATAAGAGTATTCACAAGACAAATAAATGGACTAAAGAGAATCAAAGGAGTTAAAAAAAATTTACAAGACAAATATGTGAATGACCAAAGTTTTTTTAATTCAGGGATTCTTTTAGATCTCTTTATAAGGCAAATATGGTCATGCACGAGACAAATAAAAGAATTTACAATACAAATATGAGCATTTATAAAACAAAAAATATTTATGTATACTTTTGGATCAATAAAAGACAATTGTGTTGGGTGTTCAATGTGAAATAATTTATTGCTAAATTTACATCTTTACCCTTCTAAAAATATATTAAAATAATAGAGAGTGAGAAGACCGGTAAAACCCATAATGCAAAAAGTAACAAAAGTTAACCAGGGTTAACAGCCTTCCTATATATGCTACCAAAAAAATTAGTTATGTCTACTTTTATATCCAAAATAGTTAATTGTGTTGGGTGTATATGAAAATAGTTGGTTGCTAAATTTATACCTTAACCACATGACAATTATGAAAGATATATTTAAGAAAAATTAGTAAAGTATTTAGCTATCATGTTAAGGATGTTATACTCCATAAACAAGATTTTAAACAAAATAATTGCCTTTGTTTTTAACAGAACTGTTGGCATATTCTATTGTTGGACATTTTAAACTCGAATGATATTTTCCGTTACGAATAAAAGTCTTAATTTAATTAAAAAATTTCCATTAATTTTAACCGTTTGTTAATCAAATATGCTGAGTGAGCCGTCCACATGTTATCCATGTTATTTTCGTTAAGGCAAAATTTGTCTTGGAACTTTTAAATATAACTTTGAAAAAAGATGAATTATATGAAACATGGACTTCTAAGACAAATTTACATCTTAACAAAAAAAAAAAAAAAATTTGGAATGTGGATGACATGTGAAAAGCTAGTTTATCATTTTGGTCAACCAATAGTTAAGATTAACCAGGATAATGGTCGGGGAAAAATTGCTTTTTCTTTTTACATTTCCGGGTAGAATTGCCCTTCAAAAAACTTCTGAAGCAAAATTTCCTCTTGATGAAAACTTATGGGACAAAAATGCCCCTTAACCCTTTCTCTTACAACAACATCAAAATAACAATAATAATAAACTATTATTACCATTTCTACATTTTTATTACGCTAATTTTTTTATTATCTTTTTTTACTATAAGAAATAATATTTCAAGTAAAATCTTATTATTCCAATAATTACATGATAAACCCTCTTTTCATAAATAATATTTCTTAATTATAATTAAATCTTAAAATAAAATTTAGGATCTTACAATCTGAACAACAAGCTAGTGGCATATGCAGCAAGCTTAGTTCATCGTCTAAAAAAGCAGCACATTTCAATACGTCCCAGTGAGCATGGAATAATTCAAAGTCCCACTCAGAAAAAATTAGTGGTCTAGTCTCCAAAATGTGAAATGTGTAACTCCCAAGATCTGTTGGCTCCATTCAGTTGGAGTACATCTTGATCTCCTTGAAACCAAGCGTTTTACATGTGATCAATCCCACTTTAATGGCCTGTATCTCAGCTGCAGTGGATGAACAACAACCAAGTTTTTGTTGAAATCCACCAATCTAGTCACCAGAGCTATCGTGAACTAAGCTGCATATGTTTCTAGTTATCTGGTGAGCCGATCATACATGTTTGAATTAGTGGTAAAAGCTGCTTTTCAACGTGATTTACGATATATAAGATAAGTTCGTGAAAAAGTTTTATCTCAATTTATATGAACGTACAACACCAACTCAAATAGGTCCAATGCGGATAAACTCTAGCAGCTGGGGTCTTCCAGTTGTCCTCTGATCTGTCAGGTATTTGAAAAATCTGGTGTTTGAATGTGCCAGCCTCCACTCCACCCCGTGAGGTGGTGAGAAAAATGTTCAAACCATTTATATTGAAACTACATTTTTGTGCGATCAATAGTTTAGATAAAAATGATAAATATAAGAGACAGTGGATTGATATCTCATATGTATAACCAAATCTAACTCCCTAACAAGCTTTTATGTTAGCGACACGAGGCATATAAGTTATGTTAGTCATTGTTGCATTTTTTTTATTATAGAGCGTATGGTAACATTTATTGTTTATTTCTTCTGATTTATGGAAGGGGACTTTAGTACAGTGATCAAGCTTTTGCACAATGCGTGGAATGGTTGAGGTGTAAAAAGTAGAGTAGTGAATAGCGTCAATAAGTAAGGGGAAATCCCTAAAAGAATATTAACAGACAAAAAGGTGTTCTGAATATTTATAAGGGTTAAGGTGTAGATTTGCCAACGAACTATTACCCGAAGAACATCTGGTACAAAAAAACAATTGAGGATACCAAATTAGCCAACGAACTATTAAAAAGTGAAAAAAAAAAAAATTTACAATTTTGTGCAAATTCGCCAACGAATATTACTCCGTCATTGTTTTGGTATCTCCGTCTTCCATTTCCACGGTGTCGGCGACGTCGGCGTCTCCAAAGCTTCCATTGTTGCTTTGGTATCTCCGTCTTCCATTGACTGTCACAGTGTCGGCGACGTCGGCGTCTCCAAAGCTTCCATTGTTACTGGGTGTTCTACTCACCCTCTTGAACTCATCCAGCAGTCCATAGCTTTCGGCCAAGCACGCGCCTTACACTTTGGTTGCATCCTCCGATGCCACAAAGCAAGAACCGCCCGCGCCATAGCGCCCTTTGCTCGCATGGGTCCTATCTCTGTTGGTGTTTGCCTTATCTAACAATAAGACTTAACCACTCTTTTCCCCAGCGTCTCCGCCACCATCCTACGCCAGTGCCTCATATTTTAACATAATTGTGATAGTTGTTTCTTTAATAGTTATTTGGTACTTTTTTTTTTTCATTTTTTAATAGTTCGTTGACCAATTTGGTACCCTAAATTGTTTTTTTGTGCCAGATGCTACTCTGATAATAGTTTGTTGGCAAATTTGCACCTTAACCCTATTTATAATACCAAAGAAGTTTGAGGATCTGGTTTGTCCTTTTCAAAATTAAATGGATAAGATTTTCACAAATTACAATTCAAAAATCACTACTTGCCACGATGACAAGGTATTGATTCTCACTTCTAATAAAACCTTATCCGAACTTGTTAAAATCTTACCTAAACTTGTGAAACTTTTATAAAAAGTAGGAATCAATACCTTGTCATTGTAGTAAGTGGTGATTTTTGAAGAAAAAATCTTATTAAAATTTGTTAACACATTATTTGAACTTGTTAAACCCTATAAAAATGGGAGCTTGTTTTTTAAACTCATATTTAATGAATAATAATGGAGAATGAAGTTCCTAAAAATGCTCTCCTAGCATTCCATGAAATGTTTTGTACTCCTTTGATCCTTTAATATATAAGACTTAGTTAACTAATTTGAGTAGATTGAATATGCTAGTTAAGTTAGTTAATATGATATTTTTTTTAAAAAAAAAAACACCTAACCATCTTCAATTCTCCTCTCCCTCCTCTACTTGATTATTGTTGAGGGAATATTAATATATTAATTTGAGTAAAAAAAACAAATAAAATAAAATATGGTGATTTTCCCTAGACATAATAGTCACTGCACACGTGTTTTTGCTATCCACGGATGGTGCCATATAGGTGATGACTTATGGTGGGTATGATTTATAGGCAAAGGTTACATTTGCTTAATGATTATGTATAAATATTTTGTATATTTTAATTATGGCTGATTTGACCCCAATTAGAACCATTTCTCATTAAAAAAAAATTCCCCACCAGGTGTATCCACCCAAAAAAGAAAAAAAGAGCATACAAACAAACTTGAATCAGGAAACAAGGATCTGGAAAATCACAATAAAAGCAAGAACTTGACAGATGGGATCAGAGAAAATCAGATCATCGTTTCCCTTCAGTTGAAATAGAGTAGATCGCACAAAAACCAGGCGAGTTAGATAGAGGCAGAAATCAGCACCTTCATCTTCATTCAATCGAGAAGAAACGCAAATGAACAGATTGGTGGAGAGAGACCAACAACCACTACGTTTCTTGGACGATGATGGGGCTTTGATATGGGAAGAGAGAGGGCAAAGTTGCCCCAAATATTTTCTTTCCTAGGAGGGAACTTGGGTTGACACCAGTTTCAGTGGGAACCCAAGTTCCCATGTTTTAAGGAAGATCAACACTGCCAGGAATTTAAGTGGCAGGATTTTTGCTCAGCAAACACGTTTTGGGTGTGGGAAGATCCTCATCTTCCTTTTCCCTCCCAAACTTTTTGCCTACCAAACGGGCCCTAAATCAGTATATCTTTTGGAGAAGGGAGGAGGGAGGTCCTCAGTATCTTTCCTATTTCTCATAAGTCAGTCAAGCATTGTTAAAAAGAAATAATGAACCATTATGCACTTTGAGTTCTATATCTCCCCACTAGGGAAGTTTTGTTTAGTCGCACTTTCAGATTCAATGACAAAACCAAGAATATCAAATCTCCGAAGTCATCATTCTATGATTTATCAACGCTCGAGAGATAAGAAAACATTCCAAAATGAAACTATAATCAAGATTCACAAAAACAATTCAAGGGAAACTTGGAAAAATGGTATTGATGAAACATATATTCAGCATTCTGTACGTTAAAAATGCTATGGAGCTTCCACAACAATGTCAACAATGTTCTTCATATATTCTATTCTGCTTCTCAGCCTGATAGACCTTGAATCTATAGATTCTATATATGCATGTCTCCACAATTGTTTTTGGGAAAAAAAGGAAACAAACATGATAGTTCACTACCAAGATGTTAAAGTGTCAACGTCTCCAGAAAATAAACGCAAACAAGAAAATGACGGTCAAAATCATGCCTGCATATTTGATCGATCGGTCAACACGATGTCGTCTCTCAATGAGCCTCAAAACGGTGGTTGATATCCCCACTGTATTGATGATATCTAATGCTTTCCGTTGTGCACTCTGTACCAACATAGCATTCAAATAAAAAACGCCTATAAGCTTAATAAAGCATATATCACCATGTGTGCAGACACTCAGGAATGAACAATGATGGAGAATGAAATTCCTGCCAATGCTCTCCTAGAATTTCATGAAATGTATTGTACTCCTCTGGTCCTTTATGTAAGACTTAGTTAACTAGTTTGAGTACATTAAAGATGGTACTTAAGTTAGTTAATATGATGTGTTTTTTCTAAAACACCCTAATCATCTTCAGTTCCCCTCTCCCTCCTTTACTTGATTATTGCTAAGGGAATATCAATATGTTAATTTGAGAAAAAAACTGAATACAAACGTAAAATAGGGTCTTACATTTAAGACAAACATCAACTCCCTAGGTCCTATATTAACAACTGGAGGTAGTACTTTAGAAATAGACTTTCCTCCAATTCTATAATTTCCCCTAACTAAGAAAACAAGAAGTTCAATATACATATCAGGAGATAAACAGATAATGTAAAATGAGGAATTAAGAATTTAAGTGGTCCAGATATTTTGGAACCAAAAGAAAGAAAAAGAAACTTCCCCCACACCTATATCTTATAACCATCAGACTGTAGCTGTTCCTAACAGAAACCACTTCTCACAAGTCTCGACCATTAAATATGGTACAAATAGAATCTGCCATTAGCCATGAAGTGGCAAAATTTTAAACTTCATACCATCAATTTGTTATGCTATCTTTCATCCTAGCGGACCTTGATATTCCGCAAATGACATGCTTCTATTACTATAGTAGTGTGTCATAAATGCAATCAGAAGGAAAGATACCTTCAAGCGTTCCCTTTGACCATGTATTGAGGACAGGATGGCCTCCCCAAGTGCATTAGCATTGTCCAGCTCCCTTGCAGAGTTATGAACTGATTGCATTGCTTGTGCCTCCTCATCGAAAATTCTCAAAATGTGGGCAGAATCCCCATTCTAGCACAATAAACGAATTTGTTATCTCGCAGAGGACAAATCAGCAAGTCATTAAACCAGAGCATGGCAGCAAATACATACAGTTCGTCCCATCAGTTCTTCCCTCTCTCTAGCTTCCATCATTCGTTTTTGATTTCTCAAGTTATATTTATCCAAACTTGCTCTCAATGATTCAGCCTCCTCAGCTATTTGTTCTACTTTTCTGCATTCAGAAAGCAAAATAACTCCACATCAATATCCTCAATAACTAAGATACAGCGGTAAATCCAAACACAGAAACTGGGGATATATAATAACAACATAGAAAATTAAAATAGGAAGAAGAAACACATTAACAAACATTTCATGGTTTGGGTATGGAAAAATATAAAGGTCAAGACTAGTTCCTTTAAGAGAAACCTAAACTTGCAGACATCCATTAGTATGAAGGAATAATCTAACTGGTCTCTATGCAAATGATAAACTAATTCATATATTAGTACACATATAATAAAGAGTATAATCATTTGGCCACTGGGTCTCATCCAAAAAAAAATTCATGAATTTGGCCTGGCAAGTGTTAAGTCCAAGGCGTCTAAGTTAACTGAAAGCTCTAATCTAAACTCCAAAGAAAATTTTATGCTGGATTACAGGGTCAACAGTATGTAAGGGTCAAACCAGTCCCATTGACCTAAAGAGGAGATTCCCAGTGAAGCTAAGCAATATTGGAAGAAATGAGAAGCATCTGGCAATGAGCTAGTACTTCACATAGTAGCGGCCTTCTTCTTTAAGATCAAGATGAGATCGACGTTTTGGATTTGATTCCTTAACTTATATTTGTCGTTACACTCTTCATGGGCTACGTAGCTACAAAAAGTTACAAATATGTTCCAAAAATCTGGATTAACCGGACTCATGAACATTATCTTAGAAAGTTTGTTTAAATTGTTTACATCAGAACAAAGGCATTGGAAAATGAGGTAATTTAATTTCAAGTCCATCAGTTGCATGCATTGCCAATAATGAAGGGGGACCAGGGAAACTTTTACAGACATCAACAGTAAATTTGCCTCATTACTGCAAGTGGTGATATCCAACGAGTACTGATTTAATGTTTTATCATTTGTATAAGCTATTGTCCAGGATAGATATTTAAGGCTCCTGATATAGCTTAGATAATATGCATTTCATTGCAACACGTGGTTTGTGGACTTTAAAAAGCAAACTATAAAAAATGAACCAACATGTCAACATCACCACCATCGTCATCCCAAAGCAAATTTTCACGTTAGTTTGCAAAAGATCCACATCAGACGCATGTTAATATTACAAAGACATGTGAAATCACATCAAACATTATCACACAGAATAACTCGAGTTTTCTTTTCCTTTGAAATAAGAGTAAACTGGAAGGCCAATAAAGAAACACAAGGAACATGATTTCCCTTTGAATTCACAAAGATAACTAGTGTATCATGTCTGGATCCATTAAAATTCAATAATTCATACACCATCTACAGAATAAACAAATTATACTTTTATCATTATTACAAATATCAAGCGACAGTGAAATAATTTGTTCATCCTAATTTGATGAATATTATAAGATCTTCATAAATCAATCTTTCTCACAAGCAAAATTATCTGATGAATAAACCCTAAAATAAATGGAAGATAGCCGAAGTACAAAGAATAAATTTCAACATAAAACAGCAAATAATCTATTAAATGAAAAGAAGGCGACACCAGAAGTTTAACACTAAATAGACAGCAAACAATTAATGCGGACAGAAAAAATAAATGAAGATTCGTTCTCACCTCTTCCAGAGGTCGCGTTGAGACTTGGCAGCGATGGATCGCCAAAGCCGATCCATCTCAACACACAGGGATTGGATCTGAGTTATATCCTTCTTGACGGCGAAAGAGAGCTCAGTGTCCATGCCCGCCGCAGAAGTGGAGTACTCGAGACGCTCGAGGCGTTCGAGGCCATCGCGGGTCCTCAGCAAGAGTTTCCTCGCGCTTTGGTAAATCTCCGATAAGGTTCCTCCGCTTCCATCCATTACAGTGGTCCTGAATTGATACCATAATCACGCATCAACAAATACAGTTAGTAATTTTCCAGAATTGAACTAACCTGAATTAGGGAGGATACAAGAGACAACCACGAGAATTGAGAACAGAGAAGCACAAGATTCCGAATCGATTGTCCTATACAGAATCGATTGAGAATATACCGTTGAGAGGGGGATTTGGAAAATTACCTTGAGACGAGAGGGCCGTTCAACGGTTGAGCGACGGCGGACGAGGCAGAGAGCGTGGCTGCACGGAGAATTGGAAACAAGAGAGGGCAGAGAACGAGAACCAGGGAAATGGGGGAAAAAGAGATAGGGCAAAGAGAACGAGAAAGAGAACCAGAGAGAACGGGAACCAGACGCGGGGAAATGGGGGAAAAGGAGATAGGGCAGAGAAGGAAAATAGGAAAAAAAAAAAAGGGGTAAAACTGTAAATGGGGATAGGTAGGTTCGAACCCGCGACCTATTGATTGAGGTGAAAACTAGAGTGTTAACCATCTGCACCACCTGCACACATGGTTACTAGTTTCTTTTAAATTGTATATATTTTTTGTCTTCACTTGCCCACATTGGCACCAATGGAGGTCCGCCACTGGGTTAGATTAAAAGGAAGGATTTTTTTTTTTTTTTTTTTTTTTTTTTTTTTTAAAAGCTCAGAATTAGAAGGAAGGATAAGGCAGCAAAAACATAATCGTTCTTTTTTTTTTTTTTAACACCTGTTAGGCAGCAAAAATGATCCATTACGGTTGGATCATTTTCTTATTGGGCCTAAAGCCCAATGATAGAATCGAGATTGAAGCTTTTTCACAAAATATTGAAGCTTTAAACTATATTTTGGGCTATATCAAAAAAACAAAAAGCAAAACTCTCTTTTGGGCATGATAAAAAAAAAGCTCTTTTTTTTTTTTGGACCAGATATATTTTTTGCCAACTTTTGGGGCAGATAAATAACAATAGAAAAAGCAAAAGCGGATAAAGAAGTGAGACTCACTTTTGCAGAATTCATAGAACCAAAAAAAAAGTGTTATATTCCCTTGTTTTCTTGTTTCTCATTTTAGGATATCCAATTTAGAAATCTAAAATAATGCTCCATCCTCCATCTGGTGTTTTTCAGAGGCTCCAATTAATTAGTCTATGTGTTCAAGTCATAAAAAAATTAATTAGTCTATGTAAGTTAAAATTATTATTATTATTTTTTTTTTTATATAAAACATCAAAATCACCCTTAATAAAAGTTACAAGTAGTTAAAACTAATAAGTTGTTGGTTGATGGGTAAGGGTCTCATCCCGTAAGAGAAGAACACAATTTTGAATCTTAGGAAGTGTACTTATAGAGAGAAACAAAAACATCTTACTACTCTGGTCTTATTTATAAGTTCATTTTGACAAAAAAATTTGGTCATATTTATAAGTCCAGTTTCATGTAACAAATGAGATTGTGATAATTTTACCCATATTAATTGTATCTATGAAGATAGAGAGAGAGAAAACAGTTTAAAAATACCCATCGTAAATGAGGTAAAGTTGAAAATTTATCTCATAATTATTGAGTTAACTATCTCTCCTTCATATATGAGATTTGATCAAAATGAACTTATAAATAGGATTAGAGTGGTACATTATGAGCCTTGAAAAGAGAAACATTTGATTAATAAAAAATTATTAGTTAGAAGCATTGTTGTCAAACTCGCGAGTTGACTCTCGAAATTACCGTTTTTACGTTTTTACCTTACTAAATCGAGTCGAGTCTCTAGCAAACTCGTGTTGTAAACTCGGTTAAACCCACCAGTTTACACACCAAATTTACCGTTTTTATGTTTCTAGCTTACAAAATTATGTTAATTTTTTTCAATTTTGTCATCCTCAACGGCTTTACATATGAATTTTATAGAAATTTATTTATTAAATATAATAAATTATAAATGTTGATATATTTAACTTCAATTATTTGGATTTGAAATATATTTAAATCAAATTTTTATATTTTTTATATTTTAATTATTTAATTATACACTGTTAATACCTATTTTATGATAAAAGTAAACTCTTACGAATTTACGATTCGAGTCTATGATACGAGTTTACGTCACTGTCACGAGTTTGCTTAAACTTGTGAGTTTGACAACCTTGGTTAGAAGAGTCAGGTTAATTAGTTAAAAAAATTATGAATAAAAATTAATTTTTCAACCGGACATTTTATATCATGAAACATGCATGAGGCCATTATAATAAAGATAGGAAAAAGTCATTCTTTTCTTTAGAAGAAAATTAGAATCATAGTACTAAAGATTCGCAGAAAAATGTTCTCAACCTAACTTAATAATCTTATTCAGCCTCAATACGGTTGTTCTAATCACAATAATTAAAAATACTTTAAATATTTTAACATTACACCTATCGTTCTTTTAGATTCAGCCTTATCGTTGTGGGCAGTTTTTTCATCTGAAAAAGGATAACTGTGATGTAGTTATTTATTTATTTATTTATTTGGGGATAAAATTTTCCATTATTTTACTAAAAATTATTGGATTGGTTATTTACTTTAGGTGGTTGACGTCAAGAAATTTTGATTAAGTCAACTAACTAGCTACCACATGCTAATTAATTAAGTACAACACGCATTAACCTAATCTTTTTTCTACGAATTTTTTTCCTTCTTCTCGTACGTGTGTGTGTTTATTTTTTATTAAAAAACAATAAGGCACGACCATATAGATTGATTAAATTTAATATTAAGAGCAAAATAATAATAATAATATTATTATTTTTATACCCCAAAAAATGTAGTTCAATAATTGAGCTGCTGCTGCTACTAGACCAAACATCGAAGTATTTAATATTTTGAACATAAAAAAAAAAAAAAAGTTTTTACTATTTAGATTCAGCCCAACTATACACACATATATACACACACAGAGTATACGCACATAGCAGAACTTTAAAGAACATCAAATATAAACTCCTTCTAACATCAGTTACAATTAATCAGTTTCAAATATAATTGAGTTTAATCGAGCCATTATTTGGTAAACGACTTGATTCTAACAACAACCCTAGATTTTATGTTGGATATACTTTTGGTGGGTGGCCCCTTCTCTCTCTCTCTCTCTCTCTCTCTCTCTCTATATATATATATATATATATATATTCTCTTTGAATTCATCAAAGAGCTTGATTCAACGATTTTCATGTACGAAAAAACCAAGCCATTTTTTGCAGTGTTATTGACTTTTTCTTTTTTAAAAATCCAAACTCCATTGTATTACTAGTTAGTGGACTGAATTATTTATTGCTTTCGTCACTTATTTCTACACATAACTTAAGGAAATGAAGCTAAGATATGTTATGGGTTATGAGATTGTGAGAGACAATTGAAATAATATTGTAATTAAATAATTAATTATAACTAGGATATATAGAGATTGCGTATTGATTTGTGCAACTTGATCTGAATGCCTAAAAACGCCACTTTGATTTCTTTTTTTAATTAGATTCTTGAAAATTTCGGCCACTAGAAAAATGGATTACTCATTATTGTACTTGCGGATAATTTTTTGCTTTTAATTAAAACTTCCCCAAAAAATAATCATGAGATTAAGCAATTAGTCTGAAATAGAATCGAAATTGAAGTTGAGTTTATGTACGAATCAAAGGGAAAGACAACCTAAATAGCATCATTTTGTCGAATTACCATAATAACATGCATGCATGTGCCTTTTGTGTGTTTGGTTATATTAATGCTATTTTTTTTTTTTTTTTTCTAGGGCTAACTTTTAATTCTGTCCTCTAAAAGCTTTTTGCGTAGAAGCTGCACATATCTAGAAGTTCTTTTGGGGATTAATATTAATTGTTAAAAAATTAATGTTAACTATTACTCCTTCCGGTCATAAATATAAGATATAGTTAACTTGTTTTTAGAGAGTTTAAAGAAGTTAAATAAGTTACTTAATCATATCGTATATATTATATATTTTTAGATTATATATTAGTTTATTAGTTAAAATAATAAGTTTAAATAAAAAAATAAAAAAAAAATAAAAAAAAAATTTAATTAGTTTTCTTAATCTCTCCAAAAAATTTAGTTGTATTTTATGTTTAGGACAAGAGGGAGTAACATTTTTAACACTTTTAAAATAATATGGATCTAAAAAACTTCTAAATACTCACAACTTTTACACAAAAACTTTCGGAAGAAAATTAGTCCATGAGACTTTTTTTAAATATAAGATTTAATATTATTGGATTATATTTAGCATCAACAAACTTAATTAGAGTGGTTATCACGAAAATATTTTCTCCGTTCGCAAGAGCTTAAACTCGAGATTTCATAAGTAAAAAGTCATGACTCATTTGGCCAGAATCAATACATAATTCAAATGTCATCAATTATATGTTACTATCTACAGTATAATCTACAATAACTAGTATAGGCATCCATATCAAATACGTACGTGATATGATATGAATGATATATGTGCATTGTATTTGTATATAGGCATCTGTCTCTATTGCTTTAAAGACATATAGCTAGTCATATTTGTGTCGCTTCAAAATTTTGACAGGCCAAAAGATGATTGCACAAAAATGGTCTCATGCGTGTTTTTTTCGGTAATATGATAATATGATATGATGCTTTTACATGTACTTTTGGTCCAAGGTATTTTCTCTTTTTGAAAACAAAAATTTGATTGCAAGTTGCTGTTTTTTTCCCCATGTTTATAAGAAAGAACAAAAATTTGATTGTAAGTTGTTGTGGGCATTTTGTTCACGCATGTAATTAGTTTTTAGTACTAAAGCAATCATTTTTAGAGTATTTATTAATACATTTTTTTCATAAGTTGGGCACTCATTATACGTACATATATAAGGCCTAATTTGCAAATCTCTCTATAAAGTTTTCTCACATGTGCATCAAACACTATATAGTCTTCGTTAGTGCAAAAATGTCATGAGTTAGGTCATTTATTGTTAATTGTTTATCAAAGATGTCAGTAAAAAAAACTGTACAAAAATATGCATGAAGGTTCCAAAATAAGAGTGTCATGGCCGTTAAGTCAATCAACAATAATCGTTTTAAAAAAGATAGTTCTCACATGCATTATATAGGGTCCTCATAGACTTTTGTTTTAATAACTTTTCTTAATGAACTCATCTGCCACCGAGGCATGAAGCCATACTAAACACTCATTATTCTTTTCTCTTTTCAGTGGGTTTTTTTTTTTTTTTTTTTTTTTTTTTTTTTTTTTTTTTTTTTTTTTTTTTTTTTTTTTAAGCCATGCCAAACAAACTCATAATGTTTTCGCTCATAGTGCCTCATCTGCCACCGAGGTTTTCTACAAAAACAAATGGGTTGAAAAGAAAAACTAAGCTCATCCTCACGAGGAGAGTTATATTATATGAAAAAAATTATATTCATTAGTTTCAATTCTCCAATCAAATCCTAGTGCATCGATTTTTTCTATAACAAAATAAATTTTATACGGAGAGAATTTCTAAATTATGTTAAAATATCATTAATAACAAAAATTACGTTAAAATGAACATAATTGTACAACTAAAGTTGGTATAATAGGGCTAGGGAAGGAAAAGTTAGTAGCACATCAGTTTTTATAAAAAGATAAAGATGTGGTTTAACTCTATACAACGAGTGATGAGATAAACTGATTGCCCATTTGAATTACATCATTTATTTGCCTTGAATATGTACTTTTGACTTTGTGATCACATTTCTTGTTCACACACATAATTGCAAATCCTATAGTTGGAATTTTATGACCAAAAGCCTTGGAATTTAGCATTGAAAGAAGTCCCAGCTGGTGTGAAAACGATGGTAAATAATAAAGAATGGTAGAAATTAAAAATTCTACATATATAATTATAATTAATACTAACAAACTAACACGTGGGTATGAAGAAATATTGTCAAAAATATTAATTGAAGATAGACTCAATTGTCTAAGATCTTAAACCACACCCTACCTACTGCTACTTTTACTACTAGCTATAGGTGCTACGTACCTATATCTTCTTTCTTGTCTGCAGTGGCCTAACTATGTGGCTTTTCAAGTATTGTGGCTCGTAGATAACATTCTTTATAGTGTATGATTTGTAGATCATTTTTAGTAACATCAAAATAGTTCTTATAATTGGAACAATGTTTGTAGCAAGAGATATTTATCTATATATATCAATCACTAATGATTCTGATCCTTACACCTTTGGTTTTCTTGAACATGATGTTTTTTTCCCAGAGAAATTTCATCAAAAATCATGAGAGGAATTCTTTCTGTTTTAAGCAACTTTTCTTTTAAAAAAAAAATTGTGAAGAAAATATTTGCATTTTATTTGATCATCCCGAGCCACTTTGGACTTGGCACTAGACTTTTTTAAAATTTAGAACAGAAAGGATTTTTGTCTTTTCCAATAATTGTGTTTTTTAGGATTTGAATTTGTGTCCTTTTAAGGACCGCTTATTATTTTAACGAACAGCTTGTTGGTGAAAATATTTGTTTTCTTGTGTGAGATATATAAGTTATATTTTTATTAATTGAGCTAACTTTTTGTTGACAGATTATGTTATATTTCTAATTTTGAAGAATAAGCGAAAATGTAACTTATTATTTTGATAATTATAATAATATTTTCAGTCAAATCCACATATTAAAATATGTATAACAGAAGTGTCTGAGAGAGATGTAGTGTGCAGTTTGGCCAGAAAAACATATTTTCCAGGAAAATCATGAGTGAATATTTTCAAGAAATAGGGCTGAGACATTATATTCTTACCTCGTAGTTATAAAAATAGAAAAATTCCCGCAGCCGCATAATCTGCAGGTAACTCGTCAGTGAGAAAAATATATATCTTCAACTATTGCTGTTCTTAAAGCATATGTTAGGCACTTCAATTATATATATTCTGCACTTAACCTTCACTTTCTGTTATATTTCCACGTTGCACATATAAAAATACAATACCATCATCCAAAAATTATTTATAATCAATTAAAAATGTGTTTAATCTGTTTGAATATATTCATTATAAAAATTACTTTAACACTTAAAGCAAATGTTAGGTACTTCAATTATATTCTGCTACTTAAACGCCACTTTCTGTCATATTTCCACATTGCATATATAAAAATTATACTATTCCCTTCCGTCCTGATTATAGGACATATTTAATCGATTTTGGGAAGATTATGGAGAGGAGTTAAATTAGTTAATTTTATTCATTTTCCTAAAATGACCTTATATGAATTTAAAATGACATAATTAAAAGTAAATCAACAACTCCTATCATATACCTCTCCAATCTAAAATTTTCCTTTCCACAAACTTTCTAATTAAAATGATGGTCTTCTATATATATACATATATGTGTGTGTGTGTATGGACATATGGATAGACACACATACACACGCATATATATCTCTGTGTGTGTATTTGTATGTTTTTATATATATATATATATATTGACAGATTAATGTCAACTAGCTAATCGATAAATAAATTAAAATCCAACAATTTAAAAGTTTCGTTGGTTGGAAGAGTCTACGCACTCACACACACACACACACATATATATATATATTCACAAAAAACTAAACACACTTAAGAGAATAAAATAGAGGTATTTTAGGAAGAAATTGACAAAAATTAAAATGTTGTCATATAATTAGGATCAAAACTAACTCCTAAATGTAGTCTTATAATTAGGACCGGAGAGAGTATCATCATCCAAAAATTATTTCTCATGGAAAATAAAATGTGAGAAGTTTTTCAGGAATTTCTTTAAAAAAAAATTTTAAGAAAATTTTATTTTTCCTACCATATTTATCTCTATTAAATTCGAGACAAAATTTTGAGAGCAACTCGTTTGTTTTCTTGTATTTCTTAGACTTTCTGTTGGTTTTAGTTTTTTTTTTTTGTTTTTTTAAAAAAAGAGAATGAACTAATATTTTCTTAAGATGTTCAAAAGTGGATGGAATTTTTTTTTTTTTTTTTTTTTTTTCTAAGCTCACTTCATACTAGAAAATAATGTTTAAGACATTGTCAGATATTAAATATGGACATTGACCGATGAGAATTCAAAACTTAGTTTATAATAGATTAACACATTCAGCTACATCAAACTCCATTGATTGATGGATGGAATATCTAATAACAGCGATAGTACTCTCTTCGACTCAATATAATTGCCCCCTAAAAATATTTTGTGAACCTAAATATAACTGGCTTTATAATGATAAAACTAATTTGTCTTGATTTTAGTGAATATAAGAGAATCAACGTGCGTTGCAACATGCCAATATTAAAGTCAAACAGAAGACGATATAAAAAAAAATTATATCATTACGTGTTATAGTATAACTAAAGGTAAAATGACCTAATTGAGAAAAGGAATGAAGTTAGATTATTTTTTTAATAAACTCTTCTAAAATTGTGATTCAAATTCAAGATCTCGTGCTTAAATCGCGAATACCCTTCCCAGTAAAACTAACGCCTTTTGATAAAGTGGGATTATTTATAAACATATATTCAATGAGTCTACCTAAAATGTCATGCATGCAAAGAGTTTTCAACTTTTGACTCAAAATTAAGAAACGAAATTGGAAAAGGAGCCAATAAGGTCACAAAGCAAACAGCAGAGAAGCTTGCCAAATTGACAGCTAAAATTAATACACACTGCCTCACACAGACGCATCTTATAAAGTAAAGAAAGAATATAGAATACAGCTAAGGTTATACTTATCTCCCTTCTTTTCTTGGGATTGTAAAGTTTTGACTTTTTCATTAGTCTTTAATTTTACCCTCTTCCAATTGAGTTTCATTTTTTTCATTTAATAAATAATCTCATTATTACTATGCGATACAACGCCAAAAGTAAAATATATGATCAAACATGCCATTCACATATTAGAGGAAGAAGCTTTAGTCATTTAAACGCAAGAACTCGAATTTAAAACCATGGGAATGTCAAAAATACTTTTAAAAAAGCAACGCGCAATGTTTGAATATAACTCACTGATATAGTTTTTTTTTTTCCTTCAAAAGAAAAAATCTCATTCATGTTTATCCCTAAAATTCAAGTTTGATCGAGTAAACTTGGAATGATATGGCTTGATTTCATCATTATCTTCATATCTTTCGATTTGTAAGAAAGGAGAAAAATCAGATTAGTAAACTATTATCAATAATATCATCATTATAAAATATTACAATATACTGGAGGTTCAATATTGTTTGTCAGACATAAATAAATAGCAAAGTTTCTCTTAAACATGTCACAATATTATATATAATATATATATATATATACTCAATATTTTTTCCACGCATTTTTATTATTCAAGTAGGTTTAAACATTAAAAATATTAATATGATTTTTATAAAATTTTAAATTATTACTTTTATTTTTCCACATATGCACAGAAATTAAAAAATTATCTAGTTTCGTTGTGATAAAGGAAGAAATCTATAGAGACGTACATGTAGTGGTACTGTGACAAATGCGGCCATGACTATTAAGAATTCAGAAGCAAATCGTTTTTTATTTTCTCTCCCAAATTTTGTTTTGATCACATCAATTCATTGATCTAATATTCCTTCCTGCGATCTAATTTGTAGTATTCTGCCAAGAAATTTCGAATTGACTTTGTTTCCTTAATTAGTCTTTTTCTTGACCATTTTCAGTTTCATTGTATTCAGGATTTGCTTTGTCCATCAATTTTATTTTTAATATTAGGTCTTTTACCTTCGTTTTACGCCTCTTCTTATATGTTATCTTATATTAAGTATTAGACTTTATTTTAATTAAATTTTAGTCTTTAATTATTTTTAATATTTGACCAAACTAATTAGATTTTTTTTTTTCATTTGTCATATACATATACACAGAGATAGTTAATAAATTACAGTAAATAAAACTGATTTGAGACTTTAGTATTTCCAGAGTATTTTTCTGAAATTTTCCCAATTAATCAGAAATACTTCTTTACCGTTTTTGCATGCCTTTTTTATGGAACAAATAAATTCTTTCCCAAACGAGAGGAGATATCCTTAATTATAAAAAATTAAAAAGCACTTACGAAACAAAAATTAATATGTATGTAGTGACTTGAGTAGAAACTTTTACTAATTTTTTTTTCAATAATTATTGATCAATTTTTATAAGGTTGTCAAATTCGCAAGTTTAATCAAAATTATGATAGTGATGTAAACTCGTATCATAAACTTGAATTTAAAACTCGTAAAGGTTTACTTTTATCATTAAATAGGTATTTATAGTGCATAATTAATTAAATAGAATATAAAAATAACAGAAATTTAGTTTCAAACATATTTTAAATCTAAATAATTGAAATTAAATCCATCAATATTCATAATATATCATGCTTAATAAAAAATTTTCTATGAAAATCATATATAAAGCTGAAATGAAAAGGTTAATACAAGTTTATGAGTAAATTAATATGGTTTAATAAGTTAGAAATGTAAAAACGGTAAACTCAATATATAAACTCACAAGTTCAATTGAGTTTACAATTGGCACGGATTTACCTGCAACTCAACTCAATTTTATAAGTTAGAAACGTAAAAACAGTAAATATAAGTCAATGTAAATCATCTCTAACTTGTTGGATGAGGGAAGATGAAAAGTGATTACTTTGCTAAGTCATAGTGGGACCCAGAAGCCAATAATATGGATATATGTGGGTTTATGTATGGATATATGAATGGAATTTTTGGACAAAGATAGAATAATATACTTTACAACGTAATTTAAGAATACAAAGTTCCATGTTTGAGTGACATAATTTTGAGGAAGGTGAGTGGAAGAATATAGAGCCCACAACAATGTCTTCAAAATTATCGGCATTTGTCATTTAGCGATTAATAAAATAGATTATCTCTTCATTAATTTGTCACTTTCACGAAGCAAAGAAGCAAAATGTATAACCACATTCTATTGGCTCATCCGTTTTTTTTTTTTTTTTTGGAAAATGAAATTAAACCTAAACATTCCTAACCCTAATAGAAAAGTTTGGTTAAAGTGGTATGAAAACAAGAAACAAAAAACACTATTTCATTTCGTTTCTTGCATGCTTTTATTAATTTAGGGATAGTGTTAGGGTTTACGTGCATGGAAGTGGGACCTCTGTGTTTTGAAATTTTTTTTATTTCATTATAGGTAAGGACGAGGTCAGCAATGAAGTTATGGGGGGCCAAATGCTAGTTTATTTTTAAATTTTTTAAATGTTTGCTATTGGTAATATAACTTTATGTATATAGTCTTGTAATTAAATAGTTTGAGCAAAATTAAATGATTTAAATAGTGGAATAATTATCACCTTTTTATTTATTAATGAGTACTTAATCTTAATCAATAAACTAATACTCTCTCCTATTCTTAATCAAAATCAAACAGTTTAAAATGTTGGTTAAAAATAATAAATGTGTAACTTTTGTACATTTCTTTTCAATTATACTCTTGTTAGAAGAGATAATGAGTGACAAATATCTAATAAAGGTAAAAATGAAAAATCAATTTAAAATTACAGACAAAATAGATTTGTTCCTTCTATTAATAAGGACCATCCTTATGAGAGATATTGTTCTTTAAAAGAACGTAACAGAGGGAGTAATCTATATATAAAAGATATTTTTTTAATAAGAGGATCATATCTAATTATAAATATAAGCCACTGAGTAATAAGAATAACAAGGGAAAATAGGCTAATCTCATACATATACACATACATATTTTTATTTACTCCTATTTAGAAAATGGGGTTTAAACTTCTCACACACATGAAATGGTGGGACCCACATATATATATAATGCTAATTATATATATGTGGGTTCCACAATTTTATGTGTAAGAATATTTAATACACTTCTCCTACAACATGAGAAGTGTTTTTTCCCTTAAAAAATACTTCTAGCTTTTCACTTAAATCAAGAAAAATTATCTTAAGCTTCATTAATTCTCTCTTGAAATTCAATAAATGTCTAACTTTAATTTACTCCTATTTATATGAAAGAATTAGTAAAAAACGAGAAGTCCAAGAAAGAGAGAGAGTAAAAACAATACTCCCTCCTATCATTTTTATAATTGTCATGGTCCTTTTTGAGATTGATACGAGTTATTTGAATATTTAATAAGTTTTTTTTCTTTCTTTTTTATCCCTCATTAATTGTGTGTATTGCATTAATTAAAAGATTGGTGATATTCATATACATACATGCATACATACATATTTTATTTCTCTCTTACTTGCCCTTATAAATTAGGGTATACTAGGAAAATGAAGTTTATTTTAGACATACTTATTATTATTTAATTAACTTTATCCACTTTCTTAAACTACATAATTTAGTTATTGAGCTATTAGAAATAGGATTGGAGGGAGTATATATGATGTTGGGGTTTAGTGTGAATGATAAGGGTAATATTGGAAACCAAGCCCTATGAATTTTATAACCAATCTAATGCTTTTAACTATTTTTAATTAATATATGTGAATTAGTCAAAAGATCTTATAATTTGGACATGAGGGCGTATATTATACGGATGAGAATGGAATGAAGGGATCAAGCCAAGTCAAAGTATGTGGTCAACATCACAGAAATCTACGTGGATGGTGACGATTAGGGTTCCAACATTTGCCCTAGAATTATAGCAATGGAATTTTTCCCTCTTTCTTTGGTTACAAAGCATGACACGTTACTACGTTAATTACTCTAATTTGCCTTCATTTAATTAATTCAAAGTGGATGTCACATCTCTTAATTACATATATCTGTATTTGCCAAATCCATATCAATTATCATATCGCTAGCTATTAGAAAAAGTTGACAAAAGAGTGAAAAGGATCGGAATTTTACAATACATTGAATACGTTGGGAAGAAGAAGACAAGGCCCTTAATTAATTAATTAATCATTTGATATGTAAGTTTCCCCAAATCCCCTAACAAGTATAGCATAATCCACATGAGTAATAAATCTATATAAGATTATACTCACCATTGATTATACCATAAAAATGAAAACCCATGAGTTTATCCTATTTTCCTCTCCTAAAAAAGGGATAAATACACATATGTGCTTTGACTATCAATAACAGGTGTAGAAAGTGAAAAAAATTTCTTAAAAAAATTAATCACTTTCTACATGCTGGCTAATAAAAAATCAACAATCTCTAATTATATATGAAAAGCCACTGATCGCACTTTTTATACCATATTGGTAGTGACCGATAGTGCATAAAGGCCGCCAGCAAAAAAAACTGTTTCCCCTGCTTGTAGTACCACTTTGATTCTATTTATAAGTTCCTTTTTTATCTAAAAAAATTCAGTCATATTTATAAGTCTAGTTTCAGGGTAGTAAATGAAATTGTGACAATTTTACCCATATTAATTGTATCAATGAAAATAGAGAGAGAAGAAAAAGAGTTGAAAATACCTCTTTATAAATGAGGATCAAGTTGAAAATTTACCTCATAATCATTGAGTTAACTACCTCTCTTTGGTATATGTGCTTTAATTAAAAAGGACTTATAAATAGGACCAGAGTAATACTTTGTTAGCGAATGATTCTATAATTAAGCAAGCATTTTTTTAGTTATAAAACTAACCCTAACTTTAATTAGCACTAAGGACTCAAGCCACTTATAAGGTTTTTTGCACATTTGGAGGAATGTAACTGTAATGTTTCTTTAGGTTTTAGAGTTAATGTAAATGTTGGGGGGAGTGGAATAGTGTGGGACCTCAGAACTCAACTACTAGAAGCAGATATGAATTCAGAGATAGAGGATAGAAGAAAGTGTTCGTAGGGGCTAAAAATATAGATTCCTTTTTCTATGACGCTTAGAAAAATTTGAGAGAGCAAGTGTAGTAAGCAACACGGCAGCACAAATACAGATGCATGAGTCCAAAAAAGTAGGCACCGTCTTTTATTGACGCTATACGCTCTCTCTCTCTACTGGAATTATTCCCCTCTCTCTCTCTCTTTATTGGAATTATTCAAGACAGCGAGATTAAACTCATCCAAACCCTTTTGTTTTCTTCTACGTTCACAATCTTTGATTATCTTATATACATACATATGAAGCTTCCATTTAATCACAAAAAAAAAAAAAAAAAAAAAAAAAATCCATTTTAGCTTTTTTTTTTTTTTTTTTTTTTTAATCATCAAAGCTTGAAATGATTATATGCATATTAAATGGAATTTATAATTGATATAGTTGTGAGGTATTCGCACATAATTGAAAATGGATTTATTATTATATTTTAAAGATTAAAAGAGTTTATGAGAGTTTTGTGTGATTTAGCCCCTTTTTTATTATATCATCTCCTGTTCTTAATATAAGAGATAATTAGAGGTTGTATTTGGTATTTAATCTACTTTGTCCCCATATTTATCATTCCCCCCAAACCATCCCTATCATTCCCCATATGTTAATACAAATGATTTAAGAGGACATTTTAGGAAAATCAACCCAAATTTTATTACAAATAACTAATTCCACTAATTTTTTTAATATACCTAAATTAATTGAGTGGATTTTATATTAAAGATATGAGGTAGTATATAATAAATAAAAAAATTATTTGTGATGTGTCTATCACTATACAACTATTATACAAACATCGAATTAAAAGTTGCATGTGATGTGTCTTCAAGACTTTTCCCACATGGGTTTTTAATTAAAACGTGTTGTACTTGTACGCATTTTAAAAAATTCCAATTAATGGAAAAATTGTGTCACTGTGAGCCAGACATATAGTTCGATTGGGTTGTTTAAATTCAATTCAACTTGAATCATTACATGCATGACATAAATAGTAGAATTTTCAAATTTCAATTAATTAAACATATAAATATGTAATTAACTAGAGATAACCCATGATTATTGATATATTATGTTTGACTGTTAGTTAATTCTTAATTATATTAACACTTAAAAAAGCCATCAATTATTGATGTAAAGAATCTGTCATATATTACATATTTATCTCGCTTTTCATTTTTTTTTTTCAACTCCCTCTTTTCGTCTCGCTTTCCTTTTTATTATTTTTTCAGTTACGTGTAAAGAATATAGAACCGCAAGTCATTATTAAGACAAATTCTGAAATTCTGAATCATAATTAATAAATACAATTTTCAACTGGGTAATCATTATAAAATGTTTTTTTAATAAAATATTTACTTTATGTACTTTTCTTAGCTGCTTTCAATGGGAAATAAATATTTTTCGTTCTCTTGACAAGCCTATTATTATTAGTGCAGATGTTTGAATGAATTTATTTTCAAATAGGAATGAATGAATGATTCCTTAATATGGAATGCTTTCAATTCATTCTTTTTTTTAATACTATAAACATTTTTGGATCATATTATTAGATATCCGAGCAACAAATTATTTCATTTTTGAGATTCGTAGTTGCCCCTTTTACACAGGGTGTCTCTTAGACTCAAAGGGATTTAATGGGACCTTACACGACCGTATGTTGGTTCTTTCAATTTATTCTCTTGATGCATATTTTTATTATTCGGAGCTTCAATAATTGGAATGTTTTTAGGACCGACTAAAAAGACGAAGAAGAAAAAAAAAAAGGACAAAAAGTTTGAGAATATATGAAAAGTTTTTGTCTTAACAATCTCTCTCTCTTAAAATTCTCAAAAGTCTGAGGCCTTAGACTTTTTGAAAACATTCTGTGGTTGCTAGTTGCTGGACAGCATTCACATTGAACCAAGACACAACAAGTCTCTTTATATAATATATATATGTATATGTATATATCTGTGGGTTTCAGAGTTCTCAGGCTGTTGCTCTTGCACCAAGTGATTAAGAAGGTTGTGAAGAAATGAAGAAGAATTGTCAGCAGAGAAACGACGTCCGTCAGTACCACAAATCCGAGCTTCCCCGGCTCCGGTGGACGCCAGAACTCCACCGCCACTTTGTTGAAGCTGTTGAAACCCTCGGTGGTCAAGATAGTAAGTTCATCAATTTCCTTTCTTATATAATCAAAAACCAGGGTTTTCAAATCAATAACTACACACACACACTGCACTGTTCATATCTGTGGATTTATATATATACTTGTTATGAACAAGAATAGACAAAGAACTAAGAATTTTTATGATATAATTCTTTCAGTTTTTGGATTTTCCTTAACGGAAATGGTAATTGTTCATCGTTTAAGAACTGTATTTGGTGCTGATTAAATAATTCGATTCTAGTCACATTAATTAAAATCCTCTTATCATTAATATTTTCTTGACTTGTTTCTCCCTTCGTCCTTCTAGCTAGCTTTTAGCTAGTTCCCTCTCTTGCATCTTCGTTCGATTTAATTAATTAAACAGTAGTTGAATATAATTAAAACGAAATTAAGAATTAATGCCAGAGCCATTATATTAACTTGCAAATCATAATAATATTAATTATATAGAATCGCATAATTAAGGCCACATCACTTATATATGTAGTTGAAAGGAGTTGATCGCTCTGACCTCTATCTCTTTTCTCACTGAAACGGCAGAAGAAAAAGTTATTGGCAACAAATTAAAGATGCGTTATATCATCGTCAGTTAATTAATTATTTTAATATTTCTAACATTTTTTATAATTACAACTAATAATTTATTTTTTGTCTTTTGCAGAGGCAACACCGAAGCGAATTTTGCAGATGATGCGTGTGAAAGGATTGAGGATTTCCCACGTTAAGAGCCATCTTCAGGTATGTAATAATGATTGATTATTAATTATCAGATTCTTTAATTTTCTTGGTCGTTTCTTTTCTTGAAATAGTAAAATATATTGCAACTTGTGATTGAAAGGACAAAGAGATCTTAAGATTTTATTGTGTCATATGCTTTTCCCGTTATGAGATTGTAAACTTATCACAGAGCACTGGTTTCTAGGTATATTAAAAATTTGTCCCTTTAAGGAATACCATTAAGGAAAAAAGGTCCTTTATCCTCACATGCCCACTTCCTTTAGGGCATTAAAAGCCACAAGATAGTACATATATCCCCTATATTATTATTCCTAGCTTATTTGGATTTTTAATGTCGGTTGTTAGGTTTATTAGAATTGATTAAGGAAATTAAATCAGCATTTCAAGTTTCAAGTTATAATTAATATGGGGAAAAAATTTCAAAAGAGTTTTTTTTCCCCCTTATTTACACTTAACAAGTCTTGAATCCAGATTAGTCTCAATATTAAATATACACCAAAAGGTTTGCGACAAAAAAGAAGAATCATTTTTTGAAAATTGAGATGTATGGCGATATACTAGTAATCTTTTTTATAGACTGTAATTATTTGCATAACAATTGTCACTATTAAGTCAAAATAAATTTTGTCAAAGCCAAAAAAAAAAAAAAAAAATTCCTTTAGAAATTAAGCTCTAAACCATTAACTTACTACTTTCTTAGAATAGATTCCTTAAATAATGAAACTTGAACCACCAAAACTTGTCATATACACCTTAGGGCATAAAAAAAATTATTAGGTAGCAAACAGACAAACGACGTATATATAATGAAAACTTTCTCATTTCGTACTTTAGAATAAGGAAATAATACATACATATGCCCCTTTTTGAAATAAAGCGACGAACTTCAGGCAGCAACTCTGGATCTTTTATTAATTGAATACTTATAGTACAGAGTAGAGTTTAGGTCTAACCAAACCTAGAATATTTCCAATCAATGGGTCAAGTTTCTCTCATCATCATTTCTCATCATCCCTCATTATCTCTAAATCACATTCGTCCAATCAATCTAAAATATTACAATACTCCTTTAATTTTTCTCTCCTCTTTCCAATCAACGGTCGATGGGGAGGGATGAGGAGAAAGAGTGTTTATGAGAGAATCTCCTTCCATAATCAACGAGTATTCGAAATTCCAATAAAAACATCATAATTGAATAATTCATAAAATAATTCATTAATCCTAATAATAATAATAAATAGGATAATTAATCTAACACTGATTAGGGTTAGGGGGAAGCTAGAGTTTCTAGCTAGCGAATAGATGTTGATAATTCCCAACTTACTTCTAAGACCTTCAAATTTGTTTTAGGTTAGTGATTTCGTCATAATATCTGCAATTTGTTTTCCTATGGAATGTAGGACAAATCAATGATTTTAGCCTCCAATTTTTCTTAAATGAACTGCCTATCAATCTCCACATGCTTCATTTTGTCATGTTGGATATGATTGTTAGCAATTTTAATTGTTGACATATTGTTACACCACGCTTTAAGGGGTCCATCGATCTCTGCTTTGATTCCATTTAGGAGTTGTAGGATCCAAATTCTTTCACATACACCCACAAACAAAGTTCTATACTCTAATTTTGCTTAGTTGAGTGACAAACTGGTTGTTTCTTGTCTCTCCATATTACAAGGTTCCCCCATACATAGGTGTAGTAGCTTGTAGTAGAATGTCAGTCAACCTTGGAACCACCGCAATCAACATCTGTATATAACTCTACACCTTCATTATTTCCTTTAACAAAGAACAAATCGAGTCCTGGGATCCTTTTTAAGTATATGATAATTCTATAAATTGATGTCATGTGTTTCTTCTGCGATTGCTTGAGAGTTGACTCATAACACTAACTGCAAACCCTATATCAGGTCATGTATGGGAAAGATAGATTAACTTCCTCACTAACTTCTAATACATTTCTTTATTAATTTTTGTGCCATTGGTCTAATGGTTAATTTTTGGTTTAGTTCTAATGGAGTATAGGCTAGTGTAGCCTTAACATGCCTATTTGTTTTAGTAAATCTAGAGTGCACTTTCTTTGTGATACACTAATTCCTTGTAGAGTTCTTGCCACTTCCATGCCTAGAAAATATCTCAAGGATCCAATATCTTTGATTTTTGACTTGAAGCCAAATTCTGTTTTAACCTGACTGGACCATCACTAGTTATCACGATATCATCTAAATCAACAATTAAGGTTGTTACCTTATTAACATAGTGTTTGATAAATAAGGGATCATCAAACTGACATCATACATAACCCCAAGACTTGATTGCTCAAGTAAATCTTTCAAACCAGGCCCTTGGTGATTGTTTTAACCCACAGAGAGATTTATATAATCTATAGACTTGGTGTGAGTTTTTAGAAGTTCTCACCCCTAGAGGAATCTCCATATACACTTCATCTTTAAGGTCCCCATTAAGAAATGCTTTTTCACATCCATTTGATGGAGAGGTCAATCCAAATTCGTAGCTAACGAAAGTAGGCAAAGGTTTCCTGATAATCAATTCCATATGTTTGTATAAATCCACAAGCCACTAAACGGGCTTTATATTTGTTCACACTTCCATCAGGATTGTACTTAATAGTAAATTCCCACTTGCTACTTACCATAGATTTACCCTCTAGTAGATTTGTAATTTTTCATGTTCCATTCTTATGTAGAGCTCTCAGCTCTTTATTTATAGCTTGCTTCCATCTTGGATCCAAAATAGCCTCTTCAAACCCTTTAGGTATAGTTCCTTTTTCAACATTAGCCATAAAAGTCTTCTTATGTGGTGAAAGCTTTATAAGAGACATAGCTGTGATTAGTGTAGCTTCTCTTTCCCTTCCTCAAGGTTATTGGCTAGTGTAATTCCTCAAAACTTGGTTTAGGTACTGAATCATGGATTTGCCTAAATGTAGAATTGAAATCTACTTGTTTGTAGTGTCACATGGTTCTTCCACCTTAGTCTCAGTTTCATCAGGAATCTGATTTAGTGGTTCAAATGCGTTTTTATGAGCAAATTTTGGATTTGAATCAAGAGTTCTATTTGGTTCATATCTTTTCCTGGAAGAGAAATCGCGAGATACAGACCTTAGAGAGGAATCATGATGACTATTTTTGGTAGGGTTAAAGTTGGAAATATTTAAAGTGTTAGGTGATGTTTGAGATTCATCTAAATTGTCACAAATTCATTGGTTGGTGGTTTCATGCTTACGTGATCATCATTAACATCACAAATAAGCCATTCCCTTTTTCGTCCTTTGTTATACTATTTAACTCCCCCTGAATGGTTGATTTGGGATAATAAGGCTAGTGGTCAATGAATTTAGCATTCATAGTTATCTAAACTTTATTGTTGAGAGAAGAATAACACTAATATCCCTTTTGAGTAGGTGAGTATCCCAAGAAAATGGTTTTTATAGCCCGAGAATCCAATTTCCTCCCCTTTGTTATACACAAAATCTGTGTAACAAAAATTTTTGTTACTTATTGGAATAAGAAGAGGTGAGTTAGGAAAAGTTTCAACAAATTTCTGAATTGACGTACAAAACTTTAGGACTTTTGAAGGCACATGATTGATTAAATAAGCAGATGTAATAATTACATCCCCCAAAAATCTATGGGAACATTACTTTCAAACATGAGTGATCTAGCCACTTGTAGAAGGTGAAAATTTTTCCTTTCAGCCACCCTATTTTGTTGAGGGGTGTATACAAATGAGGTTTGATGATGAATCCTGTGTTCAAGCAAAAATTCTTTGAAAGCTGAATTAACATATTCTTTACCATTGTTGTTACAAAGAATCTTAATTGAACATTGAAATTGGTTTTGAATGAAGATGTTTTTTTTTTTTTTTTGGGAAAATGGTGAAGTCCTCTAACTTTTCCTTTAGAATAGTGATCAATGTGAGTCTAGCATGATTGTCAATAAAGGTTACAAACCATATCATTTAGTTAGTTTCAATTTTTGAAACATCACCATGAACTAGAGAGAATGGAGGGGATGGTGTATAAAAAATGAGAAGGATAGTAATTTTGAATTTGTTTAGCAAAATGGCAAGTGTCACAATGAAAATTTAACATAGACTTATCAGAAATACCTGGAAATAGAAATTTTATGCGACTGAGACTAGGGTGACCTAACCTAGAGTGCCACAACTTTTGATCATTTGATGACATTGCTAAAGTTAATGCACCAAATTTATTTGGAGATGATTCTTGGATATAGTAAAGTCCATTCTGCACTTTAGCATTCCCAATCCTTTTCCCTAATGCCAAGTCCTAAAAATCACAACTAGATTTATCAAAGGTCACAATATAATTCAATTTCCACACAACAGACAAACAACAAACTGCAGTTAATCTTCAGTACATAAAGAACATTTTTCAACACAATATTCTCAAAAATACATATAGAACCAAATCCTAAAACCTTAGCAAATTGGCCATTTGCATATTCAATGGTTTCATGCTTAGAGAACTTAGTAAATTAAGAGAATAAACCTTTACAACAGTTATATGACCTGTTGCACCAGAATCTACAATGATTCATTATTTGAGTTTAGATTTTCTCAAATGAGTCATGGAGGCCAAGAAGGAAGTCAATGCAGTAATCCCTATTTATGATGGCTTGGAACAAAGTAGAAGAAACATAGCATGGCCACTCATGCACCTCATACAAGTCTATATGTTGTCGTGGTTGCATTAGGAACTATAATAAAGAGTAACAGACTTCTCACCTTGGATCATATCACAAAGAGAACATTTAAACTAAATGATAGCAACAATATTATCTTTTTTCAAGTAGAGACGACAAGTTGAGGCCCAAATCTCCTTTACTATGGATGCTAGGAGATAATTTTTGCTAATGTCAATTGTTATGGAGTTCACAACCCAAGCCATGACCATATTGTTATCCTCAAGTGAAGGCACAGTAGGTATCCTGGTGAGATACTTTTCTTTGTTCTTCCCATGAATGAACATCAACATGTTTTGAGACCACTGTAGGTAGTTATTATCGTTGAAATGATAAGTGACCATAACTTGTGTGAGGGACTCTGGCATCATACCATATATCCAGGAAGGCAGGGATGGGTTAGCACTAGTCAAACCCCCAAAATTTTGTGTATCCGTCATTTATAAGCTATCATTGGTTGATATGGTTTGATGTTCTCCATCATCAGCTGCAAAGACTCCCAGCTGGCCTTCAGAGCTACTTGGTATGATATGAGGAGCCAAGGTTTTGAAACTCGGACCGTCATTGAACTGGTGGATACTGGGTTAAGGGTCAGTGAGTCAGACCAGAGTCAAACCGGGGTCAGACCGGTATTAATTAAAAAATAATTTAATTAAAATAGATAAAATATTGAATTTTAATAATAAAAAATATTTTATAATTAAAATGTAAGAGAATGTGATGTGATTATATGTAATATTATATTAATTTTTTTAAAACAAAAGAGATCCTGAAGATCTCTCATTGAACACGCAAGGGCTATATACCGTGGGATGTGTCAGAATTAATCAATTAACATGGGAGTATGAGCTAAAACCATAAGTGGTATCATGGCAATATGAGCAAAAACAATAAGTGGTATCTGGTATATGGTTTGTAGCGTCTCTCACCTTCAAAACTCTCTCTCACGAGCGGTAATATTTCACTACCAAAATATCAGTCTCCCTAAAACCGTCGACAATGGATTCTTGGACCTCCATCGTCCCGCGTCCCTCGTTCTTCTTCTTCTTCTTCTTCTTCAGTTCATCGTCTTCTCTCCTCTAGTCCTCCCTAAAACCGTCGACAATGGATTCTTGGACCTCCATCATCCCGCGTCCCTCGTTCAGGCGATCTCCATCTTCCATCTTCGGCTAAAGATCTCCATCTTCCATCTTCAACCTTTGACGACACACACATTGCGATCTCTGTCTTCCGTCCAAAGAAAGCATCGACCTTTGACGAACCCAGATCGTGATCTCCGCTATCCACCAACGACATTCTGCCCTCCTTCTCCTTCTCCTTCTCATTCATTGATTTTTTTTATTAAAAAAACCGATATGTGTTACTCTGACTTGGCCAACTAGGCCGGTTTAGGCCAAGTTGACCGAGTTGACTCTGGGTCAACTTGGGACCCCAGTTTTACCTCTAACTCGGACGGTTCGGTCTCCCGATCGGAACCGGTTTCGGTCCGGGTTTCATAACCTTGTGAGGAGCAACCTGGTTCTAATACCATGAAATAAAGTGACAAATTTTATGCAACAACTCAGTATCTTTTATTAATTGATTTAGTGGAATACTTATAGGGTAATACAGAGTAGAGTTTAGGTCTAACTAAACCTGAAATATCTCCTATAATCAAGTAGTATTCGAAGTTCAAATAAGAACAACATAATTGAATAATTCATAAGAAAATAATACGATATTCCTAATAATAATAATAAATTGGATAATTAACCTATCCCTAATTAGGTTTAGGGTGGCAGCTAGGGTTTTGGCCATGATTGGCCGATTAGGTTATGACTTTCAACACCTTTTATAGATATACACTGAATTATGAGCTTCATATATATATATATATATATAAAGTATATCTCCCTCATGAAAAGCATCAAATTAAAGAGTGGTTTATTTTTAATTAATATTTGTTATGCAAATGTGTGTTTTGTGCATGCATGCGCATAATAATAATACAACATTTATTAATTAATGCTAATCATATTATGATACTCTTTGAGTTAGGTATAATCACTTTAGGAAAAAGGAAAAGCTTTGAGGATAAGAACTTGTTTGCTTTTTCTTTTTCCTCACTCTCTTTGCAAGAGAATGTTATCATTCTTCCTACTACTACTTATATTATATATATATATATATATATATATATATCTTCTAAAACAATCACTCAAGGCAAATAGATATATGTGTGTGTACAAAGAATTAAAGTATAATATATGTATATCTTATTTGTAAGTGTATAATATATGTATATCTAGAATTCTCTTCCATATGGTTGTTCAACCAGAAAAGAATATTCGATACGATTGGATGTATGCACGCCTAAACAAATGACACTTTTCCACTTCATGTTTTAAAAAAAGCTGCCATGACAGAGTTTTTATAGGGGGTGTGTGTGTGTCTCCACAATATAATATTGAATAGATACTCAACATACTTTATAAATTCTTTTTTTTCCCTGATGGAAATATATAAATGTTTAGTAAGATCACACTATTCACAAGTTATGAATAGTATTTTTAAAAAAAATTAGATTTCATAAGATATATAGATAATACACCGTACGTGTTCATTTTTATTTTAACAATAAAGTTCAAATATCAGTTAATAATGAAAACCTATATCAGATAAAGATTTCAATTGTGATGGATGTGTGTGGAAAAGACTTATAGATTGTATTCCTATTAAAATATTTTTTTTAAAAAAAAGATAATAAATTAAATCTGAACGATATAGATCTGATGAGTTTGGTGTGCTCATCAAACCAGTTCCCTAGATTTTCCAGCTATAGTTTAATGTTGGCCCAAAATCCAAATACCAATAGATCTCATTATTGTGATTGATGAGTACGACGGTGCTCATCACTATGACAAGAATCGAGACTAGTTTTCTCCCATTAGATTTCCTTGGCAATTGTTTAAAATGTTGAGGCTTTATGATCATCACTTATATGCACTCACCGACGCACGCTATATAATTCTCTTCCTTTTAATTATTTTATCTTCTTCAATGGAAATTGAAGTTATTTTAATCATCATGAGCATCACTATAATATAAAATAATATTAACTAGCAAGCAAGATCTTCAGTTTGATTAATTATATAATTATATTTTTTTATTGTGATTAGATGTACAGAAACATGAAGGGGCATTCGATTATGTCACAAGTTCATCATCATCATAATCATCAAGGACATAAAGGAAAAGCTCATCAAGCTCGTGCTAATAATGATCTTCATATCTGCTGCATTTGCTCAGCCCAAAGGTATATATAATCACGATTAATTTTTCTCTTCTTGCATAAACTATTTAATAATAATCTGCCTCAAACTTCGCATCTATCCGAACAAATTACTGCTGAAGATATATATCATGATGTCACATCTATAAAAGCATATCAAATGTCGGTTTGTCTCTTTCGATGAATTATATTTAATTATATGTGCATGTTCATGCATATACCATAGTAGCAAATAGCAATACACTTCTTCCAATTTTTAATATAAGATATTATTCATAGTGTAATTTTCTATGGGAAGTTGTACTACCGGAGGTAGTGTGTTAACTTCGAACTTCATTAAACTGTTATAAAAAACTATCAAAAAGCTATAAAAGTGCTATATATGGGAAGTTTTATTATTCAGTGAGTCATGAATAGTGTGGCCGTTAACTTCGAACTTCATTAAACTGTTATATAAAACTATCAAAAAGCTGCACTAAAGTCATGCTATATATTTACACAGTCATGAGTAATGATATGCCAGTTATATTTATAATTTTTGCCCATATGTGTGTGTGTGTGTGTGTGTGTGTGTTCAGATCGCCGGGAACGAAAGTTTTAACATCAAAATATAACAATAGTGTGAAGAGAGAACTGCATCCGTTGGATATCAAAGGGCTTTCACAAAGCAGTGAAGAATTTTATTATGATCTCAATCAGGTATTACTCTCTCTCTCTCTCTCATGTATGGATGTATGTATATGCTCATTGGCAGACATGACTCTTTTTCTCCGTTAAAAAAGGTTTGGATGAGTTAGGTTCCAGTTTAAAATGACTTACTAGATATGAATCTATATTTTTGTAGGATATAGGCCAATTTCTTATTAATTGGGTCATTTTTTTTTTTTTTTAAAAAAGGAGATGTTGCTGTATTAATTTCCACCAAATAAAATATGATGTTTAATTTCGCCCCGAGAAACCATGGGCATTTGGAATTTTTTTTTAAAAAAAAATCAATTTTGTCCTGAAAATATTAAAACTAGAGCAAGTTCACTTTAATAATTAAAAAACATTAACGTTGACTATTCAAATATTTTTAATAGTCAAGGTAATATTGCTCATTTTTTAACACTTCTAGAGCAAAAGTAATCTAAACTTCTAAATAATATCTACAGCTCCAATACGAAGCTTTTAGGATAAAATTATATCTTAACCCAATAATATTTTATTTCATTAAAAATCTCCTGAAAATGTTCTTATATAATTTTCATTAACAGGAGCCTTATACAACGACAAGTACAGATAATAGTGGGACTGCTCCATTTGGTGACCATTCATTCTCTTTTGATCACACACATCTGCTTCCAGTAAACATCATGCACGGTTTGCAAGACGAAGAAGACGGTCATGGTGACGATGATGACGAAAACGAAGAAGAACAAGTCGTTCATGACTCTACTAGGTCAACACAGTCTCTTGGAGGGAATAATCACATAAACTTAGACCTAACTATTTGAATCTCTTTGTACTGTCTCATATATATATTAGCTTAAGTACTCACAATATATTAGTTAATTAGTTACCCATTATTTTCTGTTTGCATTTAATTTAATTATAATATAAGCATCTCCGAAATTAATTAGCCACTTAAATATGTTACTGTTATTGAGTGTTGTTAATTAAGGCGTTCGTTAACTACTTTTGATTGTAAGAAACATTAGTTAATACGTTACAACATGAAACACGTAAATGGGTTCATTATATTTTGCCTAACGTGATTTTATTGGAGAAAGCTTACTTTCACACACAAGCACATAGAGATTAATTAGCATTTGATTATACAAAAACTTTAAAAAGGTTTTTTTTTAAGAAAAAGAGTAGTTCTCTAGAACTTTGATTTACAAATAGTACAGTGTTTGAAACTTCTAATGCCAATCGTCACTTTATCCCCAACACTCAAATCTCAAAATGAATCCGCTGGTAGTTTGTTTGTTTTTTTGTTTCTAATTTTGTTTTTAATTTTTTTTAATTTAATTTAATTAGTTATGGCTTAAAAGTTTGGGAAAATTCCATTAAAATACCGTTTGAAATTTTAAAACCCTCGAAGTCCGTTGAATTTTTAAAAGGATATACAAATTTGGTGAATATAAGGGAAACTTCGGGTGAACTTACCCTTTTGCCTTTAGTTTTAAATAAATAATAATAAAAAAAAACCCTTCCACCCCCCACCCCCAGCCACCACCACCGCCTTAGTTTTAAATAAATAATAATAAAAAAAACCCTTCCACCCCCCACCACCACCACCACCAGGCACCAATGGTGGCGCCTCCTTGAAAAGAGGTTCCACCACCACCCGACCACCACCGGTTGGTGGCCAATAGGGGGGATTTTATTTTATTTTATTTATTTAAAACTAAGGAGAAAATGATAATTTCACCCGAATTTTGCATATCCCTCATGCGCCTTTGGTGTTACTTCTCAATCTTTTTACAAATTCAGTCTTTGAAACTTCTAATGCCAATCATCACTTTTTGCAAATTCAAACGGTATTTATTTGGAATTTTCCCTAAAAGTTTTAATGACTGGTATAAAACTTTTCAAAGTTCTAAGATATTTATTACTGGAAACAGAATTAAAAACACGCTTGATCAGCGAGTCAGGGCTTCCTCTTATAGAATTTGTCTATTTTGAAGGCTTGGAGGCATTTTGAAGAGTCCAATCACTTAAATATTTCTAACATGATTTTTTTACCTTTAAATCTTACATTTTCGAGGGTTTGAGAGGGGGATGATAATGAAAGATGTTGACTAGCGTTTGGATCATCACTAGATGTTTCGAATTTCTTCCTCTCTAACTACTTTTTTAGGCTTGGAATATTGTTAATCCAGTGGTTTATGTAATGATTTAAGTTAAAATTTTGCCTATAGTTCATGATTTGAGGTTAGGGTTTGATTATAGATAGAATATAATGTTTTCACTTACTCCCTCTATCCAATTTATAAAATACAAATAAGGGAATTACGTAAATAAAAATAAGTATGTAACAACATGCTCTAATTACTTTTTTAAAATAATATCCTTATTTATGGAAAGATACAAGTGAATGAGAGAGAAAATAAGTTAAAAAAGATATAAGGGAGATATAATTAATGTTGTAATATACCCGGTGGCTAAAATGGTATACAAACTGTTTAAAATTTCATACATCCTTTAAGTATATCTTATTAATAGGATCAGGCCATTTCCAAAAACTATACCTTATATAAGAGGTACTGCACTAGTATTGAAGCGAGGTTTGATGGTTTAGTTATGTATATATTTGAGGTTGAATTGAGATATAATCGGTTAATTTTTTATTTATTTATTTAAAGTTAAGGATGAATATCTTCATATGAAGACAATTAATAATGTTATATGAGATACCGTCAGACACTAAATATTGATATCTCTCCCTGATTTGTTCAGTTTTGAGTGTAATAATTGATTTTAAAAGTGGGTATATCGAGGTTTGAATCGTAAATTGACAAATTGGAGATTTTGATAGATTTGAGAAATGCGATGGTAATTAATGACTATATATTATTGAATTGGGTAGTGATCAATAAACCTTAGAAGTGAATTTTTTTGGAATTTTGTTATGATGAGTTGTGATATCAATTACGCAGATTGATCATTGTAGGTGGTGTTTGGCTAATTGGCATGCTTTTTATAAATTGGAGATTTTAGGTTTAATACTATCTCCGGTCCTAATTATAAGAGTACATTTGTAATGCAAATTGCATTACAAAGTTGTTCCAATAATTAAAATCGGAGGGAGTACTATTTATAATTTTCGTATAGGTATTCTCTTATTGAAGATAATTCTATTCAAGACATTGTTAGATATTAAATGTGGACATCTCTTTCCACACGGATTCAAACTTTAAATCATCGAGGAACTAGCCAGCTAGACTCAATGCCAGTAGGTTCTTTTTTTTTTTTTTTTGTCCTGAAAACAAAAGTCGTGTCCTTCCCCAATCACTAGCCTGTTGGGCTGGGTTGGGTAAAATCAGCCTATTTCCTTGGCGGGCTAGCCCACCCTGCCCCACCAAAATGCAGGCCGTCTGGCCCGTATTCTCAGCCCAGTCAAATCAAAGACGAAAAATGTAAGGTAACGTCAAATTTCAACTGTAACATTGTCCGATATTTCATTCTGCTGCAATTGAGATGGGAAGTTGCATGAAGAAGTCCAAGCTCAGAAAAGAAAGCATAAACAGATTTATCAGAAATCTGGAAAAATTTATTATCAATTCAACATTGATATAACGAAGTGGAAAGGACTCAAAGTAATCTTTGATTAAATCATATCCAGCAAAACATCACAGCCATCTTTCCAGAAACCAAATTGATCACACACACAATTGAAGATGAAGAGGAATAACCATCAATATGAACTATTAAGAATAACACTAATCAGAGGCATGTAAATTTCCCTACAATATTCAATCCCTACCATTTAGTGAAGCGTGAGATCTATTTCCATCACCAGTTACAGGCTTTGGTTCCAAGCTGGACTGGGTCTTTCAATCTAATCTTTTTGGATGCTTGAATAGCCTTTGGTTCAGTTTTGAGGAAAGTGTTCCTCAAATATTGAGCATCTATAAAGGTCAGTTAGGAACTTTACCTGAAGCCAGCCATATGTAACTTTAGCTGTTTATAATTATTCAACTGCTGTACTCAATGGTTGACCGTCTTTCTCTAATTGATATCTTTGTTTTGAAAACCCAATTTGAACTCTGAATTTGCTTTCCATTCGCTAACTCATCTGAAAGTCGCCAATCATTTTTCTTTTTTATCATAATTTAAAATAGGGTAAAGATGCAGATTTAGTAATTAAGATGTGCGCAATAAGCACCCAACAGAATTATTTAAAACCAGAGAAAAATGTCAACTTCGCTGACTGAAGACACTACAAGAAAATCTCATATTTGCGACGGAATTTGCGAGGGAAACAAATTCCGTCGCAAATTTTGGGAATTTTGTGAGGGAAATTTTTTCCCTCGCAAAAATCACCTTTTTGCGAGGGAAAAAAATTTCCCTTGCAAAATCGAACATTTTGCGAGGGAAATCTAGTTCCCTCGCAAAACTTAGGATTTTCGCGAGGGAAATGTGGTTCCTCGCAAAAATTGGGATTTTGCCCACCAAATACCCCCATTTTTGCAAGGGAGAAACTATTCCTCGCAAAATTCCTTTTTTTTTGCGAGGGAACATTCCCTCGCAAAAAAAGATAGTTTTTGCCAATTAGGGATTTAGGGTTCGGCGTGTCTCGTCTCACACTCCTCGCTTCTTCCTCCCTCTCTTCTCCTCATTCCTCATTTGGCTTCCTCTCGATTTAGCCAAGGACCGCCAACAGTGTGCCGATCAACTCATCGGCCTCGCTCCCTGTCTATCCTACGTCAGCGGCGAGGCCAAAATTCCCACCATCGATTGTTGTACCGGTCTCAAACAGGTCGTCGATAAGAGCAAGAAGTGCCTCTGCCTCCTCATTAAATACCGCAACGAACCCGACCTCAGCTTCACCCTCAATGCCTCCCTCGCCGTCAACCTCCCTTCCGCCTGGCATGCCCTCGCCAACATCTCTCAGTGCGTCGGTAACTTCACTACCTCTTGTTCCATCCCTAATCTTGGATTCCAGATTTGATTCTCACCACTTATTATTGTTTTAGATCTTTTGCATTTGGCTCCTAACTCTTCCGAGGCTAAGGTCTTTGAGGGCTTTGATAAAGCCACTCACCCGAACACTTCCACTTCCACCCCACTCGTGCCTGCTGGTAAGTACTAATTCTCAAATTACTGGTATGTTTTTTGGGATTATTGTATTCTAATATGAAATTTGCTGGGAATGAAATAATTCAGGGAAGGGATCGAGGCCCCCCAGCACTAGCGCCGATGAGAAGAACGGCGGCGTCTCAGTGGCTGTGTGGGAAAAGAGGCGGTTGGTGGCTCAAGTTGCTTGGGTGATTATTATACCCTTGGTTTTTACCCTCCTCGTTTGAGAAATGGACTAGATTGGGATTTGCTATTGCCTATTGCTGCTTCTGTTCTTCGTGGCTGGGAAGAGACTTTTCTTCTCTTTAATTGGGATTGTTGTTACATTGGTATTATATGAGTATTCCCTAAGGTGCCCGCAATTTTTTGTTTTTTTATTATTCCACGGTCGCTACCGTAACATTCCTATCGATTGTGAAGGAAGTTGGAACCTTTTGGAGCAAGATTATTTCTGTTTGATTATGACTTATATATCACTTTCCTTTACTGTTGCCATTTGCTATTTACCTTCACCTTCCTCTATCGATGTTGATTTTTTTTCGTAACATCGGAATCTTGCAGGTTAAGGTGAAGAACTGGATTGATGGCAAAAAAGGGGATATGTATAATGGGATGAGTGCAAGATATGGGTCTGTATTGCCGGAGCAGACTAAAGAAAGCGTCAGATCACCTACTACTGGAGTGTTGATGATAAACAGCGATGAAGGTTCATTTTATTGCTTGACACATGACATTGCCTCTTTGGTTTTATTTAATAGTTACCTCGTTTTCCTGGTTGACAGAAAGTATAATATAACATTCTTCAACTAAAGTTTCACTTATTAGGTTTGTGAATTGCGATGTCCCTTTCATTTACAATGGGTTATGTGGTTATATTGTTGTCCATACCAACAAGATTTCACTTTTGAAGGAGCATTAGGTTTCCAAAATACCTTGATGAATTTAGAGTTAAACTATCTCATCTAGAGAAGTAGAAAGACAAATTAGATCTGGTTTAGGTAAAAGATTTCCACAAGTTCATGAACTCACCTATTAGAGGGGTTTCTATCCTGATATACTTCTAAGATGTAGGTATTTGTAAGTCTTTTGCGAGACTCCACGAAGTTGTGAGTGCCATTATAAGTTCATGAACAGGTGATACCATTTTGCCATCCAAATTATATTGATTTTTGGTTTCACTTTATTTTTTTCACTAACAATTCTATGCAAATTATTGTCTATGAAGGGAAATTGGGGAGGCTATTCCACCTCTTGGAGTGATCCAAATTATACTGATTTTTGGTTTTCCTTTTCCTTTTACCTCCTCTTATGATATTATCCTTTGCTTGCTGCTGTTAAAATACTGTTCACTTTAAAGCTCAAGCAATTATATGTTAATAGAAAAAAAAGAGAGCAACAACATGAAGTTGATGTTTTCTGTTTCAAACAATGACCTCCAACAATCAACATAATTGCCTATTTGTTCTTCCCATATTTGTTCATGAACATAATTGACATTTCAGAACTACTATTGTTGGTTTGGTGAAAATCATGTAGTTTCAAATTCAAGTATGATACTACTTTTCATGATGATTCCACAAACTAACTTATCAGAGGAACTTTTGCAGGGTTTTTTTTTTTGTAATTTAAGCCATCAATCCTAAAGAACTTGTTGCTAAGTGGGGCCCATACCACTGAATCGCATTTTTCTCTTGTTAACTATCAAGTATGCATGTATTGACCTATTCCTTTTTACTTCTGCAATTGAATGGAAAAATAATTGTGCACCCTGCAATCTCATTGTTCATGAACTTTTCCAGATAAAAGATAAGGACAAAGACTTGCTATTGCTTCCCCGTTGAACGTAACACTGGTGAGAACTGCCGCAAACATAAATTCTTATTACATTACTTGTGGATTTGCACTTTGTCTCGTCAGGGTGGATAAATGTCATCATAGGTACAACTATTAGGCACTATTTCTTTGTGAAGCGATCAACATTTGACAATGATATGAAGGCTACATTTTTCTAAGATCAATACTGCTTAGACCAGGTTCACAATATAGTAAAATCCTTAATATTGGAATTTAGAACTGACTAGTTACTCTATTACTCTGCAGATGTGCAGTACAAAGGCGTTGGGAACCATTCCTTGGTAATTGATTAAGGTTCATCGTTCAGTATGTACGTCTATGAAGCGCTTATCCGGCAGTGTTCGAGGTGTTCCTACGGTTTAGACTTTTTTTTAGTTCATTTTGATCGCAACATTATAATTTGTAATATTTTGTTTTTGCTATATAAACTCTTATGATTGTTAGAACTTATTTTTAATGATATATACAAGTATTTTTAATTTTTAATTTTTTTTGTAATTATTTTATTTTTTATTTTTTTTAAAAATAAATTAGAATTTGTGAGGGAAAAGTTTCCCTCGCAAAATCATGCAATTTGCGAGGAAAAATTTTCCCTCGCAAATTTCATTATTTTGTGAGGGAAACTTTTCCCTCGCAAAATCCACGATTTTGCGAGGGAAAAGTATTCCTCGCAAATTTCTCGAATTTGTAAGGGAAAAAGGTATTTTTGCGACTTTCTGAATTTGCGAGGCAAAAAGGTATTTTTGCGACGGAAAATCGGTTTGCGAGGGCGATTTTTGCGATGGAACTTTTTCCGTCGCAAATCAGTTTTGCGACGGAAAATGTCCGTTTTGCGAGGGAATTTTTCGGCCGCAAAAAACAATTTTTTTGTAGTGAGCTAACATCCGTTAAGTAGGGTCCATTTGGTGGCTAGTTGGAAGATTTGAATCTGACGTGGCATGCATTCTTTTCTCTATCTCCACCCCTCTCACTCTCTCTCCTCACGCTCCTCAGATCCCCCTTGAATTAGAGCTGAGAATTAGGGCGGCCCTTGAAGGACCAGGGCCTAACAAGGAAACTGTACAAAAACCGAATAGTACTGGTCACCAACTAGAACTATGTAAACAGTGTTCCAAGACTGTCTATATAAGCAGAAGCCCCCTTCTGTTAAAGGTAGGTTCCGAACCACTCCCTCTCTCTCTAGCCATTCTTCTTTGCCTTCTCTCTACCTTATCTCTTCTCTCTCTTTCTGCCACTTTTCCACTTTGTTTTCCAGCTTTCGTTTGTAAGTCTTTTAAATTTCAATAAACTTGTTTTTTTCTATTATGCTTTACATTTGCATTTCTTCTCTTCCTCTCTGAGGAGATATGTCTTGCTACTTGCCTACACCCATTCTTATCTCATCTTCTTTTTGCTTCTTTTGCATGTCTATCTCTAGTTTTTACTTTATGCTTTAAATTTCCAATTATTCTCTACTTCTTAGCTCACGATTCTCCCTCTCCCCTTTCCGATCCTTATATATATATATGCGTTTATCGTTTGTCATATCAATTGAATAAGGTTTTGTTAAGTCACCTCAAAACTACGTCATTTTGGGAGTTAATGGAATTAATAAAAGGTGTTTTAGTAATATTCGTATAATAAATAAAAAAAAACCAAAGCACCCTTCATTAATTAACCCTAACTCCCAAAACAACATAGTTTTGGGATTATGGGAATTAATGATGAGTCTTTTGGCAAAATTCACAAAAATATTAAAATACCCTTAATAACTTCCCTAAATCCCAAAACGACGTAGTTTTGAGGTGACTTGATAAAACCTTTTATCAAAATGACATGACAAAAAAAAAACAAACACACACACACATAATATTGTTTAAAGTGTTTAGATTTTATTTTACTTTTTTTAAAAAAAAAAGTTCAGCGACGGTGATTGCGAGTTTGAGATTAGAATCTTCGACTTATTCTGAAAGCTCGAAGACCGTGTATATAGGATTGCAAGGTGTTGATGATGGTGCTGATAGCAGAGTTTTGGGCTCGAAGCACTTCGCCGGCCTGTCTATTTGGGAACGATGAACCAAGCGGGTTGTGTTGGGGGGAATAATTTAGGGAAAATATCACATAGGTACCAAGGAAGAGAAAAAAATATTAAAAAATTCCCAACCCCAAATCCCCTATCAAAAAAGTCCCTAGGGAGTTTTTTTTGATATTAATTACGGAATTTCAATATAAAAAAAGTCTCATTGTCAAAATAGTTTTTCATGTTGTTAAAATAGCTTTTCCTATTGTTAAAATTTTCATATGAAAAAATTGTTGTCAAAATAGCTTTTCATGTTATTAAAATAGTTTTTCTTGAGGAAAAGTTTTTGACAACAGGAAAATTTATTTTGACAATATGAAAAACCATTTTGACAACAATTTTTTCATAGGAAATTTTAACAACAGGAAAAAGCTATTTTAACAATATGAAAAACTATTTTGACCACAAGACTTTTTTGATATTTTTTCTCCATAATTAATATCAAAAGATAGGGGATTTGATGTTGAGACATTTTTGATATTTTTTCTATTCTTTGGGATCTAAGTGATATTTTCCCAATAATTTAAGAAAGACAAGAAAGAGAAACAAGTTGGCCGGCATGCCAAATCGCCTTAAATTTATACCGCATGGGGCCCAAAACACAAAAGGAAACGGTGTCGATATAGTTAGGGGATCATGAAATTTGATCACAACTTTTTGCATTCAACAAAACATAATTCCGATGATTGTTTATAACGTAAATCTTAGTTACTAATTTTTTTTAAAGGAAAAAAAAAAAACTCCATACACTAAAATTTAATTAGCTTGAGATGTTGGGTGTTGAAAAAATATTTCAAATATTTCGTTCTACTAAAAAATATCTATGGATACCGATGTTACAAGAAAAATATTTCTAAAAGCAAGATTAAAAATTAATAAATATGAAATCTTGGATAACAAAAATATTTCGAGTGCATTATACAATTTAATTTAAATAAATTAAAAACTTTAAAAATGCCCGTCACCTTAAAATTGGGGGATGAGCATGCCCCGCTCATAAATGTGATGAATAGGGCATGCGGACCCAACCTCTCTCCCCCTCTACTCTCTCTCCTCGTGGTTTGTCCAGTCCTCCCTCCCCAACAACCTCCTCTCTCCTCCACCCCTCTCATTCTCTCTCCTCAGATCCCCCTCGAATCTACATTCTCATCTCATCAAGATGAGCATGAATGCTCATCCCCAAATAAAAAGTTTTTTTTTAAAAAAAAAAAAAGAAGAAGGAAAAAAATACTGCATGTACTAAAATTTAATTAGTTTGAGATGTTGGGTGCTGCAAAAATATTTATTACAAGAAAAATATTTCTAAATGCAAGATTATAAATGAATTAATTTGAAATATCGCATAACAAAAACATTTCAAAGTGCATCATATAATTAAATTTAAAAAATAAAAATGGTCGTCATCTCAAAATTAGGGGAAGAGCAAGCTCTGCTCATAGAAAATTAGGGATGAGCAAGCCCTACTCATAAATGCGATGAACAGGGCATACACACTCACCCTCTCTCCTCTTTTACTCTCTATCCTCATGGTTGGTCTGGTCCTCCCTCCCCAACAGCCTCCTCTGTCCCCTCATGGCCACTTTGTCCTCCTTCCCCCATAGAACAAAAAAATGAAGCGGTGGCACAAAGCAGAGGGGAGTGGTTCAAGGCAGTAGTTTGATGATGAAAGGCAGTGGAAGAGAAGACGTATAGAGAATGAATAAAGAAACTTAGAGCTTAAGGAATTGATAATTTTACAGTGTCCGAAGGATCCAACAATATTGATGGCAAATTTAATGGTTTCCTTTTATTGAAAAGTTCAGCGACGGTGATTGCAAGTTTGAGATCAGAATCTTCGACTTGTTTTGAAAGCTTGAAGACGATATATATAGGATTGCAAGTGTTGATGATGGCGTCGATAGTAGAGTTCTAGGCTTGAAGCACTTCACCGACCTGCCTGTTTGGGAACGATGAAGTAAGTAGGGTGGGGGGTGAATAATTTAAAAAAGAGCCAAGAAAGAGAAACATGTTGGCTGGCACATGCCAAGTCATGGGACCCACAACACAGAAGGAAACGAGCATCAGATATAGTTAAGGGGATTGTGAAATTTGATCCTAACTTTTAGGGTTCGGCTAAGGTCCTCTGCGTCTCTGCTTGGAAAAGGATGTCATTTTGGGTTAAAATGGGAACCTGGACCAACTATACCATACAATACCGTTTCAATTATTCTCTTCCCATCATCATTTTCCCTCCCGTAGCAGCACATGTCGACAGATTTTTGTTTGGCTGATTCTGTTCTTTGGCGCGTTCCATTCTAAAAATGCGGGAAAGTTGAAGGAGTTAGTATGAAAAAGGTTTCGACAAGAATTCTAATGAGAGGTGATTGTGGGCATTGAATATTGGTAAGAATTCTAATTGGGGACAATCTATAGATTCAGTTCTATAAAAAAGAAATTCATCCTCTACATCGGTTCTATAAAATGTTGAAGAAGCATATAAACTTGGAAAAATATCCCATTTCTTATATATATTATGTGCTCTATTCATGAATGTGTGTGATTGAAAAATACTTACATTCACTTCTCTCAAGCACAAACCTAGCAGTAGAACCACAATCCTTGAAAGGAAAGTTTCCCAAGATGAAACTGGTGCTCAAGTTGTGCTCCAGAGGAAGTTAACATGCATGAGGATATAGGCCACTCTACAATACTAATTAATTTCTATACAAACTGATTAAAGAAGATAAAGCTCTTACATAGAGGGAATATCCGTGTTGCCAATTCTTGCAAAAATTGATTCACATAAATTATTAATTTACTATTGCAATAGTTCTTAAAGCATGCCATGATTTGTTAGAGAGATACTGAAGATTACAATTATATTAGCCATCAAGTTCACTTTTGTGTAAAAAAAAAGAATTTCCTCTTATGGACTTGCATTGGAGCAGGCCATAAGTAAAATCTTCCATTGTTTATTATCCCATTATGCAAGTTTAAAATGAAAGTTTGATGACAAAGTTGAATTTATGAGAGTTTCTAGTGATATACGCATGTGTATGTTTTGTTTTGGTTTATATATGTGTGTGTAAATACATGTGCAATTTATAATTAATTATTATTTTGTGATTGATTTACATTGGGCATATACTTTTTAATTTTGTAGAGGAGGCTTATGCCAAAGCTATAAATTTGAATCCTACACTTGAATTTGACAATGTAACAGAATCATGAGAATTTTGGAGGGCATATCGTAGAAGAATTGGTTTTGGTGTTAGAAAACAGAAGTTCAACAAGAGTGAAAAGGATTCGTCAACATATGCATCTTATCTATATGTTTTAAGGAAGGGGTGAGAAAGCCAAATACTCGAGAAGTGTAAATTAGGAAGTCTAGAGATGAGACAAGAACAAGTTGTGAAGCTAGAATGAAAGTTAAGCTAGTAGATAGAAAATACAGAGCAAGTGAAGTTTTTCTAGATCATAATCATCCTCTTTAGCCTCCTGAAGCAGTTCATTTGCTTGCATCGTATAGAGGGCTAATAAAAGGTCAACGTTTTGAATTAGAAAATGTTGAAAAAGTTGGGATTAATAAAAATCGGCATTCAATTTGTAAAGCCAATATGTAGGAGATCGAGACAATTTAGGATATACAAGAGTTGATGTGAAAAATTATCTTAATTAAAGAAGGCAACATGCTATGAAATACGGTGAAGCTGGATGTATATTTCGTTATTTTGAACAACAATTAGCAAAAAATCCATCCTTTTTTCATTCTCACCAAATGGACTCAGATGAGTAAGTGACAAATGTGTTCTAGGCTGATGTACGCATGTTGGTCAACTATGCTTACTTTGGGGAAGTCATTTCACTTGATACAACTTATTGCACAAATAATAACCATAGATCTCTTGCAATTTTCTCAAGCTTCGATCATTATAAAGGAGGGGTGATTTTTTGAGTGGCAGTGTTATATGATGAAACCATTGAGACTTTCAAATGGCTCTTTAAGACTTTTTGCAAGCACACAAGAATGCAAGGCCAGTAATAGTCTTTACTGACCAAGATGCTATTATGGCACGAGCATTACAAGAAGTTATGCCACATGTAAAACATGCTTTGTGCACGTGGCATATTTCAAGGATTACAATGAAGCACCTTCTGAATTCAATGGTTAGAGATTTCAACCATTGCATGTATCAATGTTGAGAAGAAATAGAGTTTGAAGAAGCTAGGCAAGCATTATTATCAAAACAAGATATAGTAGAAACTCATGGTTGATATACATGTACGATATAAAAGAGAAATGGGCAGCATGCTATTTGAAGAATTCAATTACACTTGGTATGAGAAGCAAACAAATTAGTGAAAGTGTCAATGCATCCGTCAAAAATTGCACCAATGTTAAATTGAATATCAATAGATTCTTCCAACAATTTGAACAAGTTCTAGAGGATAAGCGCTATAACAAATTGAAAAGAGATTTGAGGAATGTGAAAGTTGCCAAAGTTGTTATTGTAGAGTTTATGTATGCTTGTCGACTTTCTAATATCTATACTTGACCTATCTTTCATTTGTTCCAATATGAATATGATTTATGTGACACTACCACTACTACAAAAAATAACTTTTACTTCCCTATGGACATTCTTTTTTGAAAAAGGAAGGTAAGAAATAAAGTGGTGACATTTTTGTAATTATGTGTCGGATTTTGACGTCCTAAGTTTAAAAAAGGACGCCAAAAACTTTTGGCGTCCTAATTTAAAATTGGGATGCCTAAAGAAGGGACTTTTGGTGTCCTAATTCAAATTTAGGACGTCAAAAGTGAGCCTTAGCGCCATCTTTGGTGCCAAAACCAATATTTTTGGCATCCTAAATAAGGTTTAGGATGCCAAAGTCATTATTTTTGGCGTCCTATTGGGTTTCGGACGCCAAAATTATTTCAAATTTTCCGTGACCTTTTTTTCCCCCTCGTGCTCCAACTTTCTCTTTTTAGAGACACACCCACTTTCTCTTTTCAAATTTCCCACTTGTCACTTCCAACTTGCTCAAATCGCAGAGTCTTCTTCCAACTTTGTCACGGTGAAGGTGAATGCAATGGCAGATGGTGAGTCGATCTGTAATATCCTGATTGTGGGCCTAGAGACTTAGGAATAAGCCTATAAAAGATAGGTGACTAAGCCCAGTACGAGTAGAGTCCAAAGAATGTCGAGGGATAGGAAGTCTCTCAAGTGACTGAGTAACTCGGCTATACAGGTTAGTGGACTTAGATGTATAAGCCGGGGAATTAAAGTACCAGTGTAAAAGGGGCACAGGAGGCCCATACGGTGTCAATCCACTTGGAAAAGATGCTATCCAACTATGTCCTAAGATATAGGACAATTAGTTGAGCGAAAATATTCCGGTATAAGTAAGTATACGACATTTTCAGGGCAGTCAGGTATGCCTTGCATTTTTGAGAGGTGGGATGAGAAGATAATAGAAAGCTTAAGAAGAAACACACATGGCAAAATTAAGAAGATTATCAACAAATATCTCTTGACTTTGAACATACTTATGTCATGGATGATGTCACGCTTATGTCATCGATGATGTCATCATAAATTGACAAGTCAAAAGTTACTTTTGTTGGTCAAATGGAAATGTGACACGTGTCCCCTCATTATGACATAGCTTTCAAGTCAGCATGACACGTATCCCGTAATCATGACATAGCTTTTGAGTCAGCATGACACATGTCCCATAATCATGACAAGGCATAAAGCTACTTTTTATGTGGTCCAATGGAAAGAAGACACATGACGCGACACGTGGCGCATTCTAGACCATACAGGCGGCGCATTCTGGACCAGACACGTGGCGCGTTCTGGACCGCACTTGTGTTCTATATATATGCCTTCCCCCTTCATTTGTCTTTAGGCCATTCTTGGCCAAAACATGGAAAAGAGAGGGGAGGGAGAGGGAAAAACGAAATAGAGAAAGAGAGGGAGAAGAAAGGGCCCGATTTCACTTCCGATTTGGTGTTTTTAGCTTCCAGGGCCTTCTCCAATGTTGTTCCTTTTGGGGAAAGCAATCTTTCTATGGCTTTGGATTCTTGATATAAGGTGTTTGGTGCCGTTTACATGGTGGAGATGTTGTCAGATCTCCAAACCAATCACAGAATCAAGGGAGTTCAAGAAGGAAAGATTTCAAGGAAAGGCTGAGATCAAAGACAAGAAGTATCGTTATTAGAAGCTTTAAGGAATTTTGGGAGTTGATTATCAGTCTAAGACTTTACCAGGTAGTAACCTTAATCTTCATATGCTTTGTATGTGTATGTGTGTATGCTTTACCATAATTGTGTATGCATTCGGTGTTGTTATTTGCCAAGCGCTTTGGTATCGGAACCGCTATGTGCGACTCGCTATGTGCGACTAGGGCCTTGTTGTGCCCTGCAGTCTGTGCTATGTGCTATAGAGACTGCTTGTTCCGGATTAGGCTTCGTGGCTCGCTGTGTGCGATTTACTGAATGTTGTGGTTTGTGCTTATGGGTTTCTTACATACTTTGAATATACTTTGTGTATGAGATTAACGGTTACTCTAGGATCCTTTAGGATTCCAGTTTGTATTGCTACCTGTGTATTATAGCTTGTTGGAAGTAACTCCCATGATAAAGTGGTGGATGCTAGCACATGAAGGTGTCGGACGGGTTTCAAATCATTCGAGGAAGATTTGTAGATATTTTATGTATTTATGTTTGAAATTTGTAACCAAGAATCGTAATATCTTACCAGTACACTATGCCCAAAGCGAAGGTATGCTCTGCTATGTAATTTACTCTGATACATATTGTTAAGTAATATAATATAAGAATTAAGAGGTATCACACTACCCGCCACCCGAAAGGGTGAGGCCGGTAGAGGTGTAACACGATCCAGACTTCTTTCACCGTGGAGGAAGAGAGCTTCGACGGAGGGATTGAACTAGAGAGAGAGCTTGGTCTTGTGGCAATTCATAGGGTATTTTTGCAACACCCACCGTCGCCACCATCGGCACCAACTCATCAACCGATTGCTCTGATTTTTTCTATAGATTTGATTTCCATATCTCTGTAGCTTGAAGACATAGATTTTTCTATAGATCGATTCTTCGATTGCTTTGTGATTTCATTTTGATTATCTATGATGTCTAGATCTGGTTTTTTCTGATTTTTGGCTGATTTCATTTTTCTAATTCTTCGACTATTCTGGTTTTTTCTATTTTTGGCTAACTTCATTTTGTGGCTTCTTGCTTATGGTGATTCTAGTTCTTGTAATCATCTTTCTCTATGGTTACCAGGGATTTCTATAATGGTTCCTAGCAATTTCTATGGCTATAGGAGATGTTTGTTCCATGGCAAGCCTTTGAACTTGGTTTGGAGTTTTTTTAAAGCAATATGGCGTACGAAAATATTCAGGACATCGTCAACTAGATAGTGCGTCCCAAAAAATTTAGGACGCCGTAAGCCTCGACTTTCTACGCCTCCCAGATAGGCATTCTCACAAAAATGGACGTAGAAAGGGGGAAAAAGGATGCAAAAACGTTTTTTTGTAGTAGTGTACATGTATAAAAGAGAGAAAAGAGAGAGACAAATGAAAGTGCAACCGTGTTTGATTATGTTATCACCATGTATGATAAGCAAAGGGATTATAGTTTGAATTTGATCCTTCAATGGAGACAATGACTTGTAGTTGCAAAAAATTTGAACGAGTGGGCATATTTTGCTATCATGCATTGAGAGTATTGAATGAACGTGATGTCAAACTACTACCCCAAAAATATATTACAAAGAGGTGGATAAGAGAAGCACGATGTGGTGTAGTGTATGATATTAAAGGAAAAGAAACTGAAGTTGACGACCCTAAATTACAAAGTATAGACAATTATGCCCCTTGCTTGTCAAATTAGCAAGTGACGCATCAGAAAGTCCTGAGGCTTGTACAGATTTAGAAACAAAGCCAACAGATCCAGGCCTGTACAGCTTGCATAAGCGATCGAACATAAGCAATCAATTGCTTAGTGTCCAACTCAGGAACACCTTCAGCAATAATGGCCACAACTCTAATAAGTGGCTGCTTCAAAGCAGATATAGATGGCAGCAACATTGCAAGTAGATCATTCTTTTTTAGCGTACTATGCAATTAAATTAGCTCAAAATAAATAAATAAATTGATGAATTAATGAATGATGACCTTCTAAATGAAGAAGAATTGATGAAGACATCAACAGTGGGATGTGCAGCACAAGCAGCTTCAATGCTGCAAAACAAGCAAGCATAATGTTCATAAATTGTTACAATTGGACATAAAATAAAGTTAGTAATGACTGATGGTTGCAAGGTAGTTGATTTCTACTATCATGTTGTAAATAGTAAGGGGACCACTAACATGAAGAAAAATGAAGTGGGAAATGCTTGAATACAATCAATTAAACATTTCAAACAAAATATTACTTCCAAATAATAACTTTCCTGAAGAAGATAATTGTATAGACATTTTTTATGAGTAGTAATAAGTTGTTCACTATCAAATCTTCCCTTTCATTATCCAAACAACAAGTAGTGTAATAAAACAAAATGGACCAACTAGATTCAAATGTAGGCAAACCTATTCAGTAATACTGCTCAATTTCATAGCAGAGGAAATGAAAAGAGAAAAATTATCAATAAAGGAAGACATAGACACTCATAAAGGAGATTCGACTTCACAATGACTGTAACATAGGAAAGACCTGACTCATTAGCGGGGATTTTCTCACTTTGGCAATTAACTCACGAAGGAATAGTGAAAGTGCATTACACAAGAACCATACAAAAATTCAATAAGCAAATAAAACATATCGACCACCTTGACAAGTTCCAAAACTGGCAAACAATGCTCAACTAAAATGACATTTGCCAAGCTTAATTGCAAGAAAGCGTAGATTTCTAGATCTCAATCACTACTCAAATGGAAAAACCAAATCGGCCCAATGCACATGATGAGAATCGTTTGGTATGAATTTGAGAAGGAGAATTGGGAACAAACATTAAGCTCATAAATTGCAATCACTGAAAAGTTTAAGGGGCCGGCGGCCAATCGTGGCCCTCTAATTCTGCCTCTACTTGGAATCATTCTTATGTTTATTTTCCGACCAAACATGAAGCTCTAATTGGATATGAATGGTGTCGTTGACACTGCAATTTTTCAATTCATGCACGAAATCAAGGCAGAGGATGGGAAGAGACTACTTGAAATGGTGTCATATGGTGCAGTTGGTCTAGGTTCCCATTTTAACCCAAAACAGTGTCATTTTCGTGAGAGGATGGAAGAGGATATTAAGCGCAGAGGGCCTTAGCCGAACTCGACTTTTTACATCCAACAAAACATAATTTTATTGCTTAGAACGTAAATCTTAGTTACAAAATTTACACATTTACCCTTTAAATATGTCTTCTTTTAAGATTTTTTGGTCATTAACACTAGAAAAAAATATCGTATTAGCCACGGAATTACCCATGGAATTTGGGAAATTACCCACATAATTTATTCCGTGTGTTATTCCGTGTCTAATATGATTTTTTTTTTTTTTGGTAGCATAATATAATATATATTTAGGGATTTTATTTTAGTATTAAATATAAGATATTTTTCATATTTATTATTATTTTTTAAAGTTACTCAATTGAGCTTGAAAACAAGCCACTTGGATGTGAAGAAAAATTGGGAGAAATTGTTATCTATCACTCTTCCTACTTAGATGGGTGAAAGAAAGCAGCGAGGAAAGAAAATGAGTAAATATTTTATTACTAAAATATCTCTATATTAAAATAATTATATTTATGGTTTGAGTTTAAATGGTCTTGAGGATCTGGGTTTGAGTACTGGTACCATAGAAAATAATTGAATTTAAAATTAAATTAAATATCAAAACACAGAATTATTTAAATATTAAAACCTTAATATAATTTAAAATGATAAAGATAAATTTTAAACCCAAGCAAATTAACAAAAAAATAAATAAAATAAAAATTGGACAATTTTTCAAAATTAAATATAATAGAAGAAAATATATGAATTATACTTTATTTAAAATTATTAATAACTAATAAAAACCTTATATAAAAAATGGAAGACATGTGAAGCAATTATTTAACATCATATACTCAATTATTTGGTTGGTTGTATAATTTTTTTTAATATGTTATTTTTTTTTTTTGATACAAGGCGAGGGGAAGGGGAATCGAACTAAGGACCTAAGGGGGATACACATCCCAATACCATTGCACTACAAGGAGTGCTGGTATTCTTTCTTTTATTTTGTTAATTCATCAAGTTCATTATAATATCTTAAATTTAATATCTTATTTTTATTGAAAAGGAGAAGTAATTTAATTCATATGTTTATATGTGTGTGTAGTTTTATGGTCAATTAATTAAATATCCATGCACGCAACTACTATTTTATTATTTTTTTAATGAGGTTGAAAATAGTAACTTGTTTCATTCTGTTTTTAAAAACCATTTTTTTCCTAAAAAAAAATAAAAATAAAAAGGATATTTGTTTCAAAAACTGTTTTTCAATAAGTTATTTTTTTAAAATAAAAAATATAGACTTTTTTTTAAAAAAATATAAAGGATCAAAATAATTTTTAGGTGTTTTGTTGTTTTTGACTATGAAGGCATCCTGGGAATTCGAACTAGTGACATTACAAGTGGATAGAATTCAATGTTTTCTTCTTTCTTCTTTTTTCTATTTTTAAATTTTTAAAACCGTTATGTGTACATTATCGATATCACACCATCACTGTCAATCATCACCACGTTATTGTGCTGGCGTCGCCATATTACTTCAAAAACATATTTTTTTAAACAACTATCTAAACAGATTATTTTATTTTTGTATGTTCAGAACTTATTTTTAAAAATTATTTAAAAAAAAAAACAGAAAATAGAAACAAACAGATTTTTTGCTTGTCTTTTTGCAGACTTCAAAGTTGACCTTTGACGGGATGCAACCATGACGGTATATTTTGTAATGAGAGTACCATTATAAAATAAACATTTTAGGACATGAATATTTAAAATATGAATTACCGCCTTATATCCTTAATATAGGAGTTACTTGACTAATTTAAATAAATTACATCACTAGACCAACTTTTTGTTGGTCACACTCATCTACTTCTAGTCTTTCCTACTTTATTTTTCTCATTAAGCACATGTTTCCTCCTATTTGAGATAATCTTGTTGAGGCCTTATGGGCTCTAAATGTAAGCACATCTCCCGGTAGGAATTCGAATATTAGTTTGTCATGTTGTGAGGGACTAGTCACTTCCGCAAATCCACATTTCATGATCATCCAAAACTTGAGCATGTAGTGCTCATCCCCAAATAAAAGGGGTTTTTTTGTGTGGAAAATATACTCCATGCATTAAAAATTAATTAACTTAAGATACGGGGTGTTGAAAAATATTTTAGATATTATGTGCTACAGGAAAAATATTTTAAGAAATTGGTGTTATAAGAAAAATATTTCTGAGTGCAAAACTATAAATTATTTAATTTGAGATACTGGTGCAAAAAATATTTTGAGTGCAACATACAATTTAATCTAAATAAATAAATAGAAAATGTTCCCCACCCAAAATTAGAAGGACAAGCAGTACATACTCATGAGTATAGAATGTGAATGCCTCCCGTTAGACACAGTCCGTCGGTTTCGTCCTTCCTACTTATTTCCTACAATCGGCTCTGAGAGGAGAAATAGAGGGAAGCCCAAAAAATGGCATTAGAAACAGAGAGCAAGAAGCATTATGTTCTGGTTCACGGTTGTTGCCACGGCCCTTGGTGCTGGTACAAGCTCAAGCCACAGCTCGAATCCGTCGGCCACCACGTCTCTGTGGTGGACATGGCGACTTCCAACATCCACCCCGCCAAAATAGAAAACCTTCATTCCCTGTCGGATTACTCTGACTGAACCGCTGCTGAAGCTGTTGGCCACCCACCCTACCAGAGACGAGAAGGTGGTTTTCGTCTGACACAGCTATGGTGGCATGAACATCGCCCTCGCTGCGGACATCTTCCCGCACAAGATAGCCCTCACCATCTTCTTAACCGACACCATCCATAGACCATCCAAATATCCTATGTCTTAGAACAGGTACGTACTACCCTTCTCAGATCTCTTTTTTTTTTTTTTTTTTTTGTAGTATTTGGATTATCGTAAGTGATGGTTTTGATGTAAAAGTATAAAATAATCTATGGCACAAAGGCCGTTATCAGAAATGGTTTTTTTAATTTATATACAGTTTTTGGTGAAGATCCCAAGTGATGCATGGTTAGACATAGAATTCTGTGATCGTGGAAGCTTAAAGACTCTGTACGTTGTTAGGTTCAAAGGTATCATCGTCCCATCTCTATCAACTATGCTCCAAAGAGGTAACTCGTCATGGCTTCCTCCTTCTTTATCTTCAGACGTACACAGAAGGATGGAATAGCCCATAGTTGAGTTACTCTCTATGTATGTATGACTAAATATGAGGTCGTAATTAAGTTTGATTTGCTTGTAACCTCGTGTTATTACTTATTAGAGTACCTGTTGCTGTAAATGTATATACTACTCTTATTTATAAAGAGGATAAGTGAGAGATAGACAATAAATACAATAAAAAATAGTCAGGGTAAGGTTGAAAAAAAATCAATAAATGCTTTGACAAAACTAAAATGAAGCTTATATTTTGGGGTAAGCATTTTCACAAATTTGAAGCTTATATTTAGGGACGGAGGGAATATTAGTTTATAAGTCTAGCAAATTAGCTTGGAAAAATAATGAATATAAATATTTTAAAGTAATTTATTTATGTTTATTAATCTCTCTAGAAAAGTCAGCTGAGTGTTATATTAAGAACATGAGAAAGTAATTTCACTATTATAAAAAACAGTTTTAACATCCGTTTTTAAGACCATTCGACAATTGTTTTCAAGGGTCGTAAAAAAAAGAGTATTTGAAAGATTATGACATACAACGACTGTTTAAAAAAAAAATAATTGTTGATATTTAAATAACAGTCATTGTATGTCTACAAATCCACAACACACACATATACTAGGTAGTCCGGTAGAACCATCTAAAACACAATATAAGGCGCAATTTGAACAAGCTAAAGCCTCGTGAGAAAAAGAATGGATTGAAAATGGACGATAACCAACACTATTCAATATTCGACGCAAGAAATAGAGCGTTTCATGTCCAACACAAAATAAGAAGAAAAAAATAAAATAAAAAATAAAACATCTCAAGTCTTAACCGAATGAAACAAAAGACAAATAAAAAAAAAAAGCACTAAGAAATAGAGCAGGAAAACACTACAATGGAACTATCCATTCAAAATTTTCAACAAAAGAAAGCACCAGGAAATAGCGCTTCAGTATCCTCATCATCGACTGTAGGGGGCTTCCTCCTCTTCACGGTGCTCGGGAACGTTGCTCGACATATTGTTTAGTGGGGGGAGAGAGAGACACAGATTTGCAACCAAGAACTTAAACTGGCGGCAAACGCAGATTTGGAGGTTGTGCAACATGCTCGTAGTTCATGACAAAGGTCGAGTCGGAGTCGGAGTCGCACACGCCGCAATAGCAAACCTCCTCGGTGGCAAGGGTGGGGCCGTTGGGTGCGGTGATGGAGATGGGTGGGTCTCAAGACTCTTATTGAAAGGTTGCGTTTAGGATAGATTTGAGGGAGACGTTCAAAACTGTTGGGTTGTGAAGAGAAAACTTTATATTTTTATGGAAGAAAGGGAACAATAAAATGTTGAAGGCGTGAAATTGAAGTTGAAATATCTAAAAAAATCAAGTTTCAACAACTGGTTTTTTGTTGTAACTTAAAATAGAAAATAAAATAAAATGTCGAAGGCGTGAGATTGAAGTTGAAATATCTAAAAAATTCGAGTTTCAACGATTGGTTTTCAAAAACCAGTCGTTGTAACTCAAAATAAAAAATAAAATAAAAAGGCATGAGGGAGGCTTAAACTAAATGATCTTGATATATTTTTTACGATATATATATATATATATATATATATAAAAGAGATATATTGTTTAATTTTTTAAATTTAATTAGGAATAGCTAAATGAAAATACGATTAAATTTCTTCTTTTAACTATTGAAATTCTTGGCTACATACTATGAAATAGCTATAAATATGTGATAAAATCATATATATATATATATATATAGAGTTTAATTTATTAAATTTAATTATTAGAAACTAACTAAATGAAAATACGGACAGATTTCTTCTCTTAACTATCGAAATTTTAGGCTACATACTAGGAAATAGATATAAATATGGGATAAAATTATAGTAGTCATATAATCTTGAAGCTATTATTCTCACAAGTAAGTAGCACTAATTTTTCGCAAAATAAAATTAATTGTGTCTCAAAATAAATAAAATAAATGGTGTCTAAGATACAATGACTATTTTTATTAAAATAGTCATTGTATCACAACATTTAACGTCTATTTTTTTTAGAAACGGACATTAAAAGTAAGAAAAAAAATTACAACAGTGCCACCGTCTACATTTTAACGTCTACATTTTTTAAAACGGACGTTAAAAGTAAGGAAAAAATTACAATGGTGCCACCGCCCACGTTTAACATCTACATTTTTTAAAACGGACCTTAATTGGGGGACGTTAAATTCCTATTTCGTAGTAGTGTTTATTAAAATTTTACATGTAACCTTCTAATTGTCTCGTAATATTTGTTTTAAGAAAATGAATATACTTGCAGGATGTGGAAATGGCAAAGGCATTGATGAGGCCATCTTCCTATTTTGTAGATAACTTGTCTAAAGAAAACAACTTCTCTCAAGAGGGATTTATTTCAGTTCCACTAGCTATCCTTCATTACTTGCAACTAGATTGTGAAAGGAGCTGAGTTTGGTCTGAAAAGCTTAAAAACACTTATTTGAAGTGTGCCCAAATCACGTGTTTGGATTCAATAATGTTGCTATTGTGTTGTGTTTATAGCGTACCAAGTTGGTGATCAAGAGAAAGGAACATCAATAAATTGGATTTTTGCAAGTGTCCGTGCGGATGATGTATTGTTGTGTATTTTGTTTGAAGTTTGCAAAAGCTACTTTATCTTGCGTTTATAAAACTGGATTTTTTTTTTTTTTTTTTTGGGGGCAAACTATGCTTTAAAAGTAATAAAAAAAAGTTCATACGTTAAGGCAAAAGTTGGTTTTCTAATTATCCTTTTGGTTTATAATATCCTTTTGGTTTATAAAAGTGTCACCCAAACATAGTTGCAAACTATGCATAGCACTTTTCTTGAACCGTTGGTAATGGTAAGAACATTAAAAGTACGTTGGCAAAAAAAAAACAAACAAACAAACAAACTTTGAAAGTACATAGGTCACAACTTGCTCAGCTCAGCTGAATTCAGGGCATGTCCGCTGCTACTTCAACTAAATAGACCGAGCTCAACTAAATATGCCTATGGATTGCGCTGAGGGCTGGGAAGGAGAGACAAGACGAGGGCTGAAGCAGGTGGGACCCACAGAAAAGAAATGTAACGGACGTTTAGGGGTTTATTTTGATATTAAACACCCTATGCCAAAACATCGTTGTACGCATTCCCCTTTGTCAAAACATTTTATATATAATGGTTAAGAAATCGAATATCCATGCACGCAACTATTAAAATATTCTTCCATGAGGTGGATAAATATGTCTATTGCTTGTCCTTGCAGGCTTCAAAGTTGACCTTTCACGAGTAGCAATCATGACTGCATAGTGTTTATAAAAAATTTCATACTTGTATTCTTCTCGTCCTTCCTACTTATTCCCACCATCGGCCAAAAGATGATAAACATAGAAAAGCCTACAAAAACAAAAATGGCATCAGAAACAGAGAGCAAAAAGCATTATGTTCTGGTTCACGGTGCTTGCTGCGGAGCTTGGTGCTGGCACAAGCTCAAGCCAATGCTCGAATCCATCGGCCACCGTGTCTCAGTGGTGGACCTAGCAGCTTCCGGCATCCACCCGGCCAAAATTGAAGACCTTCACTCCTTCTCGGATTACTCTGAGCCTCTTATAAAGCTGTTGGCCGCTCTCCCTGCCGGAGATGAGAAGGTGGTTCTCGTCGGACACAGTTACGGCGGAATGAACATTGCCCTCGCTGCGGACCTCTTCCCCCACAAGATAGCCCTCACCGTCTTCTTAGCTGCCATTCTTCCTGACACCAACCATAGACCATCCTATGTCCTAGAACAGGTACCCTTATCAGATTTCAGATTTTAACTTTTCTTTTAGTATTTGGATTATGGTAAATGATGGTTTAGATATAAAAGTATCATCTTTAATACAAGACATATTTAGAAGGTATCATCTTTAATACAAGACATATTTAGAAGGTTGATATTGATCTAAAATATAAACATAGTTTTTATATTTAATCTTTTCAAAATTTACCCTGTTAATCCATTTCAATAATAATTAAGGAGGAAATGGGTTTTTAATGTATATACAGGTTTTTGAGAAGATTATCCCAAGTGATGCATGGTTAGATACTGAGATCTGTGATCGTGGAAGCTTAAAAACTCATTTGTTTGGTCCAAAGTTCTTATCAGCCCGTCTCTATCAACTCTGCTCCAAAGAGGTAACTCATCATGGCTGCCTCCTTCTTTCTCTTATTGCATACATATACTAAAGGATTGAATAGTTGAGTACCCTCTATGTAAGTATGACCAAGCCAGCATGAAAGTTTCTTTATAAGTAAGAGGTTGTAATTAGGTTTGGTTCGCTTGTAACCTCATGGTATTAATAGGAGGGGATGTTATGCCTGTTGTAGTAAATACACACACATATATACATACACTAATAGACTACTATGGTCCTTATTTTAAGTAGTCAAAAAATTTTGGTCCAAAATATAAGTATATCCTTAGAGTTATTAATTATTGTTTTCCAATTTTACTCTTATTAAATGAAATGAATATGTGATAGAAAATGTATAGTATCTTTTTTCAACACTAATTAAAAAGGGTAAATTTGAAAAAAAATCAATTTAAGATATATTAAATATCTTAATTTCCATTTTTTGGTAGATGAGATTTGGTCAAACTGAACTTATAATAAAAATCATAGTGATATAAAATGAATATAAAATGATTTATAGTCCTTAATACAAGATTTTTTTTTTTTTTAAATTTTAATTATCAAATATTATAAAATGAATATACTTGCAGGATGTGGAATTGGCAATGGCATTGATGAGGCCATCGTCCAATTTTATGGATAACTTGTCCAAAGAAAACAACTTCTCTCAAGAGGGATTTGGATCAGTTCCACGGGCCTTCATTACTTGCAACCAGGACCTGGGGTTGCCACTGGAATTTCAGCAATGGATGATCCAAAATTCTGGGGTTAATGAAGTTCTTGAAATCAAAGATGCTGACCATATGGCCATGCTTTCTATGCCCCAAGAACTTTGCGACACCCTTCTCCAACTAGCATCAAAATATGTTTAGTGATTGTTTGGATCAGCTTAATTTGAGTGATTTTAGGCTTATGAGATAGACATGTGAAAGGAGTTTGGTCTCATAAAGCATAAAAATACTTATCTGTTAAAGTGTTTTGAAATCATGTGTTTATGTTTATAAAGTACTAATTTGTGATCAAGAGAAAGAGACATCAATAAATTGGACTTTTGCAAGTGTACACATGTAGTATTGTGTGTTTATTGTCAATGTTCGGGGGGTCATGTTATTGGTTGAGAGAACAGTTTCTTTATCACATGTCGTAGGTTTGAACATACATGGTTAAAACAAGAAATATTGTACTGTATTTAGTTTAAATATTGCAAAACTACTTTATCTTGTGTTTAGAAAAATTTTTTTTTTCTAATTCTTTCATTTTTTTTTTTAAAAAAAAACTGTACTTGAAAATTCATTCAAAAGTTGATAAGTTGAGGCAAAAAGTTGGTTTTCTAATTGTCCTTTTGGTCTGTAAAAGGAATAGAAATTAATTAATTATCCTTTAGGTATGAAGAGAATATTAGTTTATAAGTTAGGTAAATTAGTTTGGAGAAAACAATAAATATAAATATTTTAAATTAATTTATTTAAGTTCATTAACCTCTCTAGAAAAGTCAACTAATTTTTATATTAAGAACAGAAGAAAGTAATTTATTACAATTTTACATGTAACCTTCTAATTGTCATGTAATATTTATTATAAGAAAATGAATATACTTGCAGGATGTGGAAATGGCAAAGGTATTGATGAGGCCATCTTCCTATTTTGTAGATAACTTGTCTAAAGAAAACATCTCTTCTTAAGAGGGTTTGTTTCAGTTCCATTAGCCTTCATTACTTGCAACCACAACCTGGGGATACCATTGGAATTTCAGAAATGGATGATCCAAAATTTTGGGATTCATGAGGTTCTTGAAATCAAAGACGCTCACTATGTGGCCATGCCTTCTACGCCCCAAGAACTTTGCGATGCCCTCCTCCAACTAGCATCAAAATATGCTTAGTGCTTATTTAGATTAGTTTTAATTTGAGTGATTTTACGCTTATGAGATATACACATCTTGAAGGAACCAGTTTCAGTGCTCATTGCTGGCTCAACACCATTGCATATCGGTCAGATCTTATTTGGTTGGTTTAGATTCTGAAAGGAGCTGAGTTTGGTCTAAAAAGCTTAAAAAAACTTATTTGAAGTGTTCCCAAATCACGTATTTGGATTCAATAATGTTGCTTTTGTCTTGTGTTTATACCGTACCAAGTTGGTGATCAAGAGAAAGGAACATCAATACATTGGATTTTTGCAAGTGTCCGTGCACATGTATTGTTGTGTGTTTTGTTTCAAGTTTGCAACGCTGCAACCACTACAAAAATATTGACTTTCAGCGAAAGTCCAAAAGTCTCTGCTGAAACCCCTATCATTGATACTTTCGGTGATGACATTTTAATGTTGCCGCCGAAAGTAGAGTATGAGTGGCGACAATCCGTCGCCGCTGAAAGTTCATCAAATGCCACGAAAGCCGGTGTCGCCGCTGAAAGAGGGGTATCATTGGTGACTTTTGTCGCCATTGAAACTTGTATCAGGGGCAACAACAAAAAGTCGCCGCTGATACGTGTTTTAGCGGCGACACAAAAAGTCGCCACTCATACATGTTTCAGTGGCAACTTTTGTCTCCAATGAAAGTCACAATTTTTTCAAAAAAAAATTAAATGGCAAAAATTCCAAGAAATATCTATATTTTAGAGCTACAAACATAGATATTTCATAATGCTTGAGTTGAGTTGCATCAGAATAGTATTATATAACTATTAGTAGCTACAACGAAGATTCCAAGACCATTTCATTATTTTGAAAGGAATGATCAAATAAATGCCAACAAGTGAAAAGAATGTATGACTTATATTACTAGCCACTTGTCACGTGCATAGAGGACAATATTAAGCATATTCTCAAACAACAAGAAGTATCCCATCCATTCTCAAATGATTATGTCAACTTTAGCAAGAGGAAGTTCAATTTCTTCAATCTTTCCCTTTAGAACAATGATAACTGTATAAGGAAAACATAATTATAGTCAGCGGGATTGAAAATTAACTTACTTGCCACAAGGAAATAAATGAATATAAGATAAAATTGTAGATAGCACAATTCAGTATACAAAGAACAAAAGTAATAGTCTTAGCATAAACCAACCAAAAAATGTAAAGTGGGAGAAGTAAATATACTTGTTGGTTGTTGCTATTGCTGGTGCATGAACTTGATCTTTTGGAGGAAGTACTGAACCATATGATGACTGGGGTAAGCGCCCTACCCACGCTTGGGGGGTGTATTACACCTAAAGAAGGTGGTATACTTGGCAGAGCACCTTGCATGGATGACATGGAAGGAAACTGCATCAATGGAACACAAACCACAAAAGCATCAACCAAAAATTTGTGACTAACTGATGAAAATGTCAAGATTATATTGAATCTAATTTTACTTTAGGAATAATAAGTTTAAAAATGCTAATTTTGTTAGTTCTCTATGTTTTTTATGCTTTGATGATAACAAATATAATGAAAATAAGTTAATAGATTCATGGTTAAATCATGTTTTCTATAGTTAATTTGAATCTATAATGTTTTTGAAAGTTTTGCATTGGTTGCCTCAAGTCATGTGTTTTAATCTTAAGATTTTGAAACTATCGTTTTTGACTATCAAGTTAACTTCTTATTTCAAGTTAACTTTTTCAAGGTAACTTTCTCTTTGAACTTAAACATGAAGTTATTGTTTTTGACTATCAAGTTAACTTCTTATTTCAAGTTAACTTTCTCAAAGTAACTTCGTTTTCAAGTTAACTTTTTCTTTGAACTTAAAACATGAAGTTATCGATTTTGACTATCAATTTAACTTCTTATTTCAAGTTAACTTTCTCAAGGTAACTTCTTATTTCAAGTTAACTTTCTCAAGTTTTCTCTTTGAATTGAAAAAGTCAATATTATATCAAGTTAACTTCTTATTTCAAGTTAACTTTCTCTTTGGATTGAAAAGCTCATATCAAGTTAACTTCTTATTTCAAGTTAACTTTTTCTTTGAACTTAGACTTTAAGTTATCGTGTTTGACTTGTTAAGCTAAGTTAACTTTCTTTTGGAACTTAAAAGCCAATATCAAGTTAACTTCTTATTTCGAGTTAACTTTATCTTTCAAAGTATAACTTGAAGTTTGCTACTTATTGCCTCTAGTCAACAACCGATTGCATCATCTCTTTTACACTTGACTTTCTCAATATCAAGTTAACTTTCTGGTCATATATCAAGTTAACTTCTTATTTCAAGTTAACATTGTTTTTAACTTGAAGTTAACATTTGCGAAAATTCCCATTTACGACGGAAAAGTGCATTTATCAGATTTGAAAATCACCATCTGCGTAAACTAAAAATCAATTGATTATGATTTTGTTTCTTCAAATCATTACTCATTACTATTCTTAATTGTCAATTGATTATGATTTTGTTTCTTCAAATCATTACTCATTACTATTCTTAATTACATTTAATCAATTTGTTAATGAGTTACAGATTATGAGAATGAGAATCAACACCGGATATTGACTATAGCAATCCAGCATTTATTAAACTTGCCTATCCAAGAAGCTCAACCAACGTATTTGACATACCTGACGCAACATATCCGGGCAAGAATATTTCATTTCCTTTGCTGGGTTTCAACGGTCATAATCACCATTACAGGAATAATGACGGCAATTATTCAACAGTCATAATCACCATTACAGGAATAATAATGGCGATTATTCCAACTCTTTTGATTCATCTCTAACGGTCATTTTAAAGAGCCTCAATGGATATTTCTTCAATCTTCAACTACTATAAATACTCAAAGGATTGAATTCATCAAAAAGTACAAAAACACATACACAGACAAAGCACTCAAAGCGATCAATATCTTCAGATATTATTGAGCTTAAGTGTTTATCAACATCTACTCTGTGAGAGAGTTCATTTTCATGTATATCATTCATTGTAAAAATCTCAAGTCGTGGGACTTGGAGATTGGGTAATCAGTACAACTTGTAAGGGGAGTGTATCCTAGAGAGAGGATAACTTTCGAGTACGAGTGTGTATCTGATTGTGTACAATTACAACTTGTAAGGGGAAGTGAGTCCTAGGGAGAAAGGATAATCTTGAGTTACAGAGTGTGTAATTGCTCTTGAGTGATAGTAGAAAATCCCAGAGTGTCTGGGTACTGGACATAGGTCAAGAGTTGGACCGAACCAGTATAATTCCTCTATATCATTTCTCTTTATCTTTCTTACTGCTTTCATCGTTTATCCATCATACGTCAAAAGAATTTTTGAGATCACCTACCCCCCTCTAGGTGATATTCCACCTTCAAATTTTTCCATGATGCCAAACATTGAGTAATACCTATTTCAAAAGTCAGCTTCAATGTTCTAAATTTGTCATATTTCAAAAGTCAACCAATGAGTTATTTTTCAGCAGTAATTGGGTGTGCTCAGCAATTATTAGTTGGCCCTTTCTTTTTCAAGTTATTGCCGTTAGAAGACTTGCATCTATAATAGCATATAAATAAGGGATGAGATGTATGGACGTGTTCAAATTGGAAAGCATTGTGTGTATTCCATTTTCCATGCCTTTGGTATTCATTCATACCCATAAATTTATCTCATCAGACATTTCTAGGCAGTTAGAGATGCAAGTCATCTAACAAAAACAATTTCTCGTGACAATCTAATCCCATAGAACAACCTATCAAAATATTATAAAGACCCATTTCAGAATTTCTTTAGAACACTATTTATAGATTGAGATCTTATAAGATTGAAGTAGGTTATGGCCCATGCTATCATTTCTAATTTATTCAAGTCACATACTGTTGGGGCTTGAACTGGAGGTGGTTCATTGCTGACATCAAATGGATTTGTTGATCTTGATGACTGTGGAAAACTTGGCATGTGCTGTAACAGAGGCAGGCAATCATATGAGAGATTGGCATTGTACACTGTACAAGCCACATGAAAAATAATAGTCATGAAAGCTGAAAAAGTTGGATTATGACTACACCGCTGCAGTATTACATTGCATATGGATACCCATGCCATGAGGAGGACCCATTTGCCACCATGGAGCAAGAGAAGTGAAGGATGAATACCTTGCAGAGAAGAGATCCTGCATAATTTCACAGGCTAAAGTAAGATATACACTACAAACATAGAAGCCCAGACATGTGTGATGCATACAAAGTAAATAAAGCTCGATTGTATTTTATAGGCGCATCAGATTTATTTACCACAACTCTTACTAACGAAAATCTAATACTTGAACCAAAAACTAGAAATAGCAAGCATATTAAATCAAAGGCATCACACATGCTTCGTGAATGACTTGGATGTAAGCATGTTTACTTTGTAAGTTCAATTGCCATTAGAGTACCCATTAGTTTCAACTATCTCCTTTGCCATGTCAGCCATATCAGAGCATTCAACCTGAGCAGCCAAAGTTATAAACATTGTAATTTGTAAATACAGTGGGATAATATTATAATATATAATACACTAAAAGTTTTGCAATTTAGAGTAGAGGGCAATATAGAGCATAGACACTTACCACAAAGACATGTTCTTCCCCAGCTTTGGCGCAGAAGAGAGATAAAATTCCAGTCCCAGCACCCACATCAAGAACTACTTTATTCTTGAATAAAAACTCATTCTGATATGTCTTAGTTCTCATAGTATCCTTCGACATTTCCTACATGTAAAGTGGGTTAGAGAATAGAGGAAGTAAACCCAATGCTAGGGTACTGAGATTTTGGGAAATCAATCATGGCACAGTTAAGCAACCAGCCGGCCAAGCAAAGAACACGGGCAAATCATTTGCCGAGAGAAAATAAGCAACAACAAGCACAGTGTAATGTTTAATTCAAAATATGACCTTCAATTCTCTCTTATCATGCGGAAAAAAAATTATAGGGTGATAAATCAGTGCATCGTTCTGGTACAACAAAAAATCCTCATTAATAATGAGTATAAGGGGCAAAAATTGAAAGACGCACTCAAAATCGAGGGCGAGACCACGAGAGGAAGAGGTCGTGGCCAGTGCAAGAGGCTGAGTGTGAGGATTGAGGGCGAGCATGAGAGGCCGAGATCCTGATCCAGAGAGACGGAGAAATGATGAAATTCTGAGTTGGCCAAGATCGAGAGAGATGGCGAGAGGGTGAGGCGCTGGCCGTTGAGCTTTGGGTGGCGAGGAAGAAGACGAAGACCTAACCAGTCGAGTGAGTGTGTGTGTTTCTGCTGTTTTCCGTATTCTCCCGTGCTTATTGGCTCTGGAAAAGAGGGGAAGAAAAATTACAAATATAAAAAATAATAAATAAGACTTTCAGCGGCGACTTAATGTCGCCACTGAAAGACATTTTCGGTGGCGACATATAATAGTCGCCGCTGAAAGTCATACCTTCAGCGGTGACATTATGTTATTGCCGCTGAAGGTATGACTTTTAGCGGCGATACTATTGTCGCCGTGGAAAGTCAGACTTTTAACGGCGACATTAAAAGTTGCCGCTAAATATCGCCACTAAAAGTCTGTTTTTTTGTAGTGAACGCTACTTTATCTTGCGTTTATAGAACTGGTTTTTTTCTTTTGTAAGTTTTGTTTTGTTTTTTTTTTTGTTTTTTTTTTTTTTTTTTGCCAAACTATGCTTTAAAGGTAATAAAAAAAAATTGATACGTTAAGGCAAAAGTTGGTTTTCTAATTATCCTTTTGGTTTATAAAAGTGTCACCCAAACGTAGCTGTAAAATTGTAAATTGTGATGCGTAGCACTTTTTTTGAATCACTGGTAATGATAAGAACATTAAAAGTACGTAGGTCATATGGATGTCCGCTGAATTCAGGCATGGCTTTAAGTCATGTCCGCTGCTACTTCAACTAAATACGCATATGGATGACGATGGGAGGAAGGAGAGACAAGACGGGGGCTGAAGCAGATGGACCCACAGAAAAGAAAAGTAACAGAGGTTTAGGGGTTTATTTTGATATTAAACACCCATATGGTTAAGAAATTGAATATCCATGCAGGCGCAGCTATTAAAATATTCTTCCATGAGGGGGACAAATATGTCTTTTGCTTGTCCTTGCAGGCTTCAAAGGTAACCTTTGAAGAGTTGCAATCATGACTGTATAGTGTTTATAAAAAATTCTTGTATTCTTCTCGTCCTTCCTACTTATTCCCACCATCAGCCAAAAGATGATAAACATAGAAAAGCCTACAAAAACAAAATGGCATCAGAAACAGAGAGCAAAACGAATTATGTTCTGGTTCACGGTGCTTGCCACGGAGCTTGGTGCTGGTACAAGCTCAAGCCACTGCTCGAATCTGTTGGCCACCGTGTCTCGGTGGTTGACCTGGCAGCTTCCGGCATCCACCCGGCCAAAATTGAAAACCTTCACTCCTTCTCGGATTACTCTGAGCCTCTTATGAAGCTGTTGGCCGCTCTCCCTGCCGGAGATGAGAAGGTGGTTCTCGTCGGACACAGTTACGGTGGCATGAACATTGCCCTCGCCGCGGACCTCTTTCCCCACAAGATAGCCCTCACCGTCTTCTTAGCCGCCTTTATTCCTGACACCAACCACAGACCATCGTATGTCCTAGAACAGGTACCCTTATCAGATTTCAGATTTTAATTTTATTTTAGTATTTGGATTATCGTAAATGATGCTTTAGATACAAAAAGTATTCCCTCCATTGACATATTTAAAACATTGATTTTGATATTAAATATAAATCATAGTTTTTATGTTTGTTAACCTTTGCTTAATCTACTCTTATTAAAGTTTTCAATAATAATCAAAGAGGAGAGAAAATATAAAAATGTAAAAATATAATTAGAATATATAAAAAATAAATATCATATTAATTAATTTTATTAAATATTATTTATATCAAGACACGAGAGAATATAAAATAATCTACCCTATGAGGCCATTATCTAAAATGGGTTTTAACGTATGAACAGTTTCAGGAGAAGACCGCAAGTGGGGCATGGTTAGACTCAGAGATCAGTGATCGTGGAAGCCTAAAAACTCATTTGTTTGGTCCAAAGTTCTTATCGTCCTGTCTCTATCAACTCTGCTCCAAAGAGGTAACTCATCATGGCTTCCTCGTCCTCTCTCTTATGACATACATATACAGAAGGATTGAATAGTTGAATACCCTCTATGTAAGTTTGACCAAGCCAAAGCTTCTTTATAAGTAAGACGTTGTAATTAAGTTTGATTCGTTTGTAACTTAAGGAGGGGATGTTATGCCTCTTGTAGTAAATATTCATATATATATATATACATACATTACTATGGTGCTTATTATAAGCAGCCAAAAAATTTTGGTCTAAAATATAAGTCATTCCTTAGAGTTATTAATTACAGTTTTCCAATTTTACTTTTATTAAATGAAATGAATATGTGATAGAAAATGTATAGCTTATTTTTTTTAACACTAATTAAATAAGGGTAAATTTGGAAAAGTAAATCAATTTAAGATATATTAAATATCTTAATTTTCATTTTTTGGTAGGTGAGATTTGATCAAACTAAACTTATATATAATAAAAATCATCGTGATATAAAACGAGTGGGAGGGGATATCACATAAAGGTGCCGCATAAGCAAATTAATCTCCCCTTATCATTATAGTCCTTAATAAAAGAAGTTTATATATATATATATTATATATATATATATATATATATGGTTTAAACTTCTCATGTTGCATGAAAAAAAAGATTCCTACACACACATGAAATGGTGGAACCTAAACATATATATAATGCTAATTATATATATATATATATATATGGGTCCCATCATTTTATATGAGTGTAACATGAGAAAACACTTCTCCTACAATATGAGAAGTGTTTTTCCCATATATATATATATCAAATGTTATAAAATGAATATACTTGCAGGATGTGGAATTGGCAAAGGCGTTGATGAGGCCATCGCCCAATTTTATGGATAACTTGTCTAAAGAAAACAACTTCTCTCAAGAGGGATTTGGATCAGTTCCACGAGCCTTCATTACTTGCAACCAGGACCTGGTGGTACCACTGGAATTTCAGCAATGGATGATCCAAAATTCTGGGGTTAATGAGGTTCTTGAAATCAAAGACGCTGATCATATGGCCATGCTTTCTACGCCTCGAGAACTTTGTGACGCCCTCCTCCAACTAGCATTAAAATATGCCTAGTGATTGTTTGGATCAGCGTAATTTGAGTGCTTTAATGCTTATGAGATAGACTTGTGAAATGAGTTTGATCTCATAAAGCTTAAAAACACTTATTTTAAGTGTTCTTAAATCATGTGTTTGGATTCAATAATGTTGCTCCTATCTTGTGTTTATGTTATAAAGTACTAAATTTGTGCTTAAGAGAAAGAGACATCAATATATTGGATTTTTGATAAGTCGAGGCAAAAGTTGGTTTTCTGATTATCCTTTTGGTATGTAAAAGTGTAATCCAAACATAGAACATAGCCTGTTGAAAAATTGTAAACTGTGATGCGTAGCTCTTTTCTTGAAACATTGGTAACCCCTTAATGGTAAGAACATTGAAAGTACGTAGGTGGCAATTTGCTCGGCTCAAACTTGACCAAAAGAATGACTTGGCAAGCTGAATCCAGGCATGGTTTCATGGCCTCTCCACTGCTACTTCAAGTAAATGGGCTGAGCTTAAATTCAAAAAGTTTAGATATCCTAACTCGACCCTAGTTGATCAGACTCAACCAATAGGGGTTAGATCTAGCGGAAGAAACTAGCCACCCATAATGTGGCAAACTAAAGTTCGAATGCTTATTAGAAGAGACGCCTGCACTTAATGCCTATGATGCCTCCAACACGATTACCAACAATCAGAGAATATACTGCCTAACATTAAAAAAAAAAAAAAAAAAAAAAAAAATTGATTAGCCTCAAGGTAGGATCTGCATTCTGAAAGCCTGTACTTTTTTTTTTTTTTTTTTTTTTTTGATGTTTTTTTTTTTTTTCATATAATAGAAATGAGGATGTCATTTTTTTGGGGAATACCCCAGTTAAAAAAGAACATTAAAACAGTGCTGATTCATCGGGACTAAAATTATGAAAATAAATATAAAATTTTCAACAAAACAAATGGTCCAGAATGTCATCCACCACCACAAGTAGTGTTATCCTTTACTTTGCTAAGGAGAGAGAAAAAAATTATTTTTCTTATTTATCTGGGTCAATCTTTTTCCTTAAAGCACTGCAACATCATTAAATAAGGATCAGATCAATTTTTCCCTGGACTGGAATTAGTTTTGTACTGTTGTCATTAATCAAGTCTATATAAGGACACATGTACTAGTATATATTATATTATGAAATACAATTTTCCATTTTCCATTTCTCTTGCTAAATCTAATATATACATAGAGTTCTGTGATCGTGGAAGCTTAAGGATTCTGTACGTTGTTAGGTCCAAAAATCTCATTGTCCCATCTCTATCAACTATGTCCAAAAATCTCATTGTCCCATCTCTATCAACTATGCTCCAAAGAGGTAACTTTTCAAACATGTAATGCTTGCCAGAAGCACGGTGTTATTTGGGTTCCACCATCCGAGTTGGATTGCAGACGCTGATTACGGCTCCATGGCCATTCTACAAATGGGGCATGACTTGTTGGGACCGTTTAAACCAGCCAGTTCCAGGCCAATTGAAGTGGTTGGGATCGTAGCTGGGCCGACACTTTACTTGCCGGATCGGTTGAACCGCCGTCGACCATTACTTCATGAGCGCAGAAATTCCTACATGGAATATTATATCGCGATTTGGGATTCCGCGTAAATAGTCATTGACAATGGGACGCAATTCATGGACAGAAATTCCAAAGAAATGATGTCCAGCTTTTCAAGGTGAAGCATCATTTCGTCCAGGAACACCCACAATCCAATCCAGGCAAGCCGAGGCAAAGAAACAAAGTCATCATTAACCGGACTTAAAAGCCGAACACCGAGAACTAGAAAGTCAGCGGAACATCTCATGCGCCTTGTGTCGGACCACACCAAACATCCACAGGAGAGACGCCTGTTCAAACCGACGACGGATGTGAAGCCATGATTCCGCAGAAATCGCTAACCTCATGGAGAAAAACGACGACTTCAAGAAGTGGTGCAAGAAATGACGAGGCTATCACCGAGCTAGATCTAATAGACGGGTTAGAACCACGGCTCACTTGCGAGACTTAGCCACAAAGCAACTCATCGTGCTCGGTTCAATAAGACGATTACTCCCCGATCCTTTAACAAGGATGAGACTTGGTGCCGCGAAGGGCCGATATAGGCAATGTAAATGCCCGAGACGGAAGCTCGCTGCAATCGGGGAAGGTCCTTACCGCATCCGACATGAACTCGGAAACGCGCTATGTGCTCGAATCACTAAAAGGGGAAGCAATCAAAAGGACTTGGAATGCCGACAAACTTAAGGCTTACTATAGCCGATTATCGAAGTCCATGCACCCCGTTTGTTTTCAATGTTTTGTTTTCGGCTAATTTCAGTATTTCCTTATATTAACTTGACTTTCAGGCTTACTTCATCATGAATATGTATCAAATTCCTACGGGAATCGAGCCGATGTAAAGCTGAACAATGAATGAATCAAAAGGACGGCACTAATACCCGTATTCCGCAGAACTTGTTCAAATGAAGCTCCGCAAAACATGTATGGACCAAAGTTCATAAATCATGTAAAAGAAATTATCTCGCTTAAGGAAGTCGGACGTAACATGTATGGACCAAAGTCCATGAATCATGTACAAGAGAAGAAATTATCTCGCTTAAGGGAGTCGGACGTAACATGTATGGACCAAAGTCCATGAATCATGTAAAAGAAAAGCCGCCGAATAAATATCCTAGTAAGTACATTTACAGATCGTGGCAACGAAGAGCCAAATGATAGGATTGATGGAACTCGATTACTCAATTCGTGTTTATCGACATCCACGTTGGCCAAAGTACACATGTGCGAAATGGCAAACGCCCATTTTCGTGAATCATGTAGCGGCATAGCCGCTCAAGTTTAGTGTATACACCATTTAAATGCCGAAATTAGGCATACCGTGAAGGATAATTCCTTGACTCGATCACGGTCAGAAAACCTTCAATTCGGGAAAGCGTCACGGCTTCCTCCTTCTTTCTCTTTAGACGTATACGTACAGAAGGATTGAATGGTTGAGTTACTCTCTATGTGTATGTATGACTAAATATGAGGTCATAATTAAGTTTGATTTGCTTGTAACCTCGTGTTATTACTTATTAGGGTACCTGGCCTGTTGTTGTAAATGTACATATTATCCTTATTTTTAAAGAAGATAAGTGAGAGATAGACAATAAAATGCAACAAATTACGATGAAGACACTACTACAAAAAATAGTTATAATGTCTGTTTTTAAGCTTTATTTACGTCCCTTTTCATCGGGACGCCTAAGAGGGAGACACTCTAAAAGAGAGAGTTTTGGCATCTTTAAAAAATTCTGGAGCCTTATAGAGAGTTTTTAGCGTCCCAAATCATTTTTTGGATGCCGTATATGTTTTTTTTTTTTAAAAAAAAAAAAAAAACCAAAGTCAGTGAAAGCATTTCAGTGAAGGGCAATCCGCTGTTTCCAACGGTTTCCAACCAAAAATCAGTGAAAGTATTGCAGCCTATCAGATCTACACAAAAAGAATATTCGCCTTTTCCAACCCTATCAGATTTGCAAGCAAGAGGGCAATCCAAAGTATTGTAATGGAGAAGGCGGTGTCAGCAAGGTGCGCTATTCGCTCAGGCTTCTCGCTCGGCAGTGGCTCTAGATTGGTTTCTCTTGGCAAGGCTGAAACAGGTTAAAGGGCTACGGTGGAGTATGTGCAGGCAACTATGCAAGTGAAGCAGAAGTCACTGGCAACTATGGAGGTGAAGCGAAAGCCACTGGCAACTGTAGAGAGAACGATGGTGAAGCGAAATTTGAAAGTTGAAGTCAAAGTAGAGAAGAATGAAAAATTGGGCGGTGAGAGCAGAGAATCACGAATATGAAAATGAAAAATTGAAACGGAAAGTTTCATTTTAATTGGGTGGCGAGAAGAATTTTTGACATCCGAAATTTAAAAGGGACGTCCAATATATCAAAATTGTTACACATAATTATAAAAATGTCACTATCTTTATTTTTTATTTCCCTTTTTGAAAACGGACATTTTTAAGAGAAGTAATTTCTATGTTTAGTAGTAGTGAGGGGTAACGTTGAAAAAAATAGTAATAAATGTTTTAACAAAACTAAAATGAAGCTTATATTTTGGGGTAAGTATTTTCACTTGATCCCTATATTTAGGGACAGAAAGAATATTAGCTTATAAGTCAAACAAATTAATTTGGAGAAAATCATAAATATAAATATTTTAAAGTAATGGCTAAAGTATACTTTTAGTCCTTTAAGTTTACATGAGGTATATTTAGTCCATTAACTTTATAAAGTATACTTTTAGTCTTATAATTTAACACCGTTAATTTTGCTAATGGAAAATATTAATTCAAGTGATGACGGTGTAAATTTAAGTTATGATTTTGTAATTAAATGCTATTAAGCTTATGGGTAAATTAAAAAATATATAAAATTTGTATAATTAAATGCTATTAGTCATCATTTGAGTTACAAGGCGTCATCATTTTCCGTTAGCAACATTAACGGTGTTAGAATTTTAGGACTAAAAGTATACTTTATGAAGATAAGGGACCAAAAATATACCTCATGTAAACTTAAAGGACCAAAAGTATACTTTAGCCTAAAGTAATTTATTGAGATTTATTAATCTCTTTAGAAAAGTCAATTGAGTCTTATATTAAGAACATGAAAAAGTAATTTATTTACAATTTTACATGTAACTTCCAATGATCTCGTAATTTTTGTTAGAAGAAAATAAATATACTTGCGGGATGTGGAAATGACAAAGCCATTGATGAGGCCATCGTCCTATTTTGTGGATAACTTGTCTTAAGAAAACAACTTTTCTCAAGAGGGGTTTGGATCAGTTAATCGAGCCTTCATTACTTGAGTCTAGGACCTGGGGTTGCCACTGGAATTTCAGCAATGGATGATCTAAAATTCTGGGGTACACATGGCCATGCTTTCTACACCTCAAGAACTTCGCAACGCCCTCCTCCAACTAGCATCAAAGTATGCCTAGTGTTTATTTAGATTACCTTAATTTGAGTGATTTTACGCTTATGAGATAGATACACATCTAGAAGGAACCAGTTTAAGTGCTCATTGTTGGCTCATCACCATTGCAGATCGGTTAGATCTAATTTGGGTAGTTCAGATTGTGAAAGCATAAAAACACTTATTTTAAGTTTTCCCAAATCAGGCGCTTGGATTCAATAATGTTGCTCTTGTATTGTGTTTATAGCGTTCCAAGTTGGTGATCAAGAGAAAGGGACATCAATAAATTGGATTTTTGCAAGTGTCCGTGCACATGTATTATTGGGTGTTTTGTTTATAGTTTGCAAAGCTACTTTATCTTGCGTTTACAAAACTGGATTTTTTTTTTTTTTTTTTTTTTTTTTTTTTTTTTTTTTTTTTTTTTTTTTTTGGTTTCTGCAAACTATGCTTTAAAAGTACTAAAAAAAATTGATACGTTAAGGCAAAAGTTGGTTTTCTAATTATCCTTCTGGTTTATTAAAGTGTCACCCAAACATAGTTGTAAAATCGTAAACTGTGATGCATAGCACTTTTCTTGAACCATTGGTAATGGTAAGAACATTAAAAGTACGTAGGTCACGACTTGCTCAGCTCAAACTTGACCAAAAGAATCACTACAGCTATACACTAGCTGAATGCAGGCATGGCTTCAAGGCCTGTCCGCTGCTACTTCAACTAAACAGACGGAGACCAAATCCAAAAGTTTGTATATCCTAAATTTTGACAATCAAACATGGCCCTTTTTGATTAGATTCAACTAATTGTTAGGTCCAACGGAAAGGGGTTAATCATTCATAATTTGACATATCAATGTTTAAATTCTTGCTAAAAAAGGTGTCTACATTTAATATCCGATAATGTCTCAAACATTCAAACATAGTCGTCTTTAATAAAAAAAGGACATGTTCATAACTATAAAAAAAAAAAAAAAAAAAAAAAAAAAATTGAATCACATGCTTCCATAAAATTAGAACACACTTTAGGTCATGTCCTGCGTTTTGGAACTCCCTCCTGATGTCACCGGCCACGAATACCGATTGCAAAGGAATCCTCATCTCCACAACTGTAAGCATTAACAAACACCCACAAATGCACGCGCAACTATAAAAATATTCTTCCATGAGGTGGACAAATATGTCTTTTGCTTGTCCTTGCAGGCCTCAAAGTTGACCTTTGACGAGATGCAACCATGACTATATAATGTTTACAAAGAAAATTGAATTATACTTCCTCTGATGTGTAATAATGTATAATAGAAGACATATTTATTTAATTTGATTAGAGTAAAGAAGTTAGCTATGCTAGTTAATATAAAACATCCTACTCATCTTTCTCAATTCCCTCATTTCCTTAATTATTGTTGATGGAATATCAACAAGTGTAAATTAAAAATAATAATAATAAATTTAACAAGCATGATGATAATTATGTCTTATATTTAGAATTAATATCAGCTCCCTAAATATTTCTTGGAGAGTAGAAAATTAAAGTAATTTCAAACTTGTCTTCTTCTCGTCCTTCCTACTTATTCACACCATTGGCCAAAAGATGATAAACATAGAAAAGCCTAAAAGAACAAAATGGCATCAGAAACAGAGAGCAAAACACATTATGTTTTGGTTCACGTTTCTTGCCACAGAGCTCGGTGCTGGTACAAGCTCAAGCCACTACTCGAATCTGTCGGCCACCATGTCTCGGTGGTGGACCTGGCAGCTTCCGGCATCCACCCGGCCAAAATTGAAGACCTTCACTCCTTGTCGGATTACTCTGAGCCTCTTATGAAGCTGTTGGCCGCCCTCCCTGCCGGAGATGAGAAGGTGGTTCTCGTTGGACACAGTTACGACGGCATGAACATTGCCCTCGCCATGGACCTTTTCCCCCACAAGATAGCCCTCACCGTCTTATTAGCCGCCATTCTTCCTGACACCAACCATAGACCATCCTATGTCCTAGAACAGGTACCCTTGTCTGATTCCAGATTTTGATTTTTCTTTTACTATTTGGATTATCGTAAATGTTGCTTTAGATATAAAAGTACTCCCTCCGTCTTCAGAGGGTTCATCTTCATAGTATTTGTCAATCTTTTCATGATTTATTGATGCTTCTCAATAATAAATAAAGAGCGAAGGAAATGGAGGAATTAAGAAACATGACTTGACTAGAATGTTTTAGAAAATATGTCATGTTAACTAACTTCATTAATTTAATCAAATTAAGTAAATATGCTGTGTATCAATAAGAAGCAAGGGAATATAACCTGATCTACGGTCTGAGGCTATTATCTAAAATAGTGTTTAATGTATAAACAGTTTCAAGAGAAGATCGCAAGTGGGGCATGGTTAGACACAGAGATCTGTGATCGTGGAAGCTTAAAAACTCTGCTGTTAGGTCCAAAGTTCCTTTCGTCCCGTCTCTATCAACTCTGCACCAAAGAAGTAACTCATAGGCTTCCTCCTTCTTTCTCTTATGACATACATATACTGAAGGATTGGATAGGTTGTAATTAAGTTTGGTTCGCTTGTAACCGCATGGTATTAGTAGGATTGGATGTTATGCCTGTTTAGTAAATACACACACATATATGCACACACTATTATAATCCTTATTATAAGTTCCATTTAGTCAAAAAAATTTGGTCCAAAATATAAGTCAATCATTAAAGTTATTGATGACTGTTTTATCAAACGTTATAAAATGAATATACTTGCAGGATGTGGAATTGGCAAAGGCATTGATGAGGCCATCTTCCTATTTTGTTGATAACTTGTCTAAAGAAAACAACTTTTCTCAAGAGGGATTTTAATTTGTTCCACTAGCCTTCATTACTTGCAACCAGGACCTCGTGTTACCATTGGAATTTCAGCAATGGATGATCCAAAATTCTGGGGTCAGTGAGGTTCTTGAAATAAAAAACACTGACCATATGGCCATGCTTTCTACACCCCAAGAACTTTGCAAAGCCCTCCTCCAACTAGCATTAAAATATGTTTAGTGATTGTTTTGGATCAGCTTAATTTAAGTGATTTTATGCTTATGAGATAGACATGTGAAAGGAGTTTGGCCTCATAAAACATAGAAACACTTATTTTAAGTAGTCTCAAGTCATGTGTTTGGATTCAATAATGTTGCTCCAGTCTTGTGTTTATGTTTATAAAGTACTCCCTCCGGTCCTAATTATAAGACAACATTTGGGGTTTGGTTTTGGTCCTAATTATAAGACAACATTCTAATTTTTATCAATTTTTTCCTAAAGTACCACTATTTTATTCTCTCAAGTGTGTTTGGTTTTTAGTGAGTATATATATGTGGATGCGTAGACTCTTCCAATCAATGAAACGTTTAAAGATATATAAATATGTGTGTGTGTGTGTGTGTTTCTATATATGTATATATGTGTGTGTCTATACACACATATACATGTGTGTGTGTACACATATATGTATGTATGCGTGTGTGTGTGTTTTTGTGTATATATGTATGTATGTGCGCGTGTGTGTGTGTGTCTATATATGTATATAATTGTGTGTCTACACACAAATATATATAGACACACACACACTTGTGTGTGTACATATATGTATGTATGTGTGTGTGTGTGTGTGTGTGCATATATGTATGTATGTGTGTGTGTGTACATATATGTATGTATGTATGTGTGTGTGTGTGTGTCTATACACAAATATATATAGACACACACATGTGTGTGTGTATAAATATGTGTGTATATATGTACATATATAAATACACACACATATATATACATACATATATATGTGTGTGTGTGTGTTTATATGTGTGTGGATTTATGTACACACACACATTATTATATATATATGTATATGTATTCATACACACACACACACATATATATAGCAAGATCACTATTTCGATTAGGTAGTGTGTGGGAAGGAAAATTTTATATTGGAAAAATATGTGGCAAGAGATATTGATTCACTTTTACTTATGTCATTTTAAATTTATATAAGGACACTTTAGAAAAATGAGTAAAATTAACTAATTTAACTTCTTTCCTTAATCTCCACAAAATCGGTTAAATATGTCCTATAATTAGGACCGGAGGGAGTACTAAATTTGTGACCAAGAGAAAGAGACATCAATAAATTGGACTTTTGCAAGTGTACACATGTGGTATTGTGTGTTTATCATCAATGTTCAAATGTAATGTTGGTTAGTTGAGAGAGCAATTTCTTTGTCATATGTTACAGATTCATTTAAAGACCGTGTCTTTAAACCAAGAAGTATTGTCTTGTTTTTAGTTTAAAGATTGTAAGACTATATCTTGCCTTTATAAAACTTTTTTTTTTTTCCCTTTTTTTCATACTATGCTTGAAAAGTAATTTAAAAAAAAAAATGATAAGTTGAGGCAAAAGTTGGTTTTCTTATCATCCTTTTGGTCTGTAAAAGCATAATCCAAACATAGTTGTAAAATTGTAAACTGTGATGTGTAGTTCTTTTCTTGAAACATTGGTAACGCCTTAACGATAAGAACATTGAAAGTACATAGGCGACAACTTGCTAAGCTCGAACTTGACCAGAAGAATGACTACACTTGCTGAATCCAGGCATGGCTTCACGGCCTCTCCACTGCTACTTCAAGTAAATGGGCTGAGCTTAAATTCAAAAATTTTAGATTTCCTAACTCAACCCTGATTGATTTGACTCAACCAACAGAGGTTGGATCTGGCGGAAGAAGTTAGCCACTCATAATGTGGCAAACTAAATTTCGAATTTTTACTAGAAGAGACGCCCGCACTTAATGCCTGATGATGGGAAATAGATTCAAGAGACATGTATTGGCAATAAGGATCAGATTGTTTTATCTTAGAGATCTCGTAGATGTGCTTCAGAGAGACCGTAGAAGCCACCTCATGGCCCGGACGGTCGCTGCCAGATTCAATGCCAGCAGCTTTCTTGAGATACCAAGTCACAGAGGGAGATTTAATTTGACAGTAAATTCAAAGGTGTTATCCTTGAAGGCCGTGATTGTCACTGCCGTACGTGGGTGTTTCTGGCTTGTACTTCTGGGTTCGTGCATTGAAGTCCTTGCAAAGTACTGACCCAACGCCGGACCTACAGGTGGTGCAGGTTGTGCCCCTCCAGCCGGCACAGTCAGCCTGATGGTGGCTGCCCCAGGTCGCCGAGTAAGGATCTCTTTCAAGGTAGACATGGGGCTTGGTGCTTTCCAAAGAAGACAACTTGCTGTTTCATGAATATGCATAGCAGATTGAGAAAGAAAACATTCAAAATACACAATTCATAAAGTTTGCAATTCAAGTTCAACCGATAAATCCACAACACTCTAACAGTTAAAGCAATACAGTACGAGCTTAACACAGATCGAAATAAATTTTCTCTATTGACCAAAGTATCAAACCATGAGCTTGAATATTACCCAATATGCCCTAAATCCTAATGACTCCAACAATATGAATGAAATCATTTAGGAATATATAGATTCAGACCTAAGCAGTCAATGTGATCACATATAGACTTTTATAGTAGGCTAGTAAGCTTTTTACATATGAAAGTTCAGTCAGGCTCCTACTTTCATTTCTTTTACACAGAAAATCTGATCATACTCGAAAACCCAACCAGCAATGCAACACTAAATATATTACTACTTGTGATTGTAAAGTGAAAATATATAATAAAATTAATAAATCCAGACATGAGAAAAGAGAAAGGATCATCATTTATCCAGACAAAAGAAAAGTAAAGATAGAGATAGGTTCAAGTGAAACTATTAATACCAACTTAATTTATCTGTAACTTAACCATTTGTAAATCCTTCGTATAATTGCGTTTTGTTTTAATAACCTACAAATGGCGAAAGCAACTAAAACAGAGTTGTATATAATGAAGTATAAAGTCCAACTTATTACATTGCGGATGAAATTAAAGATCATAACGAGGCAATCAGGGAATATTCATTGTTATAATAACAAATTCATGATACGATAACAAATCCATAAAGTTTAATCACAATAACTGAACCATAAATCCAACAGTGGATTTAACAAAGGGAAAATGACATATATTAGGACTGCCAAACATTAGTAAAATCAATCTAGGTATGTATTGGCTGCAAAATAATTAGTATTAGCATAAAAGTCAGACCTTTTTTCATGATTAAAATAGTCCTTAACTGAAAAAATAAAAGGAAAAACATGAAAAGAAGAAGGTAATACATGAAAATCAATATAAATAAACATGTACAATACTCAGACCGTCAGACATGGGTAAAATCAATCTAAGTATATATTGGCCGCTTAGTAATCTTCAATAATCAAAGGTGAGATCAAAGTGAATCTAATTTGAACAATAGTCAGACTGTCCGACATTGCTATAGCCTTTTTTTTTTTTTTTTTTTTTGGATATATATATATATATATATAAACCTCTTTCTTTTGGTCCAGATATATTTTTTTGCCAACTTTTGGGCCAGATAAATAACAACAGAAAAGGCAAAAGGGGATCAAGAAGTGAGACTCACTTTTGCAGAATTCATAGAACCAAAACAAAGTGTTATATTCCCTTGCGTTCTTTTTTCTCATTTTGGGATATCCAATTTATACATCTAAAATAATGCTCCATCCTCCATCTGGTATTTTTTATAGGCTCCAATTAATTAGTCTATGTATTCAGGTTATAAGAAATTAATTAAAATTAGTTCTTTTGTTATAAAGCATCAAAATCACCCTTAATAAAAGTTATTAGTTAAAACTAATAAGTTGTTGGTTGATTTGGGGCCTCACCATAAAGAGAAGAATACAATTGAGTTTCAGAAAGTGCACTTGTTGAGAGAAACAAAAGTATTTTACATTATATATGAGCCTCAAAAAGAGAAACATTTGATTAATAATAAAATCTATTAATTAGAAGAGTTAGGTTAATTAGTTAAAAAAAATTGGTAGTTAGTTATAAATACTATATGAACAAATATTATTTTTTCAACCAGACATAATCTTATATTATTAAACATGCATGAGGCCATTATAATAAATACAGGAGAAAGTCATACTTTTCTTTAGAAGCAAATTAGAATCATAGACTAAAGATTTGTAGAAAAATGTTCTCAGCCTAAGTTAATAAATTTTTTCAGCCACAATACGATTGTTCTAATCACAATTAAAAATACTTTCAATATTTTAACATTACACCTATCCTTCTTTGAGATTCAGCCTTATCGTTGTGGGCAGTTTTTTCATTTGAAAACTGATAACTGTGATGTAGGTTTTTTTTTTTTTCTTTTTTTTTTTTTTTTGAAATAATTTGGCGATAAAATTTTCCACTATTTTACTAAAAATTATTCGGCGATAAAATTTTCCATTACTTTTCTAAACATTATTGGATTGGTTATTTACATTAGGTGGTTGACGTCAAGAAATTTTGATTAAGTCAACTAACTAGCTACCACATGCTAATAAGTATAACACGCATTAACCTAATCATTTTTTTCTATGTTATTTTCCTTCTGCTCGTACGTGTGTGTATTGATATTTATTAAAAAAAAAAAATAAGGCACGACCATATAGATTAATTAACTTTAATATTTTTTTATACCCAAAAAAATGTAGTTCAATGGAGCTACTACTACTAGACCAAATATCGAAGTATTAAATATTTTGAACAATTTTTTTTTTTTTTTTTTTTTTTTTTTTTTTTTTACTATTTAGATTCAGCTCAACTACACACACACACAGAGAGTACACACACATAGCAGAACTTTAAAGAACATCAAATATAAACTCCATCTAACATCAATTACATTTAATCATTTTCAAATATAATTGAGTTTAATCGAGCCATTATTTGGTAAGCAACTTGATTCTAACAACAACCCTAGATTTTGTGTTGGATATACTTTTGGTGGGTGGCCCCTTCTCTTTTACGTGTAAGGATATTTTGATATATATATATATATACACACACATATAATTCTTATTCTTTTAGAATTCATCAAAGAGCTTGATTCAATGATTTTCTAGTACAATTAAACTAAGCCATTTTTTGCAGTGTTAATGACTTTTTCTTTTTTTTAAAAAAAAAAAAAAAAAAAAATCCAAACTCCGTTGTATTGCTAGTTAGTGGACAGAATTATTTATTGCTTTCGTCACTTATTTCTGCACATAACTTAAGGAAATGAAGCTAAGATATATTATGGCTTATGAGACAGTGAGAGACAATTGAAATAATATTTTGGCTGGGAAAATTGGTGTGTACGTTAATTAAATAATTAATTATAACTAGGATATTTAGAGATTACGTATTTTGATTTGTGCAATTTGATCTGAATGCCTAAAAACGCCACTTTGAATTCTTTTTTCAATTAGATTCTTGAAAATTTCGGCCACTAGAAAAATGGATTAATCATGATTGTACTTGTTGATAATTTTTTGCTTTTAATACTTCCCCCAAAAAAATCATGAGATTAAGCAATTAGTCTGAAATAGGATCGAAATTGAAGTTGAGTTTATGAACGACTCAAAGTCAAAGACAACCTAAATAGGATCATTTTGTCGAAATACCAAAATAACATGCATGCATGTGCCTTTTGTGTGTTTGGTTATATTAGTACTAAATTTTTTTCAAGGGTAAATGTTTAATTTTATCCTCTAAAAGCTTTTTGTGCAGAAACTGCACATATCTAGAAGTTTTTTTGGGGACTAATATTGACTGTTAAACAATTATTGTTAAATACTCACATTTTTATTACTTCCAAGAAAATATTGATCTAAAAAACTTCTAAATACCCAAAGTTCTTACGCAAAAAACTTTCAGGACAAAATTGGTCCTTAAGACTTTTTTTAAATATAAGATTTAATATTATTGGATCATAATTAGCATCAACAAACTTAATTAGAGTGGTTATCTCAAAAATATTTTATACGTTCGCAAGAGCTTAAACTCGAGATGTCATACGTAAAAGGTCACGACTCATTTGGCCAGAATCAATACATAATTCAAATGTCATCAATTATGTGTTACTATCTACAGTATAACTACAATAAGTAGTATAGGTATCCATATCAAATACGTGATATGATATGAATGATATATGTGCATTGTATTTCTATATAGGCGTCTGTCTATAGTGCTTTAAAGACATGTAGCTAGTCATATTTGTGTTGCTTCAAAATTTTGACAGGCCAAAAGATGGATTGCACAAAAATGGTCTCATGTGTTTTTTTTTTTTTTTTTTTTTGTTTTTTGCACACAAGCATCCTGTATCCTGACATACCTCTTTTTAACTCGGAGGATTTATCGGGGCTAGACTAATCCATATTCACCCCGGGTCGGTCTCCCTGGTAGGAAGGAAGAGCTACCAATGCCACTTACTCCATTCACAGCCTCGAATTGATGACTTGCTTAAGGGAGATAGAGAACCTTACCTCTCGATCCCAGTGGGTGTTGGTATCTCATGCGTGTTTTTTCAGTAATATGATATGATGCTTTTACATGTGCTTTTGGTCCAATGTAGTTTCTCTTTTTTTTTTTTTTCCTGTTCATAAGAAAGAACAAAAATTTGATTGCAAGTTGCTGTGGGCATTTTGTCCACGCATGTAATTTTTTTAGTACTCAAGCAATCATTTTCAGAGTATTTATTAATACATTTTTTTTTTTTTTTTCATAAGTTGGACACTCATTATACGTACATATAAATAAGGCATAATTTGCAAATCTATCTATTAAGTGTTCTCACGTGTGCTTCTTACACTATATAGTCTTCCTTAGTACAAAAATGCCTTGATTGTTTAGTCATTTATTGTTGATCGTTTATCAAATATGTCTGTAAAAAAACTATACAAAAATATGCATGAAGGTTCTAAAATAAGAGTGTCACGGCCGTCAAGTCAATCAACACTAATCGTTTAACAAAAATAGTTCTCATGCGTATTATAGAATGTTTTCGCTCATAGCGTCTCATCTGCCACCGAGGTTTTCTACACGATGGTTCGGCGAAAACAAAAGCGTTAAAATAAAACTTAGAATGCTCATCCCCACGCAAGAGGAGAATTATATTATGTGAAAAAACTTATATTCATTAGTTTCAATTCTCCAATCAAATCCTAGTGCATGGATTTTTTCTTATAACAAAATAAATTTTATATGGAGAAAATTTTAAAATTATGTTAAAATATCATTAATAACAAAAGTGATGTTAAAATGACAATAATTGTACAACTAAAGTTGGTATAATATATAGGGTTTAGGGAAGGAAAAGTTAGTAGCACATCAGTTTTTATAAAAAGATAAAGATGTGGTTTAAGTCTATACAACGAGTGATGATCAGATAAACTGATTCACCCAAACTATAGCATTAATCTCAGACAAGATATGAAAAAAAATTAAAGATGAGGGCGAGGGGATTGTAGCTTTGCACATTTGAATTACATCATTTATTTGCCTTGAATATGTACTTTTGACTTTGTGATCACATTTCTTGTTCACACAAAAAATTGCAAATCCTCTAGTTGGAATTTTATGACCAAAAGGCTTGGAATTTAGTATGGATAGAAGTCCCCCAGCTGGTGTGAAAACGATGGTAATTAATAAAGAATGGTAGAAATTAATAAAAATTCTATATATATATATAATATTATAAGACTTACAAACTAACACGTGGGTATGAAGAAATATTGTCAAAAATATTAATTGAAGATAGACCCAATGGTTTCAGATCTTAAACCACACCTACTTTTACTACTAGCTAGCTAGGTGCTACCTATATCTTCTTTCTTGTGTGCAGTGGCCTAACTACGTAGCTTTTCAAGTATTGTGGTGTAATACCCGGATAATTATCTATCTGGAATACTATATTTTAGCAAATAGTACCTATTTGGAAATAAGTGAATATGTGGTTTTAAAAACCTTGTAGGATACTTATTCTATTGTCTAGGGAAATTTCTAATGAAATTAGAGGGATTAAAGTGTCAAAATCCTAAATGCAATTATGGGCCATGAAATGCCCTGAAAATATTATGGTAAATCCCAAGAGGCAATAAAATATTTATTGAAAATTAGAAAGTATGTTGTCTCTAATTTTAGGAATTTTTGGGATTATTTCCCTTGAAAAATAATGAGGCAAAATTAAACATAATTTTGGGGAGCATAAGTTGCCCCATGATTTTTAATATGATATGTGGGACATAAAATACCAATGTCAATGAAATAGTTGTGAGAAAATGATTAATCCTAATTAAGAAAATTATCAACAATTAAGAAGTGATTAGTTAAGTAATTAATGGCTAATTGTTTAAGCTGAACAAGAGAATATTTAAGGTAGATTATGGAAAATCCTTTAATTAAGTGTTTATGGCTAATATTAGCATAAAGTGTGCTTGCTAATCAATTAGAAAAGATTAAGAAAAATTGGTGAGATTAAGAACATGAAAACCCTAGATCCTAAAAGATTGCTAATCATGGAATTAAGGCTCTAATTAAGCTTCTAGCTAATTTAGATAAATAAAAAATAACAATAATAATAAAGGGAAAGAAAACCAAAGTTTGAGTGTGAAAAGGGTTGTGGGTTTTTCAAAAATAATATCATGATATTTTGTTAATTAAATAATAATATAATTAAGATATTTGTGGAAGAACCAGGTTGGATAAATGAGAACCGATAGAAATTAAATCCTATCTAGAAAACCATGAACTAAGTTTCTTAGGTCAGGACATATCACAAACAAGTGAATTTTTGTCCGAGAAGTTGGTGTTAGCGGAAGTCATTTAAAGTAGCAGGCGTAGGGCGAATAAGGGATCAGATGAAAAGATATTTTGTAAACAAAGGCGAGATAAGAAAAGTGAGAACCAATGGAAAATAAATCATAACTTGAAATCCTTGAACTAAGTAGAAAACAACTGGACATATTATGAATCGGTGGATTTTTGTCCCGAAATTAGCATTACCCGAAGTAATTTACGTAGCAGAAGCGGCGTACGTGCGAAAATGTTCAACAGACAACGGAATACCCTTAATAGGATCAAAAATTTAGTTAAGTCAGATATTTCCAAAGAGGAAGAATAGAACTTCAAGGCTGTGTTCCGGATTTTTGAGATTTTCTAAGATTACGCGATTAGAACACCGATCAGGGGATTTTATCGGGTAAATGCATAAAGTAAGGGAGTGACATCATCAAGATGACATCACAAGGATGACATCACAAGAGCACATGTTTTATAGTGAAGGGTTAAGATTAAAACTTCTTGATTAAGTTTAGATCTAATGGTTGAAAGTAAGCAAAGAGGCAAATGGTGGGGCCCACATTGGGCTTGAGATTACCATTTTAACCTTGAGATTTTTGCTATAAATAGAGGCCTTGCCTCTCCTCATTCTTCACGCCAAATCAACCACCAAGTGGTGATTTCTAAGAAGGAGGAAGGAGGAGTTCAAGAAGCTTTTAGTTTCTAGTTTCTTGTCTTTAGTTTTAGTTTCTAGTCTTTAGTTTTTAGTTTCTAGTCTTTAGCTTTTAAATTCTTAGATAGAAGTAGTGTAGATCTTAAATATTCTAGAATAATTATATTAACGTGTTTTTATGGGAAAAATTGGCTTTATTTCGAAAAAAGGATGAGGGAGGTTATATAGCAAAATTTCTGGAAGAGAAACATCAAAGTAACGAAGTTACGCGAAATTTCATCGGTTCGGAATTTCTGGAATCAGCCATGAAAACATCAGAATTTCATATTGAAAATATAGTAACCAAATTCTGGGAAACTTCATGGTTAAAATAGACATATAGGGCTTTTTAAATAGGTCAAGAACATGTTAAAATGAGTTTTGTACAGGGAGATAAAAATTCTCAAAGTTGGGCTACGAATTTCTGGAAAAATTCTGGGCAGAGGCTCAAAACTTAAGAACTGGGAATGATTCGTGTAATCTGGGAAAGGTTGAGTATTTTTACTTGAAACTAGACATCCTAAGGATTTCAAATAATCTTACAGATCCTCGTTTCGATTTTTCTAGAATTAATTATGATTTTTCGAAGTTAGACGAAAAATCTGCCCAAAAATACTGTACCAGCGTTTTTCTGAAAAATAAGGGAATAAGCTGAAAAATAATTCCACCACGAGTAAAATGGTTATTAGTGACTAAGATATCTATTAAGATATTATTTGTGAATTAATAAATGCGATGTTACCATTATAGGATAAGCGTGACCACAGTCCGATCAACGAAGGTACCAAAATCGTCAACGAAGGTACGGACGCGTACTGTAATACTAACTCTGATGCTTATGGTGTACATATATGTGATAGATGTATTCATAGACTCAAACATTGTTTTAAAGTTTCATACACATACAGCTGTACACGGGTTATGGTCGATAACGCCGTTGAGTTTTCCTAGCGGCGAGGATACGATAGGCCATCGTGGCTTGGTGAATAGTGCGGACTAGAGGTAACGGACATATGCAATGGCTGTGTACCGTTATCCGGAAAAAAAAATATGTTATGAGTTTTTATGTTGATTATTCTTTGTAATGTCATGAATATCGTAATGTCATGAATATTTGTCATACATAAGCTGTTACATAAGCATGAGGTTAATCGTTACACGAGGTTCAATGGTAATTGAACCTCGGCCCTCACTATAGCTTCGTGGTCGGAGGAACGGGGACCGAGGACAAGGGTAAAACGGCACGCGTGAGGGAACGAGCGAGAGAAGAGCATTATGAAATATTGTATCAAGTATTATTAAATATTCGGATAATTGTACCATCGTAATAACAACCAAACACACCCGGCGGTGAAGGTTTATCAGATGCTCGCTCTTTTAAATTATTCCGATGCTCTACTATGCTCAAACTATATTGAAAACACTTTAGAAAATTGGGATGTTACATGTGGCTTGTAGATAACATGCTTTATGGCGTATCATTGGTAGATCCTTTTTTTTTTTTTTTTGGCTCAACAATTTATAGATCATTTTTAGTAGCATCAAAAATAGTTATAATAATATGAAGAATGTTTTTAGCAAGAGATATTTATCTACATCAATCACTAATGATTAGTGTAACATCCTAAATTTCAGGATTTGGAAAATCGGAAATATTATAAGGAAGTAATGATGGAAATTTATTATGAAAATGTGGCCTAAAATAATTAGTGGAATTTAAGGCGTATTTTCCCTTGAATTTTTGAGAAAAGAATAAATTTAAGGAAAATTAATAAGGAATTGTTGAAGTTTAATGGCCAATGTTAGAAAGAAAGGAAGAAAGGAAAATTGCAACTATATGGTTATAATGTAATGAAATGGCAAAGAGTGTAATTATAAGACTTGTTGGAGGTCAATTATTTCCCTCCTCTCTCAACCGTGGAGACCCTCTTAATTGTCATTATATTATCACCCTCATTCCCTCTCATTTCCACGTACACACATCCAAGCCCAATGACACACTTTAATATTCATTTCATTTTCCTCTCATACACTCCTACTATACGGACATAATAAACACCACACACCCATTTAATAATTATTCACTCCCACCCTCACAAAAACCCACGGCATTAAACACACACAAACATTCAAAACAGCTCCATTTCTCTTCTCTCATTATTCTTCACGGTTTAAACACATCACACATGCATGCACCCTTACAAATGGCATCCATGCAAGCCCCCAACTCATCACATTTTTCCACTTCCCTCCCCCTTAACTCACGACACCAACTACACACACATTCACAATTCATTTCAACATACACAAAAATCAGACCCCTCCTCCCTTCATCATTTCGGTTGCTCCTTCCACTCTCTAACACAATCAAATTCTAACTTCCTCCTCTCCTCTAAATCGTACCCCTTCCCTCCTTCAAGCAACCAACCATCTCCTCTTCATCCTCCTCCAAACCGTAACCCTCCTCTCCCCTCCTTCTCCACAATCATCAACCTAACACCATTATCACCACACACAAAGAGAAGCCACGGCTTGGAAGCAAGGAAAATGGAAGAAGAAGAAGATAAAGGGTAAGTTGCAATTTTTCTTGCAATAGCTTCTTCTAATCTCATGCATGTCATCATGGATGAGTTTAAACTCACATGCATGTGAAATATATGGTTTAGGCAGAGATTTGGGAGAAAGAAGAGAGAGGATAAACTGATCATTAAGGCCAAGAATCAAGTGAGTGGTAAGCTCCTAATCTCTCCCTTGAAATTTTGGAACTTCCATGTCTTGGAATCAGAATTGGCTGAATTAAAATCTGGGGAAAATAAAATGATTTTCAAAATTCTGAGCTCACAATGTGTTCACCACTGAAAATGGTGTGGGAATATGATTTTTGGTGAATTTTTAAAGGTGTTTATACAGATAAAACAACGAGCTCATCAAAGGAATTAAAACTGCCAGTTTTTGGTCTCTGGAGTCAGTCAACTTCCAATGCGTCTTTCACCGGGTTAATGTTATTTAAAAATTCTGAAAATATTTCAGAAGTTAGTAGACACGCATACCTTTAAAAGGATGGGTATTTTGTATTTCTTTGATTTCTGGTTGGTGAGTAGTAAATGTTACAAAATGACCTAGTGTCCTGCAGATAAAAACTGGGTAGAAGGTTTGAGCATGTAATTTGAATGGGTTGAAGTGCCTATAAAATGATGAAATTTTTCAGCCATGAAGAGGACTCCCTGAGCATTTAGGAAATATTAATGTTGTAATTTTTAAGGCCCTGACCTGGGAGAAACAAATTTTTAAAGTTGAGTCATTAATTCTGGAAGCTTAACTGGATAGTCAAGAAAAACGTAAATTCTGGGAATTATTTGACAAGTACTGACCTTTGAAAGTATTTTTATATGAAAGTGGACTTCTCTACGAACATGTGAGAGTTGACGGCACATTAAAGTGAGTTTTTTGAAATCTATTAAAAATGATTGAAGTTACTGGATTTTCTGACCAATTAAGAGATTAATTCATAAATGAGTAAATTAAGGGCTATAAATAATAAGTTTTGCAAAAAGGGTTAAAAAGGAACATAAACATTCATTTCCCCTGGTTCTAAAGTTATGGATATGTCATTAGGGCCAGAAGGAGAAGGACCGAACTTCAAGCAATCCTGACGGTTGACGAAAGAGGAACCCGAGTAAGGATAGTAGTCCTTAAAAGGTAGTGGGCTTACCTTACTTGCATGCATTGATGTTATTGCTTGTATGTATATGTTTGATTGCTACACTTGCTTGTGATGTTTAACATACTTGAATGATTGAAGCTCTGTTTATGATTATGCTATGGCCATCAGTATGATGCATGAAGCATTGAGCATGCAGATATGTCATTATGTTAACATGGGCTTGTGCAAGGCAAGTATATCATACACTAGCATTTATCTTGCATGCATTGTTTGGTATTGTCTGCTACTGGGATTCCTCAGAATCTCACCCTCCACTACCAACCAATAGGCAAGGTGAGCACAGGAAGAGAAGTGCTGCACATGGTTCAAGGACATAGCGTTGCTTAAGACGGCCCAACAAAGGGACATCTTGAAGAACCAAGGGGTGATGGTGTTTAGTTGGTTTTAGTTTTATCCGTCTGTAATGAATGTAATTGTTTGTAGGGGGTATAAACCCTGGGATTACCCCTGTAATGTAATCAAATTTAATTTCCGCATTATCAGTATAACGAGCTATTTCTGATTTTGCCACACTACTGCAAAGTATGCCGGTACCTCGGTGGGTGTTACAATTAGTGATTCTGAACCTTACATCTTTGGTTTTCTTTAACATGATGTTCTTTTCAGAGAAATTTCATCAAAAAATCATATGAGAGGAATTCTCTCTGTTTATAATTTTTTTTTTAAAAAAGAAAATTTATGGAGAAAATATTTGCTCTTTTATTTGATCATCCTGAACCACTTTGGACTTGAAACTAAACTTTTTTAAAACTTAGAACACAAATGATTTTTGTCTTTTCCAATAATTATGTTTTTATGATTTGAATTTGTATTCTCCTTGGAACCAGGCGGCTTATTATGTTAACGAACAACTTTTTGGTGAAAATATTTGTTTTCTTGTGTGATGTATATATAAGTCATATTTTTATTAATTGAGTTAATTGTTGTTGTCAGATTATGTTATATTTCTAATTTTGAAGAATAAGCGAAAATGTAACTTATTATTTTGATAATTATAATAATATTTGTAGTCAAATCCTCATATTAAAATATGCATAACAGAAGTGTATGAGAGAGATGTAATGTGCAGTTTGGCAAGAAAAACATATTTTCCAGGAAAATCATGAGGGAATCTTTTCAAGAAATGAGGCTGAGACAGTATATTTTTACCTCGTCATTATAAAAATATAAAAATTCACGCAGCCGCATAATCTGCAGGTAACTCGTCAGTGAGAAAAAATATATATCTTCAACTATTGCTGTTCTTCAAGTAAATGTTAGGCACTTCAATTATATTCTGCACTTAACCGCCACTTTCTGTCATATTTCCACATTGCACATATAAAAATATACTATCATATATCATCCAAAAATTATTTCTAATCAATTAAAAATTGCGGTTCTGCGTTTCATCTATTTAAATATATTTACTATAAAAATTTCTTAATTACTTAATTAATCATGAATCATATGACTATGTAATGTTTCCTTAATTTTGTTCAGTGTGTGAAATTCATTCTAATTAGTCAAAGTGCTTGCTAGACCCGTTTTAGTGCGAAGGACGGATCAATGAATTTTAAGGGAAAAAATTGAAAGGAACCACTATATTTTTTTTGTTTGAGAATTTTCTGATGGAAAATAAAATGTAAAGTTTTTCAGGAATTTCTCTAAAAATTTTTTAAGAAAAAAAAATTTCCCTACCATTTCTTGTATTTCTTAGACTTTCTGTTGGATTTTTTTTTTTTTTTTTTTTAAAGAGAATGTTCTAATATTTTCTTAAGATGTGCAAAAATGGATGGATTATTTTTTTCTAAGCACACCTCATATTAGAAATTTTGTTTAAGGCACTGTCGAACACTAAACATAGACACCTCTCCAATGAAAATTCAAAATTTAGTTTACTATGTTATGGGAGACTAAACCATTCAGTTAAATCAAACTCCATTGATGGATAGAATATCTAGTAACAGCGAGATTATTCTCTTCGATTCATAAAAAATATTGTGGACCTAAATATAACTGGCTCTATAATGATACAACTAATTTTTCCTGATTTTAGTGAATAAAAAAGAATCGACGTGAGTTGCGACATGCCAATATTAAAGTCAAATAGACATCATAAAAGAATTGTATATCATTACGTGTTATACTATAACTATAGGTAAAATGGACCCCAAGACCTTGAGAAAAGGAATGAAGTTAGATTTTTTTTTTTTAATAAGTTCTTCTAAAAGTATTTTCTGTATTTATGCAATTCAAACTCAAAACCTCGTGGATAAATCGCCAATGCCCCTTTCCACTAAAACTAACGCATTTTGATAAAGTGGGATTATTTATAGACATATATTAAATGAGTCTACCTAAAATGTCATGCATGCAAGAGTTTTCAACTTTTGACGCAAAATTAAGAGACGAAATTGGAAAAGGAGCCAATAAGGTCACAAAGGAAACTGCAGAGAAGCTTGCCAAATTGACAGCTACAATTAATACCCACTGCCTCCTATAGAATTTTTTTCCCCCTTTTTGGTTTATTAAGATTCTACTTATTTCCCTTCTTTTCTTAGGATTTGAACGTTTGACTTTTTCATTATTCTTTAATTTTACTCTCTTCCAATTGAGTTTCATTTTTTTCATTTAATAAATAATATTAATTACTATGGTACAACAACAAACAAATGTACAAACTATGATCAAACATGTCATTCACATATTAGAGAAAGAAGCTTGACCCATTTAAACACAAGATCTCGAGTTTAAATTTATCTGAATGTCAAAAATACTTTTGAAAAAGTTATTCCCAATTGATTATAGCAATTTTCGAATATAACTCGGTGAGATAGGTTTTTTTTTTTTTTTTCCAAAATATATATATACATATATATATATATCATTCATGTTTATCCCTGAAATTCATGTTTGATCGAGTAAAGTTGGAATGATATGGCTTGATTTCATCATTATCTTCGTATCTTTCAACTTGTACGAAAGGAGAAAAATCAGATCAGTAAACTATCATCAATAATATCATCATTATACAATATTAAAATATACAGGAGGTTCAATATTGTTTGTGAGTCACAAATAAATAGTAAAGTTTCTCTTAAACATGTCACAATAATACACACAAACACTCTCTCTATTTTTCCATGCATTTTTATTATTCAAGTAGGTTCAAATATTAAAAATAATAATACGGAAAATTTTTAAATTATTACTTTTATTTTTCCACATATGCACAGAAATTTAAAAAATTATCTAGTTTAGTTGTGATAAAGGAAGAAAGCTATAGAGTTGTATAAGTAGTGGTACTGTGACAAATGCGGCCATGACTATTAAGAATTCAGAAGCAAATCGTTTTTGTTTTCTCTCCCAAATTTTGTTTTGATCACATCAATTTCATCGATCTAATATTTCTGCCAAGAAATTTTGAATTGACTTTGTTTCCTTAGTTAGTCTTTTTCCTGACTATTTTCAATTTCATTGTATTCAGGATTTGCTTTTGTCCATCAATTTTATTTTTAATATAAGGTCTTTTACCTTCGTCTTACCCCTCTTCTTGTATGTTATCTTATATTAATTATTAGACTTTGTTTTAATTAAATTTTAATCTTTAATTATTTTTAAAACTATTTGACCAAACTAATTATAATTTTTTTTTTCGTTTGTCATATACATACACAGAGATATATATAAATTTTTGGTGCATTTAAATTAGTACACAATGGAAATAAATTTCGAAACCTAATGATGAAATTATAAGAAAATAATATTGATTGTTGAAAATGGATCATAATGTAAAGTTGAGAAACTAAATTGAAACAAAATACAGTTAAGAGATGAAATTAAAATAAAAATTCAAAGGATTTTTAAACATAAATTTAAGGGAGGAAGTGAGGATCAAATATAAAATTAATTAGTTAATATTAAATACCTGCAAAATTTAATAATATCAAATCATTTATTCCTATTAAAACGTGTTTTTATTTTTTTTTTTCATTAAGAGTAGTAAATTGTTAATAAATTAAGTACATAAAACTGATTTGTGACTTTAATAATTCCAGATTTTTTTGTTAAATTTTCCCAATTAATTATCATAATAGAGATAAATAAAATTGAACAGAAATACCTATTTACTGTTTTTGCATGCCTTTTAAGCAAATTTTAACAGTGACGTAACCTCGTATTATGAACTTTAATTTGAAACTCGTAAGAGTTTACTTTTATCATTAAATATGTATTAATAATGTATAATTAATTAATAGAATATAAAAATGACCAAAATTTGGTTTAAATATATTTTAAATCCAAATAATTGAAATTAAATCCATCAACATTCATAATATATCATGCTTAATAAAGAGGTTTATATGAAAATCATTTATAAACCTCAAATGGAAAATGCTAATACAAGTTTATGACTAAATTCACATGGCTTTGTAATAACCCCACTTTTATGTAAATTATTGTATGAAGCTAACTAATATTATATTATGGAGATATATGGAATTTCCATTAAATCTAAGGCAAGAGCTATTTTCTTCTATCTAATTGGCAAATAAAGGACAATCAATGAGGTGGGGAGTGAAGCCAATGGAAAATACAAGAACATGTACACATGGCAAGTAGGAAGATTATTAGGAAAAAGCACTTTTGACTTTGAAAATGACATATACACATGGCAAGATTAAGATGATCATTAGTGAAATATCTTTGACTTTGGAGATAATAACTTTATTGATGATGCTATTATCAATTGACACATGGGCATAAATTTAAGATATATGAAGAAGAGAACATTATACTCCTTTGCTTCTTGAAACATGGCGCATAAAAAGGAAAGAAAATGGGAAGACAAAGCTTTATCACATGATTATTGAAGAGATATCTAGAATAAGTCCACATGTTCTCTTATTAATTAAAGATTTACTAGAAGAGACACTTGGACATCTTCATCAACCACATAATTAAAGAAATGGACACCAAAGAGGACACATGGAAAGGTGAAAAATTATGCAAGGACACCTAAGCACTATGTGGCAATTTAATATTGGAAAAAGAAAAGTTGAGGACACATATGCATAGTTAATCAATTAAGCGGACACTTAAGCTACTAAGGTAGTTGACGAGGACACTTGTGCATAATTTATTGACAAGTGATGCCACCTAATCATCTTAACTATTAAGCAAAATATTATAACCACAAAAATAAGGCATGTGACTAGAAAATATTTTGGATAAAAAAGGACCAAGTGGCGTGACATATGAAGGAGAAAGAGAAAAATCAGATTTTAACTAAGAAAAATGAGAAGAATCTAGAGAAATCAAGGGTAAACTATCAAGGGCAAAATAGTAAAAGCACAAGAGAATATTCTTGGCACCTTAACCTCTATAAATAAGACTTCACTCTCCTCATTTTTGGCAAGCAAGAGGCGCCACCTATACTAAAGAAAAGAGAGATAAGAGAGTGTTGTGAGAATCACAAGCAAGGAGAATTTCAAGAAAAGAAGAGGTAAGGAAGTTATGGAAATTATCTTATTCATACAAATATGTTTAAGTCTTCAATTAATAATCTTGTATAATATTATTAGAGTTCTGGCTACAACTATAAAGGAGACCAAGGTGAAGGAGCTAAAGAAGTTAGAACTTTGAACAAGTAAGTTCTATTCTCTAACTTCTTATAATATTGCAAAAATTTAAGGAAATTTGGTCCATAGCTAGAACTCAATGATATGATTATATTTGGGTGGTTTTGATGATTTAAAAGTGTTTAAAATGGAATTTTGTATGAGAAAGAACATAAGGCACAATTTTGAAAACATAAAGTATGCAAATATACAAATAGAGGAGCTGAAAAACCACCAAGGGCATTTTCAGAAACTGGAAATTTTTCACATGTCTAGACTAAGCAAGTATTTTTAATCAAAAATAGATATATCAAGGGTCACATACATTTTTGGAACACCCCAATCGGATTTTTCAAAAATTAATTATGAATTTTTGAAGTTGGATCAAATTTCAGAAATTTTCAGCACCTTGTGTGAAAATAAAGGGAAATTTACCAAAGAAGAAATACTCATTAACAAAGAAAATTAATGAGTTTCAAAAGTGGAAAGACCCTTTATGCAAGTGTATAATTACATGATTTAAAGGACGTGGATTTATAATGACAGTGACATCGCTATATTATTTTTATTTTAGGTCTATCATTCTTATTTAGCAGCTGGGTATTTGCTATTTTACTGATAGACTATTTACAGGTAAGTAACCTTAATTTCATGTACTTTGTGTGACTTTGTATGTATAATTTACAATGATTAGTTATGCATTTGATGTTATTTGTTCCAAAAATCCAAGCGCTTTGGGTACCAAAACCGCTGTGTGCGACCCCCGACATGGTTATGTGCCTTATTTGAGCAGTGTATGTTATATGTGATTACTTGTTCTGGTTTAGGCTGTATTGTTAGACCTGGCTATCACCCAAGAGGGGGGTGAATTGGGTGTCTGATAAAACTTTAGGTACTTTGAAAATCTTTTCGCAACTTCTAAATCAACAATTAGATATTCAAATAGGCATATACTACAAATATAAAAGATAAGAGAAGAGAATATGCAAATTGTGATTTATCTTGGTTTGGTCCAATCCTTGACCTGCGTCTAGTCCCCAAGCTCCACTTGAGATTTTCAATTCACTATCCTGTTGTTTAACCAGGCACAAGAGAAGCCTATACAAATGCACAAGTTCACACAGGCACTTGTGAAGCCGAATCTCTCACCGAGATACACCTTTCAATCAGTTACACACTTTGCACTCAAAGTTATCCTCTCACTAAGATACATTCCCCCTTACAAGTTGTAAATTGATAACCAAATCTCTAAGTTCCACGACTTGAGATCTTACAATGATTTAATAATCAGAAATGCTCTCACTAAAAGAGATGATGAATAAACACTGAAGTACAATACAAATCATTTCACTCTCTAGTGTAAACTATATAAACATTTAGAAACAGAGTATATGAACTATCGACAGTGAAGTGGTAAAATCATTTTGTTGGGTTCGTCGATTCATTCATCAATCATCCGTCCTTCCGGTTTGAAGACTCCGCAATTTATAGGTTATTGTATTTCAACTGTTGCAAGCATTCGACCATTGGAGATCAGTTGGAAGTAGCCGTTGAAGCTTTTGTTACTTTTTGCCCGTTGAGCTCTAATCCAACTTCAATCATAAATGTTAAACATTGACTTTGTTAATGCTCTGTCTTGAGTCTTGTATTTATGGTCGTTTTAAAGATTCAAGCTTTTTGTTGGAATGTTCAAACTATTCGTTAGACTCAGAAGCTTTCCTCTATTTTCTGATGTAGCATTTAATGCTTCTGACACACAAATTGCTTTATACCAATTTGTTGTTAATCCATGATAAAATCATCTGAAACTCATTAGCAAACTGATTAAAAGCAATTAGGAATATTAATGAGTAATGATATGTAGAAATGAAATCACACATGATGATTTATGATTTACGAAGATGGAGATTTCAAAAACAAGGGTGACCATGCTCGAGCATGATTATTCTTATGCTCGAGCATCGTTAAAAAGGAACATTGAAAAATCAGAAAACACCCTATGCTCGAGCAGGAATCTTAGCTTGCTCGGGTAATCATCTTTGGACACTTTTGAAAGTTCATTCATATCGCCAATGCTTGAGCAAGCTATAAGGGCATGCTAGGGCAGAAGTCAGACAGAAGCAAAGAGATCATGTTTTTCACGATACTGCTCGAGCAAGATTTTTCTTCTGCTCGAGCATGCTGCTAGAGAATGACTCTTCTTTTTGTAGTTTCTTTGTTTAGAATGATGGTGCTCGAGCATCCCAAATTCCCTACTCGAGCAAGACTCCAAATTTCATTATGCCATTGTCCCAATGATGCTCGGGCTAGCCAACTATCGTGCTCGAGCATGACTATTTAATATTGGAATTTTTTGCTTTTAGCCCGATGTTGCTTGAGCATTCCACATGTTCTGCTTGACCAAGCTACCTTCGAGTGTGAGGCTACTGGCTACTATGATCTTGTGCAAATATCAAACTCCATTGATTTTCAAAACGCAATAGCATTGGCAGTACAAGAGTCAATTTTCAGTGAGCGTAACGTCTTTGATATAGCTTCAATTTTGGCAAACTACCCATGCTTAGAAAGCTCTTTAAGCATTTTTCTAGTTCAAGAAGAATCAACTCTAAACTCAATGTATTTCGTCCATTATCATCAAATGAATGGAGGTTGTTCTTGACCAGCGTTTTTTGTAGTATCCTGAACTGACTGTCAACTTCAAAACATCATATCTCCTTCAATTTATATTTACTTTTTGTGTTCTTGATTGTTTTGGAAAAGTATGTGAGTCTAGTTTCAAATGGCACTAGTTTCAGCTTATTTGGATTTATTGTTTGTGAGATATGCTGAAAATAACAAAGCTTGATCTGGATTGTGATGTTGATTTTTGTTGCAACTTCCAAAAATCATAGCTCTCTCATATGAACTCCTTTGGGCTTGAATTTTATATCAAAATGAGTCTAGTACCAAACAAAATTTGTTTCACTTCAATCTGATCTCTAGTTTGGGAGATATCACCGAATTACCAGATGTCGCCAGCTGAAACGCGAAACAGAGGTGAACAGAGTGCTGAAAAACGTTGTTGCTCGAGCAAGCACAATTCTCTGCTCGAGCATGACAATTTTTTGTGCTCGAGCATGACACTATTCATGCAAAAATTACTATAGCAAACACTATTCATCTGGAAGCTTGAACTTGTTTATTTTAACTCCGAATTGAGTCGTTCCAACTTCTATTTGTTCACAGAGACTTGAATATTGATATTCTCATAATATTTAACAAGTTCATATTAAGAATTATGGGGAATATATTTTTCATGGAATTTAATTAAAAACTTTGAAATAATTTAAGAACAATACCCTGAAAAGAAATAATTTAAAATTTGATGAACCAAATATGTTAGTACGATAAATCCTTTTAATGACCAAATATACATAGATATTTTCTTAATTTATGTAAACAACAGAATCTAGAAGGGTAATGGCTTTTGGATTTGTCTACAGTCAAATAAGCATTTATAAACCCTCCCATTTTTATGATAAGCATTTTCTGCAATCAACCTCATTATCAATTTATGCATTTTTATCCTCTTTTCCTTTTTTGGCCAAACCCCGGCTTTCAAACAAAATGAAAAAAGAAACGCAATGGAGTGCCTTTCACTTTCCATGAAAGGACCAATCAGAATTTTTTTTTTATTAAAAAAAACTCAGTTTGAAATCCCTTGTTGCTGGACTTTTGCGTTGTGACTTCACATGGTCCTGCTAACTATATTACCGTTGTTAAGACAAGCGTAAAAGATGTTTTTAGAAGCCTCACGATCCAACGGTCCCCAATCACTAGCCGTTGAATTTGAAATAAAAGAGGGTTTTTCTCTGTAGCCTTCGCAGACAAATACCCACTGTTTCAATACTTAGGGCAGTGAGAGTCTTTCTTCAATCTCCATTCTTGATCATTCTTCATTGTATTAAACTTCACATCTACATTAAATATAAGAATTAGTCAAAGTAGAAGATAAATGTAGTATGCAAACTTTTTGTTCTGGATAATGGCATTTATATAAGACATCATCAAAACTAATTATATCCAACATGTATGCCTCGCTATGTGCGACTTGTTGAATATTGTATGTCTTATGGTTTTCTTGCATACCTTGTACATGCATTGTATATAAAATTAATGGTTATTCTGGGATTCATCTATCAATCCCAGGCTATTATAAGAATATAGGAAGTGCATATAGGTTAGGGCAGGAATCTGGAGGTAAGACGAGAGAGCTAGACTAAGGTTTGTGGAGCATGGAGACAGCTTTTAGTCATTACATCTTTAGTTTTGGATGACTATATATTAATAGTTATTTTTGGAGATTTATTTGGATGACTGTATATTAATCACTGGAGGGACTTATTTTTTGTTAGTTATTTACTTTATCAGAATTATATGGTCCAAATTATTCTCATTGCTTTGCTGCGTAGATACTCTGATCCGTATTTAATTGATTGAAAGTAAAGGTCACTCTACCCGCCACCTAAAAAGGCAAGGCCAGTAGGAGTGTAATTGTTTATAGTACCAGAGCAGAGCATGGTTTGTCGGTTTGGACAATATTAGAATAACAGAAAATTGATACAAATATGGTTGAATGAAATAGGAGAAGATGAGTAGAAATAACGAGAATGAAAGAAGACTTGGACCCCTGAGTAGGGTAGGACTTCGTGGACCCCCCTACTGCTACCACGAAAAGAGGGGTATGACTATTTTTCGTTATTCTAATATTGTCCTCATCCAATTCTCGTTATTTGCACTCATCTTCTCCTTTTTCATTCAACCATATTTGTATCAAATTTCCGTTATTCTAATATTGTCCAAACCGACAAACCATGCTCCACTCTAATACCATAAACTGTTAAACTCCGACTGGCCTTGGCTTTTTAGGTGGCGGGTAGAGTGACCTTTAGTTTCAATCAATTAAACACGTATCAGAGTATCTACACAGTAGAGCAATGAGAATAATTTGGACCATATAATTCTGATAAAGTAAATAACTAACCAAAAATAAGTCCCTCCAAGGGTTAATATACAGTCATCCAGATAAATCTCCAAAAATAACTATTCATATACAGTCATCCAAAATTAAAGATGTAATGACTAAAAGCTGTTTCCATGCTCCACAAACCTCAGTCTAGCTCTCCCGTCTTACCTCCCGATTCGTGCCCCGGCCTAGATGCACTCCATGTATTCTTATAATAGCCTGGGATTCATAAATGAATCTCAGAGTAACCATTAATTTTATATACAGTGCATGTACAAGGTATGCAACAAAACCATAAAACATATAGCATTCAACAAGTCGCACATAGCGAGGCATACAGCCCAAACGAGAACAAGCAGTCACATATAACATACACTGCTCAAATAAGGCACATAACCATGCCGGGGGTCGCACACAGCGGTCTCGGTACCCAAAGCTCTTAGAACACATAACATTGAATGCATAACTAATCATGGTAAATTATTTTTGCACAAGGTGCTGAAAATTTGACCAACTTCAAAAATTCATAATATATTGTCAAAAAATCCGATTGGGGTGTTCCAAAAATGTATGTGACCCTTGATATGTCTATTTCTTATTAAAAATACTTGCTTAGTCCAGAAACACGTGAAAAATTCCCATTTTCTGAAGATGCCCCTGTTGATTTTTCAGCTTCTCTATTTGCATATTTTCATACTTTATGTTTTTAAAATTGTACCTTATGTTCTTTCTCATACAAAATTCCATTTTAAACACTTTTTAACCATCAAAACCACCAAAATATAATCATATCATTGAGTTCTAACTATGGACCAAAATTTCCTTAAACTTTTGCAATATTACAAGAAGTTAGAGAAGAGAACTTACTTGTTCAAAGTTCTAACTTCTTTAGTTGCTTCAACTGGGTCTCCTTTGTAGTTGTAGCTAGAACTCTAATAATATTAGACAAGATTACTACTTGAAGACTTAAACATACTTGTATGAATAAGATAATTTTCATATCTTCCTTACCTCTTCTTTTCTTGGAATTCTCCTTGCTTGTGATTCTCACAACACTATCCTATATCTCTTTTCTTTAGTGTAGGTGGTGCCTCTTGCTTGCCAAAAATGAGGAGAGTGAAGTCTTATTTATAGAGGCTAAGGTGCCAAGAATACTCCCTTGTGCTTTACTATTTTGCCCTTGATAGTTGTCCATTGATTTCTCTAGATTCTTCTCATTTTTCCTGGTAAAAATCTGATTTTTCCCTTTCTCCTTCATATGTCATGCCACTTGGTCCTTTTTTATCCAAAATATTTTATAGTCACATGCCTTATTTTTGTGCTTATAATGTTTTGCTTAATAGTTAAGATGACTAGGTGATTACCAAAAAAAAAAAAAAGATGACTAGGTGGCATCATTTGTCAATAAATTATGCACAAGTGTCCTCATCAACCCCTCTTTAAATTTTATGTTGCCAACGTAGTAGCTTAGGTGTCCCCTTAATTGATTAACCATGCATATGTGTCCTCAACTTTTCTTTTTCCAATATTAAATTGTCACATAGTGCTTAGGTGTCCTTCCATAATTATCCACCTTTCCTTGTGTCCTCTTTAGTGTCCATTTCTTTAATTATGTGGTTGATGAAGATGTCAAGTGTCCCTTCTAGTAATTTTTTAATTAATAAGAGAACATGTGGACTTATTCTAGATATCTCTTCAATAATCATGCGATAAAGCTTTGTCTTCCCATTTTCTTTCCTTTGTATGCGCCATGTTTCAAGAAGCAAAGGAGTATATTGTTCTCTTCTTCATATCTTAAAGTTACGCTCATGTGTCAATTGATAATAGCATTATCAATAAAGTTAGGGTTAAGGTGCAGATTTGCCAACGAACTATTACTCGAGGAGCGTCTAGCACAAAAAACAATTGAAGGGACCAAATTGGCCAACGAACTATTAAAAGTTGGAAAAAAAAATTTGAGCAGATTCGTCAATGAACTATTACTCCGTAACTGTCTTGGTGTCTCTGTCTTCCATTGACTGTCACAGTGTCAGCGACGTCAACGTCTCCAAAGCTTTTATTGTTGCTGGGTGTTCCACTCACCCTCTTGAACTCGTCCAGCAGTCTACAGCTTTCAACCGGCACGCACCTTACACCCTGGTTGCGTCCCTCCGATGCCACAAACAGCAACCGCCGCTGCCACAGCGCCTGCTCACATGGGTCTCATCTCTGTTGGTGTTTGCCTTATCCAACAAAAAGGCATAATCACTCTTTTCTCCAATGTCACCACCACCGTCCTATGCCAGTGCCTCATATTTTAACATAATAGTGATAGTTTTTTTTTAATAGTTATTTGGTATTTTTTTTCACTTTTTAATAGTTTGTTGGCCAATTTGGTCCCTTCAATTGTTTTTTGTGCCAGACGCTCCTCAGATAATAGTTTATTGGCAAATTTGCACCTTAACCCATAAAGTTATTATCTTCAAAGTCAAAGATATTTCACTAATGATCATCTTAATCTTGCCATGTGTATATGTCATTTTCAAAGTCAAAAATTGCTTTTTGCTAATAATCTTCCTACTTGCCATGTGTACATGGTTCTTATATTTTCCATTGGCTTCACTCTCCACCTCTTATTGATGATCCTTTATTAGCCAATTAGATAGAAACAAATAGCTCTTGCCTTTGATTTAATGAAAAATCCATATATCTCCTTAATATAATATTAATTAGCTTCATATAATAATTTACATAAAAGTGGGGTTATTATAGCTTTATAAGTTAAAAATGTAAAAACGATAAACTCAGTATATAAACTCACAAGTTCAATTGAGTTTACAATTGACACAAGTTTACCTACAACTCAACTCAATTTTATAAGTTAAAAATGTAAAAACAGTAAATATAAATGTGAGTAAATATGAGTCAATGTAAATCATTTCTAACTTGTTCGATGATGAGGGATATTAAAGTAGTATTGTGATTGATTGGACGGATATAATTTAGAGATAATGAGGGTTAATAAGAAAAGAATTAGGAAAGAATCCAACCAGTTAGATGAGGGAAGATGAAAAGTGATTACTTTGCTAAGTCATAGTGGGACCCATAAGCCAATAATATGGATATATGTGGGTTTATGTATGAATGGAATTTTTGGACAAAGATAGAATAATATACCTTACACGGTAATTTAAGAATACAAAGTTCCATGTTTGAGTGACATAATTTTGAGGAAGGTGAGTGGAAGAATATATATAGAGCCCACAACAGTGTCTTCAAAATTATCGGCATTTGTCATTTAGCGAAAATATTAATAAAATACATTATCTCTTAATTAATTTGTCACTTTCACGAAGCAAAGAAGCATAATTTATAACCACATTCTATTGGCTCATCCGGTTTTTTTTTTTCCCCCTTTTCTTTTGCTTGGAAAATGAAAATAAACCTAAACATTCCTAACCCTAAAAGAAAAGTTTGGTTAATGTGGTGTGAAAACAAGAAACAAAAAAAACTATATCATTTCGTTTCTTGCATGCTTTTATTAATTTAGGAATAGGGTTAGCGTTTACGTGCATGGAAGTGGGACCTCTGTGTTTTGAAATTCTTTTTTTATTTGATTATAGGTAAGGACGGGGTCAGCAATGAAGTTCTGGGGGGCCAAATGCTAGTTTATTTTTAAAAAAATTTAAATGTTTGCTAATTGCTAATATAACTTTATGTATATACTCTTCTAATTAAATAGTTTGAGCAAAATTAAATGATTTAAATAGTAGAATAATTACCACCTTTTTTTATTATTAATGAGTACTTAATCTTAATCAATAAACTAATACTTTCTCCTATCCTTACTATAAGGAACAACTATTAAAATCAAACGGTTCAAAATGTTGGTTAAAAGTAATAAATGTGTAACTTTTGTACATTTCTTTTCAATTATACCCTTATTTAGAAAGAGTGTTCATGAGAGATAATGAGTGACATATATCTAATAAAGGTAAAAATGAAAAAATCAATTTAAAATTTCAGACAAAATAGATTTGTTCCTCCATCCTTATAAAAGATATTGTTCTTTAAAAGAACGTAATGGAGGGAGTAATATGTAGATATAAGATTTTTTTTATTTTTTTTTTTTTTTTTATAAGAGGATCATATCTAATTACAAATATAAGCCACTGAGTAATAAGAATAACAAGGGAAAATTTGCTAATCTCATACATACACACATACATATTTTTATTTACTCCTATGTATAAAATACTTTTAGCTTTTCAATTAAATCAAGAAAAATTATCTTAAACTTCATTAATTCTCTCTTGAAATTCAAAAAATTTCTAACTTTAATTTACTCCTATTTATATGAAAGAATTATTAAAAAATGAGAAGTCCAAGAAAGAAAGAGAGAGAGAGAGAGTAAAAAACAATACTCCCTCCTATCATTTTTATAATTGTGATGGTACTTTTTATAAGAAATTGATATGAGTTGTCTGAATATTTAATAAGTTTTTTTTTTTTTTCATTTTTGTCCCTCATTAATTATGTGTATTGCATGAATTACAAGATTGGTGATATTCATATTTTTTTTTTATTTCTCTCTTACTTGCCCTTATAAATAAGGGTATACTAGGAAAATAAAGTTTATTTTAGACATACTATTTAATTAACTTTAACCACTTTTTAAACTGCGTAATTTGTTATTGAGCTATTATAAATGGGACTTGAGGGAGCATATATAATGTTGGATTTTAGTGTGCATAAGGGTAATATTGGAAATCAATCCCCATGAATTTTATAACCAATCTAATGCTTTTAACTATTTTTATTATTATTAGTATATGTGAATTAATTAAAAACATCTTATAATTTGGACATGAGGGCGTATATTATACGGATGAGAATGGAATGAAGGGATAAGGCCAAGTCAAAGTATGTGGTCAACATCACAGAAATCTACGTGGATGGTGACGATTAGGGTTCCAACATTTGCCCTAGAATTATAGCAATGGAATTTTTTTTTTTCTCTTTGGTTACAAAGCATGACACGTTACTACGTTAATTACTCTAATTTGCATTCATATAATTAATTCAAAGTGGATGTCACATCTCTTAATTACATATATCTGTATTTACCAAATCCATATCAATTATCATCATCAACACTTTGATGTTGATATCGCTAGCTATCAGAAAAAGTTGACAAAAGAGTGAAAAGGATTGGAATTTTACAATATATTGAATACGTTGGGAAGAAGAAGACGAGGCCCTTAATTAATTAATCATTTGATATGTAAGTTTCCCCATATCCCCATAATCCACATGAGTAATGAATCTATATAAGATTATTCTCACCGTTGATTATACCATAAAATGAAAACCCACGAGTTTGTTCTATTTTCCTCTCCTCAAAAAGGGATAAATACACACATGTGCTTTGACTATCAATAACCGGTGTAGAAAAGTGAAAAAAATTCTTAAAAAAATTATTTACTTTCTAAATAGTGGCTAAGAAAATCAACAATCTCGCTAATTATTTACAAAAAGTCACTGATCACACTTTTTACGCCATATTCGTAGTGACCGACGGTGCAGAAAGGCCGCCGGGGAAAAAAAAACGTTTTCCCCACTTGTAGTACATCATTAGCGGACGATTCTATAATTAAGCAAGCATTTTTTGTAGTTATAAAACCAACCCTAACTTTAATTAGCACGAAGACTCAAGTCACTTGTAAGGTTTTTGCACATTTGGAGAAATGTAACTGTAATATTTCTTTAGGTTTTATCTTAGGGTTGAGTTAATGCACGAGTCCACATTAGGTGTCCATTCTTAGGTGTCCAATTATGTGGTCATACCTCTATTAGAGGGATGAACATATTATATATATATATATATATGGTATTTATTTAGATTTAAATTATATGCCGCTTTCTGAAATATTTTTTGCACTCAGTATCTCAAATTAATTAGTTTCCAGTTTTATATTTATCTGTAACTCGATTATCATGGAAACTAATTAATTTGAGATACTAGGTGCAAACAAAATTTTAGAAAGCACAATATAATTTAAATCTAAATAAATACAATAATAATAATAATAATAATATAATAATAATAATAATAAATATTCATCCTCTAATAGAGATATGAGTATATAATGGAGCACCTAAAAATGGACACCTAATGTGGACTCGTTAATGCACATGTTGGGGGGGGGGTGAAATAGTGTGGGTCCTCACAACTCAACTACTAGAAACATATATGGATTTAGAGATGGAAGATAGAAGAAAGTGTTCGTAGGGGCTAAAATCCTTTTTCTATGATGCTTAGAAAAATTTGAGCGAGCAAGTGCAGTAAGCAACACGGCAGCACAAACACAGATGCATGGGACCAAAGAAGTAGGCACCGTCTTTTATTGACGCTATACTCTCTCTCTCTCTTCTTCTCTCTCTATTGGAATTATTCAAGACCGCGAGATTAAACTCACCCTAACCCTTTTGTTTTCGCCTACATTCACAATCTTTGACTATCTTATATACCACTGTTTTTGACTAACAAATTTGATCCTATTTATAAGTCCTCTTTTAGATAATAAATGAGATTGTGACAATTTTACCCATATTAATTGTATCAATGAAAATAGAGAGAGAAGAAAGAGTTGAAAAACACCTATTCATAAATGAGGGCAAAGTTAAAAATTGAATCCATAATCATTGAGCTAATTACCTCTCCTTGGTATGTGTAATTTAGTTAAAAAAAGGCTTATAAATAAGATCAGAGGCTTCCATTTAGTCACCCAAAAAAAAAAACCATTTTAGCCTCTCTTTTTTTAAATGTTAAGCCCTTGGAATTTTGGATGATAAAGATAATCTCTCTAACCTTTGCAACTTAATAATGAAACCCCTAAACTCTTACATTTATACGAATAACTCCCATATAATTAAATTTATACATCACTTATCCAATTTAAAATTTTTTTTGGGGGGGTGTTTTGTATATTAAGCAAAGCTTGAAATGACTATAGGCATATTAAATGGAATATATAATTGATATATTTATGAGTTATTCACACATAATTGAGAGGTTATGGATTTATTATTATATTTTAAACATTAAAAAAAGTTTATGAGACTTTTGTGTGATTTAGCCTTTTTTTTATTATATCATCTTCTGTCCTTAATGTAAGAACTAATTGGGGGTTGGATTTGGTTGTAAACACAAGATCTCAATCTACTTTGTCCCCATATTTATCATTTTTTCCCTTAAACCATCCCTATTGAATGTATATATTAAGGGAGTTTGCATGAGGGACATTTTTAATACAAATGATTTAAGAGGACATTTTAGGAAAATCAACTCACTTTTTTTTTTTTTTTTTTACAAATAACTAATTCCACTAATTTTCTTAATATACCCAAATAAGTAGATTTTATACTAAAGACATGGGGTAGTATATAATTTTTTTTAAAAAAAAAAAAAATTATTTGTGATGTGTCTATCGCTATACAACTATCATACAAACATCAAATTAAAAGTTGCATGTGATGTGTCTTGAAGACTATTCCCACATGGGCTTTTAATTAAAACGTGTTGTATGCATCTTTTTTTTTTTATAAAAAAAAAAGCCAATTAATGGAAATATTGTGTTACTGTTAGCCCGACATATAGTACGATTAGGTTGTTTGAATTCAATTCAACTTGAATCATTATATGCTTGACATAAACAGTAGAATTACAATTTCCATTAATTAAAGATATAATTAATAAAGATAACCCATGATTATTGATATATTATGTTTGACTATTAGTTAATTTCTTAATTATATTAACACGTACAAAAGACATCAATTATTGATGTGAAGAATCATTCATATATACATATTTATCTGACTTTTCTTTGCTTTTTTTTTTTTTTTTTTTTTTTTCCAACTCCCTCTTTTCGTCTCGCTTTCCTTTCTATTATTTTTTCAGTTACGTGCGAAGAATATAGAACCGCAAGTCATTATTAAGACAAATTCTGAAATTATGAATCATAATTAGTAAATACAATTCTCAACTAGGTAACCAATATAAAATGTTGTTGTTTTGAATAAAATGTCTACTTTTACATACTTTTCTTAGCTTCTTTAAAAGGGAAAAAAATATATTTCAGTTCTCTTGACAAGACTATTATTATTAGTTCAGATGTTTGAATGCATTTATTTTCAAAGAGCAATAAATGAATCTGATTCCTTAATATGGAATGCTTTCAATTCCTTTTTTCTCCCCATACTATCCACCTTTTCAAGATCTTATTATCAGGTATCCGAATAACCAATTACTTCATTTTTGGGGTTCATGGCAGCCCCCGTGTATCTTCTGAGACTTAAATTCAAGACCCAAATAGATTTAACGGGCCTTACAATAGTCAAGTTGGATCTCTCAATTCATTTTCTTTGTACATATTTTTATTAATCGCTGCTTCAATAATTGGAATGTTTTAAGATCAGAGCCGACTAAAAAGACGAAGAAAAAAGAAAACAGATAAAAAATAAAGAGACAAACAGTTTGGGAATATATGAAAAGTTTTTGTCTAAACCATCTCTCTCTCTCTCTCTCTCTCTCTCAAAATTCTAAAAAAGTCTGAGGCCTTAAACTTTTTGAAAACGTTCTGTGGTTGCTAGTTGCTGGACAGCATTCACATTGAACCAATACACAACAAGTCTCTTTATAATATATATACCCGTATATATGTATATATCTGAGGGTTTCAGAGTTTTCTCAGGCTGTTGCTCTTGCACCAAGTGATCAAGAAGGCTGTGAAGAAATGAAGAACAATCATCAGCAGAGAAACGGTGTCCGACAGTACCACAAATCTGAGCTTCCCCGGCTCCGGTGGACGCCAGAACTCCACCGCCACTTTGTTGAAGCTGTAGAAACCCTCGGTGGTCAAGATAGTAAGTTCATCAATTTCCTTTTATAAATAATCAAAATAGGGTTTTCAAATCAATAACTATATGTATACACAAACACTGCACTGTTCATATCAGTGGATATATATATTGCAGTCTCTAGCCTCAAAAAATCTGGTTATGAACAAGAATAGACTAAGAACAAAGAATTTTTACGGTAGTTCTTTCAGTTTTTGGATTTTCCTTAAGGGAAATGATAATTGTTCTTTCAGATGTTTGTATTTGATGCTGATTAAATAATTAAATTCTAGACAAATTATTTAAAATCCTCTGATCGTTGACTTGTTTCTTCCCTCGTCCTTCTAGCTAGCTTTTAGCTAGTTCCCTCTCTTGCATCTTCGTCCGACCTAATTAATTAAATACTAGTTGAAAATAATTAAAACGAAATTAAGAATTAATGCCAGAGCCATTATATTAACTTGCAAATCATAATAATATTAATTATATATAATCTCATAATTAAGGCCACATCACTTATATCTGTAGTTGACAGGAGTCGATCGCTCTGACCTCTATCTCTTTCCTCATTGAAACGGCAGAAGAAAATGTTATCAGCAACAAATTAAAGATGCGTTATATCATCATCAGTTAATTAATTGTTAATATTGCTAATAATTTTGATAATTACAACTAATAATTTTTTTTTTCTGTCTTATGCAGAGGCAACACCGAAGCGAATTTTGCAGATGATGCGTGTCAAAGGATTGAGGATTTCCCACGTTAAGAGCCATCTTCAGGTATGTAATAATGATTGATTATTAATTATCAGATTCTTTAATTTTCTTGGTCGCTTCTTTTCTTGAAATAGTAAAATATATTGCAACTTGGGATTTAAAGGACAAAGAGATCTTAAGATTTTATTGTGTCATGTGCTTTTCCCATTATGAGATTGTATACTTATCAAAGCACTGGTTTCTAGATATATTAAAAATTTGTCCCTTCTAAGGAATACCATTTAGGGAAAAAGGTCTTCTATCCTCACATGCCTACTTCCTTTAGGACATTAAAAGCCACAAGATAGTACATATATCCTATATTATTATTCCTAGCTTATTTGGATTTTTAATGTCGGTTGTTAGGTTTATTAGAAGTAATTAAAGAAATTAAATCAACATTTCAAGTTTCAAGTTATAATTAATATGGAAAAAAAATTCAATAGAGTTTTTTTCCTAATTGACACTTAATCCGTCTTGAATCCAGATTAGTCTCAATATTAAATAGGGTTTAACGTTTATGCTTTTGCTGCAGAAAATTTTTGTCTACCACACTCACATAAAATGAGTGGGTCCCATTATAAAGAGAATAGAGAGAAAATATCAATGGAACCACTCATTTTTATGTGAGTACGGCAGAAAAACTATTTCTGCAGCAAAAACATAAACGTTAAACCTTATAAAATATTCACCAAATGGTTTGTGACAGAAAAAGAAGAATCCTTTTTTGAAAATTGAGATGTAATTTTGGCGATATACTTCATGAAAATATATAATGGTAATTTTTTTTATAGACTGTAATTATTTGCATAAACAATTGTCACCATTAAGTCAAAATATATTTTGTGAAAGCCAAAAAAAAAAAAAAAAAAAAAAAAAAAAACCCTTTAGAAATTAAGCTCTAAAGCATTAACTTACTACTGTCTTAGAATAGATTCCTTAAATAATGAAACTTGAATCACCAAAACTTATCTTGTATATATACCTTAGGGCATATTTTTTATTTTTATTTTTAAAAAAAAAAAAAAACCATTAGGTAGCAAACAGACAAACGACATATATGGATAATGAAAACTTTCTCATTTCGTACTTTAGAATAAGGAAATAATACATACATATGCCCCTTTTTGAAATAAATTAAAGCGACGAGCTTTAGGCAGCAACTCTGTATCTTTTATTAATTGATCAAGTGGAATACTTATAGTACAGAGTAGAGTTTAGGTCAAACTAAACCTAGAATATCTCCTACAAGGAGTATTCGAAATTCAAATAAAAACATCATAATTGAATAATTCATAACAAAATAATTTAATAATCCTAATAATAATAATAATAAATAGGATAATTAATCTAACACTAATTAGGGTTAGCAGGAAAGCTAGAGTTTCGGCCATGATTGGCCAGTTAGGTTTTGACTTCTAACACTCCCCTTCTAGCTAGTGAATAGATGTTGATCATTCACAGCTTGCTTCTAAGACCTTCAAATTTGTCTTGGGCTAGTGATTTCATCATAATATCTGCAATTTGCTTTCCTGATGGAATGTATGACAAATAAATGATTTTAGCCTCCAATTTTTCTTGAATGAAATGTCTATCAATCTCCACATGCTTCATTTGGTCATGTTGGATATGATTGTTAGCAATTTTAGTTGTTGACATATTGTCACACCACGCTATAAGGGGTTCATCAATCTATGCTTTGATTCTGTTTAGGGGTTGTATAGTAGGATCTAAATTCCTTCACATACACCCAGAGACAATATTCTATACTCTGATTTTGCTGAGCTGCGTGAGACAAGTGGTTGTTTCTTGGTTCTCCATATTACAAGGTTCCCCGATACATAGGTGCATACAAAGAATTATTTGTATGTAGTGTATAATATATGTATATTTAGCATGGTTGTTCAACCAGAGAAGAATATTCGATACGATTGGATGTATCCACGCCGAAACAAATGACACTTTTCCACTTCTTATTTTAAAAAAGCTACCATGACAGACTTTTTAAGGGGGGGGGGTGGTTATCCACAATATATTATTGAAGAGATAACCAAAATACTTTATTGATGTTTTTTTTTTTTTTTCGCCGCGATTGAAATATATATATGTTCAGTAAGATCACACTATTTACAAGTTATGAATAGTGAAATCCTTTTTTTATTTAATTTCATAAGATATATACATAATACACCGTACGTGTTCATTTTTATTTTCTGACACAACTAAAGTTCAAGTATCAGTTAATAATGAGAGGAAAACCTCTATCAGATAAAGATCTCAATTGAAAAGATGTATGTATGTGGAAAAGACATATAATTATTATAGGTGAGATTGAACATGTGACCTCTCAATCATAAAAGAGTTTTCATACACTGTATATGTCATCAAGCATACACGCTACATTAAGGGTTTCTATTATGAGTGATGTCAAAACTATTAGTATACTTCCTCCCAAAATCCCCTAGATTTGGAATCGTATTCAACGATTTTCAATAGATGATTTTTAAATAAAAATTTGTTTTTTAACAAAATGATAGTTAATATATTATCTTTATTTTATTTTCTTACCTTCTATTATATTTATTTTAGATTCCATATCTATTGGAATATTTTTTTTAAAAATGATAATAAATTAAATCAGAACAGAGAGCTCATCAAACCAGTTCCCTTTCCCATTTTCCAGCTATAGTTTAATATTGGCCCAAATACCAATAGATTGTAGTGATTGGTGAATAGCACGGTGCTCATCACTATGATAAGAATCGAGACGTTTGTTTAATGTTTCCTCCCATTAGATTTCGTTATTGTTTAATGTTACGTTGGCCCAATACCAATAGATATACACAAACTTCTATAAAATGTAGAGGCGTTATGATCATCACTTATACGCACGCACTCTATATAATTCTCTTCCTTTTAATTATTTTATCTTCTTCAATGGAAATTGAAGTTATTTTAATCATCATGAGAATGACTATAATATAAAATAATATTAACTAGCAAGCAAGATCTTCAGTGTGATTAATTATATATAGTTTTTTTATTTTTTATTGTGATTAGATGTACAGAAACATGAAGGGGAATTCCATTATGTCACAAGTTCATCATCATCATCATAATCATCAAGCACATAAAGGAAAAGCTCATCAAGCTCGTGCTAATAATGATCTTCATATCTGCTGCATTTGCTTATCCCAAAGGTATATAATCATGATTAATTTGTTCTCTTCTTTCATAAACTATTTAATAATAATCATTTCAATGTAAATCTGTCTCAAACTTCGCATCTATGTCTGAACTAATTACTGCTGAAGATATATATCATGATGACACATATTTAAAAGCATATCAAATATGCAAAGTCTGATTCAATCAAGATTTCTCGTTTCTTGATTCATTTTGTCTGTTTGTCTCTTTCCATCGAATTATATTTAATCATATGTGCTTGTTCATACATATACCATTGTAGCAATGCATTTCCTTCAATCCTTAATATAAGATTTTGTTCATAGTATAATTTTCACCACAAATGAGATATTATATTAATGACAGGACGTAGTGTGTGTGAGTATATACATAGAGCTATATGAAGTTGTATTATTCAGTGAGTCATGAATAGTGTGGCTTTTAACTTCGAACTTCATTAAACTGTTATAAAAAAACTATTAAAAAGCTGCACTAAAAGTCATGCTATATAATTTACAGTCATGAGTAATGATATGACAGTTATATTTATAATTTTTGCCCATATTATGTATATAACAATAGTGTGAAGAGAGAACTGCATCCGTTGGGTATCAAAGGGCTTTCGCAAAGCAGTGAAGAATTTTACTATGATCTCAATCAGGTACCTCTCTCTCTCTATATATATATATATGTGTGTGCGCGCGCGCGGTCGCATTGGCAGACATGACTACTCTTTTTCTCTATTAAAAAAGTTTGGATGAGTTAGGTCCGGTTTAAAATGACTCACTAGATATCAATCTATACTTTTTGTAGTGTATAGTAATCAATTGGGTCAACTTTTTTTTTTTTTTTTTTTTTTTTTTTTTTTAAGGAGATGTTGCTGTATTAATTTCCACAAAATAAAATATATTGAATAATATTGAGTTAATGTTTAATTTTGCCCCAGAAGTTTTGCGTAGAAACCATGGGTATTTGGAAGTTTTTTTTTTTTTTTTTTTTTTTTTTTGGGATCAATTTTGTCCCGAAAAAATTAAAACTAGAGCAAATTCGCTCTAAGAATTAAAAAAATTAACAGTAACCATTCAAATCTTTTTAATAGTCAACATTACTCATTTTTTAATACTTCTGGAGCAAAATTAATCTAAACTTCTAAATAATATCTACAGTTCCCATACGAAAGTTTTGGGATAGAATTATACCTTAACCCAATAATATTTTATTTCATCAAAAATCTCCTGAAAATATTCTTATATGCTTTTCATTAACAGGAGCCTTATACAACGACAAGTACAGATAATGGTGGGACTGCTCCATTTGGTGACCATTCATTCTCTTTTGATCACAAACATCTGCTTCCAGTAAACAACATGCACAGTGTGCAAGAAGAAGAAGATGGCCATGGCGATGGTGATGACGAAAACGAAGAAGAACAAGTCGTTCATGACTGTACTAGTTCAACACAGTCTCTTGGAGGGAATAATCACATAAACTTAGACCTAACTATTTGAATCTCTTTGTACTGTCTCATATGTATTAGCTTGAGCAGTCACAGTATATTAGTTAATTAGTTACCCATTATTTTCTGTTTGTATTTAATTTAATTATAATATAAGCATCTCCGAAATTAATTAGCCACTTAATTAAATATGTTACTGGTATTCATTGTTGTTAATCAAGGCCTTCATTAACTACTCTTGATTGTAAGAAACATTAGTTAATACGTCACAAGTCACAACATGAAACACGTAAATGGGTTCATTATATTTTTGCCTAACGAGATTTTGTTGGAAAAAGCTTACTTTCACACACAAGCACATAGAGATTAGCATTTGATTATAGAAAAACTTTAAAAAGGTTTTAAAAAACAGTAGTTTTCTAGAACTTTGATTTACAAATAGTACAGTCTTTGAAACTTCTAATGCCAATCACTTTATCCCCAACACTCAAATCTCAATGAATCAGCTGGTAGTTTTTTTTTTTTTTTTTAATTGGTTATGGCTTAAAAGTTTTAATGACTGAGATATAAAACTTTTGAAAGTTCTGAGATACTACCTCCGGTCTTAATTATAGGAACATTTTTATAATGCAATTTACACTAAAAAAAGTGTTCCTATAATTAGGACCAGAGGAAAAAACAGAATTAAAAACAGGCTTGATCAGCGAGTTAGGACTGATCAGGAACGACAGCATGGGTGCCTGATTTTGTGAAGGAGAACAGAAGATTTAGGCCCATTTGGTTATCCCATGATCAAACAACAGCTCTCTATGTCTCAAGATCTAGTTTGACTGAAAACGCAGGAGGCGGTTGGGTCCACCATCACCACCACCACGACTTCTTCCTCCTCCTCCGAGTCTGACGTGGAGACCCAGTTGAGTATTCTTCATAGGTTTTGCTTAGGTGGTTGATCATGGAACTTTGGGTTCAGCTTTGAATTTACATTGAGTCTTGATAAATTGGTTAGTAATTCTCTGTTTTTGCATAAAGGATGAGTTTGAACTCTGGCTGGATGATTAATTACAAGTAATCTTGATAAATTGTTTGTGGAAAATTGATGCTAGACCCGCTTGGTAATGGACACAGTAATACTGAGTTGAAGTTGCATTTTTATGCTGCTTATGATTCTCTTGGATCTTCAAATCTGTCTTTTTTGGTGGTTTTGTGGTTTCCAAATAATTAAGAGCTAAAGATTAGCGAGAGTTGTGGTGTGGACTGAAGACAGACCAGAAGCTCGCAATGCAAGGAGAGCCTATACTAGTAAATTTTGTTCTCTTCTTCACGAATTGAAGACACACAATAAGCGCTCGCAAAGGGTAAGTTCGTCTTCTTCTATGTTTTCTTCATCCGCCAGAAAATGGTTCCCACCAAAATTGGTGGGAACCCATTTTCCCATTTGTAGGGGAAAATTCCTCCTCCGCTGGAAAATATTTTACCAAGAAAATGCAAACCAAATAGTCACCTTTGATGGAAAATACCCATTTTCCTTTTCCTTCCCCCAATTTTCTTCGATCCAAATGGGGCCTAGATGTTTCGAATTTCTTCCTTCTGTAACCACTTTTCTAGGCTTGGAATATTGCTGATCTAATGGTTTATGTAATGATTGAAATTAACATTTTACGCATAGTTCATGATATTTCAAATTTGAGGTTAGGGTTTGATGAGTATAGATAGAATATGATGTTTTCACTTACTCCCTCTCGTCCAATTTTTAAAATACGAGTAAACGAATGAATCACGTAAATGAAAATAAGTGTGTAAAAATATGTTCTAATTATTTTTTTCTTAAAAAAAAATACCCTTATTTTTGGACAGATACAAGTGAATGAGAGAGAAAATGAGTAAAAAGGGATTTTAGAGATATATAATTAAATAATTAATGTTGTAATATACCCCGCCGCTAAAATGGGAAAAACTGTTTAAAATTTCATACATCCTTTATGTATATCTTACTAATAGGACTAGGTCATTTCCAAAAGATATACCTTCTATGGGCCTGTTTGGATTGGCGGTAGGAGCGATGGCTTAAAAACTATCTGACTATAAAAAAAAGCTTGGTAGGAAAAAATTCAGGTTATAGATAATGATTTGTGTTTGGATTGATGGTGGTAGAAGTGGCGAGGTCCACGTCAAAAAGCTGAGAGCATTATAGAAAAAACTGGATTCTGGAGCTTTTTCCTTAACTAGCTTTTTGAGCTTTTTTGACTTAAAGTTAAGCCAACACTCTGGGCAATCGAAATAGGCTTTTTTCTCACTGAGTCGGTGGCTTAAAAACTACTGAAATTTTTACATCTTAACGCTGAAAAATAAGCTACTCCAAACAGGCCCTATAAACCGGAGATACTGCACTTGTATTGAAACGAGGTTTGATGATAAGGTTGAATTGAGATTTAATCGGTTTTTTTTTCTTTTATAGCTAAGTATAGATATCTTTTTATTGGAGACAATAACCGTATTTGAGACACTATCAGACATTCAATATGGGCACATCTTCCTAATCGATTTAGTTTTGAGTGTAATAATTGATTTTAAAAGTGAGTATATTGAAGGTTTGAATCGTAAATTGACAAATTGGAGATTTTGATAGATTTGAGAAATGCGATGGTAATTAATGACAATTACGTAGATTATATAGGTGGAATTATTGAATTGGGTAGACCGAGATGTTGATCAATAAACCTTCATTTTTTTGTTTCAGAATTCTTGAATCCAAGGTTTTATGCTCAATCTTTTTTGGAATTTTGTTATGATGAGTTGTGATATCAATTACGTAGATTGATCTTGGGCCAAGGAATTTGCGATGTGAGCCACTCTCTTCTATTCCCTAATCGATCAAACATTTTCAATGTTGAACCTATGAGCTCTGATCACCACATGCTCTATGTTCATTGTATCCCGAGCACTAAGAGGAGAAAGAGGACTTTCAGATTTGAAGCATCATGGTCCAGCCATCCCAACTTCAGGAGGTTAGTTGATAGTTGGTGGAAGGCCTCAAGTAGTGATAATTCTTCTGTCATAAATGACTTTGTATGTAGGCTGATGAGGTGTAAGGATGGGCTTGTAGAGTGGAGTAAGAAGGAGTTTCCTAATAATGCGAGGTTAATTGTGGAATTGAAGGATCGCCTGGCCTCCATGACTAAGGAGGGGCCAAATACCAATAATGTGAAGGCTATTGGTGATGTTAAGGTAGCCATTGAACGCCATCGGAAATTGAGGAGAGATTCGTCGGCGATCTAGGGTGAGTTGGTCGTCGGAGGGAGATAGGAATACTCGCTTCTTTCACCTGTCTACTATAAAAAGAAGGCAAAAGAATAGTATTCTTTGTCTTAAGGATGATTTGGGGAGCTGGTTAATGGAGAGCCATGAGATTGTTGGAAATATTTCTAATTTTTTCAATCAGTTATTCTCCTCCTCGGGTTCTTCATGCTTGGAATTTGTCTTGGGTTTCATTGAGAGTAAGATTTCAGATGAGATGAACCAACGACTTATGTTGCCTTTTACGAAAGAGGAGATAAAAGCCGCTGCTTTCAGCCTTGGTAGTACCAAAGCACCTGGCCCGGACGGTTTCTCTGGTATGTTTTATCACAATTCTTGGTCGGTGATTGGTGATTCCATTTGTCTGTTAGTTCAGGAATTCTTTGATGGTAAGATTGAATTAGACATGATTAATGATACTAACATTACTTTAATTCCTAAAGTTGACAGGCCTGAGCATATTTCACAATTCCGGCCCATAGGATTGTGTAATTTTTCTTACAAAATCATTTCTAAGCTTATGGCTAACAGGATGAGGCCCCTCCTCGATGGCTGTATATCTCAAAATCAAAGTGCATTTGTGCCTGGTAGATGCATTCATGATAACATTATCATAGCTCATGAGGTATACCATTATTTGAGAAGAAAGAAGGATGTTGGGAAGTATGAATTTGCGCTGAAAATAGATATGAGCAAGGCATATGATCGGGTGGAATGGGATTTTCTGGAGATGACTCTTCTTCGGTTTGGTTTTTGTGCCAATTGGGTCTCTTTGATTATGAAGTGTGTGAGATCTGTTAAAATGAATATCTGTGTCTCGGGAGAGTCAGTTTGTTCCTTATCTCCTACTAGAGGGCTGCGCCAGGGAGATCCACTATCTCCGTATCGGTTCATTTTAGTTGCGAAAGTTCTTTCATGTATGATTAGCAAGAGTGAAGAGACAAAGAGGCTTTCTGGAATTAAATTGAGCCTGAGTTGCCCGGTCTGACTCATAGTTTTTTTGCGGATGATGCTTTGTTCTATATGAGTGCATCTAGAGGTCAATGTAGTTACTTGGCCTATCTCTTGCGCCAATACTGCTCGGCTTCTGGTCAGATGATTAACCTGGATAAATCATGTATTTTTTTTCTCTGCTAATACACCGGAGGAGGTTAGATCTGCTATTGGCAGCATTCTTGATATCCCGGCATCAGGGGATCCTGGAAAGTACCTTGGTATTCCGAGTATATGGGGTAAGACGAAACAGCAAGCCTTAGCATACATTCAAGAGCGTGTAACGAGTAAGATACAAGGTTAGGGCCACTCCTTTCTCTCCTATGCTGGGAGGGAAGTAATGATTAAGGCTGTAATTAATGCAATCCTTATTTACCCGATGAATTGCTTTAAGTTCCCCCTCAAGACGTGTAGAGAGATTCATGGTTTGATTGCTAATTTCTGGTGGGATGGGAATGCCTTTGGTAACAAAACTCATTGGAAGGCTTGGGACTTGCTAACGAGAAGGAAGAATCGAGGTGGAATGGGTTTCAAAGACCTGATTATTATGAATGAGGCACTGTTGGCAAAAACGGCTTGGCGGCTTATGTCTAGGCCTAATGAATTATGGGCACGAGTTCTTAAGAGTGTATACTTCCCAGAGAACGAGTTTCTTGATGTGGATAAAGGACCTAAAGCTTCCTGGTGTTGGTCAAGCACTGTGGATGGAAGGGAATTTTTGAGGACGGATTTAAGATGGGATCTGGGTTCTGGTCGAAATATCCGTATTTGGGGGGACAATTGGGTTCCGGGAGTTGTTTTCCCAGAAAAACCTCCTGAATGTGATGACCCCTTTGTCACTAATGGGAGAGTTTCAGACTTAATTGTTAATGGATTATGGAATCTTGCTCCAATTGCTCAATTCTTGCCAGATGAGGTTAAGAGTGCTATTCTTGCTATGGCTATCCCCAATAATGGGCTTGAAGATAAATTGGTGTGGACCTTTGCCCATAAGGGCGAGTATTTGGTGAAATTGGGCTACCTTAGTAGGAAAGAAAAGCCTCTTGTGGATGTTAACAAGGTCGGCCCCGTCATCGGCTTTGCCCTCTCAAGGTGGAATTTTATTTGGAAGGTGAATGCTACTCCTCGGGTTCAACACTTCATGTGGCGCATTCTTAATAATGCACTGGCCACTAATGCTGCCTTGTATAGAAGGAAACGCTCCCAAGTCAACACCTGCCTTATTTGTAAGGAGGCCGAGGAGACTGTTGAGCATCTCTTTTTTCTGTGCCCTTGGACCCGGTGCGCATGGTTCGGCTGTAGCCTTGGCGGTCATTTTGATCCCACTAATATTACTAATTTTAATGTTTGGTGGCTTCAAATTTCAGGTTTGGATCTACTTAACCCTCAGGACATTTCCCTTGTGTGTTGGATGCTATGGTTTATTTGGAAACAGAGGAATGATTTCATCTTTAATCATATTATTCCTAACCCTCTTGTTGTGGTGGAATTGGCTAAGAGACATAATGCTGAGTTTTGGGGTAATTTGGAGCGTTCCAAGGCGGAGAAAGGAATGGTGAATAGGCGTACCCCGGTGTACGCTAGCTGGTCTCCTCCTGACCCAGGAATAGTTAAGATAAATACCGATGGAGCCTTTAGTTCTGAGAAGGTTCCAGCTGCTATCGGTATAGTTTGCGGGGGACCGGGTCCGGTTCATTTAATTGGGGGTATGTTGATAAGGTTAAGTCCATTTCAGCATTCATGACTGAGGCTCTTGCGTTGAAAAGGGCTATACTGTTAGCTAAGGATTTGGGGCTTGTTAAAGCTATTTTTGAAACCGATTGCTTACATCGCCGATTTCTGTTTAGATGCTAAGTCTCCGCATTTATGTGAATGGCGGAGTAGGAGCATTGTGCATGATATTATTCGTCTTCTGGCTGATGAGGTTGGGTTTCTTTTATCTTTTATCCCCAGACGGGGTAATCGAGTTGCTGACTTAATTGCAGCAAATGCTTATAAGAAGGTGTGCCCGGTCGGGTGGGTTTTGCAACCATCATCTTCTTTGTCTTCTCTTCTAACCTTGGATTCTAAGGAGGCTAATATTGCTGTGGCTGATGATCCTCTTCCCTTTGTGTGATTGAGGGGATGTCTAGTTATCCTGTTTGTTTTTGTGCTTCCAGCATATTGTTGTTCCTTTTGGCTTGTCTCTGTTTCATTTTCTCGTTTCTGGTTGCTCTATTTGGATTGTATTTCCTATTACTTTGTATTGCTTGTTTTATGTACTGGTGTCATTTCTATTGGTAATATATGCAGTTATCCTTGAACAAAAGAAATTGGCTCTTGATCACTCAAAGGGTTTTTTTTTCTTCTCTCTCTCTCTCTCTCTCTCTCTCTCTTTTTGGTCAGCTAAGGAGAAAAGGTAACAACATTAATTTATTGTTCCGTCTTGGACCTTTTCTTTTACCTTTTTTTGGGAATGACTTAGACTTGATTAAACTGTGCTGAAGCCGCTACAAATCTTTATAGGTCAGTTCTTGGAGGTTCATGTGTCATACAATCTTGTCAATAAATGGACGTTTGGTTGTGAAAATTTCAGCAGAGGTCTCTATATTTTCCTTAGGCATGTAGAAGCACCAAGCAATAATAATGCTTTTTGCAAAAACGAGAAAGAGGCACGTAGTCACATACGCTAATAGTCTTTGTGATCTAGAGCTATGTATGCCCCTTTATAAATTATAAATAGGAGATTATAGGCTCAATACCATTTATAACTTTATAACGTTAAAAGCATAGATATTCTTTTATTTGAGGCAATTATATTCAAGCCATTAACAGCACTTAATGTTTCTTGGTAGAGATTCGAACTTTAGATTTTACATTGTGAAAAACTAACCCTTTTGTTAGACCCAACGCCGTTGGTTCAATTTTTATTTTTATTTTTAGAAAGTTATGTCCTCCCTCATTCCTTAGCCTGTTGCGGGCTGGGTTGGGTAAAATCAGCCCATTTTCTTGGCAGGCTAGCCCACCCAAAATTCAGGCCATCTGGCCCGTATTCTCAGCCCAGTCAAATCAAAGAGGTAAAATGTCAAGGAAGATCAAATTTCAAATGTAACATTATCCAGCCAATGAGAGTTGGCATAGATGGTAAGAGATCCAGGATTAGGCCTAAATGGTCGTGGGTTCGATCCCCTCTGCCGTCGCTGGGACTCCTTTGGAAGGCGATCTCGTAAGTCCCCAGTAAGTGCTCATAGAGCCGGGGGCCGTCGGCCTTGATGGGGACCGATGTCGAACCCCTCTAAAAAATTTTAGTATTAAAAAAAAAAAAAAAAAAAAAAAAAAAAACTGTAACATTATCCGATATCTCATTCTGCTGCAATTGAAATGGGAAGTTGCAAGAAGAAGTTCAAGCTCAGAAAAGAAAGCATAAACAGATTTATCAGAAATCTGGAAAAATTAATATCAATTCAACATTGATATAAAGAAGTACAAAGGACTCAAAGTAATCTTTCATTAAATCATATCCAACAAAAACATCACACCCATCTTTCCAGAAACCAAATTGATCACACAGACAATTGAAGATGAAGAGGAATAGCCATCAATATGAACTATTAAGAATTACACTAATCAGAGGCATGTAAATTTCCCTACAATATTCAATCCCTACCATTTAGTGAAGCATGAGATCTATTTCCATCACCAGTTACAGGCTTAACTGGTTCCAAGCTGGATTGGGTCTTTCAATCTAATCTTTTTGGATGCTTGAATAGCCTTTGGTTCAGTTTTGAGGAAAGTGTTCCTCAAATATTGAGCATCTATATATATAATAATATAAGGTCGGTTAGGAACTTTACCTGAAGCCAGCCATTTGCACCTTCATACTCAATGGTTGACCGTCTTTCTCTAATTGATATCTATGTTTTGGAAACCCAATTTGAACTCTGAATTTGCAGAATTTGCTTTGTATTCGGTAATTCATCTGAAAGTTGCCAATCATTTTTCTTTTAATCATAATTTAAAATAGGGTGAAGGTGCAAATTTAGTAGCAATAAGCACCCAACAGAATTATTTAAAAACAGAAAAATGTCAACTTTGCTGATTGAAGCTAACATCCTTTTTATTCCCCCAGAAGCTAACTAAGTAGAGCCCATTTGGTGGCTAGTTGGAAGATTTGACTTTGACGTGGCATGCATTCTTCTCTCTATCTCTACCCCTCTCACTCTCTCCCCTCATGCTCCTCAAATTCCCCCTCGAATCCACATTCCCAGCTCATCAAGATGAGTAGGGATGCTCATCCCCAAATGAAAACCTCTTCTTTTTCAAGAAAAAAAAATACTAAAATTTAATTAGTTTGAGATGTTGGGTGTTGAAAAAAAATATTTCAAATATTAAGTTCTATTAGAAAAATATTTCAGGATATAAGGAAAAATAATTTTAATGCAGGATTAAAAATTATGAAAAATTAATTTAATTTAAATTACCAGATAACAAAAAATACTTTAGGCTGCATCATACAATTTAACTTAAATAAATAAATTAAAAATTAAAAAAAAAATGGCCGTCACCTTAAAATTGGGGATCAACATGCCCGGTTTATATATAGATGCGATGAGGAGGGCAAGCGGAGCCATCCTCTCTATCCCTCTACTCTCTCTCCTTATGGTTCGTCCGGTCCTCCATCTCCAACGGCCTCCTCTCTCTCCACCCCTTTCACTCTCTCTTCTCATGGCTACTCTGTCCTCCCTCCCCCATGGTACAAAAAAATGAAGTGGTGACACAGATCAGACGGCAGTGGTTCAAGGCAGCAGTTTGACGATGAAATGCGGTGGAAGAGAAGATCGACAGAGAACAAACAAACAAAAACTTAGAGCTCGAGGAATTGGATAGTTTTACAGTGTACGAAGGATCCAACAATATTGATGGCAAATTTAACGTTTCATTTTATTGAAAAGTTCAGCGACGGTGGTTGAGAGTTTGAGATTAGAATCTTCAACTTGTTGTCAAAGCTCGAAGACGATGTATATAGGATTGCAGGTGTTGACGATGGCGACGATACCAGAGTTCTGAGCTCGAAAGCACTTGGCCGGGCTGGCTGGCTGTCTGTTTGGGAACGATGAACCAAGTGAGGTGAGGTGGGGGCAATAATTTAAAAAAGAGACAAGAAAGAGAAACATGTTGGCTGGCACATGACAAGTCATGGGACCCACAAAACAAAAGGAAACAGGCGTCGGATACAGTTAAAGGGGATTGTGAAATTATTTCATAACTTCTTTTGTAACGTAAATGTTAGTTACTAAATTTACACCTTTATTCTTTAATCATTAATATATGATATATTTAGGGAGTTAATATTAATTCTAAATATAAGACATTTTTCATTTTTTTTTTTTTTTTTTCTAAATTTACTTAATCAAGATTGAAAACAATCCATTTGGATGTGAATGAAGAAAAATTGGGAGAAATTGTTATGTATCACTCTTCCTACTTAGATGGGTGAAAGAAAGCAGTGAGAAAAGAAAATGAGCAGATATTTTATTATTAAAAACCCTTACCTCTATATTAAAATAATTATATTTATGGCTTGAGCTCAAATGGTCTTGAGGATCTGAGTTTGAGTACTGGTCTGGTCCTATAAAAAACTCATTGAATTTAAAATTAAATTAAATATCAAACAACAGAATTATTTTTAATATTAAAATCATCATATAATTTAAAATGATAACCATAAATTTTAAACCCAGATAAATTAACAAAAACTGTTTTTTTAAAGTAAAAAAATAAAAATTTGACAATTTTTCAAAATTAAATATAATAGAAGCAAATACATAAACTATACATTATTTAACACTATTAATAACTAATAAAAACCTTATATAAAAATGGAAGACATGTGAAGCAATAATTTAACATCATATACTCAATTATTTGGTTGTTTGTATAATTTTTTTAATATGTTATTCTTTCTTTTTTTATTTTGTTAATTCATCAAGTTCGTTATAATTTCTTAAATTTAATATCTTATTTTTTTATTCAAAAGGAGAAGTAATTTAATTCATATGTTTATATGTGTGTGTGTTTTTATGGTCAATTAATTAAATATCCATGCACGCAACTACTATTTTTTTCTTTTTTTATGAGATTGAAAACACTCCCTCTGGTCCTAATTATAATACCAAATTAACTTTTTTTTAGAAAGACTAAGAAAGCTAATTAAATTACTTTAGAGTATTTTTTCTCCAAACTAATTAGTTTGACTAATAAACAAAAATAGAATCTAAGTATATACAACATATGTATGATTAAGTAATTTATTTAAATTTATTAATATCTCCCAAAAAAGTCAATCCAGTTTTATAATTAGAATGAAAGGGAGTAACTTGTTTGATTCTGTTTTTAAGAAGCATTTTTTTGTCTTTAGAATGAAAAGTAAAATAAAAATGATATTTTCTTGAACAATAAGTTACTTTTACGTACAATCAGTGCTAATATTGGCATGTTTTAGACGATGAAAGAAATAAAATAATAGATTAGTCCTTCTTAAGTTATTTTTTAACACAAAAAATATTTTTAGAAATTTGACTATGAAGGCATCCTGTGAATTCGAACTAGTGACATTACAAGTGAGAGCAATGTGCCATGTCTCGTAGGCACAAGTTGATAGAATTCAATGTTTTCTTGTTCTTGTTTTTTTTTTTTTTTTTTTTTAAACCCTCACATGTAACCACTATGTCACTTCAAAAACATATTTTTTTAAACAACTATCTAAACAGATTATTTTATTTTTTTATTTACAGAACTTATTTTAAAAATTATTTTAAAAAATAGAAAATAGAAATAAACAAAATTGTTTGTTTGTCTTTGCAGGCTTAAAAGTTGACCTTTGACGAGAAGCAACCATGACAGTATATTTTGTAATGAGAGTATATATAAAATAAACATTTTAGTACATGAATATTTAAAATATGAATTAGCCCCTTATATCTTTAATATATGAGTTAGTTGACTAATTTAAATAGATTACGTCCCTAGACCAACTTTATGTTGGTCACATTTGTCCACTTCTTGTCTTTCCTACTTTTATTTTTTTCACTAAGCTAAGTACAGGTATCCTCCTATTGGAGGGAATCCTACTCGAGGCCCTGTCAATACTAAATGTAGCGATATCTTCTAGTGGGTATATGAATCTTAGTTTATCACGTTGTGAGGAACTAGTCCTTTCCGCGAATCCAGATTCCATGCTCATCCAAAAGATAAGTATGTAGTGCTCATCCCCAGATAAAAGGGGCTTTTTTTATTTTTCATTTTTGAAAAAAATACCCCATGCACTAAAAATTAATTAACTTAAGATAATGGGTGTTGAAAAAAAATATTTCTGATATTAGGTACTCCCTCTGGTCCTTATTATAAGGCACCAACTGACAATTCTCACAAACCAATAAAAACAGTTAAAGTCAATAAAGTTAGCCTACAATTTGAGTAACTTTTAATACTACCCCTACTAATTGCATTAAACTTTGATATTATATTATTACTCTCACTCACTACCTTTATTTATTAGGGGCATACATGGAAGAGAATAATTAATGCTCATTGGAAACAAGCAAGTGCCTTATAAAAAAGACCAAATAAACTTGTTAGTTGGTACCTTGTAATAAGAACCAGAGGAAATATTACTAAAAAAATATTTTAGGGTAATAGTGTTGCAAGAAAAATATTTTTTAATCCAGTACAAGAAATTAATTAATTTAAAATATTGAGTGCAAAAAATATTTACAATTTAATCTAAATAAATAAAGGTCCCCACCCAAAATTAGAAGGATGAACACTATGTACCTATCTTTTAGATAAGCATGGAATGTCAACCCCTCGAGTTGGAGACTGCCCGTTGGTTTCGTCCTTCCTACTTATTTCCCACAATCGGCTGTAAGTGGAGAAATAGAGAAGCCCAAAAAATGGCGTTAGAAACGGAGAGCAAGAAGCATCATGTTCTGGTTCACAGTTGTTGCCATGGCGCTTGGTGGTGGTACAAGCTCAAGCCACGGCTCATCGGCCATCATGTCTCGGTGGTGGACATGGCTATTCGTGGAGAATCTTTCAGATAACTCTTCAATATCTAAGTAAGCAAAACGATGAAAGGTTTCATCTTTTCCTACATCGCGTGGTACGATACGCTTCCGCGTTTCTAATCAGTGTCCTACAATTGGCATCAGAGCCAATAGCGATGAGGAAAAGAACCGAGTTTTGAAATTTCATGTGATTATTTTCGAAAATTATTTTTAAAAAGATGGCATGTTTCTATATTTGTTATTTGTTTCATAGTAGTTATCGTTTATAAATCATATGAATACTTTAATCCATGGTTAGATTCTCTCGTGTAATTCTTGATTTGTAACAAGGAGGCTAATCCCATATGATTAGGTTTCCTCCTTGCTGTTTTATGATTTCTTTTCGAATTTCTATGTATTTTTCGAATTCGTAAAAGTTGGAGATCAAGAAACGCGAAGAATATGAGCAAACAACACCGTACGACACTTTTCGTGGACTTCTAGATCTCGGATTTGGACAAACCATATATGGATGGAAAGAGGACGAAAAGACAAACAACGTAGCGGTCGGAACACCGCCAAAAGACAATCCACGCGCCGCCACAAGTGGCTGCGCATGGCCGTCACGCGCCGGCAAACGGCCGGCGCGTGAGGGCGCGTGGGCCACCCTTTTGGGGTGGTTCCGACGGCCGTTTGATCGTCTCCCCGTGCCGGTGCTTCCCCTGGAGTTTCGTGCTGAGATGACTTCGGCTGCTTGCGTGGCAGAGGCAAAGGCTAGGGTTCCTCTTTTGTGTCCTAGGGCTTCTAGCCAAGGATTGGGTTTTTGGGCTTTTGGGCTCATAGACACCCTGAAGGGGCTTCAGATAAATCCTATGGGCGGGACAAAAGAGAAATTTCAAAGTCGTAAAATTTTTTAAATTTTTTTGAGGAAAACCATAGATTAAAGTTATTTGCTTAATTAATTTAATGCTTTTATTGGATTGTATGAATTATATGTACGATTAACGTGATGTTTGAAATAACATGCCATATAGAATAGGAAGATGCCATATTGTTGCATAATCACATGTCATAAATGCATGATAACTATTATGTTTTTCAATCGACTAGTGTGATAGTTATTATGAGAGATTATTTAGGTTATCCAGATAAATAATCTAACAAATTTCCCAAGAGAATTGTATTTTTGAGAATATCTTGTGGGTTATTTAAAATGATCATGTGAAGCTCATTTACGCCAATCATGACTAGATTTTAAAGTACCTAATGATTTCAATTAAGATTTTGATCTCCTGAGAATACTCTAAAATGAACAAGTTCTTGGAAATTAAAAAATTCTAAACTTAAAATATTGAATGGGTGAAGGTTTTAAATTAAGCTTTTAATTTTAAAACCTACGGGCCCCATTGTGGGTTTATTAGTGAAATGGTTGTCACTGAAGCCCCATCGGATAAGGATGATCGGATTTCGCTAGATTAAACCCTAATATTTTCAAAATTTTAGTAAAGTTTTGTACGGCCCATCGTCGGCAACACTTGGATACTAAAGATAATTTTGAAAGTAAACAATGGTTAAATACATTCAACTTTGGTAAAATTGTTAACCCTCCCATCGAGGCTCGCAATGGAACCGAAGGCCCAAATTAACAATATTAGTTTTACAAGAATCTTGCCCATCGTAAGTCTTGTAAAATAACTAATGGATTGTTAAACAATGAACGAATAGTAGTTATTAGAATCTACTAGCGATATTTGTTTGTTGTTAATTTTAAAGTTTGAAATTAGTGTGTTTTTCCTTATTTTCAGAAAAATGTCTTCATTCAATCCTTTAGCTACAATCTTGAGCCAAAAACCTATGGATGGTACAAATTACAAACAATGGAGAACCAATTTAGATATTGTTCTTCAATATGAAAAGCTCAACTTTGTTCTCACTACCCCTATGCCGTGGCACTGCTGCGAGATGCGTCGATGAAATTCGGATTCGTTTTTCGGCGGGAGAAGGATAGATGGGAGAAGGCGAACGTGTCGGTTCATTGCTACATTTTGGCCGATCTCGCCGGTCACCTTCGGGAGCAAATGAACATAATTCAGAGTGGAGCAACAATGCTCCAGACTCTTGATGCCATGTTTGCTACACCTAGCAGTTCTGCTAGGCAAAATGCGCTGAGTTCAGTCACCAAGACAGTCATGTCTAGAGGAAGTGTGCGGGATCATTGTCTAACAATGATAGCAAACTTCAAGAAGGTGATGACCATGGTATCAAGTTTGAACAAGAAGTAAAAGTTGACCTTCTCTTATAATCACTACCCGAATACTTCAACCAATTCAAGATGAATTATAATATGAACAAAATGAATCTTGACCTCACTCAACTAATGCACGAGCTTGAGAGTTGAGCGGACTCTAGTCAAGCAAGGAAGTACATTGTTTGTTAGTGAAAGTTCTGTGAAACCTAAGGGGAAACCCAAGGAAAAGAACAAGAACAAGAAAAAGAAGAAATCAGTACTCAGTTGCCAAAACAGTTGCAATGAAGCGGCCAAAAGGCAAGTGCTTCAAGTGCGGACAAAAGGGGCATTGAAAGAAAGATTGCCCACAAATGAATAAACCAAGTATGGGTAATTTAAATGTGATTGAGGCTTGTTTAGTGGAGAATCACGATGACAAATGGATCGTTGATTCGGGAGCCACTAACCATGTTTGTTACTCTTTGCGGTGGTTCAAACATAGCTTGCCGGTGAGTAAAGGACAACGAGATTTGAAGCTTGGAACAGGCAGCTTGTGTCTACACTAGCAGATTGGGACAAGTTGTTTTATCTTTTAATAATTATAGAACTTTGGTTTTAGAAGACTGTTTATTTATTCCAGATTTTAAGAGGAATTTAATTTCGTTAGTTGTTTAGATAAACATGGTTTGACAGTTCAGTTTGATTCCTCAGTTTCAATAAGAAGTTCATCTTCTTTTATTTGTTCTGGTGTAAAGTTTAATGGTCTTTATTTCCTTAGTCCTATTCCCTGTGAAGTTAATCATGTTGAATTAAAAAATGTTGAGCATATCAATTCGTCAAAGAAAATAAAAATTTTCAATGAAACTTATCTTTGGCATTTGAGATTGGGTCATATTAACTCTAACAGGATCCAAGGTTTGGTCAAAAGTGGGATTTTAAAATCCCGAACTTTGAACCGATACCGGTGTGTGAATCCTTTGTTTAGAGGGTAAAATGACAAGAGATCTTTCAAGGCCAAGGGAAAACGTGCCACACTTCATTTGGAATTGGTACATACGATGTATGTGGACCAATAAATGTCCAAGCCGAGGCGGGTATCGATATTTCATCACATTTACCGATGATTACTCTAGATTTGGACATGTGTACACGATGCGTCACAAGTCCGAAGCTTTTGGAAAATTCCAAGAGTTCAAGGTGAGGCGAGTAAAAGCACTAGGTGTTCAAATTAAGACTCTTCGATCCGATCGAGGGGGTGAATACCTATCGGAGAGTTCGGGTCTTACCCGACCAAAGAGGGGATAGTTTCACAATTATCTTCTCCGGGGACACCCTAGCGAGAATGGAGTTCTTTGAAAGGAGAAATAGAACCCTTTTAGAAATGACAAGATCTATGCTCGTTATTCATCACTTTCGATTCATTCTTGGGATATGCCTTAGAAACACAGCTATGTATCTATTGAACTTAGCTCCGTCCAAGTCGATTTCAACGACACCAATTGAATTGTGGAAAGGGTGTAAGCCCACCATGAATCATATTCGGATTTGGGGTGCTCCAAGCACATGTCTTGAAATAGAAACCAGACAAGATGGACTCGCGCATCTTGGAGTATGCATGTTTGTAGGCTATCCTAAAGGAACCAGAGGTTGGTTGTTTTATAGTCCAAGAGAAAAGAAGGTCATAGTGAACACTCACGCGACTTTCTTAGAGGAGGACTATATGATAAACTATAAGCCAAGAAGTAAGGTTATTCTTGATGAGCTAGTCTCAGATCAAGTTTCACCACAACCTCAAGGGGTTCTAGCTTTTGTTCCTGTGGTTGTTCAAAGAGGGGAAAATGTATCTGAACGTACACAGGAACCAGAGACAGAACCAGAAGTTCAGCATGATGTTGAACTAAATGAAGAACAAAATCATGAATTGGTTGATCCACTTAATGAGGGTCCTCATCTAGAAATTGTCAACCCACAAAATGTGGAACCCCCTGTAGATGCACGACATCAAGTGCGACAAAGTCGTAGTGGGAGATTGATTCATAAACCTGCAAGATATCTCTTGTTGGGTGAGTCAAATCAGGATGACATCATCACAGAAGATGGTGATCCCACAAGTTATGACAAAGCACTAGGAGATGTTGATGCTCAGGAATGGCTCGAGGCTATGAATCGTGAAATGGATTCTATGTATTCCAACTCAGTTTGGTCTCTTGTAGATGCACCTAAAGGGGTAAGACCCATTGGGTGTAAGTGGATTTACAAGAGAAAGAGAGGATCGGACGGGAAGGTTGAAACCTTCAAAGCTAGATTGGTGGCGAAAGGGTACTCCCAAAGAGAAGGAGTGGATTATGATGAAACCTTTTCGCGGTTGCCATGCTCAAGTCTATCCGGATTCTCTTAGTCTTGTTGCGACCAATCTTGATTATGAGATTTGCGAGATGGATGTCAAAACTGCTTTTCTAAATGGAAATTTGGAAGAGGAAATCTATATGCAGCAACCAAAAGGGTTTATAGCCAAAGGGCAAGAAGAAATGGTATGCAAGTTGCGAGAGGTCCATTTATGGACTTAAGCAAGCATCCAGATCATGGAACATCGATTTGATCAAGCCATTGAGTCTTATGGCTTTGAGAAAAAGTACGATGAGCCGTGTGTGTATAAAAGGATCCAAGGTAATGCGGTATCTTTTACGGTACTTTATGTGGATGATATACTCCTTATCGGAAATGATCTGAGAGGAATGCTGTTGGGCATAAAAACCTGGCCGAGCAAACATTTTGATATGAAGGACCTGGGGGAAGCCAATTATGTTCTTGGTATTAAACTCTTGCGAGACCGGAAGAACATGGTTTTGGCATTATCCAGGCTCAATACATTGACAAAATACTTGCCAGGTTTAGCATGGAGAATTCAAAGAGGGGAATTATACCCTTCGGGCATGGGATTCATCTCTCTCGAGAAGCAATCTCCTCAAACTCCCGAGCAGAGAACGCATGAGTAGGATACCTTATGCTTCAAAGCAATAGGTAGTCTCATGTATGCTATGCTATGTACCAGACGGATATCGCTATGCACTTTGGGAGTAGTAAGCCGGTACCAATCGGACCACGGAGAGCAACACTGGGTAGCGGTTAAACATATACTCAAGTACCTATAGAGAACGAGAGATTATATGTTGGTCTACTCAAGTGGGAGTCTTGAAACCATTGGTTATACGGACTCGGATTTCCAAGGAGATATTGACTCAAGAAAATCCACCTCGGGATATGTATACACCCTTAATGGCGGTGCCATTTGTTGGAGAAGTGTAAAACAAACATGTGTGGCGACTCGCCACGAGGCCGAGTATGTAGTCGCTTCCGAGGCCGCAAAGGAAGCTGCATGGTTAAAGAAGTTCCTAACGGATCTTCGGATGATACCAGTGTAAATTGTCCTATCATACTCTGTGACAACGGTGGGGGGTAGCGCTTGATCCCTAAGGAACCAAGGTGTCATAAGAGGAGAAGCACATAGAGAGGAAATACTACTTGATCCGAGAAATAATTAAAAGAGGAGATACGGTGGTAGCAAAGATAGCATCGACGAGAATCTCGCCGACCCTTTTACTAAGAGTTTTCCCGAGCGTGTGTTCGAGAGGCATGTTTCATCTATGGGTCTTAGGAGGATTCGTTCATTTGCCGTAGCTTTAGGCGGTTGTTATTTTACTTTGTTATTTTGTGCTTTTGAGCATGACATTATGACATTGTGTTTCTTTTCTGAATGTTAATAAATGGAGTATTTTTTTTGTCATTTATTTCGCACACTATTTACAAACTCTAAGGTCCGTATCAATTGTGGAGTATATGATCATATGAATACGTTCATAGAGGACATGGTCATAGGTTCTCACAATTGATGAAATGGTTCTGCTATTAAATTAAGTTGGGCACTTTATTTAGGCTGCAATGTTTTATGAAATGGTTTTGTCCGAATCATTATAAAACATTGGTGTGAGTTAATGCTCACATTGAATGGATCAAGGAGAGATTTGATTAAGGTTGTTCTTTTGTCATAAGGAATCAAATCTCCGGATAACTATAGTTATGTAGTTGCTCTTAATCCGAGTTTATTTTAAACGGGTAGTCGAATAGTTTTCATTCTTTGATTTACCAACGGGTCGGGTTTGATCTATATGACGGCCAACAACTCGGTATTTTGGGATTGAGACTCTTTGGTTATCGGTGTTTATAAGATAAACAACATGGAATTTATAGGAAATGTCCCCTTGATATGTTTCGGTACCTGGATATTGAAGACATTGGCCAGTGCATGTAATCCATTAGAGAAACTATCAAAGTCAAGGGAATAAATAATTGATTGGGTTACAGAAAACTAGTCAATCAAATTATAGACATTCTATAAAGGGACAGTGCATATTCTTGTTATAAGTATCATTGTTCTTGGAGATCACGTTCGGGCTTTTAGTGGAGTAGCACCGAACTAGATAATCTTCGTAGATTATCATGAGCCTTGATGAATGACAAATGGTAGGTCCCGGGCTAGCTTAAGACAAGGGATGGGGTATATTATCGATGATGATGGCTTATGGGCTACATGGTCTTGGGTTTACGAACTCAAGTTGGTATCTTAAAGAGCAAGTGAGAGATTGTTGGGTTAATGTGCTCTTTGGTCACTTAAGCCCAATAAGGCTTAATTGAGACTACAGCCCAAGAACTCTAAGGCTCATGTGGATTAAGGTTAGGTCTTGGGTGTAGTAGCATATAAACTAACTTTCGTCGCTTGAAAAGATATGGCCGCACAAATAGTTAGGAGGCTCTCATCGAAACAAAAACCTAGAGGCGACGTTCATCATCGAACGGTTGCCCCACAACCATCTCATCCCCCTCGAGAGATAGTCCGGAAGATCAATCATAGATCGCACGAGGACCGTTCGTATACGAGGAATTTGTTCGTAGACAAGGATTGTTCGTGGAGAATCTTTCGATAACTCTTCAATATCCAGGTAAGCAAAACGATGAAAGGTTTCATCTTTTCCTACATCGCGTGGTACGATACGCTTCGCGTTTCTGATCAGTGTCCTACAATGGCATCTTCCAACATCCACCCGGCCAAAATAAAAGACATTCATTCCTGTCGGATTACCATGTAACTTGGCAAAATGGAAAGAATGAATATTGTATCTCTATTCATGTACAAACGTTATATATATATATATATATACAAGATAAGAGAGCCTCAATAGTAATGGCTAATAATGACTAATGACGACTATTAATGAAGATTATTTTTATAATGACTAATAATGAAGATTATTCCTAATCCTTATAAATTAGGGATTCCTATAAATCAAAATAAAATTTGTTATGTAATCCCTGTCATACTATGAGCCTCTGCTGAAGCTATTGGCCGCCCTTCCTGCCAGACACGAGATGGTGGTTTTCATCAGACACAGCTACGATGGCATGAACATCACCCTCGCCTTCGACATCTTCCTGTACAAGATAGCCCTCACAGTCACCGTCTTCTTAACCGACACCATCCATAGACCATCCTATGTCTTAGAACAGGTACGTATTAGCCTTCTCAAATTTCTCTTTTTTGTACTTTTTTTTTTTTTGTCAAATCGTTTTTGTAGTATTTGGATTATCGTAAGTGATGGTTTTGATGTAAAAGTGTAAAATAATCTATGACACGAGGCCATTATCTAAAATGGTTTTTTAATGTATATACAGGTTTTAGAGAAGATCCCAAGTGATGCATGGTTAGACACAAAGTTCTGTGATTGTGTAACGAAGCTTAAAGACTCTGTACATTGTTAGGATCCAAAGGTCTCATCGTCCCATCTCTATCAAGTATCAACTATGATCCAAAGAGGTAACTCGTCATGCGTTTCCTCCTTCTTTCTCTTTAGACGTATACAAAAGTATTGAATAGTTGAGTTATTCTTTATGTATGCAATGGCGGATGTTGAGATAAATATTTGAGGGAGCTAAAAGTATACTCATTAAGTAATTAAAAAATTTTATGAACAATTTTTTTTTGTGGGGGCCATGACCTTGAAATAAATATTTGCATGTGCAAAAATACATTATAAATTTTTAAGAAAAAAAATTTGAATCATTTTTTTTTTTTTTGGGGGGGGGGCATGTATCAACTAAGATAAGCCATTGTATGTATGTATGACTAAACATGAGGGCTTAAGTTTGATTCGCTTCTAACCTGGTGTTATTACTTATGAGAGTACTTGGTGTTGCAAATATATATACTATCCTTATTTACAAAGAGGATAAGTGAGAGATGAACAATAAATACAACAAATAAAAGGGTAAAGTTGAAAAAAAAAACGCAATAAATGTTTTGACAAAACTAAAATGAAGCTTATATTTTGAGGTAAGCATTTTCACAAATTTGAAGCTTATATTAGAGACAGAGAAAATATTAGTTTATAAGTCGGACAAATTAGTTTGGAGAAAATAATAAATATAAATATTTTAAAATTATTTATTTAGGTTCATTAATCTCTAAAAAAATTAACTAAGTCTTATATTAAGAACATGAGAAAGTAATTTATTACAATTTTACATGTAACCTTTGAATTATCTCGTAATATTTGTTTAAAGAAAATGAATATACTTGCAGGATGTAGAAATAGCAAAGGCATTGACGAGCCCTCCTATTTTGTAGATAACTTGTCTAAAGAAAACAACTTCTCTCGAGGGATTTGTTTCAGTTCCACAAGCCTTCATTACTTGCAACCAGGACTTGAGGACATGGGGATGCCACTGGAATGTCAGCAATGGATTATCCAAAATTCCAGGATTCATGAGGTTCTTGAAATCAAAGACGTTCATCATTATGGCCATGCTTTCTACACCCCCAAGAACTTTGCAATGCCCTCCTCCAACTAGCATCAAGATATGCTTAGTGCTTAATTAGATCAGTTTTAATTTGAGTGATTCTACGCTTACAAGATACACATCTTGAAGGAACCAGTTTCAATGCTCATTGCTGGCTCATCACCATATTGCAGATTGATCAAATCTAATTTGGTTGGTTCAGATTGTGAAAGGAGCTGAGTTTAGTCTAAAAAGCTTTAAAACACTTATTTTAAGTGTTCCCAAATCATGTGTTTGGATTCAATATATGTCATCAATAAATTGGATTTTTGCAAGTGTCCGTGTACATGTATTATTGTGTGTTTTGCATAAAGTTTGCAAAGCTACTTTATCTTGCTTTTATAAAACTGGACTTTTTTTGTTTTTGTTTTTGCAAACTATGCTTTAAAAGTAATAAACAAAATTGATACGTCATGGCAAAAGTTGGTTTTCTAATTATCCTTTTGGTTATAAGAGTGTCACCCAAACATAGTTGTAAAATTGTAAACTGTGATGCATAGCACTTTTCTTGAACCATTGGTAATGGTAAGAACAATAAAGTACGTTGGCAAAAATAATAATAATAATTTGAAAGTACGTAGGTCACAACTTGCTCAGCTAAAACTTGACCAAAAAAATCACCCCACTAGCTGAATTCAGGCATGGCTTCAAGGCCTGTCCGCTTCTATTTCAACTAAATAGACCGAGCTCAGATCCAAAAGTTTGGATATCCTAAATTTTGACAATCAAACCGGCCCTCATTGGTCAGATTCAACCAACAGAGGTTAAGTCTAATGGAATTATTTACTCATAATTTAACAAACCCATGTTCAAATTCTTATTAGAAGAGACGCCTACATTTAGTATCCAACAATATTTCAAACATTATTGCCTTTAATAATAAAAAATACACTACTGTCTAGCAAAAAAAAAATATGAATCACATGCTTCCATAGAATTAGAACAAACTTTAGGTCATGTCCTGCGTTTTCGAACTCCCTCCTGTCATCACCGGCGTTGAATACCGATTGCGTAGGAATCCTCATCTCCAAAAATGTAAGCATTAACAAACACCCACAGATGTTTATGACAGATGTTTAGAACATGAGAAAATTCGGATATGCCTATAGATGAGGATGAGGGGAAGGAGAGACAAGACGGGGGCTGAAGCGGGTGGGACCCACAGAAAAGAAAAGTAAACGGGGTTCTTTTGATATTAAACACCCCTATGCCAAAACATCGATGTATGCATTCCCCTTTGTCAAAACATTTTATATATAATGGTTAAGAAATTGAATATCCATGCAGGCGCACCTATTAAAATATTCTTCCATGAGGGGGACAAACATGTCTTTTGCTTGTCCTTGCAGGCGCACCTATTATAAAAAATTCTTGCATTCTTCTGGTCCTTCCTACTTATTCCCACCATCGGCCAAAAGATGATAAACATAGAAAAGCCTAGAAAAACAAAATGGCGTCAGAAACAGAGAGCAAAAAGCATTATGTTCTAGTTCACGGTGCTTGCCACGGTGCTTGGTGCTGGTACAAGCTCAAGCCAATGCTCGAATCCATCGGCCACCGCGTCTCAGTGGTGGACCTGGCAGCTTCTGGCATCCACCCAGCCAAAATTGAAGACCTTCACTCCTTCTCGGATTACTCTGAGCCTCTTCTAAACCTGTTGGCCGCCCTCCCTGCTGGAGATGAGAAGGTGGTTCTCGTCGGACACAGTTACGGCGGCATGAACATTGCCCTCGCCGCCGACCTCTTCCCCGACAAGATAGCCCTCACCGTCTTCTTAGCCGCCATTCTTCCTGACACCAACCATAGACCATCCTATGTCCTAGAACAGGTACCCTTATCAGATATCAAATTTTAATTTTTCTTTTAGTATTTGGATTATGGTAAATGATGCTTTAGATATCAAAGTATCGTCTTTAATATAATAAGACATATATAGAAGGTTGATATTGATCTTAACTATAAATATGGTTTTTATATTTAATCTTTTCAAACTTTAACCCTGTTAATCCATCTCAATAATAATTAAAGAGGAAATTATTTTTTAATATATACACAGGTTCTTGAGAAGATCCCAAGTGATGATTTGTTAGACACAGAGGTCTGTGATCGTGGAAGCTTAAAAACTATGCTGTTAGGTCCAAATTTCATATCGACCCGTCTCTATCAACTCTGCTCCAAAGAGGTAACTCATCATGCCTTCCTCATCCTTTCTCTTATGCCTGTGGTAGTAAAATAGATACACATAAATGCATACACTACTATGGTCCTTATTTTAAGTAGTCGAAAAACATTGGTCCAAAATATAAGTATATCCTTAGAGTTATTATTTATTGTTTTCCAATTTTACTCATATTAAATGAAATGAATATGTTATAGAAAATGTATAGCTTCTTTTTTCAACACTAAATAAGGGTAGATTTTAAAAACTAAATCAATTTAAGATATATTAAATATCTTAATTTCCATTTTTTTGGTAGGTGAAATTTGGTTAAACTAAACTTATAATAAAAATCATAGTGATATAAAATGATTTTTTTTTTTTTTAGTCCTTAATACAAGAATTTTTTATTTTATTTTATCAAATGTTATAAAATGAATATACTTGCAGGATGTGGAATTGGCTAAGGCATTGATGAGGCCATGGTCCAATTTTATGGATAACTTGTCCAAAGAAAACAACTTCTCTCAAGAGGGATTTGGGTCAGTTCCACGTGCCTTCATTACTTGCAACCAGGACTTGGGGTTGCCATTGGCATTTCAGCAATGGATGATCCAAAATTCTGGGGTTAATGAGGTTCTTGAAATCAAAGATGCTGACCATATGGCCATGCTTTCTATGCCTCAAGAACTTTGCGATGCCCTGCTCCAACTAGCATCAAAATATGTTTAGTGATTGTTTGGATCAACTTAATTTGAGTGATTTTACGCTGATGAGATAGACATGTGAAAGGAGTTTGATCTCATAAAGCATAAAAACACTTATTTTTCAAGTGTTCTCAAATCATGTGTTTGGATTCAATAATGTTGCTCTTGTTTTTAGTTTATGTTTATAAAGTACTAAATTTGTGATCAAGAGAAAGAGACATTAATAAATTGGACTTTTGCAAGTGTACACATGTAGTATTGTGTGTCTATTGTCAATGTTTGGATATCATGTTGATTGGTTGAAAGAGCAGTTTCTTTGTCACATGTCACAGGTTTGAACAAACATGGTTAAAGCAAGAAATATTGTACTGTGTCTTTAGTTTAAATATTGCAAAACTACTTTATCTTGTGTTTATAAAACTGCTTTTTAAAAAAAAAAAACAAAAAACTTTCGTTTATTTGAAAAACTGTGCTTAAAAATTCTTTTGATAAGTTGAGGCAAAAGTTGGTTTTCTAATTATCCTTTTGCTCTATAAAAGGAATAGAAATTAATTAATTAGTGATATCGAGTAAAAAAATATTTTAGGATATATCATACAATTTAATTTAAATAGATAAGAAAATTAAAAAAATGAAGGGAAAAAATGGTCCGTCACGCCAAAATTGGGAGATGAGCATGCCCTGGTCATAGATGCAATGAGCAGGGCATGCAGACCCATCCTCTCTTCCCCTTTAGTCTCTCTACTCATGGTTTGTTCGGTCCTCCCTCCCCAACAGCATCCTCTCTCTCTCCACATGGCTACTCTGGTCCTCTCCCTCCCCATGGAACCAAAAAATGAAGCGGTGACACAGATCAGAGGGCACCAGTTTGACGTTGAAACAAACAAATATCGTTTGCTTGTCTTTGCAGACTTCAAAGTTGACCTTGACGAGTTGCAACCATGACGCTATATTTTGTAATGAGAGTACCATTAGAAATAGAGAGCAAGAAGCATTATGTTCTGGTTCACGGTTGTTGCCATGGCACTTGGTGCTGGTACAAGCTCAAGCCACGGCTTGAATCCATCAGCCACAGCGTCTCATTGGTGGATCTGGCGGCTTCCGGCATCCACCCGGCCAAAATAGAAGACCTTCATTCCCTGTCGGATTACTCTGAGCCTCTTATGAAGCTGTTGGCCGCCCTCCCTGCCAGAGACGAGAAGGTTGTTCTCGTCGAACACAGCAGCCGTGGCCTGAACATCGCTCTTGCCGCTGCCGCCAACATCTTCCCGCACAAGATATCCCTCACCGTCTTCTTAACCGACACCATCCATAGACCATCCTATGTCTTAGAACAAGTACATACTACCCTTCTCAAATTTCTCTTTTTTGTAGTATTTGGATTATAGTAAATGATGGTTTTGATGTAAAAGTATAAAATAATGTATGGCACGAGGCCATCATCTAAAATGGTTTTTTCAATGTATATACAGTTTTTAGAGAAGATCTCAAGTGATGCATGGTTAGACACAGAGTTCTTTGATTGTGAAAGATTAAGGACTCTGCACGTTGTTTGTAACACCCCCATTTCACATGCAACTAATGTATTGGGTTAGTGAATGGAGCATATGAATTTTCATCAAGATTATTTATTTATTTATTTATTTTCCTTTTAACATGAATAATTAATTAAAGAAAAAAGGAAGTGGAATGGTAGTTTGGAAATTGATAAATTATCATTTTCCTATGGACAAATTAATATAGGAGATGACAATGAATTGGGCTAAATAGGGAGGACAATTTATGGAGCCCAAAAGAGAGGGCCCAATTCGCATAAAAAAGGGGGAGCATGAAGCAAAAATTTACTTATAAAAAAAAGATGGATTTCTCTAGAAATTAAATTTTAAATCTTTGAAATATTGAGACATCATTTATCACACAAGATTTCTTTCCATTATTGCAAAAAAGATTGATTAAACAAGAGGTCAATGGAATACCACCTCCATTTCTTTTTTTGATAAAGAAGGGAGAAGAAAAAGAAAAAAAAAAAAGAAATGCCATCATTTCATTTTAAATGACAAAGCATTGGGGAATAAAATCAGATCAAATTCCTCCCCCAACTCCTCTCACATTTTGCCTATCAACAAAGGAAGAGAAGGAAAAATAAATAAATAAAAATATATGCCAAATATACTATCCTATCACCAAGACCATTTTTCAAGGAGTGTGTAAGAAACATTGGACAATGAGAATCAGATTTTTCTTCCATTTCCTTTCTCATTTTCGTGCAGCAAGAGGAGAGGAGAAGGAAGAAAAAAATAATAATAATAAATGAGGGAGGAAATGACATTTGATGAAGCCATATAAGTGCCTATTAACTAGAGCTAATTATAGCCATCAAAGGGGAAGTGACTCAAGCATTAAATGAGGGATTTGGTGTAGATTTTCTAAGCTAATTTCAGAACGAATTTTCCTCCCCAAACAGCCCCAAATCTTCAAATAAGAGAAAGGTGGAGAGAAAAGAAAAATTACCAAGGAAAACTCTAGAAACTTGAGAAGAAAATGAGGGCATGGAGGTAAATTGCCAACACACAAGCATTGAGCATTTTAAATAGGCCATCACCCCTCCAAATTGGGCTGCCTATTCGGTGGAAGAGAGAAAGAAAAGTGAGATCAAGTGATTTCATACAAAAGAGCACAAGGAAGCTCAAGAAGTAGAAGGAGGTTGAAGCTTAGTTCGAATTGGAGGAAGGGAGATTCAAGAAGAAAGGGTGTCAAGGGTGTTAGAAGCCATCAAGGCTATTTGAGAAATTGTGCACTGGGAAGGAATATTTATTGTTTATAAGAGTGGTCAACCAACGGGTAGTAACCTTCTTCCTCATATGTCTTGTGTTGCTTTGTATGCTTGTTATTCCTTGATTGTGGACCCGTGTCTCCTAAAAAGGGACATGTGTTTGTGTGCATTCGGTGTGGTCGGGTTCGGAGCGACTCTTTGTGATTTTCCTAGCACTTGTGGATCCGGGGCTTGCTTTTTCAAGCGATCCTGCATTTATTAGGACTTGATTCTTCCACAGTAAATGTTGCATCTGTGTGGTATGCTTTTACATTACTGCGCGTGTTTACTGAATGCTGCATGATTTGTATATTTTTCCTGATTATGGTGACTTATATGCATTGCATACACATGTTATATGATATTAATGGTTACTATGGGATTCAATTATGAATCCCAGGCTTTTGCAAGGATTCCGGGAGCGCTTCTAGGTTGGTTCTGAGTGACGAAGGTAGGCGTGCAGAGCAAGACTGAGCTAGGAGTGACTTTATTTTGGATATTTATGACTGTATAATTATTATTTTGGCCGTTGGGCACTTTATGCGGGATAACTGTATTCTAATCCCATCGGGGATTTACTTACTGCACTTTATTTTATCAGTATGTTTTGTCCAAACCAGTATGTGCTCTGCTGCTTATACTCTGATACACGACATAAATAACTTGAGCTTGGATTTATAAAAGGAAAAAAAAAAATGGCTTTAAAGTAAAGGACCACACTGCCCGCCACCCGAAAGGGTGAGGCCAGTAGGTGTGCTACATTGTTAGGTCCAAAGGTCTCATCGTCCCGTCTCTATCAACTATGCTCCAAAGAGGTAACTCGTCATGGCTTCCTCCTTCTTTCTCTTTAGACGTGTACAGAAGGATTGAATAGTTGAGTTACTCTCTATGTATGTATGACTAAATATGAGGTCGTAATTTTAAGTATAACATTCCAATTATCTCGTAAGATTTGTTAGAAGAAAATGAATATACTTTCAGGATGTGGAAATGACAAAGGCATTGATGAGGCCATCGTCCTATTTTGTAGATAACTTGTCTAAACAAAACAACTTCTCTCAAGAGGGATTTGGCTAGTTCCACGAGCCTTCATTTCGTTTGGATTGTGAAAGGAGCTGAGTTTGGTCTAAAAAGCTTAAAAACACTTATTTTAAGTGTTCCCCAATCATGTGTGTGGATTCAATATTGTTGCTCTTCTCTTGTGTTTATAGCGTACCAAGATGGTGATCAAGAGAAAGGGACATAAATAAATTGGACTTTTGCAAGTGTCGGTGCACATGTATTATTGTGTGTTTTGTTTGAAGTTTGCAAAGCTAATTTATCTTGCGTTTATAAAACTGGATTTTTATTTTTTTTATTTTTTATTTTTGCAAACTATGCTTTGAAAGTAATTTTTCAAAAAACAAATGATACGTTAAGGCAAAAGTTGGTTTTCTAATTTATGAATTTAAGCTATTCAAGATATCTAATCAAGACACCAAATTTTAATGAAATTCCTTATCTTCAAAATCTCATTCTTGAAGGCTGCATAAACCTTGTTGAAGTACATCCATCTCTTTGACATCATCAGAACCTTGTCATGGGCAATTGAAAGGGTTGTGAGGGTATCAAAACTCTTCCAAGTAAGTTTGAGATGTAATGCCTAAAGGCTCTTATACTCTCAGGTTGCTTACAAATTAGACTTCCAAAATTTGGGAAAAGCATGAAATGTCTATCCAAATTTGATGTAGGGGAGACTGGCATCACAAAACTACATCAATCAGAGAATCTGAATGAAAATGTAGCTTTAGAGGAGCTTGATGCTAGTGGAACTACTATTAATGAAGTTTCTTCATCAATATACATGATTTGAAAAATTTAAGATTACTATCTTTTAGTGGATGCAGTGGGCAAGCCCAATCATCCTCACCAAATTATCTAGAAAGGGCTGAAAAATCCCGCATAGAAACACAAGAGATTTAATATTATTTTATTTTAATCTTGCAAATGATTAACTAGATGTTTATGTTCTACAATGGTGCTCTCGAGTGACATCCAGCTCCCCTGAATTCTAGGTTCTCCTTCAACATCGATTTTTCATTTAGCTAATATATTTTCTGTGAGAATTTGTTATGAGAAAATTTTGAGTAATGAGTGGGAGTGGGAGCCGAAGGAGTTATACGTACACGCATATATACATATGTATGTATGTATAGATACATATAAGTTTCCAGGTTAGTTTAGCACTTAAAAGACCAATTCATGGAGTGATTCTGAACATTTAGTAGAGACCATTTCTGATGCTCGTCATTTTTATTTTCTGGGTCTAACCCCATCATCATCATCAATCCTCCCTCAGATTTAGAGTACTCCTCCTTTTCTCTTCGAGTGTTCTTCCTAATAGTGACAAGTGACTTAATGCCAAAAGAAAGAAGTATGATTAATCTCTTAAAGCAAACACCTTATGTGCACTGCAAAAGAAAATTGTCATTATGCAATAATCAAAACAACCCCGCTACGTCATTGACGTAATTTGACATTGAAAGAGAAGGGGAAAATCAGATTTTATATATTTCGATATTATTTCTTAAGTCACGAACAAGAAAAACAACCCTACAAGAATTAATGCCTCTCAATAGAAGATCTTTTGTCCCTTTCAATGTTTCAGCTGATCAATACTTATCCATCCCTTGTTTTGATTTTTCAGCAACAAACAAGGGAAGAAAGAGGAGAGAAAATTGAATTCCTCTCCCCACATACAACGGCGGACAGCAAAGGAAGGAGAGAAGAGGTTAGCTCAAACACACCCTTCGGCGACACGAACAGGAGGAGCAACGACCTGAGAAGAGGTTATGCTCAATAAATATGGTGTGTTGGTTACTTGCAAATGGCATTTGACTTGATCGTACTCTAATTTATTCTTGTTAAGAATTTAATTTCACTTTTCATTAAAAAATTTCACTTGTTCATGATGTGTATGTCACTCGCAAATCAAATTGTTTCTCCTTTGAGTTTTGAAAGGGTTATTTTTGTCTTTTTGCTTCATTAATCAATTTCACTACAGGTCCTCTGAACTGCAATGAAATTTCATATTTCTTTGGGCTCTCATAGGAATTAATTTGCTATAGTGGTCCTTATCTGAACTTTTCCCTTAAAAAATTAACTTAAAAACCCTGCTTAATCCAAATGTAAGAAGGGAGTTTTGGTAATTTAAATATAAAGACAGATTATTAAGAAAATATCATTTCCCCTTATATTTAACAATCCACATAGTCTCCATTTTCCACTTGCCAATTAGTTCCCTTTGGTACCTTACCAATAACAATTTTATAATTAGCATAATACGGTAAGAAATATATTTATCTGTAACTGATAACATATTTTTCATATTAATAACATAATTTTGTTATTCAAATTTATAGGTCATTTTATTATTCCACGTTTTTTCATTTAACTGTCAAATTATTTTAAGCACAAAATTTTTCAATTTCCGTAGTGGCGTGTCTTTGTCACTGTACTGGAAGATTATTTGAGTTGGTTCTTGTGAATGAAGCATGTTATTGTAGTTTTTTTAAAAAAAAGAGTTTCTTTGATTTCTTGTGTTTGTTTGGAATGACAATACTTGTTTGTTCAGAACTTTAGGATGATACTATGTATGCTCTGTTCCAAATAAAAATAAAGCAGGGGCTGATTTCAAAAAATTTCTTGGAATTGTTACGATTTTATTTCGATGTGATTGTTTGAGATTATAAAGCCGGGGCTAATCATGGAAAAAATGTTTGAAAGCCAAGCTTATTTATTTATATTATAATTATAACAAAGTTGTTTAGAAAGCCAAGCTTATATGTGGGTTATGCATGAAAAATTATGGGGAAATAAATGAAGAAAATAAATTTAGAAGCCAATAACAACAAAGTAAAAATTTAAGATAAAGGAGCAATTTTAAGAAGTTAAAAGAGATTTTGCATGGTTAATGGCTTTGATGAATGTGATAGGTTATTCTGCCTACTCTTATTTTGCTTACCTTTGCCTACCCCTCTCAATACTGTTAGATTATAATCTTATCCAACGATAGAGATTTGAGAGATAAAATAAACCCTTTTACCCTTACTCTCCCCACTGCCTCCCACACTACTACAAAAATTGGATATTACTACCCTAAAAAACGTCCTAATTAAAAAACAGGTAGTAAAAAATGAAGGCAGTGGCATTCTTGTAATTATATATAAGGAAAATGAGCCTTAAACGTCCTGAATAGAAGTTTAGGACTTCTAAAATTGATTTTTTGCGTTCTAACAATTTTTAAGGACGCTTTAATTGCTTCCCGCCATAAGAAATATGAGAATTTTTGTTTTGGCGCCATGGTATTTAATTTCTTTTGGAATAAAATTCATTTTTGTCGTCCGAATATATTTCAAGACGCCTAAAATCGACTAATTACCTAGCGCTAAGGAAAAATATGGGAATATTTTTTGAAAATAGGCGATTCGATTGTATTTCAGTCGCCTAGTTTTTGAAAAGTGGCGACGATTGTATTTCAGTCGCTGTTTTTCAAAAAGTGGCGACTTGATTAAATTTCAGGCCCCTTATTTTCGAAAAGTGGCGACCTAATGTAGTTCAGTCGCCTATTTTGAAAAATTGGCGACTGATTATATTTCAGTCGCTTATTTTCAAAAAGTGGCGACACGAATGTAGTTCGAGTCACCTATTTTCGAAAAATTGGCGACCTGATTATATTTCAGGTCGCTTATTTTTGCAAAGTGGCGACCTGAATCTAATTTCAGGTCGCCAATATTCAAAATAAAACCTAAATGACCACTCGGATCCACCAAACTCCTCACCCGCGCGATAGAAACCCTTCATCATTTCCCTCTTGCGGCACAGTTCACATCTCTGCCTCCTCCCCAAATCCGGCCTTACCATCTCCATTTTCGCAGGCGTATCCTCCCTCTCCACCTCCACCGCGCCGCGCAAATCGACTGTGTGCTTCCAACTCCAGACCACGTACTCCACCTCAGATTTTCTCTTCCAGTCGACCTCCACTCCATCTCCATAGTCGCCTCTCCTGCGGCGTCTACGCGTGCGTGCCCTGCGTCACCTCGTCATCAAGCCTTCTTCCTTCGGGTATGTTTCCCTCCTTCCTTAAGAATCAGCTGGAATGGAGTACACGAAACATAAGAAACATGGATTGGAGCATTTGGGTAATTATCTTGTTTGCAATCGATGTTTGTCAGTACAGTTGCGTTTTGCCCATGGACTAAGCGTTTCTGTTTTCTGCCGTATTGACTAACCTTCATGAATTGCTCATGGATATACATGCTATTGTGCAAACAAGTTTCTTACATTGGGGGAATTCTTAATACCCTGTATCTTATGGTGTTTCTTATAGTCAACACATGTATTTTTCCCTTTGTCATGCAAGTAATCATCAACAAGCATTAGAATATTTTTGCAGCTACATTAACGGTGTTGTTGTATAAAACTAAATCCAATGTTTTTTAAAAGTGTTGTTGTCTTTACGCAAAGGCTTCATACAGTTGATTAGAGTTATTGACTTGCCTATATTGTTTGTGAGGATGCCTAGAAAAAATTTGTCAAAATGAATGAATGAATGAAACTAAACCGTGTGCTTATAAACACAAGTTAGAGTGGGGTATATGTGTTCATAATTTTACATAGAGCTTTAAATAAGCTCTATATTATACACACACACATATTATTTATTCTTTAGTAAAGTTCATGGTGGCATGATGGTTAAAATAGTAACTTTAATAGTGATTGGTGCATTCTTTCAACTATATTCTTTGTCGTTGCTACAATGGTCTAACATTATTTTGTCTTCTTTTACCTAGCGCAAAGAAATTATGTAGTATTCACTTGAGAGCCAAACAGTTCAAAGTAACTACAACGGTCTGTCATATACATTTGAAAAGAGAGAATTAAGGCCAACTAAATTAGATTTACTCATAGCGTGTATTGATTTTAGTATGGGTTGTTATCCTTCCTTTAGCCCTTAAAATAAGGCATATTTAAAAAGTTGATCTTAGACAATCCTAGACTTCAAACCCTCTTGATGAAACCAAAAATAAAAATTATTTACTAAAGCCTAAAGTAAGCTAGTATGAGTAGTATCAATTGTCTATCAAAGTACCTTGGTTATCCAGAAATTTATCCACCGATTTAACACATCCATTGGTACTCCAATAACAATTGTGAGGTTTTTAGAGGTCCAACTGAAAATAAAGAATATAAAATTATTTCACACATTAAAACAAAAGAATACGGTATTACAATGTATACCTCGTTTGATCTTGAAATTGCATGATGATAGATGCATGAATAGGAGCCACGAGTGAATTGCATTACCCTATATTGAAACCGCAATTCTAGCTGAAAAATTGAACACAATTAAGTTACCTGTCTTCAAAGCGCAACTCCACAGTGAATTGAATTACCTGTCTTGTCATTTATTACTGTATTGTTGTGTGCATTTTATTGCACTTTAGCAATTGATCTTCTTGCTTTGTGTTTCTTAGAGCTCCTTAATACTGAAGTCAAAAGTATTTTTCTCTACAGTGTATCCAGGGCTTGCCAGATGGTACACTTAAGGTGAGAATATAAAATTATTTTTATATGTTCTTTGCGCACTTTATAGCATCTAGTAATGAACTTGCATTTAGTTATTCATGCCATCAATGATTGACAGGGACTTGCTATTAATCAAGTTGGAATTGGAATAGATCAGTGTTGGGGGATTTAGTTGATAAATATTGATCTTATACCGACTACTTGCTAGTGACTTGGCCACGACAACAACCCACAAGAGCTTGAGGGGTCCTAGGGTAGGTATTTTTAATCATGTTCCTTTTGTCATACAATTATTCCCTCTCATATGTTAGTTTGAATAATTCTAATGTTGTCTTTAGGTTGAATAGAGCAAATAAATTTCAAGGAGAGGAATTTAAAGTTAAGGTAATTATAGTTAAATATTGTTTTTTTGTTGATGTGCATTGAACTAGGTAATCTTTGTAGTATGGATAATGATGCTTAGATGTCCATAATTTATAGTTTATGACTTAGACAACTTAGATATATTTTAGTTTTTTGTATTGATGAAATTATTGGATTTAATAGCTGATATTTTCTAAATTGCCTTAGTTAGTAAGTTTTGTTGAATTAAGTTGAAATGGTTTGTTGTTGAAATTTTGGGATGTCTTCTTGTTGAGGGGAAATGCTGCCGAATTTTTTTTTACAAGATTGAGAAAAAACCATGTCATTCTTGAAATTGTTATGAACTTGACTGTTGTTGGAAATGTCTTAGGTGATAATAAAATGGGTCATAGTTGGATGAATGCTTTGAGAACTAGTGAAGAATATGAGAATGGGGTGGAAGAGTTTATTGAATTTGCTAGAAGGAATGTGGCTACAAAAAATGGGATGTACTATTGTCCATGTGTTAATTGTTTAAATGGGGTTCGAAGGGATATTGCTGATATAAGGGACCACCTAATTTGTGATGGAATCAACCTTCGATACACAACGTGGATATGGCATGGTGAGGAGGTAACTCCTAGTGCATCCTACGAAAATGAAGTTGAGGTAGATGATGATGGAATGGAGAGAATGATTCATGATGTTGAGGTCGAATCCTTTGCACAACCGCGTGAATATGATAGCGTGCGGAGTGATGCGAGAGACACCTTTGTTCCCTGGGTGTACTAAGTATACACGGTTGACTAGGACCTTACATTTGGTCAACTTAAAGGCAACATGTGGGTGGTCGATAGCGGTTTCACGTCGTTGCTTGAATTGTTGTGTGATATGTTGCCGAGATAATAATGTACTTCCAAATCGTATGTATGAGGCCAAGAAAATCTTATCTACGATGGGTATGGAGTATAAAAAGATACACAGTTGCCCTAATGACTGCATATTGTACAGAAATGAGTATGAAGGCCTTAGTAATTGTCCGAAGTGTAAAACTTCACGATACAAAGTGAAGAAAGGTGGTGGTTCTGGAGATCACACAAAAAAAGGTAACCTTTGAAGGCCTTGTGGTATCTTCCCATAATTCCTCGGTTTAAGCGTCGTTTACTAGTGAAGCAACAAAAAGAAGTTGAGATGGCATTCGGATGAGAGAATATCGATGGAAAATATCTACGGCACCCAGCTAACTCTCTCCAATGGAAGAAAATAGACGAAATGTTCCCGCAATTTGGCATTGAGCCAAGAAATCTTCGACTGGGGCTTTGTACAGATGGCTTCAATCCGTATCGAACTCTTAGCAGTACCCATAGTGCATGGCCGGTTCTCCTTGTAATATACAACTTACCTCCCTGGCTATGGATGAAACACAAGTATGTGATGCTTTCTATGATGACTTACGGACCAAAAAAACTGACTGGTAACAATATCGATGTGTACTTGGCGCTGTGGTTGAGGATTTGAAGAAGTTGTGGGAGGAAGGCATAGATGTGTTTGATGCATATAGGAAGGAGTCCTTCAAGTTGCGTGCAATGATTTTTACCACGATCAACGACTTTCCCGCATACGAAATTTGTGCGGGTACGGTGTGAAGGGGCATAAAGCATGTCCAATATGTGAAGCGACACAAACTTCCAGCAATTAAAGCATGGAAAAAAAGGGTCTACCTCGGTCACGGGAGGTTTCTTGATCGGTTCCACCCATATCGTAAGTTAAGAAAGCGTTTTAACGGCTTACGGAGCATAGAACGGCTCCAAAGGCATTAACCCGAGAGGAAGTCTATAGTCGGGTGATGCATATCAATGTCACATTGGGTAGCGAGAAAAAGATTGCGGGTGAGAAGAGTATATGGAAGAAGAGATCAATTTTCTTTGATATTCCATATTGGCGTAGTCTTGATGTGAGACACGATCTTGATGTGATGCATGTGGAAAAAAATGTTTGCGATAGCCTTGTCGTACTCTTTTGCACATACCGGGGAAGACTAAGGATGGAATTAGTGCGAGACTAGACCTGGTTGATATGGGAATAAGAGAACGGTTACATCCACGAGTAACGGAAGATGGTAAGAGGGCATACATGGAGCCGGCAGCTCATACACTATCAAAAGCGGAGAAAAAAGTTTGTGTGGGTGTCTATATGACATTAAGGTTCCACAAGGATATTCTTCAAATTTGAGAAGGTGCGTTTCAATGGACGATTTGAAGTTAGTGGGAATGAAGTCTCATGATTATCATGTGTTAATGCAACAACTATTACCAGTAGCTATTAGGGGCATTATGAAAGATGAAGTGCGGACCACTATAACAAAATTGTGTATTTTCTTTAATGCTATATGTAACAAAGTCATTGACATTGAAAAGTTGGATGAATTGGAAAATGAGGGTTATATTATTTTGTCCCAACTAGAGATGCATTTTCCTCCGCATTTTCGATATAATGGTGCACCCGATAGCGTACTTGGTAAGGGAGGTAAGGCTCATGCGGTCAGGTTACCTAAGGTGGATGTACCCTTTCGAGCGATACATGAAGATCTTAAAAGGGTATTCTAAAAATCCTTATCGGCCAAGGAAGCCTCAATCGTTGAGAGATATGTAGTGGAAGAGGCTATGGAGTTAGTAAAGATTATCTATCGGGCGACGTTACAATCTCGGCATGATAAAGGGATAAGTGAGGGAACTCGAGGAATCAAAGCGAAGAATATGCTTCGTGCGAGAGGTGTTGCAAGCACACTGTACATCTTGAATAATACGGAAGAAGTTCAACCATACATTGATGAACACGAAAGAGTTTGAAGAATATGAATCCAAGGAAGAATGACATGCGAGATAGCTAATGAGCAAAAGAAGACATTTATAAAGTGGTTCCGGAGAAGGTATTGCACGAGACCGGTGTGTCGGCTACAATCGAGTGGTTAGCCTCGGGCCTTCTTATCAGGTCATCACTTGGACGGGTTATGATATCAACGGATATTCTTTCTACACGAAAGACCAAGATGACTGAGAAGTTACGTGCAAAACGGTGGGGTGATGGTTGAAGCCTGAATCCATGCACTTTTCAAGTTCGAAAGACAAAAACTCGGTGTTAGCATCAATGGCCTATTATGGAGTTATTGAAGAAATATGGGAGATGAGCTACACCAAGTTCAAAGTTGGTTTATTTAAATGTAAGTGGGTTAACAATAATGTTGTTGTAATAGATCCTAAATATGGATTTGTCTCAGTTGATCTTCAAAGACTTGGTCATAGAGACGAGCCATTCATTCTAGCAAGCCAGGCGAAACAAGTGTTTTATGTTACGAGACCACACGCAAATAACAAAATGTTCATTTTACTTCAAAGTAAAAAACAGACGTATGGTGAAGAATCCTTGAACCTAGACGATACACTCCCTTTCACAACAAATCCACCTACAACATGTGAAGTAGAATTGGTAGATGATGAAGAATATGCTCCAAGGAAGGATCATTCGAAGGAATATGGGAAACCATATAAAGTAAGATCTGAAGTTATGAAAAAGTCCTATGTTATTTTTGTCTTTGGTTTAACATGTTAGTTCATTTTATTCATTTGTTTATTATTTAATAATAACCCTATCTAACATTATTCATTTCTCTTTGATGAACAGGAATATGTCTAGCTCTGACGAGTCAGCGGGTGATAGTGGGAATGATGTACCGATGGTGAGAAAGGGTAGAGGTAGCACACATATGGGTGCGTTAATTGCACGTCGTGACGGTCAGAAAAAGAGGCTGCATGTGGAGTTCGATGCCAATATGAATCCAATTGGTCAAGAGGAAGACAATTTCATTAGCTACGTAGGCTATCTGGCTCGAAGCAAAGTTCGCATTGTATTCTCTCATTGGAAGTTGGTTCCTCCTAAAATGAAGGAGTTGATCGGGCACAACTTTTGGTATCTCACTTTCGATATCTTCGCATTTGTATCTTTAGTTTTATTACTTGATTTCTTTCATATCTTCTCTTTTACCTTGCGACAAACGTATGATGTGCCTAACAATAAGGCCATGTACAAGCATTAGATGGGCAAGGTTCGTCTACGTTGGAAAGACTTTAAGAACAAGCTCACTAGAAAGTATATTCGAGGGGTAAAGAGGGACAAGGACCCATGTCAGGATTATGATTACATTTCTCCAAAGGATTCGGAGGGAGTTTGTGGCGTCACGCGTAATCCCGAATTTGTTATAAAATTTCTTTCATATCTTATCTTTTAGTTGAATCTATTTGACATCGAAGGCTCAGTTTTATTTGTTTTCGTGTCACAGGAAAAAAGTCAGGCCAATAGAGAGAGGCAAGCGAGAAATAAGTATCCGCATTGCATGTCCAGAGGTGGCTATAAGAAGCTTGAACGAAAGCTGATGGAAGAAGAGTTGCAGAGAATGAAGGAAGCTACCGAATCTGATCCTTCCACTGTTATCCAGGCCCCTGAGCGTCCTCCTCATCACAAAAAATGGATAGCTATGAGGAAGAAGGGTGACAAATACGTTAATGAAGATGTGGCTGAGGTTGCCTTAAAGATTGTAAGTAGTTAATTTAAAAATATTAAATAGCCTCTGTTGTTTCATACTTGTAGAGTTTAGTTACTATTTATGAAAAATCCTATGATACAGGATGCACTTGAGCAGCAAAGCAGCCAAGGTTCATTCACGCCGGGTACACGGATGGACATTTTGTCCACGGCGATTGGGAAGCCTGATTACCTTGATGTCTTTCGTTCGTGGGGAGCCGAGGGGAGTTAGTGTCGTGAAATATTTTGGACGGCGTTCGAGTTGTTCGCATGATGATGACAACCCTAGTCCTCAGCTTGTAGCCAAAATTCGAGCGTCCCTCGTAGATGAGGTTATGGCATAACTACGGGGTGAAATGAGGGAGATGATACAAGGGAAGGTAAATACGCAACCTTCAAACCAGGAATCCCCGGCCTTCCCAAGAAGCAAAGAAAGTTTTCACGCTCCAGATGTACCTATTGGCGAACCTTCTCATCACTCTCCAAATGTACTTATTGGTGAGCCTGGCGAGCCTTCTCACACTCCACAGGGGGGACAACCCTGCACTCTATATTTGGATGACCCACACCGGCGTATTGTTGCCGATGGTCTTGTTTACCGGAACAAACCACACACCACAATATGCAAATTCCACAAGACCAACGTAGGGTGACTCGACAAGTGTGCGAGAGGGAAAGAAAAGACGCCATCCCGATTGTTGATGAGGAGGTTCCCACGCTAGACGCTGCCACCACATTGTTCATCCTTTGGCCGCATCATCTTATTGAGGTGGGGACGACACCTCCAATGGTAAGAAATACATTACTGATTGACGATGAGTAGGGTTTAGGATTGATTTTCATTGCTAACCCACTCATAATCTGTTTATTATGTTTTCATAGCATGAACAAGCATGCGGGCAGATTTTCATACTTATCACATTTGCGAGAGCTCTACAAGGACATCGTCTCTATAGGCTTGCAGATGCCTCCGGCATTGTCGGTGCGAGACAAGACATATCCGATATCAATTGACAAGAAAGATTTGACGAGTTTATGCATATGGACCGTTTAGATATACAAGTGGCTTCAACTTGCAATCTTGTAAGTTTTTTTTTACCCTTTAATTATGTCAATACTCTTTTTTTGTTTAATATATTCAACAACACTTATCATTTTATTTCGATCATAGTGTCACGCCACGACATATGCAAAAAGGGAGACCGATTGGATTTGTATGGATTCTTATGTCCCGGATCCCACGGCTTCGGCTCGCAATATCTTAGCCGGGAGGGCCATTTATGTTGGTTTAACAATGGGCAACATAAAATCGTCTTGTTATCTAGCGCCAATACATGAAAGGTGCGTATTTTTTTTGTCTATATAAGATTTTTAAGGATAAAATGTTTTTTATCTTAGTTTAATATTAATATGTATATGTTGTAGTGGTCATTGGATTTTGTGTGTTGTTTGTCCCGCCAAGAACGCATGTTATTGGTTCGATTCCATAGGTGGCGGGTGCCAACCGAGGATATCAAAAACATGTTTGCCGAGTAAGTAAATTTTTGTCTAAATCATCGATTCTTTTTTTAAATGAATTGTTTTCATGTCTCGTTAATTTCCATTTTAATGATAGGGGTCTTAGGACATATAGACGATTCCGGAGCACGAGAGCGGGGTGGACCGGAGTGGTTTTATCCAAAGGTAAGTAGTTTCAATTCAAGTTTTTTACGAGACACGGTAGCTTTTACGTTTTAACAATTTGTTTTTGATTTATAGTGCCATCACCAACCAGGGAACACCGAGTGCGGATACTACGTTATCGTTGGATGCAATCTATCATTTCCACCGGACGCATTTCATCGGCTTGCAAAACGTACGTAATGCTCCGTGATCCTCAAATGATGATATTTTTTGTTGTGGTACTTGGTTGTTAATTATACCTTGTTTTCCAATTTACGCTTTTTTTCGCACCGAGGATCCGTACTCCACAGGATGACATCGATTCGGTTCGAGACATGATGGCTAGATATCTTCTTGAACATGGCTCAATGTGAATATATAGGCAAGTCATTACTTGTTAGGGTGATTGTCATTGTGAAACTTATTAAAGCTGTCTTGATTTCGGTTTACGTCAAATTATTGGTGCTACTCTTGAATTTGCCACTTTAATTCTTGTGAATATGAGGTTAGATCACTTGTTTAATTCTGGAAATAGATCACTGTCATATGAGGTTTGATTTTGCCATTATACCTTCGCATTTGATTTTCCAATAACCAAGACTTGAGAATTTTGTTGAATCATACCATCATAAGCGATTTCTTGAAAGTTTTATGTGTGCTTCTTGCTTGGGAGGTGTTTGATTTGCATGTGTGGAACCGTGATTATTACTAAGTGGCTCTCATTCACTTTAGCATTAGAGTTGAGCTAAATTACGTATCTTTGAAACCTTGAAATTCTGTTAAGCTTTGTGTGCAAAAGTCATTGTCGCTATATATATTTGCCTCTTTGTCGCATATCGTGTTATTGCCAATTGAAGGGAATGTTGATGCTATCTAATTGCCGCATTAAATTGTGAAAGCTGTTGTGAAATTTTGGAGATTAATTGCCTCCAAATGTGAGAAAAATTTGTTGTCATAGTGGTGTTTTGTTTGTTGTTTTGGTCTAGTTTTAGTAACCTAAATCTAGGTCATACCTTATTTCTTTTCTCGCGTTGAATTTGCTTTGAAAGTTTCGATCTACACTTTAATTCATTATCGGTGACTTTCCCGAACTTGTCTTCTTAGGCTCGCAATTGAAGTTTTGTCTTTGGAGTTGTTGATATTCTTGCATCCTCATGGTTATGTTGGAAGCTAAGTTGTGAATTTGATTGATTTTGTTGAACTGATCTGATTTGAATACGTAACATCTATATTGTCATTCTCTTGTATGATCTTGTATGTGTAGCCAATATTCTTTTGTTGAAGTCACTTTTACAATTTTCTTATTGAACCCTGTATTCATTGTTATTCCACCTTCTTTTGATGGAATGCACATACATATAATTCATACGGTCATAATATATTTCACATTCATTGTTATCTATTGTCATTCATCGCATATGCGCTTAATTATTTTGTGAAGTATTTGCAAAGCAAATTGGCCAAACAAAACAAGCAAGCATATTTTAAAAAAATAATAATAATTTAAGGCGACATTCGAAAATAAATTCGGGCGTCTTTGGATCATAAGAGGTGACCTGATTTTTAATCAGTCGCCTAAAATGATCATAAGAAGGCGACTCGATTTTTAATCAGGTCACCTATTTCCAAAGATGAGGCCTAAAATGATAAAAACGAACCCATTAGAAGCGACCTGAAAATTCAGGTCGCCCCATATGAGGCGACCTGAATGCTTTTCAAGTCGTCTCATATGCGACGACCTCAAAACAAATCGAGGTCGCCACATATGAGGCGACTGAATAGTGTTAAGTCGCCTCATAAGAGGCGACGATTTGTGTATGAGGCGACCTAATTTGTGTTTAGGTCGTCTATTAAGAGGCGACCTGAAACAATTTCAGGTCGCTAAATATACCATCTACAACTACGCTCTCCCGACGTCCCATAGAATAAGGACGTTAATTGGGTCTTTTTAGGTCGTCTTTTAGGTATTTTGTAGTAGTGCCACCCTCTCAATTTGAGGAATCCATGGATCTGTCAAAACAATGTCGAACATGAGCTCCATCAATCTGCTAATTATAATTCAATGATTTAAAAAAATTGAGAGGAATCGATCGGCGTTCTCGATTCTAATTTCAAGGGTTAGTGATGAAGAAGTGGAGGACCAACTACTTCACTTCAATTCATTTTAATTCATGGTTGACTGAAACAAGGAAATCAAATATAATTAACGCGAGTGTAAAATGAAAATTGTCACAAGCGCGAGTCATGTTTCTCAATTTCGGAACTCTTGAGCATCCTCGGGCACCGGTTCACAGTCATAACTCGCTTTCCGTTGCGACCAATAGTAGCCATCGTTGTTCATTGGAATTAATAATCCATTTAAAAACTGCTATTTCCATATTTAGTTTATTTTATCCTCAAATCAAATAAGAACCGAAACAAGAAGGCATAAACCACGACTATGGAGGTGAAGAACATAGAAAATAGAGGTTGAAGACACATGTCAGGGGAGGGGAGAGAGAGAAGGTGGGAGGCAGTGGGAGAGATGAAGGGGGCAAAAGGGTTTATTTTATCCTCCAAATCTCTGCCATTGGATGAGATTATAATCTAATGGTATTAAGAAGGATAAGAAAAGGTAGGTAAAATAAGAGTAGACGAATAACTTATCCCTTGATGAATAACATAAATTATGTATGTTGGGTCTTGAAGGTCATGAGATGTCAAGGAAGGTGAATTGGAGGTTGGGTCAAGTAATCTCAAATATTGGAAGAAAAAATAAAACAAGAGAAAGTTAATAAAGTTTATAGGTAATCACTTTATCTATTCTTGTATTTAAGTGTTTATTTTTTTCCAAGTACCAAATGTGGTCACCTCTTACAGTAAAGATTCAAACTTTCAAATACCAAAAAAAAAAAAAAAGATTCAAATGTTCATTGTGGTGACTAGCTTTTTCCGCTAGAGCTAACATTCATTAGTAAATGTTTATGTTTTTGTTATGCTTTTCAGCTTGCAATGAGTGGAATAACTATGCGCCTATTTGTTTCTATTTTCTGTTCTTCCCCCCCCCCAAAAAAGGCTTATAAAGTTATTGTTAAAAACAAGTTTTGAAAATAAAAAACAAAAGAATTTGTTTAGATAATTGTTCTTTAAAAATCAGTTTTTAGAGTGAAGTGGGACAGCCATCACTGATGGTAACGTGGTAGTGGTAGGATCCGATGGTGTAATGTCGATAATGGACAGGTGGTGGCCTCAAAAAATAAGAAGTAGAAAAAAAAAACAATATATTTGTTTTACTTGAAGCAGGAAAAAAAACTTGTTTTAAAAAATAAAATCAAACAAGCCCTATGTCGTGTCTGTCAAGAAATTTGCGACGTAACTTGTTTTAAAAAATAAAATCAAACAAGCCCTATGTCAAGAATCGTCAAGTAAATTTACCGACGTAATTTCCATCAGCAATTATCAACATAAAACATTTTGTTGGTAATTCAATGTTTTTTGTAGTGAATGTATAAAACTTTGTTATATTTTTTGAAGTTGAAGTAGTTTCATTTCAAAATTATAACAAGTTTATAAAATGAATTAAATGTATCAATTTAAGCATGATCATTAGGCATGGAAATAGGTCAGGCCAGGCTTTAGCTAAATAGGTCTGAACCTGCAATAGGGGTAAAAAGCCTGAGCCTGAATTCAGGCCTTTTTTTAGGCTCATGTATGAGCCTTTATGTAACATCCCAATTTTCGTAAGTTTTTTCAAATTAGTTTGATCAGAGTAGAGCATCGGAAGTATTTAAATTGAAGAGTAACTGATAAACATCCACTGTAATGTATATGTTTGCTTCCACGGTGGTACAAAAATTTTGAATGACTACAACGTTAAGTACATATCAAAAGAACTTTCTTCGCCAATCCTCATGCCTCGCCGCTTACCCTTGTCTTCGATCCCGTTCACACCGGATCCTCGAAGCTATAGTAAGAGGCGAGGTTCAATACTCATTGAACCTCGGTAGCAGTTAACCTCAAGCTTATGTAACGGTTATGTATGACGAGATATTCATGACATTACAGCAAGTAACCACATATGAAAGATAATAACAGAACACAGCCACTGCATATGAATGTTATTATAGTCTGTACTATTCACCAGTGCCACGATGTACATTCGTGTCCTCAGTGCTAGGAAAATTCAACGGTATTATCAAAACCATAACCCGTGTATAAAGCTGAATGTATAAGTAGTGATCTAAGCCCCATAACTTAGTCACGGTGCATGACCCGAGATAGAGTCCCGTCCATGTCTTTATGAAAGTATCTATTACATATAAGTATACAATAAGCATCAGAGTTAGTGTTACAGTACGCGTCCGTACCTTCGTCGGTGATCGCGGTACGTACGTCGGTCGGAGTATGATCACGTATATCCTATAATGTTAATTTCGCATTTATTAATTCAAAAATAATACCCTAATAGATATCTCAGTCACTAATGACCATTTTACCCCTGGTGGAATTACTTTTCAATTTATTCCCCTTAAATTTCGTAAAAAACGCTAATTACAGCATTCAGGGTAGATTTTTCGCCTAACTTTGAAAAATCATAATTAATTCTAAAAAAAATCAAAATGAGGATCCGTAAAATTCTTTGGAATCCTTAGGATGCCTATTTTAGAGAACAAACACCAAAGTTTTCCCAGAACCTAATAACAATTCCCAGTTTTCACGTGTTCATCCCTTGCCCAGAAAAATTCCAGAATTTCGTAGCCTATTTTCTACAATTTTTAATTCCTTGTAAAAAAACTCTAAATGACACATTCTAGGTATATTTGGAAATTTATATATGTCTAATTTACCCATGAAAAATTTCAGAATTAATTGACTTCATCTTCAATATAAAATTATGGTGTTTTTACTACGACTTGAAATCGCCTACCGGAAAAATTTCGCCGAACTTCGTTACTTTGTTGTTTCTCTCTCAAAAATTTTGATCTACTACTTCCTTCATCATTTTTTCAAATTAAATCCATTTCTAACTATAAAAACATGAAAATAAAATTATTCTAGAATATTTAAGATTAAAACAACTTCTATTTATGAATTTAAGACTTTAAACTCATGAACTTGCTTACCAATACTTCAACTCCTTCAAAGAAACTCCCACTCTCTTTCACTCCTCTCTATATTCAGATTGCTTTGCTTGTTTTTGTGTGAAAAACAATGAAGGCCAAGGTGCCTATTTATAGGAATTTACTATGGCAATTGTGGTAAATTTTCCTTGCTCAAGAAGTCTTCAAACTTGCACATGAAGTCTTGAAACTTGATCACCAAGTTGGAAGGTTCTACTTCATGAACAAGTTGTTTGCTCTTGTTTCAACATGTGTTTGAAAGCTTTTATTGCTCCCCAAGTCCACCAAAAACCGTCCACCCCTTCATCTTTTCTTTTTATCCATTTTGTGTTTTACTTAATTGATTAGATAATATTTTGGAGCCATATCATTGGTCCTTTGATCATTAATTAAGGTACAATACTCTTAAATAGATCTTTTTATTTGCTATTGGATTAATTATGAATGTTTATGAAATCAATATTAATTTAGCTGCCCAATAATTATTTTTAGCATTCCCTAATTACCTTAAGCCTTTTCACACTCCTTTATGATTTATTTTTGATGATATAGAAACTAAATGTGAACATTTTAATTCATGTAAGTTTAATTGTTCATTAATTTTTGGAAATTTTCTCTAATTGTTTTGGGTATTTTTATGCCATTTTACGATATTTTATAACCCCCATTTGAATTTAGAGAGTTGGATTTGCCTCATTAAATCCTAAAGAAAATTTACCCAAGAAATAAAATACATACACTACAAAATTAGAGACAACATATTCTCCTATTGTCAATAGGTCCTATTTGCCAAAATATCATATTTAGGATTAATACAAATTTCGGGGTATTATACTTTATAAGGCCTGGTCAACTGAAGCCTTTTTAAAGGCCTACTTACAATGTAGGCTTTTAAAAAGGCATCATATTGTAGGCTTCAAAGGCCATAAATAAGCTTTATATACTTTGAGTTTATCAAAACTTATATAAATATATATTGAAATTATAATATAAGAATGAAAAATAATAAATATTATCTTATTTATATGATATAAATATAATTATGTTTATTTAATATTTAAACAAGGCCAAGCACGAAGGCCTACAAGTCGCTTTAACAAAATAGACCTGGCCTATTTACATATTCAGGCTTTTAAATAGGCATTGGCCTGACCTTTTTAATAAACGGGTTAGGCACGACCCGAACTTTTCCCTAAATGTCAGCGTAAGCGCTGATAGGGGCCTATCCTATTCTCACCCCTAATGATCATGCTAGAATTATATCTTTTTTCAATTAAAGTATTTCAAAAGCTTTCCAAAGAATTTTAAAATGTTGTTATATGATATTTTTATAGTTAGTCATGAACTTTTAAAGTTGAACTAAAAATATGGAAAGAATAAATGATTAGTAACCCAATGATATCTGGACACAAGTTTCAAATGTTGGGGCCTTAATTAATTATTCACTTAAACCATAGCGTTTTCGAATGCGGACTAAAACTGTGAAAATGATAGATGTGGGATTATGTATGCGATTTACATCACATATTTATAATTTGTCTTTTTCTTCTGGTAAAATGATCAAATAGTATAATGCTCTGATTCTTATTATAAGACACCAATTACCTCTAACGACTAACTCATCTTTAACCATTTTCTCATTATGCCCTCGTTTTTAACTAGCTCTTTTAAATCCACACATTAAAGTAGAGATAAAGTTGGAAACATACATCAATTTTAGACCAATTAAATGACTTAACTTCCATTATTGGTTCATGAGGAATAGTAGCTGATGCCATATAATAAAGATAAGGGAAAATAGTTAATAAGTACCAACAATAATTGACGGAAGTAATATATTCACAATTTGTTACTCATTCTATCACTTATCTTTTTATTATTTGCTGCCTTACTCTTTATTGCCCTCACTGTTACTCAAAATTATAACTCTTTTAATCCCCTTGCTCTTCTTTGCACAATAAATATTAAATTCGAATAAAATTTTTTGGCTCCAACTTTTGAGATATGACCTGAATCGACCCTATAAACTATAGAAGAGAGACTTAGTAACTAATTTCAGAGCCTTATCCATGGGTGCCATCAGTGGCCCAAATTTTAAAAATCTGAATATTAAAATAATAATAATAAAATTACAGGAAATGTTATTAATTAATTCTAGGCATTTTCAAAAACAAGATATTGTATTCAAGCATCTTTGGGCGTTTTTCTCACGCAGTACACGCCAAAAAAGGTTATCTTAGTTTTCTAAACACAATGTGACCACTGACAAGTAAAATATAATTTTCAAATTAAAAAAATTCCAGTCCAGAAAAAATATGAAAAATATCATTGAACGATTAAAGAATAGACTTGAGTTGATTCCACAATTAAAGGTTCATTCTCAAGGCCACAAATTTGTGCGTAACTCGGCTTCATTTTCTGATAATGTAGATCAAGAAAATCTTTAACTCTTATTTTATCCATCATGTTCCTATTTTCTTCCTTTCTAATTATGTTATCTCTATTTTCTATCTGTAAATTTTGCTTTGATACTTATGATAACACCGTAACAACACAAAGTTTATCTAACAGTGTAAAGCCCATGTGTCTCGAGTCTCAGTCCTACAAAAGATACTTGTTTTGGATTAAATTGATATTTTAGATTGATTTGTGCTAAAACACTACTTGTTGGAATTTTTTTTTTAAACCTTTGGATTGTTTATTAAATTATTAATTCAGTTTTCATTATTAATTTAATTGTCAATTTGGTTTTTCCTCTTCATTGTTTAATTAAACAATTGTAAATAAGATTTTAAAATTAATAGGAGAAGCGGCTAACCTTAAAATTAGAGTAGTAAGTTGTTCGTCAAAAATTATGAGGCTTGTTTAGAACATGACAAATTTCGAATATGCCTATGTATGCAATGGCGGAAGGTCTTGATGGCCAGCTAGGGCCAAGGTGATCTTATAAAATTTATTAGAATATATATATATATTTATTTATTATATGATATTTTATTTGCCACAAATTTAGCCCTAGCTAATTTTTTATCTTTCTGTAAGGATAATGTTTGTTTCATTACTCATTAAACTGTGAGAGAAAAGGAAAATTTTTGTTTGAGATACCGAAGAGATTAGTATCATTTCATATATTGTTTTAATTTATAATTATCTGTTATGATTTGTTTGTATTTTTTTAGGTTATTTAATACTATTTAGTAAATACTCTTTTGGTCTTTATTTAAGGAACCAACTAACAATTCTCACAAGTCAATAAAAATAGTTAAAGTAATTAAATTTATCCTAAATTTTAAGTAATTTTTAATATATCCCTATTAATTACACTAAACTCTAATATCATATTAATTATTACTCTTTTTTTCCTCAAAAAAAGAGTAATATTACTCTCACTCATTATCTTTTTAATTGTGGGTATACATGGAAAAAAAATAGTTAATGCTATTTGGAAATAAGCAAATGTTTTATAAAAAGAATCAAATATACTTGTTAGTTGGTACCTTATAATAAGAATTAAAGAGAGTAGTTCAATATGTTTATTTTTTAGCCCGGACTAAAAAAATTTTTTGGTTCCGCCACTGTATGTATAGTATGACGATAAGGGGAACGAGAGACAAAACTGAAGCAGGTGGCACCCAAAGAAAAGAAAAGTAACGGATGTTTACGGGGTTATTTTTCTCCCTCTTAAAAAAGTATAATTTTTGCACCCCAAAAAAAAATATTATGATATTAAAGACCCCTCTGCCAAAACATGGTTGTATGCATTCCCCTTTGTCAAAACATTATATTTATGATGGTTAATAAATTGAATAGAATATCCATGCACGCAACTATTAAAATATTCTTCCATGAGCTGGACAAATATATTTTTTGCTTGTCTTTGAAGACTTCAAGGCTGACCTTTCTCCCTCTTCCATGATAGTGTTTATAAAAAATTTGATACTTGTCTTCTTCTCGTCCTTCCTACTTATTCCCATCATCAGCCAAAAGACGATAAACAAACAACATGGCATCAGAAACAGAGAGCAAAAAGCATTATGTTCTGGTTCACGGTGCGTGCCATGGAGCTTGGTGCTGGTACAAGCTCAAGCCACGGCTTGAATCCGTCGGCCACCGTGTCTCGGTGGTGGACCTGGCAGCTTCCGGCATCCACCCGGCCAAAATTGAAGACCTTCACTCCTTCTCGGATTACTCTGAGCCTCTTCTAAACCTGTTGGCCGCCCTCCCTGCCGGAGATGAGAAGGTGATTCTCGTCGGACACAGCTACGGCGGCATAAGCATTGCCCTCGCTTCGGACCTCTTCCCCCACAAGATAGCCCTCAACGTCTTCGTAACCGCCTCTCTTCCTGACACCAGCCATAGACCATCCTATATCCCAGAACAAGTACCTTTATTAGATTTCAGATTTTAATTTTTCTTTTAGCATTTGGATATCGTAAATGATGCTTTAGATATAAAATAGTCTTTAATATAAGACATATCTAGCAGGTTGATGTTATATTTGTCAATCTTTTCATAATTTACCTATATTAATGCCCCTTAATAAGAAATATGATTAGAATGTTTTAGAAAATACATATACTTTCAAGGTTATCAAGCCATTATCTAAAATGGTTTTTAATGTATAAATAGTTTCAAGAGAAGATCGGAAGTGGTGCATGGTTAGACACAGAGATCTGTGATCGTGGAGGCTTAAAAACTTATTTGTTTGGTCCAAAGTTCTTATCGTCCCGTCTCTATTACCTCTGCTCCAAAGAGGTAACTCATCATGATGGCTTCCTCCTTCTTTCTCTTATGACATACATATACACAAGGATTGAATAGCTGAGTATACCCTCTATGTAAGTATGACCAAGCCAAAGTTTCTTTATAAGTAAGAGGTTGTATAATTAAGTTTGTTTCGCAGTAACCTCGTGGTGTTAGTGGAGGAGATGTTATGCCTGTTGTAGTAAATACACAAATATGTGCGTACATTACTATGGTGCTTATTATAAGTAGCCAAAATATTTTGGTCAAAAATATAAGTCCATCCTTATAGTTATTAATTACAGTTTTCCAATTTTACTCTTAATAAATGAAATGAATATGTGATAGAAAATGTATAGCTTCTTTTTTCAACACAAATTAAATAAGGGTAACTTTGGAAAATTAAATCAATTGAAGATATATTAAATATCTTAATTTCCATTGTTTGGTAGATGAGATTTGGTCAAATTGGACTTATAATAAAAATCATCATGATATAAAATAAGTGGGAGGGGATATCACGCAAAGGTGCCGCATAAGCAAATTAATCTCCTCTTATCATTATATATAGTCCTTATACAAAAGTATCTTTTTTTTTTTTTTTTTTTTATCAAATGTTATAAAATGAATATACTTTCAGGATGTGGAATTGGCAAAGGCATTGATTAGGCCATCGCCCGATTTTACGGATAACTTGTCTAAAGAAAACAACTTCTCTCAAGAGGGATTTGGATCAGTTCCACGAGCCTTCATTACTTGTAACCAAGACCTAGTGTCACCACTGGAATTTCAGCGATGGATGATCCAAAATTCTGGGGTTAATGAGGTTGTTGAAATCAAAGACGCTGATCATATGGCCATGCTTTCTATGCCCCAAGAACTTTGCGACGCCCTCCTCCAACTAGCATTAAAATATGCTTAGTGATTGTTTGGATCAGCATAATTTGAGTGCTTTTACGCTTATGAGATAGACATGTGAGAGGAGTTTGGTCTCATAAAGCATAAAAACACTTATTTTGAATGTTCTTGAATCATGTGTTTGAATTCAATAATATTGCTCCTGTCTTGTGTTTATTCTTATAAAGTACTAAATTTGTGATCAAGACAAGGAGACATCAATATATTGGACTTTTGATAAATTGAGGCAAAAGTTAGTTTTCTTATTATCCTTTTGGTCTGTAAAAGGGGTCATCCAAACATAGCCAGTTGTAAAATTGTAAACTGTGATGCGTAGCTCTTTTCTTGAAACATTGGTAACGCCTTAATGGTAAGAACATTGAACGTACGTAGGTGACAACTTGCTCAGCTCAAACTTGACCAAAAGAATGACTACACTAGCTAGCTGAATCTTGGCATGGCTTCACGGCCTCTCCACTGCTACTTCAAGTAAATAGGCCGAGCTTAAATTCAAAAAATTTGGATATCCTAACTCAACCCTAATTGATCAGACTCAACCAACAGGGGTTGGATCTAAAGGAAGAAGCTAGTCACTCATAATTTGGCAAACTAAAGTTCGAATTCTTACTAGAAGAGAACCCCGCACTTAATGCCCGATGATGCCTCAAACAAAATTATCAACAATAGGAGAATATAATATATTGCCTAACATAATAAAATTGACTGGTAGGATCTGAATTCTGAAAGCCTGAACTTTTCTTTTTGTTTTTAATGTTTTTTCCATATAGAAATGTGGATGACATTTTTTTGGAGAATTCCCCAGTTAAAAAAAAAAAATTTAAAACAGTTATAATTCATTGGGACTAAAAGTATGAAAATAAATACAAAAATTTCAACAAAACAAATGGTCCAGAATGTCATCCACAAGTGTTATCCTTTACTTTGCTAAGGGGAGAGAAAAATTATTTTTCTTATTTTGCTAGGTCAATCTTTTTTCTTAAAGCACTACAACACCATTACATAGGATCAGATCAATTTTTCCCTGAACTGGAATTAGTTTTGTACAGTTGTCATTAATTAAGTTTACATTAGGACAAATGTACTACTGCATATGGTTGATGAAATACAATTCACAAATTTCCATTTCTCTTCTTGATAAATCTAATATGGTATTAGAGCAAGAAAGTCATTGACTACTTTTTTTCTTTTTTCTTGTTTTTTTTTTTTTTTTTTGGTTCTTTATCTCTCTTTCCTGAGATTGTCTTCTAAAACCCAAACCCTTAGTGGTTGTGCGTGTGTGACCTGTTTTTCCTCTCTCTTCCTTTTTTGCATCTCTGGCTTTTCTTCCCCAGTGAACTATGGGACAAATCCGCCTTCTTCTTCTTTTGCCGAAAATTCAATCGGCATCTCATTTTGATTCTCTTCATAATATTGCAAATCCATACTATCTGCATCCTATTGAGAATCCTTCGTTGATTCTTATTTCTCTGATTCTCTCCGGCCATAATTACCATTTGTGGGCAAGAGCAATGAAAATGGCCCTAATGTCAAAGAACAAACTCTGTTTCATTGATCGATCAATTCGGGCACCAAGCACAACAAATGCACTATATCCAGCTTGGGAACAATACAATATGATAGTCTCATCATGGCTAACTCGATTGATATCACCTCTCTCGCACAAAGCATTTTATGGATCGATCGTGCGTGCAATGTTTAGGAGGATCTTCAAGCTAGGGTTTTCTCATAATGATATTTTTTCTACTTGCGGATTTACAAGAGGAAATACAGAGTTTAAAGCAGGGTGAACTCAATTTAACTGATTAGATAATTTCATGTTCTTGCAATCGGAAATGCTCTTGTGGTGTGATTGACACACATAAGAAGCATATGGATTAAGATTATGTCATTTGTTTTTTGAAAGGGTTAAGTGATCAATTTTCATCAGTTAAATCCCACATTATGTTTATTAATCCCAAATTTGTGGTTTTCTTGATCAAGCTTTGATTACATGGCACTCTAAGAAGCAACAAACTATTTCTACCTCTTCTTCCGAGGCTAAATATTGTGTCTTGACTGCCACAACATGTGAATTACAATGGCTTTTTTATTTGTTATGAGATTTTGGTCTTCCTTTTTCTTGCATCTTTGTATTGTTATAATCAATCGGCTATGCATGTTGTTGCTAATCCTACCTTTTAGGAACACACAAAATGTTTGGATAATGATTCTCATATCGTGTGTGAGGCTTCAACAAGGATTGCTTCATCTCCTTCCTATCAAATCTGATGACCAATTGGCCGAGATTTTTACTAAGTCATTATCACCTTCTGCCCTTTGTACACTTCTTGTCAAGTTGGGAATTATCGACATATATTCTCCAGCTTGAGGGGGGCAAGGACGGACCTCAGTTAATATAAGGAGAGCCCCCCCCCCCCCCAAAAAAAATTGTTCAAATGTTTTTAAAAAAATTAATATAATTTAAAATTTAATATAATATTATAAATATGAATATTTTAAAAATATTATATAATCATACAATTTTTTAATTAGTCAATGAGTATACATTTGATCTCCCGAAATATTATCCCAAGGTCAGCCACTGAGGGAAATTAGGACATAAGTTAATTAGATTAACTATTTTAGTTAGAGAAGTTGCTAGAACAGAATTAGTTTTGTACAGCTGTCATTAATTAAGCACACATGTACTACTGCATACGGGTTATGAAATACAATTTAAAAATTTCCATACGGGTTGTGATCGTGGAAGCTTAAAGACTCTGTACGTTGTTAGGTCCAAAGGTCTCATCTCCCATCTCTATCAACTATGCTCCAAAGAGGTAACTCGTCATGGCTTCCTCCTCCTTTCTCTTTAGACTTATACAGAAGGATTGAATAGTTGAGTTACTCTCTATGTATGTATGACTAAATATGATGTCGTAATTAAGTTTGATTTGTTTGTAACCTCGTGTTATTACTTATTAGAGTACTTGTTGCTGTAAATGTATATACTACCCTTATTTGTAAAGAGGATAAGTGAGAGATAGACAATAAAATGCAACAAATACGATCAAGGAGTAAGGTTAAAAAAAAATAAAGCAAGAAATGCTTTGACAAAACCAAAATGAAGCTTATATTTTAGGATAAACATTGTCACAAATTTGAATCCTATATTTAGGGGCGGAGGGAGTATTAGTTTACAAGTCAAGCAAATTAACTTGGAAAAAATGATACATATAAATATTTTGAAGTAATTTATTTATGTTTATTAATCTCCCCAGAAAAATCAACTGAGTTTTATATTAAGAACAAGAGAAAGTAATATATTTACAATTTTACATGTAACCTTCCAATTATCTAGTAATATATTTGTTAGAAGAAAATGAATATACTTGCAGAATGTGGAAATGGCAAAGGCATTGATGAGGCCATTGTCCTATTTTGTGGATAACTTGTCTAAAGAAAACAACTTCTCCCAAGAGGGATTTGGATCAGTTCCACGAGCCTTCATTAATTACTTGCAACCAAGACCTGAGGACCTGGGGATGCCACTAGAATTTCAGCAATGGATGATCCAAAATTCTGGGGTACACAAGGTTCTTGAAATCAAAGACGCTAATCATATGGCCATGCTTTCTACGCCTCAAGAACTTCGCAACGCCCTCCTCCAACTAGCATTAAAATATGCTCAGTGCTTATTTAGATCAATTTAATTTGAGTGATTTTACGCTTATGAGATACATATCTTGAAGGAACCAACTGGCTCATCAGTCATCACCACGGCAGATCGGTCAGATCTAATTTGGGTAGTTCAGATTGTGAAAAGAGTTTGGTCTAATAAAGCATAAAACTGGATTGTGTTTATAGCGTACCTAATCAGGCACTTGGATTCAATAATAATGGTGCTCTTGTATTGTGTTTATAGCGTACCAAGTTGGTGATCAAGAGAAGGGAACATCAATAAATTGGATTTTTGCAATTTTCCGTGCACGTGTATTATTGTGTGTTTTGTTTAAGTTTGCAAAGCTACTTTATCTTGCCTTTATAAAACTGGATTTTATTTATTATTATTTTTTTTTGTATTTTTTGTTTCTGCAAAGTATGATTTAAAAGTAATGAAAAACTGATACGTTAAGGCAAAAGTTGGTTTTCTAATTATCCTTTTGGTCTATAAAAGTGTCAACACAAACATAGTTGTAAAATTGTAAACCGTGATCCGTGGCACTTTTCTTGAACCATTGGTAATGGTAAGAACATTAAAAGTACGTTGGGGAAAAAAAACCATTGAAAGTATGTAGGCCACAACTTGCTCAGCTCAAACATGACCAAAAGAATCACTACACTAGCTGAATTCAGGCATGGCTTCAAGACCTGTCTGCTATTACTTCAACTAAATAGACCGAACTCAAATCCAAAAGTTTGGATATCCTAAATTTTGACAATCAAACATGGCCCTAATTGGTCAGGTTCAACCAACAAGATTAGGTCTCGTGGAAAGGGGTTAATCATCCATAATGTGACAAAGCAATGTTTGAATTCTTGTTAAAAGAGACGCCTACATTTAACACTCGACCATGTCTCAAACATAATCTTTAATAAAAAAGTACATGTGCCTAACAACAAAAAAGGAAAAAAAAAAAAATTGAATCTCATTCTTCCATAAAATTAGAACAAACTTTAGGTCATGTCCTGCATTTTCGAACTCCCTCCTAATGTCACCGGTGACGAATAGCGATTGCATAGGAATCCTCATCTCCGATCCAGAACTGTAAACATTAACAAATACCCATAACTGTTTATGACAGAATTATGAGGCTTGTTTAGAACATGAGAAAATTCAGATATGCCTATGGATGACGATGAGGGGAAGGAGAGACAAGACGGGGGGTTGAAGCAGGTGGGACCCCCAGAAAAGAAAAGTAACGAACGTTTTTGTAATTTTCACACCCAAATAAATATTAGGGTGCTCAAATTAGTAAAAAAATTTCAAAAAAAAAGATTTTAAAAAAAATCACATGTTAAAAAAACCTTAGAGTCTTTTTGGTATTATTTCATAAACATTAACAACTATCGTAGAAAATTAACAACTAAATTAGTAGACGTTAACAACAATATCCTAATAACGAAATTAGTACCCGTTAACAACTAAATCAGTACATGTTAATAACTATATCAGTATAACTTAACAAATGTTTTATAAAATAATATCAGAAAAACCATGTGACCTTTTTTGACATGTGACTTTTTTTTAGGTATTTTTTGACAATTTTTTGATTATTTGGGTCCTGAGGTAGATTCCCCCAAATATTATGATGTTAAAGTCAACAACCCTTTGCCATGCGTTCCCCTTTGTTAAAACATTATACTTGATCCAATCCTAATTATAGAATAACGTTTAAGAATTGATCTTAATTCTAATTATAAGACAAATTTTAAATTTTTATTAATTTCTTTCAAAAATACCCCTATTAATACTTTGTCAATAATAATTAATAATGCACCTATATATTCTATAAAGTGAGTAATGCTTACAACTCATTAATGTTACGTATACCTTAATTCTACTATTTTTAAATTTTTTTTTTAATAAAAGAATCTTAAACAATTTTTATCATATTTAATAAATTCGGTAAATTTCACATGCAGAGTCAATGCATTGAGAGTCTGAAAAGCTTAAATGGAGTGCCTAATGGAGTTACAATAAAACAACTGGGTTCATCCTTATCGAAATGGACAAACCACCTTGCACCTCACTCCTTGTTTAACTTTTAAATAAGAGTATTTTGAAGAAATATTTATAATTAATTAATTTAACTATTATCCTTAATCTCTAAAATTGGGTCAATATGTTATATAATTAGGATCGGACGGAGTATTTATCATAGTTTTTTTTTTTTTTTTTGCTCGAAGTATTTATCATAGTTAAGCAATTGAATATCCATGCACGCAACAATTAAAATATTCTATCATGAGGTGGACAAATATATCTTTTGCTTGTCCTTTTGCAGGCTTCAAAGTTGACCTTTGACGAGATGCAACCATCATTATATATTTATCTAATTTGGTTAAAGTAAAAAAGTTAGCAAAGAAGTTAGCAGCGTTAGTTAATATTTAAAATCCTTAGTCATCTTCTTTAATTCCTTAATTCTTTTAGTTATTGTTGAAGGAGTATCAATAAAGGTAAATTAGAAAAATATTAATAAGTCTTATACTTAAGATCAAAATCAACTCCCTAAATATAAATATATGTTGAACGAGTAGAAGTTAAAGTAATTTGAAACTTGTCTTCTTCTCGTCCTTCATACTTATTGCCACCATTGGCCAAAAGACGATAACATAGAAAAGCCTAGAAAAACAAAATGGGATCCGAAACAGAGAGCAAAAAGCATTATGTTCTGGTTCACGGTAATTGCCATGGAGATTGGTGCTGGTACAAGCTCAAGCCACTGCTCGAATCTGTTGGCCACCGGGTCTCAGTTGTGGACCTCGCAGCTTCCGGCATCTACCCAGCCAAAATTGAAGACCTTCACTCCTTGTCGGATTACTCTGAGCCTCTTATGTAGCTGTTGGCCGCCCTCCCTGCCGGAGATGAGAAGGTGGTTCTCGTCGGACACAGTTACGGTGGCATGAACATTGCCCTCGCCGCCGACCTCTTCCCCCACAAGATAGCCCTCACCGTCTTCTTAAACGCCTTCCTTCCTGACACCAACCACACCCCATCCTATGTCCTAGAACAGGTACCCTTGTCTGATTTCAGATTTTAATTTTTCTTTTAGGATTTTGATTATCGTAAATGATGCTTTAGATATAAAAGTACACCCTCCGTCTTTAGAGGGTTGATATTGATCGTTGTTATATTTCTTATAATGCATATCATAAGAAGCCAGGGAATATAACCTGATCTATGGTATGAGGCCATTATCTAAAATGGTCTTTAATGTATAAACAGTTTCAAGAGAAGACCGCAAGTGGGGCATAGTTAGACACAGAGATCTGTGATCGTGGAAGCTTAAAAACTCTGCTGTTTGGTCCAAAGTTCTTATCGTCCCGTCTCTATCAACTCTGCTTCAAAGAGGTAACTCATCATGGCCTCTTCCTTTCTCTTAGGACATACATATACAGAAGGATTGATAAGTAAGAGCTTGTAATTAAGTTTGATTCGCTTGAAACCTCATGGTATAAGTAGGAGCGGATGTTATGCCTGTTGTAGTAAATATATACACGTATATGCATACCCTATTATGGTCCTTATTATTAATCACTGTTTTATCAAAGATTATAAAATGAATATACTTGTAGGATATGGAATTGGCAAAGGCATTGATGAGGCCATCGTCCAATTTTGAGGATAGCTTGTCTAAAGGAAACAACTTCTCTCAAGAGGGATATGGAACAGTTCCACAAGCCTTCATTACTTGCAGCCAGGACCTGGGGATACCACTGGAATTTCAGCAATGGATGATCGAAAATTCTGGGGTTAATGAGGTTCTTGAAATCAAAGACGCTGATTATATGGCCATGCTTTCTATGCCCCAAGAACTTTAAGACGCCCTCCTCCAACTAGCATTAAAATATGCTTAGTGATTGCTTGAATCAGCTTAATTTGAGTGATTTTGCACTTATGAGATACACATGTGAAAGGAGTTTGGTCTCATAAAACATAAAAACACTTATTTTATGTGTTCTCAAATCATGTGTTTGGATTCAATAATGTTGTTCCTGTCTTGTGTTTATGTTTATAAAGGACTAAATTTTTTATCAATAGAAAGAGACATCAATAAATTGGAATTTTGCAAGCGGGACGGACCTTGGGATAACTATTTGGGGGGGGGCAAATATAAACTTATTAACTAATTAAAAATTTTATGATTATATAACATATTTAAAATATTTAGATATTAACTAATATATACATATTTTATAATTAAAATTTTATAATTATATAACATATTTAGCAAATGCAATTATGCAAAGTCTATAAAGAAACGACAAATGAATAAAAAAGCAAACCCACTATGTTTCTACAGTAGAAGCATAAAATATCATACCCTTGAGTCTTTACCTAATTACTTTGGTACCAATGGAAATCTTTGATATTAGTTGCACCCTTGAGTCTACAGTAGATGATAAGATGAAGATGAAGTTGAAGCGGATTTTGTTTTATCTGGATGGCTGGACTGCTGCAAGCCTGCACTGTGAGGGAGTAACATGATTCATAAAAATATCTACTCATGATTCAGTTTTATTAGCGGACGAACATATATTATCCAATCATTAGAAGCATAAAATTATCAGTTCGCACCTTCGAAATTCAGTTCGCAGTTTGCACCTTCAAACCAACTATGTTTCTACACTAGAAGCATAAAATTATCTACTCTGGGGAAAATTCAAAGCTTCCATTCCATCTCCACCGATGTCTGATAGTATCAAGGAAACATGGGGAAGAAAGATCAGGCTTTGGGAAAATTCAAAGCAGCATCGAGGACATTAGGTACTGAAACATCAGCGATAAAATATCAAAGCGATGTTAATATATTCAAAGCAGCAGTGCGGACATCAGTGATAAAATATCAAAAAAAAAAAATTTGGGGGGCCATGGTAACAACTAAGGTCCGTCATTGTTTGCAAGTGTATACACGTAGTGTTGTGTGTTTATTGTCAATGTTCGAGTATAATGTTGGTTAGTTGAGAGAGCAGTTTCTTTGTCATATGTTACAGGTTTGAACAGACATGATTAAAGCAAGAAGTATTGTCTTGTGTCTTTAATTTAGAGGTTGTAAAACTATATCTTGCGTTTAAAATAAAAAATAAAAATAATTGCACACTGTGCTAGGAAAGTAATAAAAAAGTTTGATTAGTTGAGGCAAAAGTTGGTTTTCTTATTATCCTTTTAATCTGTAAAAGTGTAATCCAAACATAGCCATAGTTGTAAAATTGTAAACTGTGATACGTAGCTCTTTTCTTGAAACACTGGAAACGCCCTAATGATAAGAACATTATTGAAAGTACGTAGGTGACAACTTTCTCAGTTCAAACTTGACCAAAAGAATGACTACACTAGCTGAATCCAGGCATGGCTTCACGGCCTCTCCACTGCTACTTCAAGTAAATGGGTCGAGCTTAAATTCAAAAGGGTTTAGATATTCTAACTCGACCCTAATTGAATAGACTCAAATAATAGGGGTTGGATCTAACTGAAGAGGCTAACCACTCATAATACCGCAAACTAAGATTTGAATTCTTGCTAAAAGAAACACCCACATTTAATGCCCATGATGCCTCGAACATGATTGCCTCTAATAGAAGAATATACATGCCTAACCCCCCCCCAAAAAAAAGATCATGCTCAAGGTAGGATCTGAATTCTGAAAGCCTAAGCTTTTTTTTTTTTTTTAATTTTTTTCATATTATAGAAATGTGGATGACATTTTTTAGGGAATACCGCAGTTAAAAAAGAATCTTAAAACAGTGCTGATTCATCGGGACTAAAATTATGAAAGTAAATATAAAAATTTCAACAAAACAAACTGTCCAGAATGTCATCCACAAGTGCTATCCTATACTTTGCTAAGGAGAGAGAACAATTACTCATTTTTCTTATTTCTCTAGGTCAATCTTTTTTCTTAAAACACCGCAACACCATTATTGGTCGATTTCCTTGATGGCAAGTGAACCAGTCGAACAAGTAATAAAGTGTAAGTAGAGTATCGTCCCATAGAGACTGAAATACCAAAGAGTGACGCTCGATTGCTATGATAGTTGTGCAAACAGAAAGTAAATATAATTGGTTTGAGAGGTTTTCATGGTTATGCTAATAACAGAAATAAACAGAGTGAATTAAACTTGAGAAGATATCAGTAAGAAGTTAGGCTGGACTCAGAGTCATCCTTAAGTGCATCAATCCCCCAATTGCTCTACCCATTGCTATAGCATCTATATTGCACAGCTTCCGCAATGCTACAGCATAGCTACTAACTACAAAGCTATTTGGTTAACCCACCACTATAGTCTATCGAAGCTTCCGCGTCCGATACATATGATGCTAACTATACTCATTCCATATTCCTATGGCAACTTTCTAGTTAGATCTGCTTTACACTCAGGGTATCATGGTTATGAGAGGTAGACCCATTCGAAGCCTACAATAATAGGTCAAGCCGTGCACGGTTTGCCCTAGCAAACACTGTTTCTCAGAGATCTAACCTCAACTCCTTGCCAGTAAGCCGAGGCCACAAATCTAGCCCCTAGCTTCGGCTAATCGACTAGTAATTAATGCATTGATAAACAAACCAAATTTATTAAATTAAGAACTTGCAACTGGGTTCATTTAACACTTTAAGGAATCATCCTCGTCCAGCCATATGAAAATCAGTTCATGACTGATGAGGGAAACACAAAACAAACAATAACAGAATGACCCATGATCTAAATACTACAATAAAAGAGAAAACAGAAAGCTTGACGAAGTTCCAACGGCGTGGATGAAGCCCTGTCACGTCACCATTCCACGTCTTCTTCTCTCCATCGTACTGTAAAGAAGGATGCTGGGTTGTCCTGGAAATCTCATGCTTTGTGAAATCTCTCACTCTTCTCTTGAGTCTGCCAAATGTAGAATCTCGTTCTAGGCTCTCCGACTCTCTTAGGGTTGGCTCTGCTGTCTCCTTATATAATCAGGCTTTCTTACGGCGCAAGTTACAGCGAGTTGGGTCTTTCCTAATCTGTCAAGATCTATCATATCTTCGATCCGAGTAGATTGCTTCTGCTAATCCTGCGGGATTCTTCAAATCTTTTAGTTTCGATCCTCCGCATCTTCTATTTCGTGTCGTTATCGCCCTTTTCTTTTATTCCTGAAATCACCTAGATAAAAAAGGTCAGAAAACATGCTGCATAGCATTGCATCCTCTACTTTGCTATAGCTTTCGTGATGCCTTGCATTGCACTTCGAGTTGCTGTCAGAATGGTATAGCATTGTATCAGCTTTGATATACGCTCTTCCTTAAAAACCATGTAACTTGTTCTTCTTAGCACATGTTCAGGATGTAAATAGTTTCTGTCCTTCAGTTCCCTATATCATGAATATATGCCTTTTTGCTTAGATTATCTGCAGTTAAGCTCGTATTTACCATTCAATTCAGTCATAAAATATAGGGAAAATATGGTATGATTTGTGCTCATCAAATATCCCCACACTTAGCTTTTTGCACTCTTGGGCAAAATAAGATGAAGTGAACAAAGACTCATAGCCGTAGTACTCTTGTCTGTATAACCTTGCTTGCGCAGTTGCTGTTAGTTCTCATTCTCCATTCGACAATCCCACTGCCTAGTGCCAACGGCTCAAAATGCGTGGTATTGCTTAGATGAAGAAGTCTCAAGAGACTCTCAAGTTCAATGTTTACACTCACTTACCCAGGGGATTTTAGTTTCTCTCTTGTCAAACGGGCCTAGAAGATCCATATCCTTGTCGAAGTTCTAAGATTGCTTCCTAGCATCTGAGTATTCGTTCATCCAAAGGACTTCTTGGGTTACAGTGTGAGGATGGTCAAGTGTTTGAGGTGGAGAATGATGGTGAATGCTATAGCAGATTAGGTAGATAATTCTTCTTGGCTTTGGCCGAGTGCTCATTCTTGAACTTTGTATTTCTTGCTGCTTTCTACTCTAGGTCTTTTCCTTTCTTTTTCTTTTTTTTTTCTAGAATTTTTTTCTTTTGATAAGCAAACTCAACTCGGCAGTTCTTTTAGCAGCTTTTCATGGGAGCACTCTGCCCTAACATTTACCACAGTTTTCTTCTAGCTTTTCTATCTAACTAGGTCTGCTATAGCATACTCGTGTGACTCAATGGGGTGGCAAAAGTGAATGCTGGTTCCATCGGTGGATGTTGGTTCCATCGGTGACCTTTCCAAGAATGCGCCTATAAAGAAGACAAGCAACCAGTAGTATCCCATCCAAAAATAGAAACATGGAGAGGTTTCAAGTGAATTAAAGGCATGTTAAATTCTAAACTCTCCAAGTAACTATCACATCTAAGGAAATCAATTACACTCCCATCAGTAGGAGTCAAACAGCAAGTTATGTTGTGAAAATTCTCTTGTGTTTGCAAAAGGTAAGGTACAGAATCCAACTTAGTGTTGGGGCACACCACATCATCATTGCAATCACACGAGATGGAAGGCAAAAGAATGGAAGAAGAAAGAGAATTTTGCAAATTGTCACCACCAACAAATTTTGAATTTTCAAAAGAATCATTTTCTTTGTCTATATCAGGTGGCAAATCACAAGAAAGAATCATATAGAAAGATTCATTTTCATTTGTAATATCATCAGTCAAAACAATCAAATTTTCCCTTATGAAACTATCATGCAATTCATTGGAATCAAGATAAAGATCTTTTTCTAGGCTATGGTCTTTTTCACTCAAATCAACCACATTATCATCTATGCAAGATTCAACATTTTCACAACTGACATGCTTACTATCATCAATAGTACTAGAGGGTGCATTATGATCAATGGTAGTATCAACCACTTCACTAAATGCTTTCTTTCGAAAATCAACAAGTAAGTGGCTTTTTTCATGATAACAGTTTACACATATTTGATATTCCGGACAAGAATATGAAAATGTTTCATTTAGTTCATCACAAACATCCCTAGTACTATGAAGAGAAGCATTTCAACAGTTGAAGCATCACACAAAGAAGTAAGAGCACAATCATCAACAAGTAATCGAATCACTTTGGATCTAATGGTTTGAGCAATTACATTTTCAAACATTTGAGGGGATTCAACAATAATTTCCTCATCCTCCTCATCATCACTCAAATCATGAATTGCTTCATTGGTTAAAGTAGTAGGAGGTCTACTTTTATTAGGATAGGATCATTACCAAATGGTAGAGAAGACTCGTCAATGCTCTTTTGTACTTGCTCCACTTCTTTTGTATGGGTGATCATGGGAAGAGGATCTTCTTGGAAATTAGTCTTCAATTCTTGTGATTGCTGAGTGTGATGCTCAATTTCCTTTTCCATTCTCTCATTCTCTTTCTCTTGATGTTCCATTTGTCTCATTATAGAGTCCATTTGATGGTCGAAGTTGGCGTTGTGTGACCACTTCTCATCATCCACTTGATTTTTGCAATTTTGTAAGGACTTCATGAATGGTAGGTTTTTTGTTTGGCACACATGGTTGAGAATGAGGTCCAGAAGGTGGCTCAAATGGGTTTAGGAATTCATGAGATGAATGATATGGTCGGGAAATGGGATGGAATGAAGGAGGGGGTTCATGGTAGGGCATGCGGTTGTATGGTGGAGGATTATGAGAAGGCTCATAATATGGGTTGTATGGTGGTGGAGAAGGCTCACAGTATGATCTATAGGGTAGGTGTGGTGAGTGATTTGGTTGAAATAGAGGTTGGTGATAAGGTTCATAGTATGGGTGGTGGAATGGACCACGACATTCTTGACCAATTGGATTCTCATCTTGAATTCCCAAGTTAGTTTGAAGAGCCCGTATTGTTTGTTGAATGGAATTGATACTCTAAGAGATAGACTTTTCCCTTTCGGTTGAATCTCCTACAAAAGAGTGGGAATGAAATGGTGAATCTTGATTACCATTAAACCAAGCCATGAAAGTTCGATCAATTAATTCCAAATGAATCACAAGATCACTATCAAACTATAACCTATAAAAACTAAGAAAATGAATCAAAGAAAATACAAATGAAAATGCAAAAGAAAAAGAAATTTCAAAAAAAAAAAAAAAAAATGCAAGTTTGCTATGAATTAACCTGGAGACATGGTGAATTTAAACAATTAAGCTCAACATCATATCAAATTTAATGCAGACACACCACACAGAAGCTACCAAGTCAAAACAATGCAATATGCTATGCAAGCTACCTAAATGCAAAAATCCAAAAATATGTGCAATGAAAAATAAAAAATGCAAAACTAATAAGCTTCACACGAGAAACCCCTTGTCAAAAGTGAATTTAACAATTAGATTACCTAGGGAGCCAATTACTTAGCTCCCAAAGAACGGCGCCATTGATGAGGTCCTTTTTGTCATTAGTCTTGGGGTCCACAATCAAAAATTAACCAAGGATTGCATATAGGCAAACCTAGGATCGTTCTCTATCTCGAAGAGCCTTTTATTGAATCCTAAGTAATCTAAATGTCATGCAAATGCAATTAAAACAAGGGAGAAAATTGGTTTTGGATTTTCAAATTAATAAACTAAAATAAAAATGCAATAATTAAATGCTAACTATTCTTTTTGGTATTTTCATAAATTGGTGAATGAGTAAATTAAATGATATGGAATTAAAAATATGGATGATGGTACTCTTGGTGATTAAGAAATAACTATCCTTGCTAAAAAAGATTATGGGAGTTAAAATTCATCAAGTCTTTAAGAAAAAAACCCCAAGATACCACTTGAGTCCAATATTCTCAATTAATAGTAGCTCCTACAAACATAGCTAACCACTACCTCTTAAGAAATTGTTAAAAACCACTTAATGTGCAATTAAAATTGGAATAATGCAACATGAGTCTTCTTAAAATTAAGTACATAACAGTCCCTCAAAGGGCACAAATCAACTACATTAATTAGATAATAACACGCTAATTAATTTAATCTCATTGCAACCACAAGAAATTAAAACAAATATAATCTTCACATTGCAAAATCCAATACCAATCACAATTATCAAACTAACAGAGACAATCAACATTAATCTCGGTTCAGAATTTATACACAATGATTCCTAAAACTAGGCAACCTAAATATATAAATCTAGACTAGTAGAATGAACAAATTAACTCCCCTTGGAAATTTGGAACTAAAGTCAATATCCACCACCAAGAGGGAAAAAAAAAAAATCAGCCACACATGGTTTCAAATTTTTCTCCAACGAGCTCAAATTCTACAGCCATGGCAGATGAGGTGAAGTGACGATGGTGGTACTGAGAACAGTGGAAGAATAGTGGTGGTGGTCAAAGCGATGGTGGTGTACGGTGGGTGAAGGAAGATGGAGAAAAATTGAAGAAGAAGGTCGCTGGAAGGAATAACGGAGGTCTGGAGGTTCTGTTCTCACAGTGAAGAGGGTGAATGGTGGTCGCCGGCGACGATGGGGCTGATGGGGGTTGTCGCCGGCGACGATGGAGTGAGGGTGGAGGAAGGGAGGATGATCGATGAAGGTCTCGGTTTGTGAAGGCGTGAAGATAATCCTCAATCCACGGCGCTATCTTCTGAATTTAATATGTCGGGTCCCTCCCTTTTCTCTCGGGTCTCAGGGTTTCAATGAATAAAGTTCAGCTGCCCTTTGTTAATCAAAACGCAGTGTTTCAACTCAGGGACCAATTTGCGAAGTTGAAAAGTTCTCAGCAAGGACTAAACTGAAATTTTTATAACTTGAGCTCAAACTTCCATTTTAAAATTTCCTCCAATTTCTTCAACCACCTACAATTAAAACCAATTAATCTAACATCAAATATTCTCATAAAAATCAATAATTAAGAGTAATTACTTTTTTTTTATTTACAATTTTGCCCTTTTTAGCCCTAATTTAATGTATTTACTTTTAATCTTAATTTATCACAAGAAATACATTTAAAGCTCAATAATTACGATAAAATGCATTAAAAATCCCAATTTAATTATGAAAAATCATATAAAGTTATGGTTCGATCAGCTATACGCTCTTCCTTAAAAGCCATGTAAATTGTTCTTCTTAGCACATGTTTAGGATGTAAATAGTTTCTTTCCTTCGGTTCCCTATATCATGAATATATGCCTTTTTGCTTAGATTATCTACGTTAAGCTCGTATTTACCATTCAATTTAGTCATAAAATATAGAAAAAAACATGGTATGATTTGTGCTCATCAACCATCTCAGGGATTCATCTTTCCCTTCACATGTTAGTTCTATATGTGTTTTGATGATAACCGACAATTGTAAACAATGTATGGATGTTTTTGGATAAGCTAAATGATTATTTAAACTTGTTGTTTTTCAACCAAAAACATTGTCGATTGCCAAACTCGAGCCTAGATTTGGCAAACTCGAGTTTGCTGCGACGAGGCAAAACTCACAAGTTTGCATTTTAAACTTGAGACTACAGTTTCTTAAACCTCGGGTTTGTTTCATAAACCTCGGGTTCGGTTCTTAAACCTCGGGTTCGCACCTCCAGAGAAAAGTTTCAAAAGTTTACAAATATGTAAACTCGAGTTTGTGGAGACAAACTCGAGTTCCTTCTGAAGCGGGAAGAATTTTTCAAATGAGATTTTCATAAACTTGAGAGCAAAATGATTTTAACTTCCATGAACCTCGGGTTTGCTTCCATGAACCTCGGGTTTGCTTCCATGAACCTCCGGTTTGTGTTTTGAGAGCTAAAACTAATTTTTGACATGAATAGTGTCAAACTCGAGTTCACTAACTTATAGACTCGAGTTCGTGTTTTGCTCAAATGTGTTTTGATTTGAAAACCCGATGGTTTGCTCGATAGAAGTCTAAACTCGAGCCTAAATATGCAAACCTCGGGTTTGGTCGAACAAATTTTACAAACCTCGGGTTCTCTACGCAAACCTCGGGTTTGGTCCCATTTAAGTGAAACTTCATTTTTAATGTTCAAAGCAAACTCGAGCCTAAATATACAAACCTCGGGTTTGGTCCATACCGAACAAATTTTACAAACCTCGGGTTTCTACGCAAACCTCGGGTTTGGTCCGTTTTGCGAAACTTCATTTTTAATGTTCAGCAAACTCGAGCCTAAATATACAAACCTCGGGTTTGGTTCATACGAGAGGCAAAGATCCATATTCAATACTTGAGCAAACTCGAGTTTGGAAAAACAAACCTCGAGTTTGCATCGCGATTCAAAAATTCAAATTCTACGAATCTGTGAAACCTTCTTGTTTGATCTTAATACTTTCTATGATTAATCTCTAATGTTCCTAGATATGTTTAACCACTTTATTGGTGAGTTTCAGAAAAATTAGAGAGTGTTTATTGAAGGTTTAAAGCAAAAGCAAAAGTGACGAGAACTTTAAAAAGCAAAACCCGAAAGTTGCACAACTTTGGCTAATCCACACGAACACGTCTCGCAAAGCATTTAAGAATGTTTTCTACAACAAGCAACTGCATCTCCAACGGATTAATTTGCGAAGGTCAACACAGATTACTTGGCCAGCTGGTTGAAGAGAATATTGGAGAGAGAAAGTGCCTAAGCCACCTCTTAACACCGGGGGAACTTCTCCAACGGATCTATTTGGAAAGCAACGGTCATTTAATGATCTCTGAGTATAAATAGAGTTGCATTCAAGCCTTTCCAATAGACACACCTGCTGAAGACGAAAATCATTCAAGTCTCATATTTATTTCTTCAGTTTTATCTGTGTAGTATCTTGTGATACATTGAGCTTCAGTGATTATCATTATCTACTCTTAGAGAGAGTTTATTTTACGTGTATATCATTCATTGTAACAATCTCAAGTCGGGTGACTTGGAGATTGGGAAAATCGAGTACAACTTGTAAAGGGGAGTGTGTCCTAGGTTGAGGAGCATCCTTCGTTTACGAGTGGGTATCGATTGTAATCGAGTACAACTTGTAAGGGGGAGTTAGTCCTAGGGAGAGGATAACTCTTGAGTACGAGTGTGTATATCGATTGTTTACAATTACGGCTTGTAAGGGGGAGTGAGTCCTAGGGAGAGGATCATCCTAAGTACGAGTGTGTAATTGTAATTGAGTGATAGTGGAAATCCCGAGTGTTTCGGGATCGGACGTAGGTCAAAGAGTTGGACCGAACCAAGTATAAATCCTTGTGTCCAGCTTCTTCTTCCCCTCTCTCTGTTTACCTCTGTTTTTATAGCTTCAAAACAGAGAGCATTTTCTCGAAAAGTTTTAAAATACCCAATTCCCCCCTCTTGGGTATATAGCTCCACTTACATTTGGTATCGAGCAAGGTCTTCTCAAAAGAGCTTAACATCTCGAGAAGGATCGTATGGAAGGTATCTTACCTGATGGAGCTTCTATCAACAGACCACCCGGTTTCAATGGAGAGCATTACTCCTTCTGGAAAGCAAAGTTCAAAGTCTTTGTGAATGCTACAGAGTATGGGCTGTGGAGAGTATTTGAAAGAGGAGATTATGAGCCATCAACCGTTGAAGATGGAGTTAGAGTTCCTAAGCTAGAAGAAGAATATGATGAGAATGACAAAAGAAATGTCACACTCAACAGCAAGGCTGTCCTACCGCTTCAAAGTGCTCTAAGTCAACAAGAATACTTTCGTATTTGCACTCTACCTTCTGCAAAACATATGTGGGATGCTCTTGAGATAGCTCATGAGGGAACAGTGAGTCAAGCAAAATCGGGTCAATACTCTTATGACCGAATATGATCTTATGCGCATGAAGCCCGATGAATCTATTGGCGAATTTCAGTTGAGGTTACCCATCCGATTAATCAACTTGTTGTCCGGGAAAGGAGTATGATCAATCAGTTCAAGTAAGGAAAATTCTGAATATCCTTACTAAAGAATGGGAAGCCAAAGTCACAAGCGATCGAGGAAGCCCGTGGAGAATCAATGCAATCGTAGCTGCTCTATTTGGAAGCTTATCGAATATGAAGGCAAGCTCAAATTCAAGAAGGGCTTAGATAATATCAAAGATGATAGAAAGTTTGGTATTGTTTTGAATGTGAAAGAGAAACCCAATGAGGAAGATGAAGATGATGAAGAGATGGCTATGCTTGTACGAAAATTCAAGAAATTCTATAAGAGAGATCAAGGCTCTAGAGACAGATTTCGAGAGAAGAAATTCAAGCAACGAACAAGATCAAATCATTTGCTACGAGTGTGGAAAGCATGGTCATATCAAACTGAATGTCCTCGGTGAAAGTCAAGAAAAGGAGAGGAAGGCAAGATTCAACCACCTCAAGAAGAAAGCTTATATACGGGGAGATGATTCTTCGGATGAAGAAAGTGATGAGGAAGGAGTAGCAAATGTTTGCCTAGTTGCCGAAGAACAACCGAAAATAACAATGAGGTAAATGTTTCAACCTTCCTATGATGAATTATTTTTGAATTCAATGAACTATATTCTGAATATAGAAAATTAGCAAAAGAGTTCATTGCATCCAAGAAGAAAATTAAATTGTTGGAAGAACAAGTTCAGAATGTTTCTTCTTTTTTTGTTTTTTCGTTTGAGGAAAACATTTCGAAAATATTTCGAAAACATTCTTGAAAATGATTGCGAAAAGATTTGTAAAAGATTTGTGACAATTCTTTGTGTTTTAGAGAAAAGAAATTTATATCTTACAAAAACTCTTGAGAAATTCACTGGAGGTAGTGAAATGCTCAAAGTGATTTTAAAACAAACAAAGGTTTACAAATGACAAATCGGGGATTGGTTATAAACCGATTTTGATAAGAAGAAAGGGAAGAAGAAACATGGACAAAAATCTTATATGAACTATTTTCAAAAATCTGTCCATTCCTCTAACCCTTTTGCTTATTGCAACTATTGCAATCATAAAGGCCATGCTACTTCTTCATGTTTTCATAAAAAGGAAAGAAAGGGCAAGCCTGTAGGTAATTACCAATGGGTACCAAAGGGAACTTATGTTTTCCCTAAGGCTCAAACTAACCCAGAAGGACCCAAGCATAAATGGGTACCAAAATGTCCATCTGTTGGTTTGTTTGTACAGGTTGATTCTAAGGGAAATGGACATAAAGGGGTTAAGAATCAAAGAATCCCTTATGCACCAAAAAAGAGATCCTCTCAAGTATCAAATAGAAGATACTTGAAACCTGTACCTTTTGTGAGATCTTTGCAGACACCTAAGAGACAATGGGTTTGCAAAGCCAATTCTCCAAGTACCTAAGGTAAAAGGTACACAATGGTAAAACCTCTGTCTTGCTATTAGTAACAATCTTTAAGGTTTTACGCATTGGATATTAGGAATGAACATTGAAAACGATTTTTGAAATTGAAAATCTATTTGACAGATTTATTTATATATTGTTTGCAATGTTCAATAGCTTAACTCTTTATGTATGCATAATGATTTGAAAAACATCTTTTATGCATAAAATCATGTTTAATCTGTTATGCCTAATTATCATAATCTGATTATAGTCTTGAAGCATGTAAATTGGTCTCTACAAGCTAACAATGATTGGATCCAAGCAAGATTGGATACCAAGAGAGAAAAAGATTGTATACAGCATTGTAGGATCAAGGAAAGCTTTTCAAGAGAGCAAATATACAGTGAAATTATTCAACTCTTGAGAAAGTGAAGACACAATGGTCGATGTTGATGGTGAATTTGCATCAATACATCTCGGCCAATTCTCGCTTCAACAAGGACAAGAGGAATTACGGTGATATCTAACCTTACCCTATATTGTGCTTATGTGAAATTCATATTTGGGTATTGAATACTTGTCCAATAATGCATTCCATTAAGCAATCAATCATTTATGACTTTCAAAATGTTTTTCAGATTGCTAATGGATCACAAGTGAATTTGTGCATAATTTTCTAAGTTTAAGATTTTGAAATGAACAATTCAAAAACTTGTTTTGAGTTACAATTCATTCTCGTGTTTGGAAAATGCATTCCAATGTTTTGAAAATATGCATGTTTTGATTGCACTCAAATGATATTTCAAAAAGTTGGAAATTGACTTTCATTATATTAGCAAGTGCCTTGATTTTCTCGAGCATATTCTCAAAGATGAGTTTTCATATTACCAACATCTCAATTTTATAAAGCACTATCATGATTTGAAAGAAAATTTGAGATTTGAAACTATTTGCATAGTTTATGAAAAACTCATATCAATGACATACTTTCCTACATGAATGTATTTACAAATTGTCATTGAAAAATGATTTTCTTGGTATCACTTATTTGCTTATCCGTATGTTCAATGTTATGAATTAATTGGATAAGATTATTTGTGATACACCCCATGCTTGAATGTAATATGCTCATTTAGAAGCAAATCAGTTTTGTAAGAAGAAAATTTGGGAATCATAAATCCCAATGAGTTGTGAATTGCCTCCACTTAATGTTAGTTATGTGGTTGATGATTAACTGAATACTAACTTAAGCATTGGAGAATCTAGATGTGTTTTATGCGGGATGTTTATCATGATTAAAAATCTCTCGACATTCGATAAAGTTTGCTGTCAAGAGGAGCAAACTCGAGCCTACCCAAGTTAAACTCGAGCTCGAGACAACCAGAGAGGAGATGAAAGTCTGAAGAAAGCCAAACTCGAGCCTATAAGTGAACAAACTCGAGTTCACAAGCAGTCATCAGCACTTCAGCTCCACTGTTTCACGTTCAGCTCGGGCGAGGTCTGGTATTTCGATGATATCTCACAAACCAGATGTCGGATTGAGGTGAAATCAATTTTGGATGCGAGTAGACTCCCAATGCGTCATTTTGACATAAATTGAAGTCCAAAGGAGGTCAGATGAAGGAGCTATGAATTGTGGAAGTTGACAGTTCAATTCACGCCACACAGCAGAGCAAGCATCGGTATTTTGCGTGTATCTCACAAAATACACATGCAATTGAGCTAAAACCGGTGGCATATGAAACTAGACGCACAGAGCTTTTCATCAAGCTTTAAACGGACCAAAACGGAGTCCAGACCAGGGAGATATGGCCTTCTAAAGTTGATGAAGTTGCAAACCCGAGACCAGGCCAAGTCAGAAGCAACCAAGTTCGAGGACTCACGAATTTGAGCTTGTAAGTATGCACTTCGAATTCACAAGTGAAATTCAAGAGTTCACCTTACACTCTTGAAGTCCAGGTTAGTACAAAGTTATCATGATTGAAATATTTTTTTTGAAAAACCTGATTGATACTCTTCACTTCATTCTTCCCTCGAGTCTACTCCTAAATTCTCTCATCCTCCTTGACGAGATTTCGAGTAAATGACCTCCAAACGTTGTGCATCCACCAAAACTCCAGAATCCGACCAAGAACATATCCAATCCAATCCTCAACTTAATGAGAATTAATCTGGAAGAAGGATCAGATCAGTCAAGAGCTCCTCCTCCTCCAAGGCCAGCAAGATCAAAGACCAACTACTCTCAAGGCCAGGAAGCTCAGAATGCTCTTCCTCTTTCTCATGTTTCTATACCTCATGATTTTGATACAAGGATCAAGGAAATTGTTGACAAAGCAATTTCTGAGTTAATTGATAAGGTAGAAGAAGAAGTTGGGAGATTAGTGACTGAGGTTACTAAAGGTCATAGCAATATGGTGGACATCCAGGAAGGATTCAGAGTTGAGCAAGAAGCACTCAAAAATCAGATTGAAGATCACACAGTTAGCATTTCAACTCTTATGATCACCATGATGAGCCTAAGTGATAAAATGGACAAACTTCTGCAAAATCAGTCCATAGCCGCTTTCGGTACTAGTTACGGTGCATCTACTTCACTGGACCAAGCTCGATATGCTTAACTCGGCTTCCGAACCGGCCAAAGATCTCGATCAAGCTTCCTCCATTAAACCCGAGCCATCCATTCCTACCACTCAAATTAACCCTCCATCTCAAAGCAACAAGATCTTATTCCTACACTTTCATTTGGAGGAGAAGAGTGAAAAGGATTTTATCCTATCCCTACACCTTCAAATATCCCAATTGATCCACCCTTGTTTGCTGATGACAAAGGGGGAGAAGAATGAGAAGGATCAATCAATGCTTTGGAAATTATATTGCATATTTTCTTTCGAAACTCTAATGATATTCTACAGCTTACTTAACATTCTGGTTTCTACTTGATTAATATCTTATGAATGCAGTTCATTGCATTTTAGTTTCTGCTAACTGCATTATGGTTGTTGCTTTGCATTATGGTTACTTAACATTCTGGTTTCTACTTGATTAATATCTTATGAATGCAGTTCATTGTTAACCGCATTATGGTTGTTGCTCATTATGGTTAATTCTGGTTTCTACTTGATTAATATCTTATGAATTCATTGCTCAAATGATCAAATTCGATTTTGAAAGCAATTGATTGTTTACAAGTGTTGTCATCATCAAAAAGGGGGAGAATGTTAGTTCTATATGTGTTTTGATGATAACTGACAATTGTAAACAATGTATGGATGTTTTTGGATAAGCTAAATGATTATTTAAACTTGTTGTTTTTCAACCAAAAACATTCTGTCAGTGCCAAACTCGAGCCTAGATTTGGCAAACTCGAGTTTGCTGCGATGAGAGGCAAAACTCACAAGTTTGCATTTTAAACTTGAGACTACAGTTTCTTAAACCTCAGGTTTGTTTCATAAACCTCAGGTTCGGTTCTTAAACCTCAGGTTCGCACCTCCAGAGAAAAGTTTCAAAGAGTTTACAAATATGTAAACTCGAGTTTGTGGAGACAAACTCGAGTTCGCCTCTCAGCGGGAAGAATTTTTCAAATGAGATTTTCATAAACTTGAGACTGTTTTCTTCCATGAACCTCGAACAAACTCGAGTTTAAGTTTGCTTCCATGAACCTCGAAAACTCTAGAGTTTGCTTCCATGAACCTCCGGTTTGTGTTTTGAGAGCTAAAACTAATTTTTGACATGAATAGTGTCAAACTCGAGTTCACTAACTTATAGACTCGAGTTCGTGTTTTGCTCAAATGTGTTTTGATTTGAAAACCCGATGGTTTGCTCGATAGAAGTCTAAACTCGAGCCTAAATATGCAAACCTCGGGTTTGGTCCCGAACAAATTTTACAAACCTCGGGTTCTCTACGCAAACCTCGGGTTTGGTCCGCATGTTAAGCGAAACTTCATTTTTAATGTTCAAGCAAACTCGAGCCTAAATATACAAACCCGGTTTGGTCCTAAACAAATTTTACGAGTTCTCTACGCAAAGTTTGGTCCGCATGAAGCGAAACTTCATTTTTAATGTTCAGCAAACTCGAGCCTAAATATACAAACCTCAGGTTTGGTCCTGAACAAATTTTACAAACCTCAGGTTCTCTACGCAAACCTCAGGTTTGGTCCAGACAGAAGCGAAACTTCATTTTTAATGTTCAGCAAACTCGAGCCTAAATATACAAACCTCGGGTTTGGTTCATACGAGGCAAAGATCCATATTCAATACTTGAGCAAACTCGAGTTTGGAAAAACAAACCTCGAGTTTGCATCGCCGATTCAAAAATTCAAATTCTACGAATCTCCGTGAAACCTTCTTGTTTGATCTTAATACTTTCTATGATTAATCTCTAATGTTCCTAGATATGTTTAACCACTTTATTGGTGAGTTTCAGAAAAATTAGAGAGTGTTTATTGAAGGTTTAAAGCAAAAGCAAAAGTGACGAGAACTTTAAAAAGCAAAACCCGAAAGTTGCACAACTTTGGCTAATCCACTCGAACACGTACGCAAAGCATTTAAGAATGTTTTCTACAACAAGCAACCGCATCTCCAACGGATTAATTTGCAGAAGGTCAACACAGACATTACTTGGCCATTTGGTTTAAGAGAATATTGGAGAGAGAAAGTGCCTAAGCCACCTCCTAACACCGGGAGAACATCTCCAACGGATCTATTTGGAAAGCAACGGTCATTTAATGATCTCGAGTATAAATAGAGTTGCATTCAAGCCTTTCCAATAGACACACCGCTTGAAGACGAAAATCATTCAAGTCTCATATTTATTTCTTCGTTTTATCTCGTGTAGTATCTTGAGATACATTGAGCTTCAAAGTGATTATCATTATCTACTCTTAGAGAGAGTTTATTTCGTGTATATCATTCATTGTAACAATCTCAAGTCGGGTGACTTGGAGATTGGGAAAATCGAGTACAACTTGTAAAGGGGAGTGTGTCCTAGGTTGAGGAGCATCCTTCGTTTACGAGTGGGTATCGATTGTAATCGAGTACAACTTGTAAGGGGGAGTTAGTCCTAGGGGAGAGGATAACTCTTGAGTACAGAGTGTATATCGATTGTTTACAATTACTGACTTGTAAGGGGGAGTGAGTCCTAGGGAGAGGATCATCCTAAGTACGAGTGTGTAATTGTAATTGAGTGATAGTGGAAATCCCGAGTGTTTGGGGGATCGGACGTAGGTCAAAGAGTTGGACCGAACCAAGTATAAATCCTTGTGTCCAGCCTTCTTCTTCCCTCCTCACTGTTTACCTCTGTTTTTATAGCTTCAAAACAGAGCATTTTCTGAAAAGTTTTAAAATACCCAATTCACCCCCCCTCTTGGGTATATAGCTCCACTTACATCACAATCCCCACCTTATAATGTTGCAACACCCTACACCTCATGGTCAACACTCACAAGCAAGAAACAGCTTTAAAAAGCTTGCGTTCTATTTGTAATTGGTGTTACTCAATTAATACAGGGGAAAAAAAACCTGAAACATTCAGCAGTCAGCAATAAAAGAAATATTATTCCAATTTATTAGTCCTAACACATATGCTATGCATACAAGTAAAACCATAGCTAGAACAATATTCCGTGAAAAAGTCCATTCTCATTTCTCTCAAGTTCCAAAAGGCCACGAATAACGATTACATGGGAGAATCCTCATCTCCAGAACTGTAAGCATTAACCAACCCATAAATGTTTATGACAGAATTATGAGGCTTGTTCAGAACAATGAGAAAATTCGGATATGCCTAGAGATGACGATGAGGGGAAGGAGAGAGAAGACGGGGGTTGAAGCAGGTGGGACTTACGAGAAAATAAAAATAACGAGACGTTTTTGTAATTTTTACACCGAATAAACATTAAGATGTTAAAGTCAACACCCTTTTGCCATGCATTTCCCTTTGTCAAAACATTACAATATTGAGGAATTGAATATCCATGCATGCAGCTATTAAAATATTCTTCCATGTGGACAAATGTGTCTTTTGCTTATCCTTGTAGGGTCAAAGTTGACCTTTGTGTTACGGACCGGCCCAAAAGCCCCAAGTCCATAGCACGGCCCAAGCGGAGCCAGGAGGCATAATCCGCTAATCATAGCAGGAGATCCGAAAATCTCGACTAGGCAAGATCCACCCCTATCATAACGGCCTACCGAGATACTCGCCCCATTAATGACACGTCTCATTAATGGCATATCCCGGATATCCGCCCCATTAATGGCACGTCCCATTAATGGTGTATCATCCGATATCCGCCCCATTAATGGCCCACCATTAATGGCGTGCCCCGGATATCGCACTAGACACCTCTATAAATACAGAGGACAGGTAACAAGGTGCACACATTCTAACCTAGACTATTTACATACAGTCTCACTGTGCACACACACCACCCCTTTGTCATGTATGGTGATCCCACGCTCTGCCGGTTATCTCCTCCATAGATATCCAGGTAGAGCATATCCATCCAAGATCAATATACCAGCCCTAGGGCCGGACATCTCGTGTTCTATACCGAACATTGGCGCCGACCGTGGGGACCTTAAATTTCTATCCCCGTGACCACTAATGGCCAACACCGAAGCCACAAGCAAAGCCGGCCGATCGGACCGGCCGAACGATGAAAGCATTTTACCTCCAAATCAACCTCAGCCGGACCGAGTCAACCGCAGACTCATGATCAACCTCCACGAGGAAAGACTCGAGAGGGACATGTTGCCGACACGGAGAGCACATCTCCTTCCATCGACGAATCTTCGCAAGAGGGCCGCCAAGAGTCCAAGCCCGACGGTCCCGACTCCGACGCTCAGTACTAGACACCGACGTCCACATTTTAAGGAGAACCCAAGAGTCGATGCTTCGAGGTTCGAAAACAAGGAAAAACTAGATCACCTCCAAAGGCAAGAGGATTTTCATGCTCGGAATTGATGATTGAGGAAAAGCTTGAAAACCTCTTTCAACGCGGAACCCAGAGAAGCCCTTATAAGGGGAAGGAGGTTGTACGCCTGGATAGCAGTAGTCCGCGTACCAGCCCAGAGTCAAATAGGCGGCCCCGCGATAGGAATGAGGGGGAAGCTAGAAAGGAGCGAGAACGCCAGCCGACCCCCAGAAGGAACAAGGAGAGACCATTGCGGATCCGGGATGCGGATGACCGAGGCCGAGAGGACCGCCATGACGGTTATAAAGACCATGAAAACCGAGACCGTGATCGGGACTCGATGAGCACGCGAGGCAACCACGACGCCTCGGACACGAGGATCCCCGCGGCAGTATAAGATGAAGTACTTGGCTGGCGCAGGGGGGACCCCATTCTCCCGAGCAACGGCCACGGCCCCTACCCGAAGAATTTCGACCTGCCGATCTCCCCAAGTACGATGGGATCCAGGATCCACGTCACCACCTGGAGATATTTGAAAAGTTGATGTGGGTCAGTCGATAGAAGGTCCGGTCATCTTAAGGCTCTTCTCGGCCACGTTAACCGGACCGGCCCACAAATGGTTGAGTTCATTACCCAATAATTCCATTCGGAACTTTGAAGACCTCGGGCGTAAGTTTGAATTGCACTTTGCTACCAGCAAGAAACAACCAAAATCTCAATTCACGTTGAGTAAAGTAAAACAAAAGAAAGGCGAGACGTTGCAGAAGTACCTGGATCGGTTCAGAGATACGGCAATGCAGGTACGCTCATTATCCGAAGAGGTCCATGTACATTGCCTCGTCAATGGTCTGGACCCAACGACACGCCTGGCCAGACATCTGTGCAAGAATCGAGTATATTCATTGACTGAATTCTATACCGAAGCAAAGAAGTACCTAGACGTCGAGCAAATGGCAATAGCTAATGCCGATGAACCTGAGAAGGCTAGGAATTCATCGCCCGAAAGAAGGGATCGACGGACAAGCACAAGGCGGAACCCCGACGACGCGAGAGAGCCGACCCCGACAAGAGAGGACGGACAATAAGGCAAAATACGGCAACTACACCCCTTGAATGTGTGCGCGTTCGCAGCCTGTGGAAGGAGGTAGCCAGACCGAGATGAAAAGGGTGACCAAGCCGAGGCCTCTCAGAAACCGGTCCAATACAGATCGGGGAAAATTCTGCACTTTCCACGACTGCTCCGGTCATACCACCGACGAATGTTATGAACTCAGGGATGCTATCGAAAAGTTTGTGAGAGAAGGGAAACTACGCCAATACGTCATCAAAACTCAAGGCAAAACAAGCAGGCGGAATAGTAGCCGCCGAAGCAGGAGTCCGGCTACGGACGCTCCGGAACCTGAGAAGAAACGGAAAACCGGCCTTCCCGATGGTTTCCCAGAGACTGATCTCCAGTGCAACGGGATCAGTGGCGGTTTCGGAGGAGGTGGAGATACTATAAGCCAGCGCAAGAAATACCTGCGGGAGGTGCTGACGGTAAAAGATGTACCAAAGTTTAAAGGCACCTCATCGAAACCGAAACCACCCCGTTGGTCTTCACGGACGAGGAGCTCAAGGAGGTTATTCCCGGCCACCAAGATGGATTGGTCATCACCGGGATCGTCGTGAATTGCCGTGTCAAACGGATCTTCGTGGACGCGGGAAGTTCGGCCGATATCATAAGCTGGGACGCATACCAGAGGATGCACCTCGATGTTGAAGACCTAAAGCCGTGCAAATCCACCCTAATCGGGTTTAATGGAGAGCGTTCCTTCCCAAAAGGATATATCGACCTCAAATTAACGTTGGGAACCAAGGAAGCTTTCAAGTCAGAACGTGTAAGGTTCGTAGTGGCCGACTTCCGCTCTCCCTACAATATTATATTGGGCCGACCCACTATACACAATTGGGACATGCTGGCGTCCACTAAGCACCATAAATTGAAAATGATCAATGATAAGAATCAGGTGGTTGAAGTGTCCGGAGACCAGAAAGTATCACGGCAATGTTACTTCGAGACTCTCCGAGTCGAGGAGGAAGGACCGTCATCCCCGCCGCGGCTCCGAACCAACGAGGTTATGACCGATGTCAGAAATGAGGGGCGGCCCCAGCAGTCGGTTAATATGGTAGAGCTGGACCTCCGTGAACCAGAAAACCCACGCCCGGAGCCGGAAGGGGAGTTGGAGGAATTAATCCTCGGGACGGATCCCTCCAAGACAACTAAAGTCGGCAGAGACATGGACGCAGATATAAAAGCGCGACTGATCAAATTCTTAAGACAAAACCAGGACGTCTTCGCCGGACGTCGCCGAAATACTGTGGATCGACCCACACTTTTGTCGTCACAAACTCGCCATATGGCCGGGGTCGGCCGGTGGCCCGAAGAGGAGGAATATCTCGACGACGTGCGTAAAGCCCTTGAGAGTCACATTGAAGAGCTCCTTGCCGCCGGATTCATCAGAGAAGTACAATACACGACTTGGCTCTCGAATGTGGTCATGGTCTTAAAACCGACCGGTAAATGGAGGGTGTGCACTGACTACACCAATCTGAATAAAGCATGTCCAAAAGACTCCTATCCTATGCCCAGCATTGATCAACTAGTTGATAACTCGGCCGGTACTAGTTGCTTTCCTTTATGGATGCCTACTCCGGCTACAATCGATTGCCATGCACCCAGAGGATCAAGAGAAAAACCGCCTTCATGAGACAAGGCTAACTATTGCTACAACGTCATGCCATTCGGATTGAAGAACGCCAGAGCTACGTACCAACGAATGATGAACCGCGTCTTTAAGGATCAAATCGGACGTAATGTGGAGGTCTACATAGACGACATGATCGTGAAGTCAAAACAACCAGAGGAGCATATCCAGGACCTAGAGAAGACGTTTGAAAAATTAAGACAATACCGAATCAGGTTGAACCCGGCCAAATGTGCCTTCGGAGTGCCCGCCGGGAAATTCCTGGGTTTTATGCTGACCAATCGAGGGATTGAGGCCAACCCGACAAATGCAAGGCCGTGCTAGACATGCAAGTCCCCAACTCCAAGAAGGAAGTTCAGCAATTAATGTGTCGTTTGGCGGCCCCGACAAGATTCTTACCGAGATCCACCGAGAAGGCTTTACCTTTCTTTAAATTATTGAAGAAAGAGACCCGGGGAGGATGGAATATGGAATGTGAAACGACCTTTGAAGAAATTAAGAAATGTTTGGCAACCCCTCCAGTACTAACAAAGCCGGAGCAAGGGGAGACCTTGTTCTTGTACCTCTCTGTGGGAGATGAGGCGGAAAGCGCCGCCTTGGTAAGAGAAACCGAGGCCGGATAGACACCTATCTACTTTGTGAGCAAAGTGTTACAAAACGCCAAGCTCAGATACCAGAAGCTGGAAAAAATGGCGTTCGCATTAATAATAACGGCAAGACGGCTTCGGCCATACTTCCAGGGACATCGGATAGTAGTCCGGACTGTCAACCAATCCGGCAGATTTTGCACAAACCCGATTTGGCGGGGGCGAATGACAAGCCGGGCAATTGAACGTCCGAGTTCGACATCACTTTTGAGGCCCTACGCAGCGATCAAATCACAAGCATTGGCCGATTTCATCGTGGAATTGACTCCGGTTATGGCTAGCGAGGAATTTGGAAGGTATTTGTTGACGGATCTTCCAATCCAAAAGGCAAGTGGAGCAGAGTCATTGTTGAAAGCCCCGAGGAGTCGCATCGAGCATTCCCTCCAGTTGGAATTCCCGACCTCCAATAACCAGGCTGAGTACGAGGCCCTCTTAGCCGGATTGTCTCAAGCAAAAGAGAGTGAAGCAAGGCGAGTTAAGGTGTTCACCGACTCACAACTCGTCGCTGCACCGATCGATGGCAGCTATCAAGCAAAAGGCCCCCGTTGGCTAAGTACTTAAAAGAGCAAAAGAGGTAATGACGGAGTTCGAAGAGGTGATTGTCTCTCATATCCCGAGAGAAGAGAATGCCCGGCCGACATTCTCTCCAAACTCGCAAGTACCAAAGGTCCGGGGAGTCATAGAACCGTCATCCAAGAATTTGGCCGAGCCCACATGCGTCATGACTATCTCGTCCGCCTCGGACCGGAGAAAACCAATCGAAGATTACCGGAAAGGGGATCATCCCAACAGATTCCACGGAAGCAAAGAAGCTGATGAGAGAAGCCGCCATCTACACTATGGTCGATGATCAGCTCTACAGGAAAGGAGTGCACTGCCCGATGATGCGATGCCTCGGTGAGTCCGAAGCAAGGTATGTATTGACCGAGATACATGAGGGATGCAAACGGCCAACACATGGGGGCAAGGCTTTGGCAAGGAAGGCATTACGAGCCGGCTATTATTGGCCCACCATGAAGCATGACGCTATGGAACACGCCGGGATCTTATGGCCACCGCCGACGGTGTTAAAAGGGATGCCGGCCCCCTGGCCCTTCTATAAGTGGGGAATGGACATTCTGGGACCGTTCAAACCGGCACCTGAATAGCTCAAATGGCTCATTGTTGCCGTAGACTACTTCACCAAATGGATTGAAGCGGAGGCATTAACTACGATCACGTCGTCACGAATTATGAGATTTGTTCGTCATAACATCTTTGCTCGATTCGGGATACTTGTTGAAGTCATCACTGACAATGGAACCCAGTTCACGGACCATGGATTCCAGGCCTTAATGTCCAACTTAGACATCCAGAAACACTTCTCCTCCGTCGAACATCCGTAATCTAACGGCCAGGCCGAGTCAGCTAATAAGATCATTCTTGACGGATTGAAGAAACGCATGTTAAAGGCCGACTCTAGTTGGACCGAACAACTCCACAGCGTTCTATGGGGCTACAGGACGAGTGTGCAGTCCTCGACCCAGGAAACCCCATTCCGGCTGACATATGGATGTGAAGCAATGATCCCGTGGAAATCGGACAGCCATCATGGAGAAAGATCAGAGCCGGGCAGGAAGGACCGGCGTCAAATGACGACGCCCTAAAGACAGACTGGACCTAATTGATGAGATCCGAATCACAGCCCATTGCCGGAACGCCGCCAAGCGCTACTCGCGGCAAAATATAATCGGAAGGTTCGACCACGATCCTTTAACCGAGGTAACTTGGTACTTCGGCGGGCCGACATAGGAAACAAGAATTCCCGAGACGGAAAGTCGGGCAAAGCAAATTGGGAAGGTCCTTATCGTGTTAAAGAAAACTCGATCCGGGGCATATGTTCTCGAAACCTTGGCAAGGAAGCCGGTTAAAAGGACATGGAACGCCGATAAGCTAAAGATCTATTACAGCTAGGTCAAGGCTCGGCCCCGCAGACACCAAGGCTACTGTTCGGTCATTTCTTACTTTCCCTTATGTTTCTTCCAATTGTTTTCCAATTGTTCTTTATTTCGCATCTGAATAATTCATGACCATTTGTACGCTCTTTAGAGCTGCTTTGTTTAATGAAGGAATCCATCAAGGAAATGCGTCAATGTGCACAATTACTTGCTTAAGCATGAAACCAAGGCCATTAAGCCCGGTCCAAAACCCGACACCGAGGTACTTACACTCGGTCATTAACATAAAAACATCTAGATGTATGACATCGGCCGTTGTACTCCGACGTGCATTGGTAAGAGCTCGGTGAAAATGCCATACATGGCCTTCACGAAATTGACGCGTCAACGCTCGCTCGGTTTAAGAAGGTAGGCTGTCATTTCGACCCTGATCAAGTCAAAATGTCAGATTTGAGGTAATAGACACCTCGGTCGACATGTGACGGTCTCGCCCTTAATTCGGTTCCTATCAACTTTTCCGACTATTCAAGCGGAACGAGGTAGTGCGGTTAAGTTAACACCCCAAGAGGTTAAAACATACAACCTTGCCCCATCCTCCCACACACTAGTGTTGGTCGAGTAAACGACTCGTATCTACTACGGTCAAGAAATTTCAAATATGGAATTTAAAAAGGCGAGTAAATAATTCATCCATAGTCATATAAATATTTACACAACGGCACAAAGGCCAAAAATCTTCAAAGTAAAGGGGCACAGACGCCCACCAAAGACCAAAGTTAAACTTAACTAGATGGACCGGCCTCACGAGAGCCCTTGGTCGCCTCACTCTCCGCGTCCGACTCTCCTCCCTCTTCTTCGGATCGGGACGCATTGGCGGAAGGGGATTGATACGGAACTAAGACTCCGTCTTCAACAAAGGCGCGAAAGTCATAGCCGTCCAAGTTAAGTTTCATCGTCGGATTCAAAACCGGATCTCGCTCCAGGCATTGTCAAAGCAATCGGTACCGCTTTAAGAGCTCGTCGAACTCCAAGCGCGCCGCGCGCTACGGCAAGAGCCTCCTCGCCGTTGTAACCTTAGAGAACAAGCGTGTCGCGTTGTTTCGAAGGGTTTTCACCGCTTCCATACTCTCGCCCAGCGCTTTCGGGCCGGGCACACTCGGAGGCCGACTTCTATCCGCCCCTTCCCGCGCCCGTTGAAGATCTTTTTCCATCTTCACAACCGCGGCCTTAGAAGCATCCCGCTCTCTCAAGCCGGCGGCATCCCGCTCCTCCTCCATAATGTGCGTTTGGCCTCAAGCATCGGCCAAAGCCTTTTTCGTTGACGCGGCCTCCTCCGAGCTTTTACCGGGCCGCCACCTCTCCCCGAGATGCTTTCAAAGCGTCTATTCTCGCATCCGCCAAAGCATACTTCTCCCTCACAATAACATAAGCTTGCAAAGAACCCAACAGATTTACATAAGTATCGTTCCGCCGCATGCACCTCCTCGCGCTAGGCGGGGACAAGGCCCCGCTCTCCATAAATTCCGGGGGAGGAACGCGACGTCCAGCTCATCGGCCACCCCCTTGTCCCATATGAAGCCGCGAGGAAGCACCGAAGAAGGACGTGAGGGCCCGGTTGAAGGAGGTGGAGGAAGCAGAGTTGGTAAAGGTGCCGGAAGAACCGATGCCGAAGGAGTAGTCACGACAACCGTAGATACAGTCTCACCCGCAGAGACAACGACCTGTTTCCCCTTAGGAGTATCAGAAACAACTGCCTGAGGTGGTCCGGAGGGTACGGATGGAGCCGACTCTTCGACGCCTGAAACCTTAGCCTTCTTTGCCACAACAGAGGCATTAGCCTCGGCGCAAAAGCAGTTTTGACAGGACGGCCCGTTTCCGAGACCGACCACTCGGTGATGCCGCGGCCGGATTCACTTTCTTCAAGTAACCGGGAAGGGCCTTCATGTCTTGAGCTGAAAAGGACAGGTAAAGGGAAATCAGGAATAAACACAAATTACTCCAACAATATACAAAATATGACCAAAAAGGTAAGGAACATGGCGAATAAGGGACTCCTACAAGTAGAGGGGATTGGCCTAGATCCCTCCCCGGAAATGAAAAAGGCTGCACTCTGGACGCCATACTTCTCCACGTAGGCGTCCAACCTAGGGACGTGAGGGGCCATCTCGGGCAGGAGATCATCTTTTGAAATCTGGAAGGATGAGGGAGTAGCTTTGTGGTGACTCTCCATCCAATATAGAGGGAAACGCCACTCCACGTCGGTAGCCTCAGCCCCCTTCAAAAACCAAGTTGGCTTACCAGGCACGGCGACAACCTTGAAGAACGCGTTCTTAAACCGCTTAAATGAATCAGAGAAGGGCTTCATGAGTTTCCGATCGGGATTAACGCGGAGAGACACCAACCCTTTTAACTTGTCACCTTCCTTGGGAGAGCCGGGGTAAAGGGGCCGAAGTAGTAGAAGAAAAGATTGGTCGAGTAGGGAATCGAAACCGGGTAGGAGCGACACAGTTGCTCAAACGCTACAAGATAAGCCCACCTATTCGAATGAAGTTGAGACGGGGCAAGTCTCAGGTGCATCAGGGCTAACATTTGGAAATGGGTGAAAGGGAAGCAAACACCGACCCGAGTAAGATAATCCCGTAAAAATAAAAGAAATTGGGACCGCCTATTTCCCGTTCAGCGCAAAACAGGCTCGTCGGCATCCGGCGGCGTAGATGACGCACCCCTCCATGGCGGGTAGATCCAAACAGGCAATGTCCGTATCCGACATCAAGGAGCGGGTCTTCAACACCTCATGGGACACCCAGGGATACCTACGACACAGAGCCTCGGGTGGACTAGAAGAGTCCGATGCCTCAGCCTCGGCCCTTCTCTTGGAAGGCGGAGATTTTGGAGCCATTAACCTATATGCAACATAAAATGAAATTAGCGAGTTGGAAATACCGGTAAAAGAATGTTAGAAGGCAAAACAGATGGCGGACTCGACGAAAGGGCACGCGTAAGAGGGGCCCGAAGGTCGCCGATGCAAGCAAGAACCAAGAACCGAGGAAGCTCGGAGTCTTCGCCGTGCGCAATGTGGAATGAACCCTCAGCCAATCAGTCCCAGCAGGGGCCGAGATAATCATCAGGATAAGGGTCCAAGCTCGCAGAAGGTGGACCCTCACAAAAGTTGAGCGGTTGGGCCAACAAGGTCGGAGATATGGAGCCGGCAAAGGAGCCAACCCCGGTCTGTACAGGTGATAAGGTAGGAACGTTGTATGCAGGAGCTCGGACAGAAGAAGGCGACAGAACTCTAGCAGGTACGGGTTGGGGCCCGATTCATCCTGAAGAACCGAACCCGCCTCAGAGTAAAGGGGCTGACCTCTCCGCTTCCGGAAGCTCCGTTCCGAGAACCCAATAAGAAGCTCGCGGTCAACGAATACGAAGAAACTCCTCTTCCTCAGGGGTGAGCGTTGATCTGGGTTTAGGAAAATGTCTATTTCTATCCATCAAAAAGGAACTAGAACCTAAGAACTAAAGGCCTTATGACAAAAGAGAGACGCGTATGTGTCAAAAGCAACAAAACCCTTTAAAATGGTCTCAAAGGGGTACTCGAGAAAACCGAGAAAGAAAAAGGAGTGGGAAATGTAGATAAGAGACCAAAGGATATATAAATGGTACGAAGTACGCCGTAAAAGAGTAAAGAGAAGGACGGAAAATACCTGCGTGAGTAAGAAGAAGGAGACTTGAACAAAGGAAATGGAGAACAATGGAGTTTTGGCATAAGAAACTTAGAGCAAGTTCACAAAGAAAGTCGTAGCGGGAAATAATGAAATAGGCAAACACGAAGTAAATACTTCATATAAGGAAAAGGATAGGGAACGCTGGGGGCAGTTCGGTCTTTGAACCCAGACACGATGGGAAATGCAAAGAATGACGTAGGAGCATCAAATGTGCACGCAAATCGGCACTCGGAGGGGCGCGACGGCTACAGACCCTTTCCAATCAGGACAAGCCAGGTGTAAAGCAATAATGATGGCGCCTACGGAAAGAAGACCAAACGACTTACCCACGAGCAGGGGACTAACCGCGTAAGTCCAAGGCCACTCACTATGCCCCGGTCTGGCATGACCCAAGGCACCACCTAGACTGTCATAACAGGGATAAGTCGCGGCGCCAGAAGCCGAGTTGGCTGAAGCACAGGCCCCGGTCACAAACCGGGCCAGGGGAATTATACACCTCGGCCGCCCAGAAGCCTGAACAGCCGAGCTGGGGGGCAACTGTTACGGACCGGCCCAAAAGCCCCAAGTCCATAGCACGGCCCAAGCGGAGCCAGGAGGCATAATCCGCTAATCATAGCAGGAGATCCGGAAATCTCGGCTAGGCAAGATCCACCCCTATCGTAATGGCCTACCGAGATACTCACCCCATTAATGACACGTCTCATTAATGGCATATCCCAGATATCCGCCCCATTAATTACACGTCCCATTAATGGCGTATCATCCGATATCCGCCCCATTAATGGCCCGCCATTAATGGCGTGCCCCGGATATCGCACCAGACACCTCTATAAATACAGAGGACAGGTAACAAGGTGCACACATTCTAACCTAGACTATTTACATATAGTCTCACTGTGCACACACACCACCCCTTTGTCGTGTACGGTGATCCCACGCTCTCCCGGTTATCTCCTCCATAGATATCCGTGCAAGCATATCCATCCAAGATCAATATACCAGCCCTAGGGTGGACATCTCGTGTTCTATACCGAACAAAATGTAAGCCGGGTTAATTAATATAAAATATTTTTTCTTAAAAGACCCTAGTCATCTTTTCCTACTTAATGTTGCTCTTGTATTGTGTTTGTAGTCGGTGATCAAGAGAAAGGAACATCAGTAAATTGGATTTTTGCAAGTGTTCGTGCACATGTATTATTGCGTGTTTTAATTTGTTTAAATTTTGCAAAGCTACTTTATCTTGCTTTTATAAAACTGGATTTTTTTTTTGTATTTTTTGTTTCATCAGACTATGCTTTAAAAGAAATAAAAAAAATTGATACGTTGAGGCAAAATTTGCTTTTCTAATTATCCTTTTGGTTTATAAAAGTGTCACCCAAACGTAGTTGTAAAATTGTAAACCGTGATGCATAGAACTTTTCTTGAACCATTGGTAATGATAAGAACATTAAAAGTACGTTGGCAAAGGGGAAAAAACAAAACATTTAAAGTACGTAGGTCACAACTTGCTTAGCTGAAACTTGACCACAAGAACCACTACACTATCTGAAGGTGGCTTCAAGGCATGTCCGCTGCTACTTCAACTAAATACGCCTATGGATGACGATGAGGGGAAGAAGAGACAAGACGGGGGCTGAAGCAGGTGGGACCCACAGAAAAGAAAAGTAACAGACGTTTAGGGGTTTAGTTTGATATTAAACACCCATATGCCAAAACATCGTTGTATCCATGAGGGGGACAAATATGTTAAGAAATGGAATATCCATGCAGGCGCAGCTATTAAAATATTCTTCCATGAGGGGGACAAATATGTCTTTTGCTTGTGCTTGCTGGCTTCAAAGTTAACCTTTGAAGAGTTGCAATGATGACTGTATAGTGTTTATAAAAAATTCTTGTATTCTTCTGGTCCTTCCTACTTATTCCCACCATCGGCCAAAAGATGATAAACATAGAAAAGCCTAGAAAAACAAAATGGCGTCAGAAACAGGGAGCAAAAAGCATTATGTTCTGGTTCACGGTGCTTGGTGCTGGTACAAGCTCAAGCCACGGCTCGAATCATTCGGTCACCTCGTCTCGGTTGTGGACTCCGGCAGCCTTCCGCATCCACCCGGCCAAAATTGAAGACCTTCACTCCTTCTTGGATTACTCTGAGCCTCTTATGAAGTTTTGTTGGCCGCCATCCCTGCTGGAGATGAGAAGGTGGTTCTTGTTGAACACAGTTATGGTGGCATGAACATTGCCCTCGCTGCCGACCTCTTCCCCCACAAGATAGCCCTCACCGTCTTCTTAACCGCCTTTCTTCCCGACACCAACCATAGACCATCCTATGTCCTAAAACAGGTGACCTTATCAGATTTCAGATTTTAAGTTTTCCTTTAGTATTTGGATTATCGTAAATGATGCTTTAGATATAAAAGTATTCCCTCCATCCTTAATATAAGACATATTTAGAGGGTTGATTTTGATATTAAATATAAATCATAAATTTTATGTTTGTTAATCTTTGCATAATCTACTCTTATTGATACCCTCAATGATAATCAAAGAGGAGAGGAAATATAGAAATTAAAAAATATGACAAGAATATCTAGAAAATGTTGGAATATTTAATTTAGCAATGAATATTCCATTATTTCTATTTATGACCCACATTATTGCTGGTTTTGTAACCGTCCATTAATATGCGTAACGGCTCAATTAATACATAATAAGTGCGTATTGAATGCGCCATTAATTTCGTAATGCCCAATTAATACGCAACAAAGTGCGTATTGAATGCGCCATTAATACTGTAATGGCCCAATTAATACGCACTTATTGCGTATTGAATGCGTTTCCTTTTTTAGCTCTGTGATGGCCAGAGGGGAGACGCACGGTGAAATTATGTCTGGTCCCCTGAACCTGCTCTGACCTTGAGGAAAGCACACCATCTGCAGATTCAGAGAGAAGGATCAGAAGGACAAAGACTCGGAGTTCGTTCTCGCTGGCCGGCTTGGATTCGTTCTGTTTGGAGACTCGGAGCTCGTCCCGCTTGCTTCGGAGACAAGTCAATGGCGGGAGGTATTTGTGATCCCTACTTCAATTTTCCGCATTGATCTTATGCTATTTAGTTGTTTAGCATGATAAGATCGCCTATATTTCTAACATTTGGTATCAGAGCCATTCATATACCTCTGCCTTGATTTTTTCGGATTGAGTCTCGGTTTGATTTTTCATGAAAATGAAATAAGTTCAACCGGGGTTTTCAGAATTTCTCTCCTGTTTGTTCTCTGGAATCTTCCTTTTGATATAAGATTTCCTGATGAATTTTTTTCTCGAGAACTTAATATATGTTTCAATCGGTTTGAAAATAATGTTTCGATTTCATTTCCTTTGACTTGAATGCTTTTGTTGAAAGAGTGTGAGAATAGATTGCGTTTTTTTCAATTTTGCTTTGGAATTTGAATTTTTTGTTTCGATCGGCTTTCACGTTCATGCTTACAATCGGGGTTTTTTCAAAAATTTCTGGTCTCTATTGTTTGGAATCAATATATGTTAAATGATTCTTTGATTTGAGATCTCAAAAGGAATTGAATCTGGAGACGAAACAAGAATGTTTTCGAAGGACCTGAGAAACAATTTCTTATGATTCGATTCATAATCGTTTGTTTGCCTTTGTGATTGATGATGAACATGACTGTATTGGGTTTTCAAAACGCCTGCCTGCTGCGTCTCCGTCGGTCCTTCATCGGTGAAAACAAACGAAGAAAACGTGATTTCATTTTGATTTCAAAAATCAAATTTTTGCTTTGATTTCTAGTGATTTTTGGTTGATTGTGCGTCTATTTCGTTCATAATCGTTTTTCCGTGCTTTTTCCGTTGAAATCGCCGTCAAAATCGTCGGATTTTGAGCCCTCCGATCGCCAGAAATGTCGCCTGAAATCGCGGGTCGCGGCGGCTCAACCGGGTCGTTATCGGGTTGGCGGTCGGGTAGGGTTTTTGGGAACGGGTAAAGAAGAAGCATGAAACGACGCCGTTTGGGGCCTGATGAAACGCTGCGTTTCACTAATGGGAAAGGGCCTGGCGCGTTTTCATTTGGGCCTGTGCGTCTTTGGGCTTAGTTTATGGGCCAGGCGCGTTTTCTGTTTTCAGAACAAAAAAAAAAAGGGGAAAGAGGGATTTGAATTGATTAAACGAGAGGTGGTCTCATTTGGATTCGAAGCCGGGACCCTTGGGTGCGTGGGCGCCTAATGGCGGTTCTCGCCCGCTGAGCCACGGGCTCCAATTGTTATATTCTGAGCGTTTATTTAATTTAAATCCTTATTTTCCAGCGAAAACCAAAATTTACTAAAATAGTGAAGTATGGATTCGAACCCGAGACCCCGGGCGTGGGCGCTTTAAGGGTCGGCGCTCACGCGGTGAGCCACGTGCTCCTTTAAGTGCGGGTGTCGGCATTTATTTAATTTAAATGATTTATTTGGTTATTTGATAATTAAATATAAATCTGAAATTTTATTTAAAGTTTGGGATTCATGTGATTTAATACATATGTTCTATTTTTGGCATGGATTAATTATTATTTAATTAAACATACAATATTTAGTGAATATCATGCAAAACATGAATATCTAAATTTATTTTAATATGGCTTATAGTTTGTTGCGATATTAAATTTTAATGTTGAGTGATCTATATGTTTTAATTAATTAAAGAGTAGCCACAGCATCTTTAATTAGTTGAGATTATATATTAAGATGTATGATCACATAGTGACATTAGTTGTAATAGATCATATGTAATATAATAAAATTTTATCCACGGGAATATTTTATTATATGTTTTGTATGATTAATTAGGATAGAATATCAAATTATATTCTTAACTTACCCATAGGAATTAAGAATAGGGAAATAATTTGGTAGTTTTATCATACGAGTTATGTATAAATCTAATTGAATTAGAACTTTAGCCCACACGAGGCAAGTTGTATGTCGGTAGATTTATGAATTTCAGCATGATTTACATTGGTAAAACATGATTTAGTATATTAGTCTCAATTCCGATTTTTTAAGCATGTATTTCTTAATTATGTAGTAAAACAACCTGCGAATTTTCTCGATATGAAAAACGATATTCCCGAACGCGAGGGGTGATAACTATAAGGTATGGAGAGAAAGAGTTCTTCTCCAATTAGGGTGGATGGACATTGATTATGCTATAAGGAAAGACGAACCACCTTCCATTACAGCAACCAGCACTCCAGATCAGGTTGATCTTTATGAAAAATAGGAGCGTTCTAATCGTCTCTCAGTAATGTTCATAAAGACTCATATCTCTGCTGGGATTCGTGGTTCTTTCGAACAGTATGACAAAATTAGGCCACTTCTGAAGGCGATCGATGATCAATTTCGGACTTCGGGTAAGGCACTTGCCAAAGACCCTAATTATGAAGTTTTCATCCCTAAGACTTACTACGGTGAAAGGTGTGCGTGAGCACATCATGCAATTGAGGGACATTGCGGCTCAACTAAAGCAACTTGAGGTTGACATGTCGACTCTTTCCTTGTCCACTACATTCGAACACTCTTCCACATGACCATATGGGCCCTTCAAGATATCCTATAACACACATAAGGATAAATGGTCAATCAATGAACTTTTGACCATGTGTGTTCAGGAGGAGGGAAGGCTGAAAATGGAGATGGGGGAGAGTTCATTTATGACAACTGAGAAAAAGGGTCAGACCCAAGCCAAGAAGAAGGGGAAAGGAAAAACACAACCCCAGGGTGGAATTAAGAAGGAATCCAAGTGTTTCTTACGTAAAAAGAAGGGACACATGAAGAAGGACTGCTTTCTAAATTCCAGCGGTGGCTTGAGAAGAAAGGTATGTCGGTCTCACTTATCTCGTTATGAATCTAATATGGTTGATGACATTAATGGCACATGGTGGATTGATTCTGGTTCTACAATCCATGTTTCGAATACCTTGCAGGGTATGCAAAACCTAAGGAAGCCATTGGGAAGTGAACAATTCATCTACTCGGGTGGAAGGATTCGTTCGCATGTGGAGGCTATAGGGACTTGCAGTTTAGTTCTAAGTAGTGGCTATGTTTTAAATTTGGAAAAGACTTTTTATGTTCCAAGTTTCACTAGGAACTTAATTTTGTTTCAAGACTTGTACTTTTGGATTATTCCTTTATGTTTTATGAGACATCTTTGGATCTGTTTTATAAATCAAATAAAGTTGGGAATGGTACATTGTCTAACGGTCTTTTTCTTATTTACTTACAACATGATACTACTTATGATGCCATGCATGTTTGTTGGTTCGAAACGTAGTGTTATGAATGAGAATTCCTCTACGTTGTGGCCGGAGATTGGGACATATCTCCATTCGGAGAATTGAAAGATTGGTGAAGGAAGGGGTACTTAGTACTGGACTTTACTGATTTTGAGACTTGTGTAGACTGCATAAAGGGAAAGCAGACTAACAAGTCAAAGAAAGGTGCTAAGAGGAGTATTGAATTGTTAGAAATCATACATACAGACATTTGTAGTCCTGAAATGGACGCGTATGGTCAGAAATACTTCATCTCCTTTATTGATGATTACTCACGATATATGTATCTCTACATGCTTCATAACAAGCACGAAGCATTGGATACCTTTAAGGTATTCAAATCTGAGGTAGAGAAACAATGTGGTAAACAAATTAAGATCGTGAGATCAGATAGAGGTGGTGAATATTATGGTAGATACACTGAAGATGGACAAGCACCTGGTCCATTTGCGAAGTTTCTTCAAGAACATGGGATTGTTGCCCAATACACCATGCCTGGTTCTCCAGACCAGAATGGCGTAGCAGAAAGAAGAAACCGAACATTATTGAACATGGTGAGAAGTATGCTTAGTAGCTCTAAGCTACCTAAGTCCTTGTGGGTTGATGCACTTAAGGCGTTTGTGTACATATTAAACCGGGTTCCCACCAATTTGTCTCAAAGACGCCATTTGAGTTATTCAAGGGTTGGAAACCGAGTTTGCGACATGTACGCGTTTGGGGATGCCCGTCTGAAGTCAGAATCTATAACCCACAAGAAAAGAAGCTGGACCCAAGGACCATTAGTGGATATTTCATTGGATATGCCGAGAGGTCTAAGGGGTATAGGTTTTACTGTCCATCTCATACCACTAGGTTTGTGGAATCAAGGAATGCTAAATTTCTTGAGAATGACTTGATTAGTGGGAGCGATCAATTCGAAACCTAGTTTCTGAAGAAGATCATTTAGATTGCCAACCTTCTACTTCAGGACTTAGATTGGTTGTTGACAATGCTCCTTCAGCTCAACCGAGTATTGTACAACCAGTCATACAACATCCACAACCGGCTGACATTGATCCAGTAGATCAAGTTGTTGATGAGGAACAACAAGAAATTGTTGAACAACCAGTTGAACAACAAGTTCCTCAAGAAGATAATGAAACAACATTGAGGAGATCTACTAGACCAAGAAGACGGCTATACCTAGTGAATACATTGTGTATTTGCAAGAATCGACTATAATATAGGAGCTGAAAATGATCCTGCAATGTTTTCACAAGCAATGAACTGTAGAGATTCAGTATCATGGTATGATGCTATGAAGGATGAGATGAATTCTATGGCATCCAATAAAGTCGGGATCTTGTTAAGTTGCACGATGGTGCGAAGGCCATTGGATGTAAATGGGTCTTCAAAACAAAAAGAGATTCATTAGGCAACCTTGACGGACATAAAGCAAGACTCGTAGCCAAAGGATTCACTCGGAGAGAAGGAATCGATTACAAGGAGACATTTTCTCCCGTATCTAAGAAAGATTCTCTTCGCATCATTCTAGCATTGGTTGCACATTTTGATTTGGAGTTGCAACAAATGGATGTGAAAACGGCTTTTCTCAATGGAGAACTAGAGGAAGAGGTTTACATGAAACAACTGAAGGATTTTCCTCTAGTGATGGTGAGCATTTGGTATGCAAGCTCGGAAAATCCATATATGGATTGAAACAAGCTTCCGGCAATGGTATTTAAAATTTCATGACGTTATCTCTTCTTTTGGTTTTGTGGAGAACGTTATGGATGAATGTATATACCGGAAGGTCGGTGGGAGTAAGATTTGTTTTCTAATTCTATATGTGGATGATATTTTGCTTGCAACCAATGACAATGGCTTATTGTATGAAGTAAAACAATTCCTCTCTAAAAGCTTTGATATGAAGGATATGGGAGATGCATCTTATGTCATTGGCATTAAGATACAAAGAGCAGACGTAGAGGTGTTCTAGGTTTGTCTCAAGAGACCTATATCAACAAAGTTTTAGAAAGATTTCGGATGAGGCATTGTTCACAAAGCGCAGCTCCCATTGTGAAAGGTGACGGGTTCAATCGAATCGGTGTCCAAAGAATGATTTTGAGAGGGAACAAATGAAAAACATCCCTTATGCTTCAATTTGTAGGAAGCCTTATGTATGCTCAGTGCCGTGCACGGACGACATTGCTTTTGCTGTTGGAATGTTAGGGAGATATCAGAGTAATCCAGGTATGGACCATTGGAAAGCTGTGAAGAAGGTGTTGAGATACCTTCAAGGGACTAAGGATTACGTGCTTAAGTACAAACGGACTGACAATCTAGAAGTGACTGGTTATTCCGACTCAGACTATGCTGGCTGCATTGACTCAAGGAAATCCACTTCTGGATACATTTTTATGCTAGCCGGTGGAGCTGTGTCATGGAGTAGCAAGAAGCAGTCTTTGATTGCTACTTCTACGATGGAAGCTGAGTTCGTGTCATGTTTTGAGGCTACCTCAAATGGTGTATGGATGAAGGGTTTCATTTTCGGGCTTAGAATCATGGATTCAATTTCTAGGCCATTAAAGATATATTGTGACAATTGCGCGCTTTCTTTATGGCTAAGAACAACAAAAGTGGTAGTCGAAGCAAACATATCGACATCAAGTATCTAGCCATTAGAGAACGTGTTAAGAATGAAACGGTGGTCATCGAACACATCAAAGATTGAATTGATGATTGCTAATCCTTTAACTAAAGGCATGCCTCCGATGAAGTTTATGGATCATGTGGAAAGAATGGGAATTAGTGCCTTTCTTTGAATTTCATTTTGAATGATTTTCTTTCGTTGTAAGAACGTTGTTATTTTATGGAACCCCATTTGTGATGTTTTTCTCATTTCGGTTTGTGTATACATTTATTTGTTTAATTTGAGGAACATCATTGAGTTTGGACCAAGAATAAACGTAGGGTTTATTCATTAAGTTACTTGGGCTTGGGAAACACGATGCACGTGATACATGGAAGATACTACTCACTTTAAGAGGACCTATCGCTATGATCCATGCATTTTGTTTTTCAAAGGTATATATTGAAGTATGTGGGCCAAGTGGGAGAATGTTGGAATATTTAATTTAGCAATGAATATTCCATTATTTCTATTTATGACCCACATTATTGCTGGTTTTGTAACCGTCCATTAATACTGTAACGGCTCAATTAATACGCAATAAGTGCGTATTGAATGCGCCATTAATTCTACGTGCCCAATTAATACGCAATAAAGTGCGTATTGAATGCGCCATTAATACCGTAACGGCCCAATTAATACGCACTTATTGCGTATTGAATGCGTTTCCTTTTTTAGCTGTGATGGCCGGAGGGGAGACGCACGGTGAAATTTATGCGGTCCCCCGAACCCTGCTCGACCTTGAGGAAAGCACACCATCTCGCAGATTCGGAGAGAAGGATCGAAGGACAAAGACTCGGAGTTCGTTCTCGCTTGCGGCTTGGATTCGTTCTGTTTGGAGACTCGGAGCTCGTCCGCTTGCTTCTCGGAGACAAGTCAATGGCGGGAGGTATTTGTGATCCCTACTTCAATTTTCCGCATTGATCTTATGCTATTTAGTTGTTTAGCATGATAAGATCGCCTATATTTCTAACAGAAAATACATGTCATATTGGTTAATTTTATTAAATATTTATTATATCAAGAACACGAGGGAATATAAAATAATCTATGGTATGAGGCCATTATCTAAAATGGTTTTTAAAGTATAAACAGTTTCAAGAGAAGACCGCAAGTGCTGCATGGTTATTAGACACGAGAGATCGTGATCGTGGAGGCTTAAAAACTCATTTGTTAGGTTCAAAGTTCTTATTGTCCCGTCTCTATCAACTCTGCTCCAAAGAGGTAACTCATCATGGCTTCCTCCTTCTTTCTCTTATGACATACATATACAGAAGGATTGAATAGTTGAGTACCCTCTATGTAAGTATGATCAAGCCAAAGCTTCTTTATAAGTAAGAGGTTGTAATTAGGTTTGATTCGCTTGTAACTTAAGAAGGGGATGTTATGCCTCTTGTAGTAAATACTCATATATATATATACAGACATTCCAATGGTGCTTATTATAAGTGGCCAAAAAATATTGGTCCAAAATATAAGTCCTTCCTTAGAGTTATTAATTACAGTTTTCCAATTTTACTCTTATTAAATGAAATAAATATGTGATAGAAAATGTATAGCTTATTTTTTTCAACACTAATTAAATAAGGGTAAATTTGGAAAAGTAAATCAATTTAAGATATATTAGATATCTCAATTTCCATTTTTTGGTAGGTGAGATTTGGTCAAGCTAGACTTATAATAAAAATCATCATGATATAAAATAAGTGGGAGGGGATATCACATAGGTTCCACATAAGCAAATTAATCTCCTCCTATCATTATAGTCCTTAATACAAGAAGTTTTTATTTAAAAAAAAAAATATTATAAAATGAATATACTTGCGGGATTTGGAATTGGCAAAGGCATTGATTAGGCCATCATGCGATTTTGTGGATAACTTGTCTAAAGAAAACAACTTCTCTCAAGAGGGATTTGGATCAGTTCCACGAGCCTTCATTACTTGCAACTAGGATCTGGTTGTGCCACTGGAATTTCAGCAATGGATGATCCAAAATTTCGGGGGCTAATAAGGTTCTTGAAATCAAAGATGCTGATCATATGGCCATGCTTTCTACACCCCAAGAACTTTGTGACGCCCTCCTCCAACTAGCATCTAAGTGATTGTTTGGATCAGCTCAATTTGAGTGATTTTATGCTTATGAGATAGACATGTGAAAGGAGTTTGGTCTCATAATGCATAAAACACTTATTTTAAATGTTCTCAAATCATGTGTTTGGATTCAATAATGTTGCTCCTATCTCGTGTTTATGTTTATAAAGTACTGAATTTGTGATCAAGAGAAAGAGACATCAATATATTGGACTTTTGATAAGTTGTGGCAAAAGTTGGTTTTCTTATTATCCTTTTGTTCTGTAAAAGTGTAATCCAAACGTAGCCTAATTATTGTAAAATTGTAAACTGTGATGTGTAGCTCTTTTCAGGAACTTCTTTGGCTTATTGTTCTCAGTATCATACCGAGTTTGCTTCAGGCAATTGAAGAATCACTTTCTGCTATTGTTGTTTGTTGAATTTAGAGGGATAAAATTCACTCTATTAAACTCAGTAAATAAAAGAGAGTACATAGGAGCCTTTACATAGGCAGATCGAAGAGAAACTTATGAACTAAGATAAATTACAATAAAGGCTAATAAAGCTGATATAATTAGAATCCTATAATCAAAGAGGATAATAATCAAGGGATCCTAATAATAAAGTTGATTTATTTCCTAATATTCTAACATTGTTCTATCTCGTAAATTGTGCTTCTTGACCGTGCCTGGATGAGCTCTTAAAGATCCTTCATTCAAAGAAACAAATAGGCTTATCGGTATTTCCAATCTTTTATGGTGTAGATCCATAAGATATTCAACATCAAACAGGAAATTTTGGCAAAGCAGTCAAAAAACTTGAAGAAAAATTCACACAGGATAAAGTGAAGGTGCAAAGATGGAGGGATGCTTTGCAAGAAGTTGCCAACTTATCTAGTTGGCACTTTGACAATTGGTCATTTCAATAACTCGAAATCAAAATCATGACTTTTTTAAAAGCAACGATTTTAAGAAAAATATTTGCTATTATTTTAACTTGTTTTCCTTTCAGAAAATTATTTAAATGGATCACAATATGGGGAAAAAAATTGTTTAGGTGTTAATGATTTTATTTTATTTTCATTCACATGCATGAAACGAAACTTATTGAAACTGTAGTAGAAGAAGTGTGGTCAAAATTATATGATGAACTTCCATTTGACTCAGAGATAATAGTCGGAATTGAATCAAAACTAGTAGTACTACATTCATTGATAACAAATGTGGAATGAATGGAGTTCAATTTGTAGGAATATGGGGCACATGAGGCTTAGGTAGGACTACACTTGCAAGAGCTTTTTACAAGCCAAGGCACAACAGCTTTGGCGTTCATTGTTTTCTTCATAATGTTAGAGAAGTAACTAAAACAAATGGTTTGACTTCCTTGCAAAGAAAAACTTCTTTCTTCTCTAGATAAAAGAAGTTGCATGGATGTAGATGACTATTACTTGTCCTTGATGATGTGAGTGAAACAAGCCAACTTAAAAACTTGGCTAGGAAACAAGGATGGTTTGGTGAAGGGAGCATAATAATAATAACAACAACTAGAGATAAGCATGTGTTATTATCATATGATGTATCTACTCAATATGACATGAAATTCTTGAGTGATGATGAGTCTCTTGAACTTTTCCATTAAAATGCTTTTAAAGAAAATAAGCCAAAGAAAGATTTCTTGGAGCTTTCTAGAACTGTGATTAAATATGCTAAAGGCCTTCCTTTGATGCTCAAAGTGTTAGGCTCATTTCTTTTTGGAAGAAATATATTAGGATGGAAAGATGAAATTTCTAAGTTCAGGAAAGTTCTTCTAAATGATGTCTTGAAGATACTTCAAGTGAGTTTTGATGGATCAGATGATGATAAGAAGATCATTTTTTTTTTATATTGCTTGCTTTTTTAATGGGAAGCAAAAAGATTATGTCATACAAATGTTAAAAAATCTGGATCTTCACCCAATAGTTGGAATAAAAATTCTTATTGATAAATCAGTGGTAATAATTGATGACAAAGAGATTTTGTAGGTGCATGACATACTTCAAGAAATGGGTAAGAATAGTGATGTTGGCAAGAAAAGTAGGATATAATCCTTGAAAGATGTTAATTCTGTGTTACAAGGAAAAAAGGTAATACTCATAATTTTTTGTGATTGTGCACTCTTTATTTAGCAATCTTTCATTTTTTATATGTTATATAGCTTGACTTATTGATTTATAAACAGGGGTCAAAAGCAATCCGAGGTATAGTATTAAGAATAGACCAAGAGTGTATGTCACATTGGGACCCTTAAGCCTTCACAAAGATAAGTAATCTTAAATTACTTATGATAACAAGTTGTTCGTGTGACCCTCATTGTTTTTTTGGAATCTTCCTTATGGACTCGAATGCTTTTCAAGTGCATTAAAAGTTCTACAATGGAACGGATTTTGTTTAGCTGATTTGCCAAGTCATGGTTCTCATGAGGAATTCATTGATCTTAAAACAAAACCTAGTCTATCAAGACAACTATACCAAGGATCACTAGTAATTATGGTCTCTCTAGTCAAAACTTATTACTAATTTTATATGTATGTATATGTATGTATGTAGGTTTGTGTGGGGGTATATACACATATATAAACACACACACACATCTGTGTGTCTGTACGCGCGCGCGCATGCGTGCTATTTTGTTTAACTTTTCATATAGCTATTCTCAGGGTTTTGGAAGGCTTAAATTTATAGATTTAAGCTATTCAAGATATATAATCAAGATACCAAATTTTGATGAAATTTCGATCTTCAAAATCTCATTCTTGAAGGATGTATACCTTGTTGAAGTACATCCATCTCTTGGACACCATCAGAACCTTGTCATGATCAATTTAAAGGGTTGTGAGAGTATCAAAACTCTTCCAAGTAAGTTTGAGATGAAATGCCTAGCGACTCTTATATTCTCATGTTGCTTACAAATTAGACGACCTCCAAAATTTGGGGAAAGTGTGAAATGTCTATCCAAACTTGATGTAGGGGAGACTGGCATCACAAAACTACCTCAATCAAAGAATTTGAACAAAAATGTAGCTTTAGAGGAGCTTGATGCTAGTGGAACTGCTATTAATGAAGTTCCTTCATCAATACTTCACTTAAAAATTTAAGATCACTATCTTCTAGTGGATGCAATGGACAAGCACAATCATCCTCACCAAATTTCTTTTCTTTTTAGGCTAGGTTCTTTAGGCTTACTAGGCCTTCAATATCCACTAGGTTATTGCTACCCTCTTTTTTATCATGTTTGACAAATTTAGTGTTTTAGATCTAAGTTATTGCAATCTCTCTGATGAGTCACTTCCGAATGATATCAAGGCTTTATCATCATTGAGGTTCCTTTATCTAAGTGGAAACAATTTTGTTACCCTTACTGTTAGCTTCTTAAATCTTTTGGACCTTTATCGTGTTTACTTCAATCATTGCAAAAGGATTCAGTCATTTCCATGACTTTCACCAAATTTAATCATTATGCAAACACTTGATTGTCCTTCAATGAGATTTTCCCAATAGCTGTGGAAGGTCTTTGAACAACTTGAATATCAGGTGTGTTTGATTTGCTAAACTATAAAGATATTTCTTGTGTACTCACTTAAATAATTATACTTATCTAACTTCTATGTGAAAATTCTGTTTAAAATGGCATAAATTAAAATGAGTGTTGCATTTTGAATATTCTTGGAGTTTTTTTATATGGTTATTTCTTACATACTATAATCATTATACTTCAACATACTGATATTTGTTATAGGAGAGATCACGTCGTATACGAGCTTGTTATGTGAATATTGGAGGAAGTGAAGTGCCATCAGGGTTTCACAATCCAAATTACTTTTGCGATGACGCTTGGCATCGTCAGCCAAATGTGTCATTTATAACGGACATACAGGATCATCACCATTCAAGTAAATAATTGGGAAGAGTTGTATGCTTAGTTATAGAAGGTCATTATGGTGCGTCTACTTCTTATGATAAAGATCATCGAAGTTCTGTTGTGCTATGGAATTATAGAAATGTTGGAAATGAAATCCGATATGGATGTCTTGGCCACCTAATTAGTAAACACAATAATGATCGTAACCAACTTCTTTTTCTCTTTCTCCCACATGTCAATAAGAAAAGCCTTCAAATTAGTTTTCAGGTCGACAGCAGTGGAATGGAAGCAACTTTTGAAATAAAGAAGTGTGGGTGGCGTGTATTGTGTAAACAAGATAACGAAGCATGGCGAAGAACAAGGGGTCAAGGATGTAGCAGCAGCAATAAATGTTCAGACAAATACAATAATCATAATGAATTGAGAGCAACAGAAGCAACAAGCTAAGTGACAGTTTAAGCAATTCTCAATCCATTAATGGCAATGAAGAAGAAGATGGACAATCTAATGTTGATGTAGACATCCAAATGCCACTGATAAAACATAGAAAACAATTGATGATTAGTTTGTACATACATAAACGATATTCATCTCTTTAAACTCTTGTTTGTCTTCATATATTCCTTTTCTAGTTAGATAGATATCTCAACTCATGCTTCTTTTCATACATATATGGAACCAGATATATTGACATTAGCAGCTAAATTAATCATCTCTAACAAAATGCAAAAACTTGGAAGAAGTTCTCCCGAGTACGTATGTGCGTTAGCCTTTCTTTGTTTTAGCCAAAATTGATGCTTCTATACTTTTTTCCTTGCTGGATGTATATAGTTTGCTTCTTTTATTACATATATAATACCGATTTGATATTATTACATGCCATACAAATTGTACATTGATTCTCTCTTTTTTTTTTTTTTTTTTTTAAAGACTCGTGTAATGATAACAAAGGTTTGAGGCCATAAGTATATCAACAACAACAAAATTTGTTGTTGGAAAAATTGTATTATTAACCTCGTAAATTGTTTGATTTTTTATATTTAACTAATTTTTAAAATAATCTTCATTATCAAGAATGGGCTGAAAAATTCCGCATAGAAGAACAAGATATTTAATATTGTTTTATTTTAATCTTGCAAATGATTAACTAGATGTTTATGTTCTACGATGGTGCTCTCTAGTCAAATCCAGCTCCCCTGAATTCTAGGTTCTCCTTCAACATCGATTTTTCATCTAGCTTGTATTTTCTGTGAGAATTTGTTATGAGAAAATTTTGAGTAATGAGTGGGATTGGGAGCCGAAGGAGTTATATACATACATATGTGTGTGTGTCGATATAAGTTTCCAGGTTACTTTAGCAATTAAAAGTGTGTGTGTTGTAGATATAAGTTTCCAGGTTACTTTAGCAATTAAAAGAGTGAGTGAGTGTGTGTGTGTGGATATAAGTTTCTTCTTCAAGTGTTCTTCCTGATAGTGATAATCTCTTATTAACAGCGACTTAATTCCAAAAGAAAGAAGTATGATTAATCTTTTAAAGCAAACACCTTATGTGCATTACAAAAGAAAAATGTCATTATGCAATAATAAATTTTAAAAAAATAAAAATAAAAATAAAATAAAAAATACTTAGCTACATCATTGAGAGAGAAGGGGAAAATCAGATTTTATATTTCCATATTGCGTAAGACACGAACAAGAAAAACAACCCTACAAGAATTAATGCATCTCAACAGAAGATCTTTTGTCCCTTTCAATGTCTTAGCTGATCAATACTCCTATCCATCCCCTGTTTTGATTTTTCAGCTGCAGACAAGAGAAGAAAGAGAAGAGAAAATTGATTCCTCTACCGACATACAACGGTGGACAATAAAGGAAGGAGAGAAGAGGTTATGCTCAAACACACCCTTTGGCGACGCCAATAGGAGGAGCAACGAGAGAAGAGGTTATGCTCAATCAATATGGTATGTTGGTTACTTGCAAATGGAATTTGACTTGATCATACTTTAATTTATTCTTGTTAAGAAATTAATTTCACCTGCCCATTAAAAAATTTCACTTGTTCATAATGTGTATGTCACTTGCAAATCAAATTGTTTCTCCTTTGAGTTTTGAAAGGGTTATTTTTGTCTTTTTACTTGATTAATTAATTTCACTACGGGTCCTCTGAACTGCAATGAAATTTCATATTTCTTTGGGCTCTCATGGGAATTAATTTGCTATGGTGGTCCTTATCTGAACTTTTCCCTTAAAAAATTAACTTAAAAACCACGCTTAATCCAAATGTAAGAAGGGTGTTTTGGTAATTTAAATATAAAGACAGATTATTAAGCAAATATCCTTTGCCCTCATATTTAACAATGCACATAATCTCCATTTTCCGCTTGCCAATAAGTTCCCTTTTGTACCTTACCAATAACAATTTTATAATTAGCATAATACGGTAAGAAATATATTTATCTGTAACTAATAACATATTTTTCATATTAAAAACATAATTTTCTTATTCAAATTTATAGGTCATTACATTATTCCACGTTTTTTCATTTAACTATCAAATTATTTTAAGCACAAAATTTTTCAATTTCCGTAGTAGTGTGTCTTTGTCACTGTACTGTAAGATTATTTGAGTTGGTTCTTGCGATTGAAGCATGTTACTGTACTTTTTTAAAAAGAGAGTTTCTTTGATTTCTTGTGTTTGTTTGGAATGACAATACTTGTTTATTCAGAACCTTAGGATGATACTATGTATGCTCTGTTCCAAATAAAAATAAAGCAAGGGCTGATTTCAAAAAATTTCTTGGAATTGTTACGATTTTATTTTGATGTGATATTTTGAGATTATAAAGCCGGGGCTAATCATGTAAAAAAAATGTTTGAAAGCCAATCTTATTTATTTATATTATAATTATAACATGGAAGGCTTAACTTGTTTAGAAAGCCAAGTTTATATATGGGTTATGCATGAAAAATTATAGGGAAATAAATGAAGAAAATAAATTTAGAAGCCAATAACAACAAAATAAAAATTGAAGATAAAGAAGAGCAATTTTAAGAAGTTCAGAGATTTTGCATGGTTAATGACTTTGATGAATAACATAAATTATGTATCTTGGGTCTTGAAGGTCATGAGATGTCAAGGAAGATGAATTGGAGGCTGGGTCAAGTAACCTCAAATATTGGAAGAAAAATTAAAACAAGAGAAAGTTAATAAATTTTAAAGGTAATCACTTTATCTATTCTTGTATTTAAGTGTTTATTTTTTTTTTCAAGTACCAAATGTGGTCACCTCCAACGGAGATTCAAACTTTCATTGTGATTACTAGCCTTTTCTGCTAGACTAACATTCTTTGGTAAATGTTTATGTTTTTGTTATGCTTTTCAGCATGAGTGGAATAACAATGGGCCTATTTGTTTGTATTTTCTGTTCTTTTTTTTTTCCAAAAAAATTTATAAAGTTATTGTTAAAAAAAAGTTTTGAAAATAAAAAAAAAAAACAAAAGAATTTGTTTAGATAATTGTTCTTAAAAAATCAGGTTTTAAAGTGAACTGGGACAGCCGTCACCATGGTAGTGGTGGGAGCCGGTGGTGTAATGTCGATAATGGACAAGTGGTGGCCTCAAAAAATAAGAAGTAAAAAAATAAAACAATATATTTGTTTTCCTTGAAGCAGAAAACAAAAAACCAAAAAACTTGTTTTAAAAGATAAAGTCAAACAAGCCCTATGTCGGTAATCTGTTGGTAAATTTACAGACAGAATTTCCATCAGTAATTACCAATGTAAAACATTTTGTTGGTAATTCAATGTTTTTTGGTAGTGCATGTATAAAACTTGAGTTATGATTTTTTGAAGTTGAAGTAATTTCATTTTAAAATTAGAGAAAGTTTATCAAATGAATTAAATGTATCAATTTGAGCATGATCATGCTAGAATTATAACTTTTTTCAAGTAAAACACTTCAAGAGCTTTCCAAAAAAAATTAAAACATTGTCATATGATATTTCTTAGTCATGAATTTTTAAAATTGAACTAAAAATATGGAAATAATAAATTATTAGTAACCCGATGATCTGGACACAAGTTTCAAATGTTGGGGCCTTAATTAATGATTCACTTAAACCATAGCGTCTTCGGATGCGTACTAAAAGTGTGAAAATGATAGATGTGGCATTATGTATGCAATTTACATCACATATTTATAATTTGTCTTTTTCTTTTGGTAAAATGATCAAATATTATACTCCCTCTGATCTTCATTATAAGGCACGAACTGTCTCTGATTAACTAACCCTTTTTTACTATTTTCTCATTATGCCTTCGTTTTTAACTAGCTTATTTAAATCTACATCATTAAAGTAGAGGTAAAGTTGGAAACATACATTAATTTTGGACCAATTTAATGACTTAACTTCCATTTATTGGTCCACGAGAAATAGTAGTTAATGCCTTATAATAAAAATAAGTGAGAATAGCTAATAGGTACCGACAATATTTAAGGGAAGTCACATATCCACACTTTGTTACTCATTCTATCACTTATCTTTTTATTTTAATTTCCTACCTTACTCTTTATTGCCCTCACTCTTACTCAAAATTATAACTATTTTAATCCCCTTACTCTTCTTTGCACAATAAATATTAAATTTGAATAAAATTTATTGGCTCCAACTTTTGAGATATGACCTGAATCGACCCTATATATTATAGAGGAAGCAGATTTCCACATAATCTCTTCTTTCATTTTCTCCTCAGAATCCTAGTTCCACCTCTAGATGAAAAAATATATGGTTCAAATTTAATATTTTCTAAAACAATTATGATAGTGTTTTATAAATTTTTTTTTTATTAATTTTGTTTGTCTTATAGATATAAATTGTGTAGATCATGATTTAATAGTTTAAGTTTATTTATTTGTGTTCAAAATAATAGTTTTATAAAATATTAAATCGACCATCTATTTTTTTTAAATCCGAGTGGAGATCGATATTGAGAAGAAAAGGAGAGTAGAAATTCTGAAAGAATCCAAACCCAAAGAGACTTAGTAACTAATTTCAGAGCCTTATCCATGAGTTCCATCAGTTGCCCAAATTTTAAAAATCTAAATATTAACATATAATAATAAAATCACAGGAAATGTTATTAATTATTTTTTCAATAAGGAAATGTTATTAATTACTTCTAGGAATTTTCAAAAATAAGATATTTTATTCAAGCATCTTTTGGCATTTTCCTCACGCAAAGTACACACACTACTACAAAAAAGGGTAACTACTTCCCTAAGAGATGTCCTTATTTTTAAAAAGGAAGTTAAAAGTGAATGTAGTGGCATTCTTGTAAAATAAATACGATATTCTCAAATTTGGCGTCCCGAAATAAGTTTCGAACGTTTAAAATAAATTAAGGCGTCCTAAAATAATTTGAGGACGCCGAATTTTAACATTTTTGCGCCAAAAATTAATGTTTTAGTGCCTTGGCGCTCGAATTTTTGGCGCCGTTAAAGGCTAAGGAATAATTTGTTTTTTATTGGTGATTAGATTTGTGGCGCCCCGACAATAAGTCGGGACGCCTTAATTAAATTATTGGTGTCCTGATTTAATGTCAGCTAATTACCTAGTAAGGCGTCCTAATAAAACTTCAGGACGCCTTAGTAAAATTAAAGGCGTCCTGGATTAATATCAGGATGCCCTAATTTACTTTTTGGCGCCCTGAATCACTTATCAGGACGCCGATATTGCCAAACATCGCATTTTAATTCCACACCCGCGTCTTGCCGGCCCTACTCTTAATTTCTCTCAACCCTAGCTATCCCCGTCTCACACCGTATTCACGCCCTCACCGTCTCCTCCCTCAACCTCCCTTCGCGGCTTCGTTATTCTCGTTCTTCTTTTTTCTGGGCGACGCCCCCACCGTCTCCTCCGTCTCCGACGCCCCCACCTCTCACATTGTGCTCCGTCGATCTCCTCCGTGTTCTCGTTCTCTCTTTCGCGAAGCTCTGATTTTTTTTGGGAGAAGCTCCTTCACTGTTTTTCCTTCTTGCATCGCCGAGTTCCGCTCCTCATCTTTTGGGAGTTGATTCTTCTTTATCCTCGTCGTTGTCCATCCACTGCCACTTTGAGAGTGATGCACTAAAAATTGTTCTCTTCTCCTCCTTCGCTGCTATGCGTGAATTGGTATAGGGTATGTTTAAAAATTGTTCTCTTCTCCTCCTTCCCTGCTTTGCTTTAGCTTGTGTGGTAATTAGATGAAATTCGAATTTCAGTTTAAATGGAACAACTTAAAAAAGTCAGTTGGGGCTTGGGGCTTCAAGAGCAGTTTTTTTGCCTTTAATACATCACCAACAAAGTCTTTGATTTTTTTTCTTTTTGTTGTCTGTTTCAATGGCTCAAGTTAGGTTGCAAGGTTTAAACCTTACATTTGTGCACTCTTCAGTTCTTCTTACTACTACTGTTTTTACTGTAGGGTTCTTTTGTAATAAAAATTAATGGACCTGAAGCTCGTCATGGGATCCAAAAGGTTAGTTTACAGTTATTATCCGTTATTGATATTATTTATAGCTATTAAGTTGTTATGCCATGGTCATGATCTGCTTATCTGAAAAGGAATTCCTATAAAACCTTACATTTGAGTGCACTCTTCAGTTCTTCTTAATGAATATGGGATTTATTATATTTGATTGATTGGTATTGAGTCTGTGCTTTGCAAGATTGTTACTTGAACCAGTGGATATTGTTGAAATTAACTATGTTATATATTGAAGTGCTTGGAAGATACAAATAATTTGCAGACAGTTGGAAGAAAGGATTCAACAATATAAAATATGATATATTAGTTGTTTTGGAAAAGGGTTAATTGGTAACACTCTGTGAAAACAATTGATGTTTATAACCAAGAAAATGGAAAGTGTTAGTTTGAAATTTGCATCTAGGATATCCGACCAAGGAGTCCATGTTATGTCTTTGTTTTTTTTTTTTTTTAATCTCAACTCAAGTAATGCTTTCTCATTGTGTGGTCCATCATTGAGATGAGAGTGGAACCTTAATCTAACCTTTGCCAGCCAATCATCCACCCAAAAGTCAATGGACAATCAAACCAAAAGATAGCTAGCAATATATATGAAACATCATGAATATGATAGCTAGAATGCAAGATATTTTAAACGAAAAGGATCAAATTAAGATAAATAATCTACAATGTATATATGTATGAATAGGTTGGTCCTAGTTTGAGGACTCTAACTAAGTTAGTTAATTATTAGTGCAATACCAGGCATTGGTTCCCTTGCCAAAAAAAAAATCTTCTTTATCATCATCTCCTTTTACTATCTGTTCAGTCGTGTGTTTGGATTGGGAAATTGTGGTTTCCGTTTTAATTGGTGCTTGATTTTTGCTTTAGCTTGTCTGGTGATTAGATGAAATTCGAATTTCAGTTTAAATGGATGAAGTCTGGAATTTGTCAACTTTTAGGATGCTATCATATTGAATACATGCAGACTGATATCCTTTTACTCTTTGTTGTTCGTGTGTTTAGATTGGGAAATTGTGGTTTCCGTTTTAATTGGTGCTTGATTTTTGCTTTAGCTTGTTTGGTGATTAGATGAAATTCAAATTTCAATTTAAATGGATGAAGTCTGGAATTTGTCAACTTGAATGCAAATTGAGTGTTTGATAAAATGTCCCAAAGGAAGGAAACCGACAGCCTTTCCCTTGTTAGAGACTTCAAGAGCTCTCCTGCAATAGAATATGAGCTTGAGGGGCTTTTACACAGACTTATTCAAAGAACTTATCGGAATTTCTTAACTCAACTAAACCAGCTTTTCTCATATTCCTAACTTTCTTTACTCGCTCATCTTTCACACTTACTGATCTAACTTGCTACAGAAACTTTAAAAAGCGCTTTCTCACACTTCACACTCGATGTAAGTAGGACTTGCTACAAACTTATTCTGTTGTTTAAAAATTAACACAAGTCTTGTTAACAAATGGAATTTGGAAGCTTTATAACTTGACTACTAGGATCTTGTAAGTTTATGAACTGAGCCACAGATTGATTGATTCGGATTAGAACCCTAAGGATGTTGATTGAAAGTCATATCTTTTAGGTTCTTGATTGGTATTGGTTATTGGAGGTTTTCAACGGTCACATGATAATATTTTTTTGAGTGATTCTTTTGTTCATATGAAAGTAGACATCCAAAACTTTGTAAAGAGTAATAATTTATAATTTTTGGTGGTGTGAAAAGTTAGTGATGAATTTTTGAATTTTTTCCTTTTTCTAGGAGCACTAGCCCGATCTAGATGATGTCAAAGAGAGCGCACGAATGTATTTACAAGCGAAATTGTTATGTTTACATATGTTATGTGAAGGTTTTTTTGTTTATATGTTTAATTTTGGTTTCCTTTGTTCTTCTGCAAGTGAATGTGAGTTTGTATGTACTTCTTTTTTAACTGGAACCTTTCCTTCTACTCTTAATTCTTCAATTATTTTCTTTGATAGGTTAATACAATCACTTTTTCCGCAAGATCCAGAATTTAAAGGTAGACGAGTAGTTACTTTCCACAACTAGAGAGACTTCATATTCTTTCGGCATCATCGGTATGTATCCACAAGACTTGAATAATTAATCCACATTTATATGTTTATGCATTTTCTTTCTTTCAATATTGCTATGCTCGGCTCTGCTTTCCTGATGTTCTGTTGGTTTCTTATCTGTACTCATAATTTTAATTTTTACTATTTCCCTATATTGGTAGGGTTGTTTGTATGTTATTTTGATTAGCATAATGCCGAAGAGCATAGTCTATCAATTTCAGCCCTTTTTTTGCATTTTATAGTGTAGTTACTCAACCCTCTATCAATTCTATTTTGTAATGATGAAATTGATGCATTTAATAGATGATATTGTTCTGAATCGCCTTAGTTAGTAAGTTTTGTTGAATTAAGCTGAAATTGTTTGTTGTTGAAATTTTGGGATGTATTACTTTTAAGGGGAAATGCTGCCGAACTTTTTTTAAAAGATAGAGAAAAAAGCATGTCGTTTATGTTTTTTGTTATAAACTTGAGTGTTGTTGGAAATGTCATAGGTGGTATTAAAATAGGGCATAGTTGGATGAATGCTTTACGAACTAGTGAAGAATATGAGAATGTGGTGGAAGAGTTTATTGAATTTGCTAGAAGGAATGTGGCTACAAAAAATGGGATGTACTATTGTCCATGTGTTAATTGTTTAAATGGGGTTCGACGGGATATTCTGATATAAGGGATCACCTATTTGTGATGGAATAAACCTTCGATATACAACGTGGATATGGCATGGTGAGGAGGTAACTACCAGTGCCTCCCACGAAAATGATGTTGACGTAGATGACGATGGAATGGAGAGAATGATTCATGATGTTGTGGTCGAATCTTTTGCACAACCGCATGAATATGATAGCGTGCGGAGTGATGCAGAGACACCTTTGTTCCCTGGGTGTACTAAGTATACACAGTTGACTGGGACCTTACATTTGGTCAACTTAAAGGCAACTTGTGGGTGGACCGGTAGTATTTTCACGTCGCTTCTTGAATTGTTGTGTGATATGTTGCCAAACGATAATGTACTTCCAAATTGTATGTATGAGGCCAAGAAAATCTTGTCTACGATGGGTATGGAGTATAAAAAGATACATAGTTGCCCTAATGACTGCATATTGTACAGAAATTAGTATGAAGGCTTGAGTAATTGTCCAAAGTGTAATTGGTAGATGATGAAGAAGATGCTGCAAGAAAAGATCATTGTGAAGGAATATGGGAAACCATATAAAGTAAGATCTTAAGTTATGAAATAGTAATATGTTATTTTTGTGGTGGTTTAACATTTTAGTTTATTTTATTAATTTGTTTACTATTTAATAACCTATCTAACATTGATTTGTCCTTGATGAACAGAACATGTCTAGCTCTAGCTCGATGAGTCGGGAGGTGATAGACTTGACGAGCCCGTTGTGAGAAGGGTAGAGGTTGCACATAGATGAATGCGCTAGTGGCCCATCGTGAGAATCAAAAAAAAAGAGGCTGCATGTGGACTTTGATGACAAGTTGAATCCACTACAAAAAAACGGGTCATTAGTAGCGGTTAAAAAATCGCATCGCGCATTTGTAGCGGTTTTTGCCGCGACAAACAACATTTGTCACGGTTACAAAACCGCTACAAAATCGACCGAAACAAACACATTTGTAGCGGTTAAAAAAAAAAACCGCTACTACAACAACATAAACCGCTATCGTAATCGTAGCGGTTTTAGTTGACCGCCACTATATAAGGCCAAACCGAAAGCTTATTTGCACAATAGTCGCGGTAAAAACCGCGACAAAATGAATAAATTTTGTCGCGGTTATATATCCGTTACTAAATATTCCAAAAAATATCTGGGAAAAAATTTTACCGCCAAAATATTTGTAGCGGTCGAAAACCGCTACAAATAATTCCGGCCATTATTTTTTAAAAAAGTTTTGCCGCTATTTTTATTTTTATATTTGTAGCGGTTAAAGAACCGCTACAAAATTGACGTTATTTGTTTGAAAACTTGTTTTGGCGCCTCGGTATTTTTTTGTTATTTGTAGCGGTTATGTAACCGCTACAAATGAATGAAATTGAAAAAAAAAAAAATATTTTTAACCATTCTTATTAATCATTTATATTTTTATTAAAAATAAATGATATTAAAATATGATATTCGATTGTATAAGATTACTATAGATATGTAAAACAAAAAGAATATATGAGTATAATAAGAAATATTTATGAGTTCATTAATATAAAACGAATTATAGAAAAAAAAAGTGGGAAAGTAGATCGAAGAATAAGTATGTGAAAGTAGGAAAAAAGTTAAAAATCCGACAAAATCCACCCGTAAAATAAGAGAAGTTAATATCAACCAGGATAGAACAAAAAACAAATATTTCGATAATCACTAGATTTTATCAAGCCGAGTGACACTTACCTCATTCAAACACCTCTCGTTGAGAAAACGCAAAAATATGAGAGAAAACGGGGAGAAAACGCGTGTAGAAAAGAGAACTCAAGCATATTGAATGTGGTTTGGTGGGGTATTTATTTTGATCTCCGCATCAATTTGTAGCGGTTAAGGTGTCGGTTTTTTGGTAGCGGTTTATTTTAGTAGCGGTTTTTTTTTTATTTTTTGTAGCGGTTTCATTTTGCAACGGTTTTTTTGTTATTAGTGGCGGTTATTAACCGCTACAAATTTTTTTTTTTTTTTTTTTTAAAAAAACAAAAGGAAAATGAAGAGTAGTGATAATTTTTCTTCTCAATCTTCGTCAAGATCCCTACAAAGAAAGTTTTTATAAAAAGTTACGTGTGAGTTGGATATGGAATAAGACATATATAAAACTTTTGTGAAATGCTATTTTTAAATTTCATATTGCGTATATTAAAAAACGTACCGAACTATAGGTAAAGTGTCATCGCCGTCTGGGAAAAAGTTTTCAAAACTGGCAGGCTGGAGCGGCTCACAATCGTACGCGACGTTCTCACCATCGCCCATGTCGTAAAGGTCCCGAGGCTTTAAATGAACCACCATATTCCAATCCCCGTGCCTCTCATCGACGACATAATAAACCCGATGGGCCTCTCGAGGCAAGAATATACGGCTCGTCATCTTCGACCGACCAAAGTGTGAATAGGCCGGGAGAAATTCACCGATGTGATGCCTAAGTCGTCGGGCCGTGAGTCCCCGGACGTTGTCGTATTCGCCCACAAACACTTGAACAACGTCACAGAGAAAAGGCCTTGGTAAGTTATCCCGACCACATCAACCAGCTTTTCCATAATACGGACGTCACCGAACCGCATGTTCCGTCATCGTCGCTCGCATAACTCCTCGTCCCAAACGTGCCATATACACCCGAAGTTTTGGGTCAAGCAATCCCCGATCTCGTGAAACCGTGCAAAACTTGAAGCCATTGACATTGTATGCCGTAAATCTTTGGGCGTGGTCAAGCGGGCCGATTGCGAGAGCTCGAATGCTTTGGTGAGTGAGGGTTGGTCATTCATTATTCTCCTCCTAAACCAACCCCGGAATTCTCTCGTGGACCTTTCTATCAATTTCGGAGGATGTCTGTGTACGGATCCTTAGCTGACGCTTCACATGACTCCTGAATTCCCTGCAATTAAACATGCGATGACGAGCAAGAAATGTGCCTATAAAATGTTAGGAAACATATAGGATAACATATATATATATATATATATATATATATATATATCTCGTGTGCAATCCTTATCGAAGGTACGGTTCAACTTTAGTGCAATTGATCAAGACATGTCTATGTGCTTGAAACTTCTCAAGTGCCGTGAGTTTGAAGTTCTCACATCCGCCAACCGGTTTACCAACACGAGGGAATAACAACTCAAGCCGATGACTCGCTCGCTCAGACAATCGTCCACACGAGGCGGTCGGTTGAATGACGTCTCAATGTCATCAAAGTACCGGAACAAAAATACAAGACCTCATCCCCAAGATAACCTTCGCTATTGAACCTTCAGCCACGCCTTATTCCTCACGTAAGATTTTAGTTTCCCAAGAAACCTATAAAGTAATGAGGAAAGATGTCGATACATCAATGGTTAAACATGCGACTAGGAAGTAATATAATGCTGAAGTAATTAATTTTAAAAGAGTACCTCTCAATAGGATACATCCATCGTAGTAGTGAACGGGCCGTAAAGCTTTGTTTCGTGAACAAGGTGTACCGTCAGTGAACCATGACCGTGAAAATGAAGGAGGAAAGATCATCTCCAAATGGCACAACGTAAGAATGATTTGTGTAAAGCTGGTCGAGCTCCTCCACGATCAACACCTTGGAACACAACTTCCGAAAGAAAGTACAAAGCTCGACCAAAACGATCGACACATCGAGAGGCGTGTATTTTTTATGGCCAGCGGAAGTAATCGCGCATAAGCACATGTGAGTCATGACTCTTCAGCCCAAGAACCTTTCGAGCCCGTACGTCCACACATCGTGAAATGTTGCTTGAATACCCGTCAGAACTTTTATTTTCTTCAAAGTGGCGAGGAAGATTTCCTTATTCGGTTTTGTCGGGTGAATTTTGCCGGTTGAAATCTCGCCATGCTCATCCGGCCACGCGTCCGCACGAACCCCCATCTCCCGTAAATCTTTCCTCGCTTGAAGATGATCTTTTGACTTGCCCGGTTCGTTCATAATCGTGTGCAACACATTGTCGCACACATTCTTTTCAATGTGCATGACATCCAGACTGTGTCGGAGCAAATTATCTTTCCAATACGGAAGAGCGAAGAATACGCTTATCTTCCGCCATTGTTGGGTCGCGGAACAGAAGCCCCGACCGTCTTTGTCCCCGCTTTGCTGGATCGTCTTTTTCCCATACTCAAAATCAACATCCACAATCTGCTCTATGATCTCTCGCACCGGATAATATGCGAGGAGGTCCTCTTTTTTCCCGTTGCCCATTGAAACGATTGCGTTGCAACCTAAACCCGTGCGTACGATCGAGAAAACCTCCGATGACCCATGAAGCACCACTTACGACCGTGGGGAAGGCGCACCGAGTCGAGTCAAAATTGCAAGCCGGACACGCAAGGCCGGTATGCACATTCCACCCGGATAATGTTCCCTATCCAGGGAAGTCACCGATAGTCCACATCAACGCCGCACGCAAGTTGAACAAAGTTGTCTTCTCGTGCGCGTCATACGTCTCCACGCCTACATTCCACAACTCCACCAACTCATTGATCAGCGGTTGTAGATACACATCGATGTCATTTCCCGGTGCCTTTTTGCCCGGAATGATCATTGACATAATGAAGGAGCTTTGTTTCATACACATCCAAGGGGGCAAGTTGTAAGGTATCAAAACAACTCGGCCATATACTATAACTTGTGCTAAGATTCCCAAACGGATTGAAACCATCGGCCGCCAAAGCAAGACGAACATTTCTAGGGTCCGCGTGAAATCAGAAAGTCCGAGTCGAACGCTTTCCACGCTTCACCATCTCGTGGATGTCCGAGTTTACCATCTTCGTTCTTGTCGGCTTCATGCCACCTCATATGCTCACTGCCTTAGACGACATAAACAATCTTTGTAAGCGAGGTTTTAAAGGAAAGTACCTTAGAATCTTTGCGGGTTTCTTCTTCTCGCTTTTTTCCCTTCTCGAACAGTCCCGAACCTCGAAGTGTGACACTTCTTACAAGTCTCCTCCGAGCGTCCTCCCCCAATAAAGCATGCAGTCGTTGGGGCAGTGCATCGATTTTTTCGTAGTCCAATCCTAATCTGTTGATTATCTTCTTGGCCTCGTAGAAGGTTGTGGGAATGTCCGCGTCGTGGAAAGCATCTCGTAGTAATTCCAAAGAACATCGACATCGCCTTATTAGTGATCCCACACATGCACTTGATATGGTACAATTTGATCGTAAAGGATAATTTTGAGTATTTCGACAACCTTGATACAAAGGACGATCGCTCTCATCCATGAGGCTGAAAAATTCCCGAGCCGCTTCATCCTCGTAGAAAAATCGGTTCAGACCCCGCACTTCGCCGTGAAGTTGTCGTCTTGAACACCAAAAGCATCGCGAACAAGCATCATTAACCGGATCATCTTGAGGTAGCAGTTGATTTCCTACTTGTGAGGTTTGAGGAAGATGATCCCCATATCTCATACCACGTTCCTCACCATGAACACCCTGTAATGTATATGCTTCGGGAAAGGCTTAATAAGAAGATGTTCCATAGCACCTTCTCGTGTTTGCCACTTCTTAAACTTGCATCTACAACAAGGACACACGATCTTGCCATTAACGCTAGCGTGAGAGAAGGCGAAATCTAAGAACTTATTTAATCCCGCTAAATATACTCGGAGAATCGCGCGGCATCTTGATCCATGATTTATCCATCTCGTAGTAAATAAAGCAAAGAAAGTATATTAATGTAGAGACAATGTTTAATTACTTTCATCCCATAACTTGAGATCTTTAAATGCAACGGGGAACATTTGTAGTAACAACCGCGACATCAACCGCGACAATTTTTCAGCTCAAATTTGTCGCGGTTAATGAACCGCTACAAATTTGAATTGAAAAATCGCGCCATAAACTAGTCGCGGTTTACAAACCGCTACAACAACCGCTACAAAATGATGACCGTTTGAAAGTTTAGGCGCTTATTTTTTAATTTGAAGTTCAAATTTGTAGCAGTTAACTAGATGAACCGCGACAAATATATTTTGTAGCGGTTTGAGGATTTAACCACTACAAAATTTATTAACTTTTGTTTTTTTTTTGTTTTTGGGTGTAATATTAACATATCTTTTTTATTACAAATTATAAACTCCGTTTATTCTTTGATAAAATTTAAATTTAAAAAACCTTTTGAAAAAAAAAAAAAAAAAAAAAGATAACAAATATTTAAATTTAAAAAAATTGTCAACAAACATCCGACAAGACAAACCGAATTATCGAACAAAAAAAAAACTAATAACTATCAGAGCCCGATGATCAGTCCTGTCTCAGTGGGGTCTCTCTCAGGGGCGGTGTGGGCTCGACCAGAGGTAACAACCCCCTCATCTTGATCAGCAGCAACATCTGGACGGGGAGGGGGGAGGCGGTGGAGGCGTGGGGGAATCCTCGAAGATGAACGGAGGGGGAGGCTCAGGAGATGGAAACCGTCTGTTCGGTAGCAACTCTGACAAGGCCCCGGCAAGTGACTTCCAGCTAGTCCTCTGATTAGCGAACCAACTGTTGAGACCCTCCCCGCATGCGCCTAGTCCTAGCCTCATTTCTCGCCCCTCTCGCAAAGAACCCGCTTCGGCAACCTTCCCGTCAAGCCGCTTCGCAACCCGCGCGGCAACCCGCTTCGGCAATCATCGCATCAACCGCCTCGGTGGTGGCTCGCTCGAGCCGGCGCTCCCAAAGCAGAGGAGGAGTCCTTGCGGTACACCATGCTAGGCCCGGCGCCTAGCCCAAAGCCCCTAACACGGCCGGGATGCTCGACCGGGCCCACAACAGCCTTTCAATGTGGCCGTAGGATCACCGTAACCCCGTGACTCCGGGTCTCGCGACCGACGTATCTCTTTGCCGGGCTCGCTCAATCCGGCCCGACGCATATATTTCATAAAACATTAATCAATCAATTTAATTAAATTTTAATATACAACATTAACTATTTAATTAGTTTTTTGTAACTTACTATTATCTCCTCTCGCCGCCTCGTAGACGGCGTCCCATCACGGTGTCTATGTGTGCGTTTCCACAACCGCCCATAGTCCGTCCGACCACCCTCCCGTCGAGCCTTCTCTTGCCGAAAGAGTTAAAAGAGTATAAACTTTGTTATTTCCAAAACAAAACAATAATCAATTAAACATAAAATTAATTTAACTTTTAACATACCATCTCACCGTAGGTCACAAGAAACGTCTTGGATCCACCCGTGTGATTGATCCTTTGAGCCGCCCCGGATCTCGGTGTTCCTCGGGATAGAGCCCGCAAAATAAATGAGTAATTATACAATACCCTCATAGAAAAAAAAAAAAAAAGAACTATGATTAATTAAAAAACGTACCGTGCCTCTCGCACTCCTCCTATATTGGACAAAAGCTGCCGCCTGATTTGGGTCCACGCCGTCCGGGACGTTCTCCATCGCTTGCCGCAGAGGCATAGTCGAATCTCCATTCTCGTCGGGTGTAGAGACGACCCTCCGACTCTTCCACGCTTCTCCCATTTTCAACTTTACATACCTCTTTGCGTTGGCTCGCAGTTTAAACTTATTCTATATCATAAAATAATTAGTAATTAAGTAATAATTAATTAAGAAACAGATAACTAAATTAACCACAATTTACCTGCACAACGTCCTCAAACGCCTTGTCCTTGGTCTCCTTCGGGATCTTTTTCCAATTCGGGAAAAAGATCGGGAACCATACCCAATTCCCGCCAAATTGTGATGTATCGGTTCAACAGTGACCACCACCGCCGACGGCCGGTCCGTGTCCGTGTTCCAGGGGACTATCACGCGGTAGCCATTCTCCCGATCGAGGGTGTGAACATCCATCCGGCCCTCCTACTGATGTTCCCATATTCATCTGCACAATTATAAAAAAAATTGTTGTATTGTACTTACATAAATTTTCACACGTCAGGAATTTAAATTTTATTTTTTGCCAATAAACTACTTATACTTACCTTCGATATCCACCGTAAATCCGGTGGAACGAGAAGACGACGGTCGGGGTACCCTTGTTCCCGCCGTTGTCCTCGTCGAGAAACCGCTCCGCCTCCGCTATGGGAATCTCAATCTCGATCTCGTCATCATCACCATTGAGGATGTCCTCAAGCGACAGACTTGCGCGCTCGTTGTCCACCTACGGTCTCTTGTAGGGTCTCGTGGTTTGGGATTGGGTCATTTTCAAAGAGCCCATCAAACTCATTCCCAACCCGAGGGGGCCGTGGGGGACATTTATCCGAGGGGGCTGAAGGGGGACATTTATAGGGGGACATTTATCCGAGGGGGCTGAAGGGAGACATTTATCTGAGGGGGCTGAACGGAGACATTTAAAGGCCCATGCCCTCTCCTACGGCCTCCTCTACTACTACTACCCCCGATAGGCCTTTTCGGGGTTCAACTACTTTCTCTTTTCCCTTGTCCCGAGAAACCATGATGTGAAAAGTAAAAGTACAAAGGTGAAAAGGTGAAAACAAGTAGCGCGTGAATTTCAAAAGTGAATATAAAAACCGCCGCGTTTCGTAGCGGTTAAACCAAGTAACCGTTACAAAAAAATTAATCATTTTGTAGCGGTTCAATAAAGACCGCTACCCCAACCGCGACAATTCTTTCACATTTGTCGCGGTTACATAACCGCTACAAAATGAACGACCATTCAAATTTCGTAGCGGTTCTTGAGGTAGACCGCTACAAAATAATTAATCAGAAGCGGTGATTTTGTAACCGCTACTAATTTAATAATTTTTTTTTAAAATCCAAACTAATTAGTTTAGCGATAAACTAATTAGATTGGAATTTTTCCTTATTCCAAAAAAAATATTCTCAATTGTTTTCTTTAAATCAGAATAACAGTTTATTGAAATTTCCCTAAAAGAGTCGATCTTAATAAATTTAGGAATAATAAAATTTAGGAATAATAAGTTTATCGAAGATTCGGATTCATTATAGCCACCGATGTTCCAAGAAAAACTCACCGACTCATTTTGATCGAGATATTTTAAAAAAACAAACGGTGGCTATAATGGATCCAATCTCCAATGGCATGTTAGACATATTTAGAGGAGTAGAAGTCTTCGTGTCAATAGAATATCTGAACTGGATTGTCATCGAAGGAACCTTCTCGCTTGAACGATGAGAAGACAGACAAATATCCGCACCACTCATCTCCCGAGATCGGTGCCGCAGATATATGCCCGTCTTCTCGTTTTTGAGAACAAAGCCAAGAATGCTCTTTCAAAGCGACAAAGCCGATTTAGAATATTTTTGAACATTATAATTGTTGTACGGATGGAATTGGCTATTTATAGAATAAATTTTGTAGCGGTTATTGTGAGAACCGCTACCAAATTTGAAGTTTTGACGCGGTCAACGTGTCGCTTTCTTCTAACCGTGACAAAGGTGTGTCGTTTCGTGATTTGGTAGCGGTTATTTTGACATAACCGCTACGAAAAAAACCGCGACGGACTTCGCGCCATAACGCGCCAAGGCTGGCGCCATATTTGTAGCGGTTGGGTTTTGTGAACCGTGACAAAAAGCGAAGCAAAATGGTCAGCATTTTGGCGGCAATGCTTCCGTTACTAATTTGTGGCGGTTTGGGTTTAAACCGCTACTAATTTGTTAATTTGTAGCGGTTTTTCTTGACCGCTACAAGTACACCGCGACAAACGTTACGTTTTTTTGTAATTAAATTATTAATTGAGTTTTCATTATTAATTTAATTGTCAATTTGGTTTTTCATCTTTAATTGGTTTGGTTAATTGTCTGGTTGTTTAATTAGGTAAATTATAAACAAGATTTTTAAAATTAATAGGGGAAGCGGCAAACCTTAAAATATTAGAATAGTAGGTTGTTTGATTCAATAAATTAAGAGGCTTGTCTAGAACATGAGAAAATTCGAATATGCCTATGTATGACTATGAGGGGAAGGAGAGACAAAACGGGGCTGAAGGAGGTGGCACCCCAAATAAATATTATGATATTAAAGAACCCTATGCCAAGACATGGTTGTATGCATTCCCCTTTATCAAAACATGTTAAGAAATTGAATAGAATATCCATGCACGCAACTATTAAAATATTCTTCCATGAGCTGGACAAATGTAGTTTTTACTTGTTCTTCCAGGCTTCAAGGTTGACCTTTCTCCCTTTTCCATGATAGTGTTTATAAAAAATTTGATACTTGTCTTCTTCTCGTCCTTCCTACTTATTCCCATCATCAACCAAAAGACGATAAAAAACACACAATGGCATCAGAAACAGAGAGCAAAAAGCATTATGTTCTGGTTCACGGTGCTTGCCACGGAGCTTGGTGCTGGTACAAGCTCAAGCCACGGCTTGAATCCGTTGGCCACCGCGTCTCGGCAGTGGACCTGGCAGCTTCCGGCATCCACCCGGCCAAAATTGAAGACCTTCACTCCTTCTCAGATTACTCTGAGCCTCTTCTGAAGCTGTTGGCCGCCCTCCCTGCCGGAGATGAGAAGGTGGTTCTTGTCGGACACAGTTACGGTGGCATAAGCATTGCCCTCGCTGCGGACCTCTTCCCCCACAAGATAGCCCTCACCGTCTACGTAACCGCCTCTCTTCCTGATACCAGCCATAGACCATCCTATGTCCTAGAACAGGTATCCTTATCAGATTTCAGATTTTAATTTTTCTTTTAGTATTTGGATTATCGTAAATGATGCTTTAGATATAAAATAGTCTTTAATATAAGACATATCTAGCAGGTTGGTAGATGTTATATTTGTCGATCTTTTCATAATTTACCTATATTAATGCCCCTTAATAAGAAATATGATTAGAATGTTTTAGAAAATACATATACTTGGGTATCAAGCCATTATCTAAAATGGTTTTTAACGTATAAACAGTTTCAAAAGAAGATCGGAAGTGATGCATGGTTAGACACAGAGATCAGTGATCGTGGAGGCTTAAAAACTTATTTGTTTGGTCCAAAGTTCTTATCGTCCCGTCTCTATTACCTCTGCTCTAAAGAGGTAACTCATCATGGCTTCCTCCTTCTTTTCTCTTATGACATACTTATACACAAGGATTGAATAGTTGAGTATACCCTCTATGTAAGTATGACCAAGCCAAAGCTTCTTTAGAAGAGGTTGTATAATTAAGTTTGATTCTCTTGTAACCTCATCATGGTATTAGTAGGAGGCCATGTTATGCCTGTTGTAGTAAATACACACACATATATATATACATATAATCTATGGTGCTTATTATAGGTAACCAAAAAAATTTGCTCAAAAATATAAGTCCGTCCTTAGAGTTATTAATTACAGTTTTCCTATTATACTCGTAATAAATTAATTGAATATGTGATAGAAAATGTATAGCTTCTTTTTTCAACACTAATTAAACAAGGGTAAATTTGAAAAAGTAAATAATTTAAGATATATTAAATATCTTAATTTCCATTATTTGGTATGTGAGATTTGGTCAAATTGGACTTATAATAAAAATCATCATGATATAAAACAAGTGGGAGGGGATATCACATAAAGGTGCCGCATAAGCAAATTAATCTCCTCTTATCATTATAGTCCTTATACAAGAAGTTTCTTTTTTTATCAAATGTTATAAAATGGATATACTTTCAGGATGTGGAATTGGCAAAGGCATTGATTAGGCCATCGCCCAGTTTTACGGATAACTTAATTAAAGAAAACAACTTCTCTCAAGAGGGATTTGGATCAGTGCCACGAGCCTTCATTACTTGCAACCAGGACTGGTGTCGCCACTGGAATTTCAGCGATGGATGATTCAAAATTCTGGGGTTAATGAGGTTCTTGAAATCAAAGACGCTGATCATATGGCCATGCTTTCTACGCCCCAAGAACTTTGCGACGCCCTCCTCCAACTAGCATTAAAATATGCTTAGTGATTGTTTGGATCAGCGTAATTTGAGTGCTTTAAGCTTATGAGATAGACATGTGAAAGGAGTTTAGTCTCATACAGCATAAAAACACTTATTTTAAATGTTCTTAAATCATGTGTTTGAATTCAATAATATTGCTCCTGTCTTGTGTTTATTCTTATAAAGTACTCTACTAAATTTGTGATCAAGAGAAAGAGACATCAATATATTGGACTTTTGATAAATTGAGGCAAAAGTTGGTTTTCTTATTATCCTTTTGGTCTGTAAGCGTCATCCAAACATAGCCAGTTGTAAAATTGTAAACTATGAGTAGCTCTTTTCCAGAAACATTGGTAACGCCTTAATGGTAAGAACATTGAACGTACGTAGGTGACAACTTGCTCAGCTCAAACTTGACCAAAAGAAACTACACTAGCTAGCTGAATCTTGGCATGGCTTCACGGCCTCTCCACTGCTACTTCAAGTAAATAGGCCGAGCTTAAATTCAAAAAATTTAGATATCCTAACTCAACCCTAATTGATCAAATCCAACCAATAGGGGTTGGATCTAATGGAAGAAGCTAGCCACTCATAATGTGGTAAACTAAAGTTCGAATTCTTACTAGAAGAGAAGCCCACACTTAATGCGTGATGATGCCTCAAACAAAATTATCAACAATAGGAGAATATATTGCCTAACATAATAAAATTGACCAGGCTCAAGGTAGGATCTGAATTCTGAAAGCCTGAACTCTTCTTTTTGTTTTTAATGTTTTTTTTCCATATTATACAAATGTGGATGACATTTTTTTGGAGAATTCCCCAGTTAAAAAAAATTAAAACAGTTCTAATTCATTGGGACTAAAATTATGAAGCATATGGATTACGATTATGTCATTCATTTTTTGAAAGGGTTAAGTGATCGATTTTCATCAGTTAAATCCCACATTATGTTGATTAATCCCAAATTTGTGGTTTTCTTGATCAAGCTTTGCTTACATGGCACTCTAAGAAGCAACAAACTATTTCTACCTCTTCTTCCGAAGCTAAATATTGTGCCTTGACTGCCACATCATGTGAATTACAATTGCTTTGTTATTTGTTACAAGATTTTGGTCTTCCTTTTTCTAGCCCTTCATCTTTGTATTGTTATAATCAATCGGCTAGGCATGTTGCTGCTAATCCTACCTTTTATGAACACACAAAATGTTTGGATATTGATTCTCATATCGTGTGTGAGAAGCTTCAACAAGGATTGCTTCATCTCCTTCCTATCAAATCTGATGACCAACTGGCCGAGATTTTTACTAAGTCATTGTCACCTTCTCGCCTTTCGTACACTTCTTGTCAAGTTGGGAATTTTCGACATATATTTTCCAACTTGAGGGGGCATGGACGGACCTTAGTTAATATAAGGAGAGGCATCCCCCCTCCCCAAAAAACCAAAAAAAAAAAAAAAAAAAAAAATTTGTTCAGAATTTTTTTAAAAAAAATTAATATAATGTAAAATTTAATATAATATTATAAATCTGAATATTTTAAAAATGTTATATAGTTATACAATTTTTTAATTAGTCAATGAGTATATACATTTGATCTCCCCAAATATTTATCTCAAGGTGTACCACTGAGGGGGTATTAGGGCATAAATTAATTAGATCAACTATTTTAGTTAGAGAAGTTGCTAGAACAGAATTAGTTTTGTACAGTTGTCATTAATTAAGTACACATGTACTACTGCATACGGGTTATGAAATACAATTTACAAATTTCCATTTCTCTTATTGCTAAATCTAATATAGACACAGAGTTTTGTGATCGTGGAAGCTTAAAGACTCTGTACGTTGTTAGGTCCAAAGGTCTCATCTCCCATCTCTATCAACCATGCTCCAAATTAAAGAGGTAACTCGTCATGGCTTCCCCCTCCATTCTCTTTAGACTTATACAGAAGGATTGAATAGTTGAGTTACTCTCTATGTATGTATGACTAATATGAGGTCGTAATTAAGTTTGATTTGTTTGTAACCTCGTGTTATTACTTATTAGAGTACTTGTTGCTGTAAATGTATATACTACCCTTATTTGTAAAGAGGATAAATGAGAGATAGACAATAAAATGCAGCAAATACGATCAATGGGTAAGGTTAAAAAAATAAAGCAACAAATGCTTTGACAAAACTAAAATGAAGCTTATATTTTCGGATAAACATTGTCACAAATTTGAATCCTATATTTAGGGGCAGAGGGAGTATTAGTTTACAAGTCAAGAAAATTAACTTGGAAAAAATTATAAATATAAATATTTTGAAGTAATTTATTTATGTTCATTAATCTCTCCAGAAAAATCAACGAGTCTTATATTAAGAATAAGAAAAAGTAATATATTTACAATTTTACATGTAACCTTCCAATTATCTCGTAATATATTTGTTAGAAGAAAATGAATATACTTGCAGAATGTGGAAATAGCAAAGGCATTGATGAAGCCATTGTCCTATTTTGTGGATAACTTGTCTAAAGAAAACAACTTCTCTCAAGAGGGATTTGGATAGTTCCACGAGCCTTCATTAATTACTTGCAACCAGGACCGAGGACCGGGGATGCCACGGAATTTCAGCAATGGATGATCCAAAATTCTGGGGTACACAAGGTTCTTGAAATCAAAAACGCGCGATCATATGGCCATGCTTTCTACGCCTCAAGAACTTTGCAATGCCCTCCTCCAACTAGCATCAAAATATGCTTAGTGCTTATTTAGATCAATTTAATTTGAGTGATTTTACGCTTATGAGATACATATCTTGAAGGAACCAACTGGCTCATCACCACGGCAGATCGGTCAGGTCTAATTTGGGTTGTTCAGATTGTGACAAGAGTTTGGTCTAATAAAGTATAAAACTGGATTGTGTTTATAGCGTACCAAATCAGGTACTTGCAGAGACGGACCCCAAAAAAAAAAAAAATTTGTTTAAAATTTTTTAATAGAACTTTTTATTTTTTTGTGTAATAATACAACTTTAGCCCCCAATGTAGTGAATATAACTTTTTGACCCCCAACTTTTTTTTCTTCTTCTTTTTTTTTTTTGGCCCCGAACGTAGTGTAATACTCCTCCGGTCTTAATTATAGGAACATTTTTGTAGTGTAATTCAATCTTTGTTCCATGTGGGGTCTTGTATGATTTATGTTAATCTTATCATTCTTTTCTATATTTCATTCTAATTACCGAAATTTTTAGTTTATCGGTGAAATTTACTTTTGTGGTGTATCCCTTACTATGCTTTTACCCATTCTACACTACACTTGTAGATGAAGTTAATTGACTTGATTTCATGAATATTTTTTTTTATTCTTTTCATTTTTAATGCATTTAAAAATTTCCTTAAAAAAAAAAAAAATTTCGGAGGCGAACTTTGGCCCCCCAAACTTTTCCTCCAAGTTCCGCCCCCCTGGGTACTTGGATCCAATAATAATGTTGCTCTTGTATTGTGTTTATAGCGTACCAAGTTGGTGATCAAGAGAAGGGAACATCAATAAATTGGATTTTTGCAATTGTCCGTGCACGTGTATTATTGTGTGTTTTGTTTAAGTTTGCAAAGCTACTTCTTGCGTTTATAAAACTGGAATTTTTTTTTTTTTTGGGTATTTTTTTTGTTTCTTCAAATTATGATTTAAAAGTAATAAAAAATTGATACGTTAAGGCAAAAGTTGGTTTTCTAATCATCCTTTTGGTTTATAAAAGTGTCACACAAACATAGTTGTAAAATTGTAAACCGTGATCCGTGGCACTTTTCTTGAACCATTGGTAATGGTAAGAACATTAAAAGTACGTTGGCAAAAAAAAAAAAAAAAAAAAAAAAAAAAAAAAAAAAAAAAAAAAAACCATTGAAAGTATGTAGGCCACAACTTGCTCAGCTCAAACATGACCAAAAGAATCACTACACTAGCTGAATTCAGGCATGGCTTCAAGACCTGTCCGCCATTACTTCAACTAAATAGACCGAACTCAACCAAAAGCTTGGATATCCTAAATTTTGAAAATCAAACACCACCCTAATTGATCAGATTCAACCAACAGGGTTAGGTCTAGTGGAAAGGGGTTAATCATCCATAATGTGACAAAGCAATGTTTGAATTCTTGTTAAAAAATACACTTACATTTAACACTCGACAATGTCTCAAACATAATCATCTTTAATTTTAAAAAAAGTACATGTGCCTAACAAAAAAGAAAAAAGAAAAAAAAAATTGAATCTCATTCTTCCATAAAATTAGAACAAACTTTAGGTCATGTCCTGCATTTTCGAACTCCCTCCTAATGTCACGACGGCATAGGAATCCTCATCTCCAGAACTGTCAACATTAACAAATACCCATAACTGTTTATGACAGAATTATGAGGCTTGTTTAGAACATGAGAAAATTCAGATATGCCTATGGATGACGATGAGGGGAAGGAGAGACAAGACGGGGGTTGAAGCAGGTGGGACCCCCAGAAAAGAAAAGTAACGAACGTTTTTGTAATTTTCACACCCAAATAAATATTAGGGAGCTCAAATTAGTAAAAAATTGTCAAAAAAAAAAAAAAAGATCAAAGAAAAAGTCACATGCTAAAAAAACCTTAGAGCCTTTTCTAGTATTATTTCATAAACGTTAACAACTATATCAGTAGAACATTAACAACTAAATCGGTAGACGTTAACAACAATATCCTAATAACTAAATTAATACATGTTAACAACTAAATCAGTACCTATTAATAACTATATCAGTATAAGTTAACAACTAACATTTTATAAAATAATATCAGAAAAGGCCTCGTGACCTTTTTTGACATGTGACTTTTTCTTAGGTATTTTTTGACAATTTTTTGATTATTTAGGCCCTGAGGTAGATTCTCCCTAAATATTATGATGTTAAAGTCAACAACCCTTTGCCATGCATTCCCCTTTGTCAAAACATTATACTTGATCCAATCCTAATTATAGAATAACATTTAAGAATTGATCTTAATCCTAATTATAAGACAAATTTTATTTTTATTAATTTCTTTCAAAAATACCCCTATTAGTACTTTGTCAATAATAATTAATAATGCACCTATATATTCTATAAAGTGAGTAATGCTTACAACTCATTAATGTTACATATACCTTAATTCTACTATTTTTTAGTTTTTTTAATAAAATAATCTTAAACAATTTTTATCATATTTAATAAATTAGGTAAATTTCACATGCAGAGTCAATGCATTGAGAGTCTAAAAAACTTAAATGGAGTGCCTAATGGAGTTACAATAAAACAACTGGCTTCATCCTTATCGAAATGGACAAACCACCTTGCACCTCACTCCTTGTTTAAATTTTAAATAAGAGTATTTTGAAGAAATACTTATAATTAATTAATTTAACTATTATTCTTAATCTCTCTAAAATTAGGTCAATATGTCATATAATTAGGATCAGGGAGTATTTACCATGGTTAAGAAATTGAATATCCATGCACGCAACTATTAAAATATTCTATCATGAGGTGGACAAATATATCTTTTGTTTGTCCTTTTGCATGCGGTATTTTGAAACAGGTAATGTGGCTCCCTTTGAACGCTTGAATAAAAAATGGACGGTGAGAATTTACAGATGATGAGGGATGGGTAGAGATCTGCTATGGAGAGAAACCGGACACCATCCACAAGTGCTATCCCTTACATTGCTAAGGAGAGAGAAAACAATGGTTTTTCTTATATTATATTTCTCCGGGTCAATCTTTTTTCTTAAAGCACTGCAACACCATCACATAGGGATCAGTTTTTTCCTGCACAATCCCCAGCTCACAATGTTTCAACAACCTACACCTCATGGCCAACACACACAAGCAAGGACCAAAAAAAAAAAACAGCCTTAAAAAGCTTGCGTTCTATTTGTAATTGGTGTTACTCAATTAATACTGAAAAAAAAAAAAAAAAAAAAAAAAAAAAAAAAAAAAAAAAAAAAAAAAAAAAAAAAAAAAAAAAAAAAACTGAAACATTCAGCAGTCAGCAAGAAAAGAAACATTATTCCAATTCATTAGTCCTAACACATATGCCATGCATACAACAAGTAAAACCATGGCTAGAACAATATTCCAATGAAAAAGTCCATTATCATTTCTCTAAAGTTCCAAAAGGCCACGAATACCGATTGCATAGGAATCCTCATCTCCAGAACTGTAAGCATTAACCAACACCAATAAATGTTTATGACAGAATTATGAGGCTTGTTCAGAACAATGAGAAAATTCGGATCTGCCTACAGATGACGATGAGGGGAAGGAGAGACAAGACAGGGGTTGAAGCAGGTGGGACCCATAGAAAATAAAAATAACAGATTTTTTGTAATTTTTACACCCAAGTAAACATTATGATGTTAAAGTCAACACCCCTTTGCCATGCATTTCCCGCTGTCAAAACATTACAAATTTACAATATTGAGGAATTGAATATCCATGCACGCACTATTAAAATATTCTTCCATGTGGACAAATGTATCTTTTGCTTATCCTTGTAGTCGTCAAAGTTGACCTTTGACGAGATGCAACCATGACTGCCAGGGGCGGAATTTGGGGGGGGGGGGGGGGGTGCCCCCAAAATCACACAAGCAGACCCAAATTTTTCAGAAATTATGCTTTAGCCTCATAAAAGTTTCAATATTTTCACTTTAGTCCCTATGAAAAAACCTCATGAAGGGACTAAAGTGAAAATATTGAAAGTTTTATGAGGCTAAATCATAATTTCTGAAAAATTTGGGTCAGGTTGGTGTAATTTTCGCCCCCTAATTTTAAATTCTGATTCCACTGGGTTTCAGCCTGTAATTTTCACTCCCTTTGATTTTTATTCCTGGCTCCGCCCCTGATGACTGCATAATGTTTACAAAAAATTTGAATTATACTTCCTCCCGTAGATAAAATATAATTATCTAAGTTGATTAGAGTAAAAAAGTAAGCTGGGTTAATTAATATAAAATATATCTTTCTTAAAACACCCTAGTCATCTTTTTCCTACTTAATGTTGCTCTTGTATTGTGTTTGTAGCTACGCTAGTCCGTGCACATGTATTATTGCGTGTTTTAATTTGTTTAAAGTTTGCAAAGCTACTTTATCTTGCTTTAATAAAACTGGAATTTTTTTTTTTTTTTTTGTATTTTTTGTTTCTTCAAACTATGCTTTAAAAGAAATTAAAAAAAAAAATTTTGATACGTTGAGGCAAAAGTTGCTTTCTACTTTCCTTTTGGTTTATAAAAGTGTCACCCAAACATAGTTGTAAAATTGTAAACTGTGATGCATAGCACTTTTCTTGAATCATTGGTAAATGATAAGAACATTAAAAGTACGTTGGCAAAGGAAAAAAAAAAAAAAAAAAAAACATTTAAAGTACGTAGGTCACAACTTGCTTAGCTCAAACTTGACCACAAGAATCACTACGGAATCATTTTCCCTGTCTATCCTTTGGATAGGTAGGGAGAGCTTTTCTCTCTTAGACCGTTCAGATTAGATTTGGAGGCGATTCAGATCTTATTTTTTTTACTTTATATTTTTTCAAAAAAAATTATTTTAATGGGTAGAGAATCTAAAATAAAAATAATTTCTCAACTGACATTTTTTTTAAAAATGATTTTTTTATTTAAAAAGAAGTTAGTTAAAAAAATTAAATCAACCGTCCAGATCAGATGAGTAGATGGTGCCTATCCTTGGATGCCAAAAGTGGTTCCGAATCACTCCACTATGGATCACGATGAGGGGAAGGAGAGACAAGACGGGGGCTGAAGCAGGTGGGGCCCACAGAAAAGAAAAGTAACACGCATATGCCAAAACAGCGTTGTATGCATTCCCCTTTGTCAAAACATTTTTAATATAATGGTTTAGAAATTGAATATCCATACAGGCGCACCTATTAAAATATTCTTCCATGAGGGGGACAAATATGTCTTTTGCTTGTCCTTGCAGGCGCACCTATTATAAAAAATTCTTGTATTCTTCTGGTCCTTCCTACTTATTCCCACCATTGGCCAAAAGATGATAAACATAGAAAAGCCTAGAAAAACAAAATGGCGTCGGAAACAGAGGGCAAAAAGCATTATGTTCTAGTTCACGGTTCTTGCCACGGAGCTTGGTGCTGGTTCAAGCTCAAGCCACTGCTCGAATCCGTTGGCCACCGCGTCTCGGTGGTGGACCTGGCAGCTTCCGGCATCCACCCAGCCAAAATTGAAGACCTTCACTCCTTGTCCGATTACTCTGAGCCTCTTATCAAGCTGTTGACTGCCCTCCCTGCCGGAGATGAGAAGGTTGTTCTCGTTGGACATAGTTATGGCGGCATGAACATTTCCCTCGCCGCCGACCTCTTCCCCCACAAGATAGCCCTCACCGTCTTCTTAACCGCCTTCCTTCCTGACACCAACCACAGACCATCCTATGTCATAGAACAGGTACCCTTGTCTGATTTCAAATTTTAATTTTTCCTTTAGGATTTGGATTATCGTAAATGATGCTTTTTAGATATAAAAGTACTCCCCCCGTCTTTAAAGGGTTGATCTTGATCGTTGTTATATTTCTTATAATACATATCATAAGAAGCCAGGGAATATAACCTGATCTATGGTATGAGGCCATTATCTAAAATGGTTTTTAGTGTATAAACAGTTTCAAGAGAAGATCGCAGGTGGTGGATGGTTAGACACAGAGATCTGTGATCGTGGAAGCTTAAAAACTCTGCTGTTAGGTCCAAAGTTCTTATCAACCCGTCTCTATCAACTCTGCTCCAAAGAGGTACCTAACTCATAATGGCTTCCTTCTTCTTTCTCTTATGACATACATATACAGAAGGATTGAATAGTTGAGTACCCTCTATGTAAGTATAACCAAGCCAGCATGAAAGCTTCTTTAGAAATAAGAGGTAATTAAGTTTGATTCGCCTCATGATATTAGTAGGAGGGGATGTTATGCATGTAGTAGTAAATATACACACATATATACATAATCCTTATTATAAGTGCAGTTAGTCAAAAATTTTGGTCCAAAATATAAGTTGACCCTTAAAGTTATTACTGACTGCTTTATCAAATGTTATAAAATGAATATACTTGCAGGATGTGGAATTGGCAAAGGCATTGATGAGGCCATCTTCCTATTTTGTTGATAACTTGTCTAACTCAAAAACAACTTTCCTTTTTCTCAAGAGGGATTTGGATCAAATGTTATCCACAGGATGTGGCCTTCATTACTTGCAACCAGGACCTGGGTATGCAACTGGAATTTCAGCAATGGATGATCCAAAATTCTGGGGTTAATGAGGTTGTTGAAATCAAAGACGCTGATCATATGGCCATGCTTTCTAAGCCCCAAGAACTTTGCGACGCCCTCCTCCAACTAGCATCAAAATGTGCTTAGTGATTGTTTGGATCAGCTTAATTTGAGTGATTTCACGCTTATGTGATAGACATGTGAAAGTTTGGTCTCATAAAACATAAAAACACTTATTTTAAGTGTTCTCAAATTATGTGTTTGGATTCAATAATGTAGCTTATGTCTTTTGTTTATGTTAACAAAGTACTAAATTTGTTATCAAGAGAAAGAGACATCAATAAATTGGACTTTTGCAAGTGTACAATGTAGTGTTGTGTGTTTAGCGTCAATGTTCATGTATAATGTTGGTTAGTTGAGAGAGCAGTTTCTTTTCATATGTTACAGATTCGAGCAGACATGATTAAAAAAAAGGTATTGTCTTGTGTCTTTAGTTTAAATATTGTAAAACTATATCTTGCGTTTATAAAACTTTTTTTCATTTTTTTTTTTTTTTGTTGGCATACTGTGCTTGAAAAGTAATAAATAAATTTGATAAGTTGAGGCAAAAGTTGGTTTTAATTTCTTATTATCCTTTTAGTCTACAAAATTGTAATCCAAACATAGGTGGTTTTCTCCTTCAGCCGCCTTGATCACCGCCCTGATCACGTGAGGTGTTTGAAAAATGGTCAGGAGAAAATTACATCTAATGACCCAGAGGTGGAAATTACACCAAAGTACCCATTCTCAATCATCATATATACACACACCGTCCGCAGAGAAGAACAAGCGAAGAAGTGAATATGAAAGAGAGAAAGTGTGAGAGAGATGATAAGGAACAGTCTGAGAAAAAATCATTGTAGTGATACAAGAATATGAATGAGAAATACCCCCCGTTCTCTTCTTTGATTTCTTATTCTTTTATTCCATACTTTTATAACAGAAAATAAATATAAAAATTTCAACAAAACGAACTGTCCAGAATATCATCCACGAGTGCTGCCCTTTACTTTGCTAAGGCGAGAGAAAACAATTATTTTTCTTATTTCTCTGGGTCAATCTTTTTTCTTAAAGCACTGCAACACCATCACACAAGTGTTATCCACAAGTGGTCCAGAATGTTATCCACAAGTGTTATCCTTTACTTTGCTAAGGAGAGAGAAAACAATTACTCATTTTTCTTATTTCTCTGGCTCAATCTTTCTTCTTAAAGCACTGCAACACCATCACATAGGGATCAATTTTTCCATGCAAAAACCCCACCTCAATGTTTCAACAATCTACACCTCATGGCCAACACACACAAGAAAGGACAAAAAAACAGCTTTAAAAAGCTTGCGTTCTATTTGTAATTGGTGTTACTCAATTAATACTGAAAAAAAGTTGAAACATTCAGCAGTCAGCAATCAAAGAAACATTATTCCAATTTATTAGTCCTAACACATATGCTATATGCTATGCATACAAGTAAAACCATGGCTAGAACAATATTCCAGTGAAAAATTCCATTATCATTTCTCTCAAGTTCCAATAAAGGAGGGAACACAACCTGCACTGCTATCATAACCCAAATAGGACACCAAGTGATGACTTCTCAATTTTAATAGATTTTAGATATATTTTAATATATTTGGGAAGTCATCAATACTAAATTGAAGATATTTTATTGAGATTTTAAGAAATATCAATTTGGATGCATTATTTAGAGGATTTCAATTTAAAATAAAAGTTTGAGTTTAGGAAATAAATAATAGTAATGAGAAATTTAAAAATAAAAATCAGTTTTATTATTAATTCTTTTTTTGGTTTCCAGAGCCACATATGCGTTTTGGCAATTTTGGAAGATTGTTTCCATTTAATTGAAGAGGACCCACGTGATTTTTTTTTTTTTTTTTTTGATATAAAAAAGTTTTGGAGGGTTCGACATCGCCCCTCAAGCGCCAAGTAAGACGCCCTATGAAAGACTTAATGCGGGGACTTACGAGATCGCCTACCAAAGCGAATCCCTGACGCAGAGGATCGAACCCATCACCGGATCACTAATCCTGATCCCTTACCGGACCCACGTGATTGAATACACTTGAATTGATATAAGTCCACATACACAACGTTTTGGCACCATTGGACTTTGGGGGATTGAATGTATTTTGGGCCCACAAAATTAAAAGGCCAGAAGACCTAAAACGAAGGGAAATTGGTGACCAAAGAAAAAGGAAAAAGGAGGCGGCATTTGGAATTGGGGGAGCTCGCAAAGAAACAGGAGGCGGCTATTGTTTTATTTGAGGATTGCGAGTTTGAGACGGACGAAGGAAGAGAAGCGTGGCCCAGAGGATAGATTGGAATTGCAGAAGGAAGGCGCTGTGTTCTCAGTGTTCAACATTCTCTTCTTCTTTGTTCGTTGAGCTGGATCAGAGTGACGGTTAGAGGAAGGACAAAACAAAAAAAATGATGTTGCTGAATCTATCTCTTGGTTTTGTTATTTCATTTAACTCTGTTCCAGTTTATTAGCATTTACCAAAAATCTCTGATTCTGAATATTAATCTTGTTGTGATAATGTTTGAAGCCATGTGTGGCTAACTTTTCTTTTGCAACTTAGAGTATTATGAACTTGTTTGAGACTTAGAAATTATTCCCACTAATTAGTTTTGCTTAATGGTAATTCAGTTTATTTAATCTTGTTTTGATTATTCATTGTTTAATGATTGGCCACCATTAAATATGTTTTAGGGATTTAAGATTAAACTTGACGAAGGAAATCTTGAATTGACCTTAGATTAAATAATGTGGAATTAGATTTTAATCTAATTTGCATCAGGATGACATATACCTGAAGTTCTCCGATAATCAAATTAGAGTGAGACCGATTTAAATTGCATCTTAATTAATTGTGTGAGACATTGCATAATTATTTGAGGTAGGTGTATAAGTGGACCGACAGGCACTTATAAACATTAATACTCTAGATTAACTGATGAAGTTAAGTTCGAATTAATTTAGTGGGAATAAAATCTAAGAAACAAACAATGGATTAATATCTCTAAGTTGTCCTCCTTGATATTTGAATTCTCTCCCTGTTTGAAAGTTCTTGTTTTTATTAAAATTCTTTTTTTATTATTGGAATCATTTCTGATTTGCTCAACTTAAATGAAAAAAGGAAATTTAAGACCTAATCACCAGTTTGACTGAGTCTCTGTGGGATGACCTTGATTTGCCACTCACTATTGACCTTGATTTGCCACTCACTATTTTCATGACCCGTACACTTACGGTCATGGTAGTGAAAGCGTAGTTTTTACGTAAAAACGGAAGGAGAATGAAAAATCGTAAAACGTAAAATCGTAAAATAAAACGGAGTTTTTACCTGCATATGTATATAAGGTACCCGCCTTCATACACACATATCTTGATCAATGCAATATCAATCAAAATGTCTAACATTGTCATTGATCAAAGCATATTTTTTATATGATTTTACATGATTAAATTGAGATTTTTAATGCATTTTATGGGACATTATTGTATGATTAAGTACTAAGTTGAGTTAGGAACATTTTTATTGAATTAAGTGTAATTAGGGGTAAAATGATCTTTATTTATTAATTACAGAAAAGGACCCAGATGTTTTTGAAATTTCAGTTCTGCCCCAAAATAGTTTGAAAATTCTCACTTTAGTCCTCTCCAGAACTTTTAAAACTTTCACTTAAGTCCCTTAGTAAACTCGGCGCTTTTTGCAAAAACGTTGCGTTTTTACGCTTTAAAGCGGCGCTTTTTACGCTTTTACCCCTGATGCGTTTTTTCCACCACGTAACACGTTTTGCCAGAAAAAAATCGTAAAAGCGGCGTTTTTTGCACTTTAAGCGCGATTTTGACTACCATGCTTATGGTGCTTAGTTAAATTTTGATAGCTTCACCAAGAAACAAAGGTAATGCTTCGAACCAAGGAATAGAGGGAAAGCAACAATCAAGGAATCATTCTAGTTCCTTCACAATCTTAATTCCCATTGTATTAGCAGTACCAATGATGGACTTCGAAATAGATTCAAGAGACATGTATTGGCAATAAGGATCGGATTGTTTAATCTTGGATATCTCGTAGATATGCTTCAGAGAGAGCGTAGAAGCCACCGCATGGCCCGGATGGCCGCTGCCAGATTCAATGCCGGCAGCTTTCTTAAGATACCAAGTCACAGAGGGAGATTTGACAGTGAATTCAAAGGTGTTATCCTTGGAGGACGTGATTGTCACTGCCATGGGTGTGTCTGGCTTGTACTTCTGGGTTCGTGCATTGAAGTCCTTGCAAAAGGCCATTAGATTGAGCCTGTACTGATGACCCAATGCCGGACCCACAGGTGGTGCAGGTCGTGCCCCTCCAGCCGGCACAGACAGCCTGATGGTGGCTGCCACAGGTCGCCGAGTGAGGATCTCTTTCAAGGTAGACATGGGGTTTGGTGCTTTTCAAAGAAGACAACTTGCTGTTTCATGAATATGCATAGCAGATTGAGAAAGAAAACATTCAAAATATACAATTCATAAATTTTGCAATTCAAGTTCAACCCATAAATCCACAACACTGTTAACAGTTAAAGCAATACAGTACGATCTTAACACAGATTGAAAGAAATTTGCTCTATCGACCAAAGTATCAAACCACGAGCACGAATATGGCCAATATGCCCTAAATCCTAATGACTCCAACAATATGAATGAAATCATTAAGGAATAAAAAATTTGGAGAAAATACATGCAAAATGGTTTCACAACACACAATACAACATTAACAATAATCATTCAATCCCACTGCCAAGAGAAATACCAAGGAACACTATTAGCAACCTAACCTAGCATCCACCTTTGCAAGGCCATGAACTACAAAGATCTAAACTACTGAAAATGAAACACCCAAAAATCACCAATATGTTTTCAAACTATACATAGATATATAGGCCGTAAAGACACTACAAATCATAAAGATTTAATTGATAAGAAATTCACCATACGTTTTCAAAGCATTTTTATCTTCTATAAAAACACATGTTCAAAAATTTGGACGGGTAAAAGCCCTTGAAAGGATTAAACTCAATTCAGGATGTTAATAACGTGAATTTACTATGTGCATGAATCATATTCCCCTGAAACAAAACCCAGCGGCAGTAGGCATCTTCTGCTTCAATTTCTCTGCATATACAACTAACTATTCTTCAGAACACATTAGAACCCCTAATACAAAAGTAGTAAAGACATACTGGTAAAATTAATGAATATCTTAGGCATTTAACTAGAAGACTTCTGTTGAATTATTATGGGAAGTAAAATGATTGATAGCCTCCACATGCATATTGTATTATTGTACAAACTAAAAGTTCAAGTTGAGCTGATATACAGAAAGGTTAACAAATCAATTAAAGAATCTCGGATTTTAATTTTATGTTGAGGGATAATTTTATGCGGGAAGTGTTAAAAAGAGGGTAATTTCATTAGGGATAGGATATTGTCACTATCAATTTTGATCACTACCATTTTTTTCACCGTTAGATCAAAATCTCATCTATTATTTCTCTCTCCTATTGAGATTCTGATCTAGTGGTAAAAAAATGATAATGACATTAGTAATGACTAAAATTGGTTGTGACAATATCCTATCCCATTTTATTATTGTTATTTCAATGTAATTTTGACCGTTAGTTAATCGAATATAATAAACGGTTTACATGTCATTACGTTTTTTTTTTTTTTTATAATGTGCAAAGTTATCTCAGAAATCTATGTGTCATTTCATTTTTTTCAAAGTTAAGTTTAAAACAATTTGACCCTCAAAAAACTTGATGAGCAAAATGGCTCCTCGGTGATAACTTTTGAAATAAAATTACCCCTTAACCTATTTCTTTCGATGATTTTTTTAAAAAAAAAATTAATTTAATTATGCAAAACTCCACAAATTTTATGTCATATGTAAATTACAAATTGACAATCATAACGTTTGAAATATTCTGATAAACCTCCTTGAACTTTTTAAATTTATATCTTACAAAAATAAGAGTGTTAAATTTGCAAGTGGCGAAATATGGAATACCAAGTGGTGATGTCCAGGTGAATTAAGAGTGTTAGCTGACACAATAATCTCAACAAATGAGCCAAGTATCTAATACTTAATACTACCTCAAGTTCTAAATATAAGATAAAGTTTATAATGCAAATTGCACTACTTCTCTTCACTTCAACAACTTGATATGGCAATGCTAACTCACTCCCTCTCTCTTGATTTATGTCATCCTCTAAAATATAATAATTAATGTAAGTTTATTTTAGTGTAAATGAAATATTATAATATTAATATGAGGAGTTTGTCTCGGTTCATGTTGGAAAATGAAGAGTTAAAAATCTAGTTTTACATGTCATTGTTATACTTGGTTGACATTAGAAAATATATACTACTATTAGTCAACAAACAATTAGTTTTTTTTATTCCTACTTACTTGGATAAGCGTTTCTTTGTCAAGTACACGTTTTTTTTTTTTTTTTTTTTTTTTCCTTACTAAATCCTTACATTACGATGAGAATGGATCCTATACTTTTAAGATATAACATATGATTGTAAATAAGATCGAATGATTATATATAAATTTAGAGGAATATTCTTTTAAGCCTATTTAAAAGCTTATATTTTAAATATACCTTCAAAAAAGGATCAGGCCTAGTCAGTCATTTTGATGGCTCATGCTTAGACCTAAAAAAAAGCCTATATACAAGCTCAGGTTCAAGCTTAGGTTTTAAATGGTTGTTTCAAGCCCAAACCTATTTAGGTAAAGTCTAATCTGGCCTAGACTATTTCCACCCCTTGATTATGGGGACAAATGATTAAACTGAGACTTGAAGACATATTGTTGAAACTTGAATAACAAAAACCAAAACGATGGTGAATTTGAGGGACTAAATATTATATTAACCTTTTTAAAAAATTAAAAGTTGATTCATTTTTTCCAATTAGTTTTGTTTTAATATTATATGATGCAAAAAATTATTTTAAAAAGAAAAAAGAAAAAAAAAATCATTTTTTTTTCCTCTTAAGCACAAGTTCCAACCTTTAGGTTTATTTCCTTCCTTCTGATCTATCTTGAATTTTTTTAATTATGTTTCTTTTCTACTTTTCATGAATTTTCATTTTCTTTTTAAGGAATTCTCTTCATGAAACTCTCCTATTAAAATTTTATTTTAAATATTTTATTTTTACTTTATAATATAATTATTTTTTATTAAAAATATCAAGACCATCACGGTGACATCGCCGATCTTTCGGTTGCTTCCTAACCCTTCCAATCCAAAGGCTGTGTAGAGCCCAGATTCGAACTTCGGTGAGTATATGTATTCCGCGGATCTAAAATGGAGCCTTGCCTAGATCTGGATTTCGAGCCGATGGAAAAGCGTATGTTGAATTTTTTGTTAATGTATGCTGAAATGGAGCCTTGCTTAGATGTGGATTTAAGTCCCTTTTTAAATGGTGGATATATTTTTGTTTGTGTTGCTTTCATTGTTCTTGAATTGGAACTTTTTTGTGTGATATAAGTATGTAACTATGAATTTTGGTGGTTGATAATATAGTATTGGAATCACCGAATCTACAGCTCTTCCTTTGGTTTTTTATTGTTGATTGTTGATGGGTTGATCTTGCTGGTTATTCTCGAAGTATGTTGATTGTTGATGTGTTTTTTAGGTAAAGGAGCAAAAATACACATGTACTTTACCTTCGGGAGCGTCTAGCACCATATGCTTTTTTTTAGAGCAAAAATACATACGTGGTTACCATTTTGGAGCAAAAGTCACTACCCACCATTAATTCAACAAACGTCCGTCATGTCTCTACTTTCACCTGCACCAGTAAGCCTATGAAGCCCGAAATCACCATGAAGGTCATTCACCTTCTCTCAGCCCATCACAAAAATATACCTACATTCCTTTATCATTCATTAAATTAATGGCTTACCTTAGCCAACGAAAACACAGAAAGAGATCACAACATCACAGAAGGAAATCACACAAACCAGCGAGTTCCACGGGTTGGGTATAGTAGTGACAGAAAAGCCATCCTTCCACCACGCTTCTCAAGACACACAATCTTTCTTGAAAAAACAGTCATAAAAAATAGTATTTTTAACGACTATTATTGAAAAAACAATCATAAAAAATAATTGCACTATAAAGTGTTCCTATAATTAGGACCGGAGGTAGTACTTTTAACGACTATTCTTGAAAAAACAGTCATAAAAAATAATACTTTTAACGATTGTTATTTAAAAAACAGTCATAAAAAAGAGAGTACTTTTAACGACTGTTCTTGAAAAAAGAGTCATAAAAAATACTTTTAACGACTGTTCTTGAAAAAAAGTCATAAAAAATAGTACTTTTAACGACTGTTCTTGAAAAAACAGTCATAAAAAATAGTACATGTGCACAGACACCTCTGTTTTCTTGCTCAAAAATAAAGTACATATAGATGGTTTGAGAACCGGAACAAAGACATTGTGTTATGGTTATATATATATATATATAAAAGTATCACTGCTCATGGGAAATAGATTTACTGAACCTACATACACACACACACACACACAAAATCATGGGAGTGTATGTATCCGGTATTAAGGAGGTGGGAGGTTTTGTGTTGTTGCTGTCATGTCTCAGTGCGTCGGGTTTAGCTAAGGGAAATGTACATGTAAAGAGCAAGCAAAATGAGATAGTTCAGGTGTTAATTTACGTGAGGTTCTTTTTCGTTAATAACACATTTTCTGGGTATTTGTTTTTTTGCTTTTGTTTTAACCCAAAGAACACAGTGCATCAAAGACATAACGGATATTTGTTGAATTAACGGTGGGGTGTGACTTTTGCTCTAAAATGGTAACCACGTGTGTATTTTTGCTCTCAAAAAAAACATATGGTCGGGCGCTCCGAGGGTAAAACACATGTGTATTTTTGCTCCTTTACCCTTTTTAATTTCTTGGTTCTTCTTCCCTTCCGGCCACCTAGTTTTGAGGTTTTTTTTATTTTTTTTTTTTAAAATAATATGGCGTCATAAAATAATTTTAGGATGCCAAAAGTCTCACTATGACATCCTAAAAAAAAAATTTAGGATGCCAAAACTCTTATCTTATCGTGTCCCTTACATAGCGCGCAAAGGTGGACTAGGAATTTTAATGATGAGGGGTGAAAATAAAATATACTATATTATAAATAAAAATACTTAAAATATGATATAGACCTACACACACACACACACACACACACAAATCTTTTACGTAGAAATTAAGATCACTTCAATTAACTCTTATACTACGTATTTTCATATTGTTAAACTCATATAATTGATCTATACTAAAACTCAAAATATATATAAAAAATATATATTTTTCAATGTATGTAATTAAAGAATCATCAAAAAAATTAGTCTTCCATTATATTTAGAAGCCTATTCTTGATTATTTTCATAGAAGAAAATGATCTTTCAAGAATTCGTGTAGAAAATGGAAGAGTGATACAAAAATCAATTTATCAATAAGAAAGTAATCAATTATACCATAAAAGATATTTACCCTATAAATTTTTCAATAGAAAAATCACCTTGATCATTTCAAGCACTAATTTCTAAAACATCAATGTCATATTTTATGAAAAATTCTTAAATATGAACCAAGAAAGACATTATTGTCTCTCTTAGTTCTGAAGTAACTCTTTTGTAGTTGAAACCAAATGTAAAGCATTTGAAATATCTTTAATAGTGTTGAATATTCTTTGTTTCAAACTCTTAGGACTTGTATCTTCCACATGAATAAGACCAAAAACATTTCCCGTATAAAACCATCTTTATCGATGTATCTCAAAACAATAGTCATATGCTTTTTTTAGATATATCACTAGCTTCATCAACAATATGACAAAACTTGGCATTAGAATACATGACAATAGGACACTATATATATGGATCTATAAAGTGTATACATGACGTGCTAAACATAATATCTAGTCTTAAATATAAGAAATTGACTTTTTTGGGAAGATTAAGAAAACTAATTAAAATACTTTAAATTATTTATATTTATTGTTTTTCCTCCAAACTAATTTGTGTGAATAATTTAATCATACACAATATATGATTAATTAAGTAATTGATTTAACTTCCTTTAATCTCTTTAAAAAAAAATCAACTAGGCCTTATATTTAGAACTAATATAGGCATAGTAGAGAGTACATAGAGACTTCCAAACCTGTATCCTCGATGTGGCTGGACCTCATCTACAACTAAACACACACACACATATATCAACACACACATATATATAATTTTTATTTTTAAAAAAAATTGGGGGGGATTGGGTCCACCTTTGCATAGGCATCTCTAAAAAAGGGACAGAAAAACAAAAAAAAAAGGACATCATAGAACTTTTTTAAGTAGTGGTAGTAAACTAAAGTTTGAATTCTTACTAGAGAAGACATCCCACTTAATGCCTGAGGATGCCTCCAACACCATTACCAATAATCGGAGAATATACTGCCTAACGTTTAAAAAAAAAATGATTAGGCTCAAGGTAGGATCTGAATTCTGAAAGCCTGTACTTTAATGTTTTTTTTTTCATATTATAGAAATGTGGATGACATTTTTTTGTGGAACACCCCAGTTAAAAAAGAATACTAAACAGTGCTGATTCATCGGGACTAAAATTAGGAAAATAAATATAAAAATTTCAACAAAACAAATGGTCCAGAATGTCATCCACAAGTGTTATCCTTTACTTTGCTAAGGAGAGAGAAAACAATTGTTTTTCTTATTTCTCTAGCTCAATCTTTTTTCTTAAAGCACTGCAACACCATTACATAGGGATCAGATCAATTTTTCCCTGGACTGGAATTAGTTTTGTACAGTTGTCAATAATCAAGTCTATATAAGGACACATGACACAATTTTCAATTTTCCATTTTTCTTCTTGCTAAATCTAATATAGACAGAGAGTTCTGTGATCGAGGAAGCTTGAAGACTCTGTACGTTGTCGGGTCCAAAAATCTCATCGTCCCATCTCTATCAACTATGCTCCAAAGAGGTAACTAGTCACGGCTTCCTCCTTCTTTCTCTTTGGACGTATACGTACAGAAGGATTGAATAGTTGAGTTACTCTCTATGTGTATGGATGACTAAATATGAGGTCGTAATCAAGTTTGATTTGCTTGTAAACCTCGTGTTATTACTTATTAGAGTACCTGTTGCTGTTAATATATATACTATCCTTATTTATAAAAAGGATAAGTGAGAGATAGACAATAACATGGAACAAATACGATCAAGGGGTAAAGTTGAAAAAAAAAAAGGTAATAAATGTTTTAACAAAACTAAAATGAAGCTTATATTTTGGTATAAGCATTTTCACAAATTTGAAGCCTATATTTAGGGACAGAGAGAATATTAGCTTATAAGTAAGCTAAATTAATTTGGAGAAAACTATAGATATAAATATTTTAAAGTAATTTAGATATGTTCATTAATCTCTTCAAAAAAGTTAAGTGAGTCTTATATTAAGAATATGATAAAGTAGTTTAATTACAATTTTACATGTAACCTTGCAATGATCTTGTAATATTTGTTAGAAGAAAATGAATATACTTGCAGGATGTGGAAATGGCAAAGGCATTGATAAGCCCATCTTCCTATTTTGTAGATAACTTGTCTAAAGAAACAACTTCTCTCAAGAGGAATTTGTTTCAGTTCCACAAGCCTTCATTACTTGCAACCAGGACCTGGCGGTGCCATTGGAATTTCAGCAATGGATGATCCAAAATTCTAGGGTACACATGGCCATGATTTCTACACCTCAAGAACTTCGCAATGCCCTCCTCCAACAAGCATCAAAATATGCTAGTGCTTATTTAGATCAGCTTAATTTGACTGATTTTACGCTTATGAGATACACATCTAGACGGAACCAGTTTAAGGCTTCATTGTTGGCTCATTAGCATCACCACTGCAAATTGATCAAATCTAATTTGGATAGTTCAGATTGTGAAAGGAGTTTGGTCTAATAAAGCATAAAAACATTTATTTTAAGTGTTCCCAAATCAGGCGCTTGGATTCAATAATATTGCTCTTGTATTGTGTTTATATATAGCGTACCAAGTTGGTGATCAAGAGAAAGGAACATCAATAAATTGGATTTTTGCAAGTGTCCGTGCACAGGTATTTGGGTGTTTTATTTGGATCCGGTTTCTCTCCTCAGCAGGATCCCTCCCCATCGGATCTGGACCGTCCAAATCCGCATCCAACGGTCCAGATTAAAAAAAAAACAAAATTTTTGTTTTTTGTCTTTTTCGAAAAAGACAAAAAACAAAAATTTTGTTTTTTTTTAAATCTGGATCGTTGGATGCGGATTTGGACGGTCCAAATCCGCCTGTGAGAGATGGGGAGAGAGGCGGAAGAGGAGAAAATCCTCTCCCGTTTTGTTTAAAGTTTGCAAAGCTATTTTATCTTGCGTTTATAAAACTGATGTTTTTTTTAATTATTATTTACAAACTATGCTTTAAAAGTAATTAAAAAAATTGATACGTTAAGGCAAAAGTTGGTTTTCTAATTATCCTCTTGGTATATAAAAGTGTCACCCAAACATAGTTGTAAAATTGTAAACTGTGATATGATGCGTAGCACTTTTCTTGAACCATTGGTAATGGTAAGAACATTGAAAGTACGTTGGGAAGAAAAAAACATCAAATAGACCGAGCTCAGACTTGGAGAGTAGAAATTAAAGTAATTTCAGACTTGTCTTCTTCTCGTCCTTCCTATCTATTGCCACCATTGGCCAAAAGCTGATAAACATAGAAAATCCTAGAAAAACAAAATGGCATTAGAAACAGAGAGCAAAAGGCATTATGTTCTGGTTCACGGTTCTTGCCATGGAGCTTGGTGCTGGTACAAGCTCAAGCCACTGCTCGAATCCGTCGGCCACCGTGTCTCGGTGGTGGACTTGGCAGCTTCAGGCATCCACCCAGCCAAAATTGAAGACCTTCACTCCTTGTCGGATTACTCTGAGCCTCTTATGAAGATGTTGGCCGCCCTCCCTGCCGGAGATGAGAAGTTGGTTCTCGTCGGACACAGTTACGGCGGCATGAACATTGCCCTCGCCACCGACCTCTTCCCCCACAAGATAGCCCTCACCGTCTTCTTAACCGCCTTTCTTGCTGACACCAACCATACACCATCCTATGTCCTAGAACAGGTACCCATGTCTGATTTCAGATTTTACTTTTTCTTTCAGTATTTGGATTATCGTAAAGGATGCTTTAGATATAAAAGTACTCCCTTCCTCCGTCTCTAGGCTTCATCTTTGATAGTTTTTATGTTTGTCAATCTTTTCATAATTTATCTTATCGATATCTTTTTCAATAATAATCAAGAAATAGAAGGGATCGGATGTAGAAATTAAAAAATATGATTAGAGTGTTTTAGAAAGTAAATATTACATTAACTAACTTCATTAATCAAATTGAATAAATATATTTTATACCAGAACCTGATCTATGGTGTGAGGCCATTATCTAAAATGGTTTTTAATGTATAAACAGTTTCAAGAGAAGATCGGAAGTGGTGCATGGTTAGACACAGAGATCTATGATCGTGGTGGCTTAAAAACTTATTTGTTTGGTCCAAAGTTCTTATCGTCCCGTCTCTATCAACTCTGCTCCAAAGAGGTAACTCATCAAGGCTTCCTCCTTCTTTCTCTTATGACATACATATACACAAGGATTGAATAGTTGACTACCCTCTAAGTATGACCAAGCCACCATGAAATCTTCTTGATAAGTAAGAGCTTGTAATTAAGTTTCATTCGCTACACACATATATAGGCACATGTATACATACACTACTATTACTATAGTCTTTATTATAAATCCAGTTAGTCAACAAATTTTGGTCCAAAATATAAGTCGTCCCTTAGAATTATTAATGACTGTTTTATCAAATTTTATCAAATAAATATACTTTCAGGATGTGGAATTGGCAAAGGCATTGATGAGGCCATCGTCATTTTTTGTGGATAACTTGTCTAAAGAAGAAAACTTCTCTCAAGAGGGATTTGGATCAATTCCACGAGCCTTCATTACTTGCAACCAAGACCTGGTGATGCCACTGGAATTTCAGCAATGGATGATCCAAAATTCTAGGATTAATGAGGTTCTTGAAATCAAAAACGCGGACCATATGCCCATGCTTTCTACGCCCCAAGAACTTTGCGACGCTCTCCTCCAACTAGCATTAAAATATGCTTAGTGATTGTTTAGATCAGCTTAATTTGAGTGATTTTGCTTATGAGATAGACATGTGAAAGGAATTTGGTCTCATAGAGCATAAAAACACTTGGTTTTTATGTGTTCGCATATCATGTGTTTGGATTCAATATTGTTGCTCCTGTCTTGTGTTTATGTTTATAAAGTACTAAATTTGTGATCTAGAGAAAGAAAATCAATAAATTGACTTTGCAAATGTACATATGTAATATTGTGTACTTATCGTCAATGTTCGGTTGTAATATTAGTTAGTTGAGAAAGCAATTTCTTTGTCGTATGTTTCAGGTTCAAACAAACATGATTAAAGCAAGAAGTATTTGTCTTGTGTCTTTAGTTTAAAGATTGTAAACTATATCTTGCGTTTGTACAACTTTTTTTTTTTTTTTTTTTTTTTTTTTTTTGGCATTCTGTGCTTGAAAAGTAATAAAAAAATCTGATAAGTTGAGGCAAAAGTTGGCTTTATTATTATCGTTTTTGGTCTGTAAAAGTGTTATCCACACATAGCCATAGTTGTAAAATTGTAAACTGTGATGCGTATCTCTTTTCTTGAAACATTGGTAACGCCTTAATGGTAAGAACATTGAAAGTACGTAGGTGGCAACTTGCTCAGCTCAAACTTGACCAAAAGAATGACTACACTAGATGAATCACACAACTGTTAGCTGATGGTGTTATTCTTGAAACATTGGTAACACCATCACACAAGTGTTATCCACAAGTGGTCCAGAATGTTATCCACAAGTGTTATCCTTTACTTTGCTAAGGAGAGAGAAAACAATTACTCATTTTTCTTATTTCTCTGGCTCAATCTTTTTTCTTAAAGCACTCCAACACCACCACATAGGGATCAATTTTTCCCTGCACAATCCCCACCTCACAATGTTTCAACACCCTACACCTCATGGCCAACACACACAAGCAAGGACAAAAAGAAACAGCTTTAAAAAGCTTGCGTTCTATTTGTAATTGGGGTTACTCAATTAATACTGAAAAAAAAGTTGAAAAATTCAGCAGTCAGCAATCAAAGAAACATTATTCCAATTTATTAGTCCTAACACACATGCTATGCATACAAGTAAAACCATGCCTAGAACAATATTCCAGTGAAAAATTCCATTCTCATTTCTCTCAAGTTCCATTAAAGGAGGGAACACAACCACGGCTATGATAGCCCAAATAGGACACCAAGAAAGAAAGGCAATGCTTCAAACCTAGGAATAGAAGGAAAGCAACCATTAATGAATCATTCTAGTTCCTTCACAATCTTAATTCCCATTGTATTAGCAGTACCAATGACGGACTTTGAAATAGATTCAAGAGACATGTATTGGCAATAAGGATCGGATTGTTTAATCTTGGATATCTCGTAGATGTGCTTCAGGAGAGCGTAGAAGCCACCACATGGCCTGGACGGCCACTGCCAGATTCAATGCCGGCAGCTTTCTTGAGATACCAAGTAACAGAGGGAGATTTGACAGTGAATTCAAAGGTGTTATCCTTGAAGGCCGTGATTGTCACTGCCATGGGTGTGTCTGGCTTGTACTTCTGGGTTCGTGCATTGAAGTCCTTGCAAAAGGCCATTAGATTGAGCCTGTACTGACCCAACGCTGGACCTACAGGTGGTGCAGGTCGTGCCCCTCCAGCGGCACAGTCAGCCTGATGGTGGCTGCCACAGGTCGCCGAGTAAGGATCTCTTTCAAGGTAGACATGGGGTTTGGTGCTTTCCAAAGAAGACAACTTGCTGTTTCATAAATATACAGAGCAGATTGAGAAAGAAAACATTCAAAATACACAATTCATAAAGTTTGCAATTCAAGTTCAACCCATAAATCCACAACACTATAACAGTTAAAGCAATACAGTACGAGCTTAACACAGATTGAAAGAAATTTGCTCTATTGACCAAAGTATCAAACCATGAGCTTGAATATGCCCAATATGCCCTAAATCCTAATGACTCCAACAATATGAATGAAATCATTAAGGAATATATAGACTCAGACCTAGGTAGTCAATGCGAACACATAGACTTTTATAATAGGCTAGTAAGATTTTTACATATGAAACTTCAGTCAAGCTCCAACTTTCATTTCTTTTAAACAGAAAATCTCGTCATACTCAAAAACACAACCAGCAATGCAACACTAAATATATTACTACTTGTGATTGTAAAGTGAAAATATATAATAAAATTAATAAATCCAGACATGAGAAAAGAGTAAGGATCATCATTAATCCAACCAAAAGAAAAATGAGGATAGACATAGGATCAAGTGAAACTACTAATACCAACTTAATTTATCTGTAAGTTGACTATTTGTAAATCCTTCGTATAGTTGTGTTTTGTTTTCATAACCTACAAATGGCAGTGTTATATATACTGATCCATAACAAATTCACCATACGATAACAAATCCATAAAGTTTAATCAGAATAACTGAACCATAAATCCAACAGAGGATTTAACAAAGGGAAACTTCACAAATTCCGCCGCCTTTGAGCTTAACATCTCAAGGATCTCCTTCTCTCGACTCCAAGTTCGACCTTTTCAAGGCATGACATGTGTGGTCTTTGATCGATTTAATAGTCAAATTTAATATTGGGGACAGCAGGGCAAAATTGCTACGTTTTGTAAACTTCCAGGCAAAATTGCTCCTTAGTGAAAACTTCCGGGGCAAAATTGCTCCTCAGCGAAAACTTCCGGAGCAAAATTGATACTTAACTCTTTTGATTGATGAGGTGGCATGCCACGTGTGATGAGGTGGCATGCCACGTGTGCACTCAGTTAAACTAAACGGTCAAAATTAACGGAGGGGCAAAATTGCTACGTTTGTGAACTTCCGTGGCATTTTTGGTCCAAAGAAAACTGCCTTACCAGTCTTCTCCCGAAATAAAACTTCCATGGCATTTAAGACTCTTATCCCCCAATTTAATTTATCTGTCACTTAACTATTTGTAAATCCTTCGTATAATTGCGTTTTGTTTTCATAACCTACAAATGGCAGTGTTGTATATGACATATATTAGGACTGCCAAACATTAGTAAAATCAATCTAGGAATATATTGGCTGAAAACTAATTAGTATTAGCATAAAAATCAGACGTTTTTTCATGATTACAATAGTCCTTAACTGAAAAAATACAAGGGAAAACATCAAAAGAAGAAGCTAATACATGAAAATCAATATAAATATAAATGTACAATACTCAGACCGTCAGACATGGATAAAATCAATCTAAGTAAATATTGGCTACTTAGTAATCTTCAATAATCGAAGGTGAAATCAAAGTGAATCTAATTTGAACAATAGTCAGACTGTCTGACATTGCTATAGCCTTTTTTTTTTCTGGTCAAGTCACGAGCATAGTCTAATTTAGGTCTAATCAAAATTTTAAACCATATCTAAATTGCGAAAATGAACAAAAGAAAGACCCAAATCCCCATATCAATTCAGAGATAGAACACTCACTGGCTGGTAAAACAGGATCCAAAATGAAACAAGATCTAAAAAATGAAAGAAAACAAGAAGAGACGGGGAGGGTGGCGCACGTACCGGTGCTGGTTCAAAAAGTGGAGGCAGAGAGTGAGGTGGCGGCTGAGACAGGCGAGAGGCTATCACGTACTGAGACGATAAGCTTATAGGCGGCGGAGGGAGGAGAGACAGAGATGAGACCGTGGGAGGCTGAGAACGGCGCTGAGTCTGAGTGGTTGAGACGGAGACGACGAAGTAAATCGGGCCGCCCGAGGAAGGAACGGGAAGGGTCTGAAGTAAAAACGAGGGGTATCAGAGTAAATTTAGAATTTCAATTAAAATATAATCCAAATTAAATTATATTTATGTAATTATATAAAGCAATGCTTAAGAAAATAAATATGTTCATCAGTTCATATAAGGTTTATAGCAGCATTTATTTTCTTATAGTAATTATTTGGCAAGAAAAGAGGAGAAAAATATTCCTTTCTCCGTTGTCTCTTTATAATATACTTCCTCCGGTCTTAATTATAAGATTAAGTTAATTTTTTTTTAATAAATTAAATAAACTAATTAAATTACTTTAGAATATTTTTATTTTTATTTTTTCTCCAAATTAATTAGTTTGACTAATAAAATAATATACTAATAAAAGGAAACTTTTATACAAATTATATTACAAAAGTTTCATATATTTAGGACCGGGAGGTTATACAATTTAAGGATACACAATATGTGATATAATTAAGTACTACCTCCGGTCCTAATTATAAGACCTAGTTGACTTTTTTTTTAGAGAGATTAAAGTTTTAAATGTGTTACTTAATCATTTCATATGTTGTACTCCCTCCCCAGGTCCTAATTATAGGAACTATTTACAGAATTTGGAGAGATTAAGGAGAGAAGTTAAATGAGTTAATTATAATTATTTTACGAAAATACCCCTACTTAAAAGTGTTAACAAGAATTAAGGTAAGAAGAATACAAGAACAGAACAAAGGGGAGTATTTCTTTATTTTTGAACTCTGATGTCCCTATTTTGTAAAACAGGGGTTTATTATGTTTGTGTCATTTCTTTTTAATTTAAATAATTGTTTTATAAATAAAAAAAGTAACTTTGAATTGTTTTTATGGAAATGAATTTGCAAATGCACTTTTATGAAAAAGGACTTTGGATAACCAAAAATATCCTTGTTCTTATCAACCGAATCGACAATACGAATTTCAATCTTAAATTTAACATTATACAGAAATAATTAATCTTTTGAATAAAAGAAAGAAAATAATAAATTACGTCAAACAAAAATAATAATTAAATACTCCTCATGTCCTAATAAGCGTGTTGTTAAATTAATTATTGTGGAAGAATTATTAGTAGAGGTGATATGGAAAAAATATGATAAAAATTGCTCAAAATTATTCTATAAAAAAAAAAAGTATAATCGAGGTGTATATAACATGAATGAGTTAAAACATTATTTACTTTATAAAATATATAAGTGTATTATTAAATTATTATTGAGAAAGTATAAATAGATGTATTATAAGAAAAAAATTGACAAAAGTTAAAACTTGCTCTTATAATTAAGACCAAAACCAACTCCAAAATGCTTCTATAATTAGAATCGGAAGGAGTATATCCTTAAATTATGTATTAGTTTATTAGTTAAATTAATCGGTTTGAAGAAAAAATAAAAATAAAAATACTATAAGTAATTTAATTAGCTTCCTTAATTTCTCTAAAAAAAGTCAACTAGATTTTATAATTAGGATCGGAGGTAATATATTACCATACCTTTATAAATATATTTAACAAATTTTTATCCAATCATTTCCTTTTACTTTTAACATTGAAATTGTTTTAAATAATACGAGTATTCTACATTCTCAAAATTATTTTTTTTCCAATTTTACTTTATATTTCATTCATTTATTTAACAGGGGAACACCATCCAGAAATCTTATTAGAAATCCCTCAAGAAACTTTTTCTCACTCATTACAAAAATGGGAATTGATGAGGGCATATTTTGCTCCAACAGACCTTTCATTTTAAAAACTGAAGAACAACAACAACCACTACCTTAAATACTGAACATCCTCCTTTGCTTCAAGCTATTGCCAAGAATTGCTGGCCATTTTGCTACCTATTCAAATGCCAAACTCATTTCATCTACAAGAAATTATTGAGTTTGAAATTTTCTCCTGATTGTGTCATGCATTTTGGATACTTGCAAAATGGTTTTCCTAACACACAATACAACATTAACGATAATCATTCAATCCCACTGCCAAGAGAAATACCAAAGAACACTGTTAGCAACCTAACCTAGAATCCACCTTTGCAAGGCCATGAACTACAAAGATCTAAACTACTGAAAATGAAACACCCAAAAATCACCAATATGTTTTCAAACTATACATAGATATATAGGCCGTAAAGAACTACAGATCATAAAGATTTAATTGATAAGAAATTCACCATTCGTTTTCAAAGCATCTTTATCTTCTATAAAAATACATGTTCAAAAATTTGGACGGGTCAAAGCCCTTGAAAGGATTAAACTCAATTCAGCATGTTGATATCGTGAATTTACTATGTGCATGAATCATATTCCCCTGAAACAAAATTCAGCGGCAGTAGGCATCTTCTGCTTCAATTTCTCTGCATATACAACTATTCTTCAGAACACATTAGAACCCCTAATACAAAAGTAGTAGAGACATACTGGTAAAAATTTTCAACATCTTAGGCATTTAACTAGAAGACTTCAGTTGAATTGTGATAGGAAGTAAAATGATTGATAACCTCCACATGCACATTCTACAAACTAAAAGTTCAAGTTGAGCTAATATACAGAAAGGTTAACAAATCAATTAAAGTACAACTTGATCTTCAAATTAAGCTGGAGGTCTAAAATGTATATGCTTACACTTGTTGAAGAATCTACTTATCAATGAACTTCGGGCACTGATGCTTTTGAATCTTTATAAATGCTCAAAAGCTGGGGACAGCTTCCCTGGAATCTGCTCACATATTTCTCTAAAAACTCTTTCTCACTCAATCCAAAAATGCTCCTTGGTGGCACTTTTTTCGTTAACAAACCCTTCATTTTCAAAGTTTTAACTACTGACCATCTAGGAGCAACCCTTTGCTTCAAGCTATAGCCAAGAAGCACTGGGCATGTTTCTATGTCTTCAAATGTCAAACTCATTTCATCCACAAGAAACTTCATCGAGTTTGCAATTTTGTTCTCTGACTGTGTCATAAAATGTGGATACTTTCTAAAAACAGAAAGAGTCATATCCTTGGACCAGCCCCACCTCTCAAATGCATCAAGCTTTGACTTCCAAGTTGATTTCCTTGTCACTGCTAACACATAAAGTGCCTTGATTAACGTTAGCTTAACTGGTTCGATTCCTATTTCCATAGAAAACTTGACATGTTCAGCAAACTTTGCAGGCTCTATAAAGGCAAGTCCTGCATAATTAGTTATAAGTTGAGTAATTGAAGATTGGGGAACTCCATGTTCTCTCAAAACCTTCATGTTTGGAGCTACATTAGTTACATCCTGTTGAAGGAAAATCCACCCGTTGCGTCTTAAAGCTAGTGACAGTCTCTTATAATCATTACCAACAACACTCTTAAGGGCCTCAACACGTGGGATCAAACATTTGTCTAGGTTCCATGTTAAGATTATAGAACTAGAAGAGAGGATTTCTGGGAGTTCGGACCTAGAAAAACCAAAAGAGTGGAGAAACCTCAGTTTGGGCAGAAGGATCTCTGGACTCATACGAAGCAGTTGCGGGCAAGTTCTGACAGCTTTGGAAATGTGGGTCTCTGAAAATCCATAACTCCTGAAAATGTTAAATATGGAATCGGCTTTATCTAGGTCTAAGTCTTTCAATTTAATCCTTTTGGATGCTTCGTGCTCCTCTTGATTTTGCTTGGACAAAGCAGATTCAGATGAGTCCACTACTGAAGAAAACGAATTGAAAATGTGGGAAGCGTTGCGAAGGAGAAACCCTAAATGGTGCCTCCTCTTGCATGTTGGTGACACAGATAATCTTGCAAACAGGAAATTAAGCATGAATGATAACAAGGAACTCACCCAGATTGCTTCCTCAGCTGCAACTATAAAGGCTTACGCAGTAATAATGAATCACAAAGATTCAACTTTCAGTCTTCCACATTCTCCTCTCCTTGCGCGGTTGTGCGACATCATTCAAAGAGAGAATGCAAAGCCCCATGCCCCCATCCAGTATAAAAGCTAAGTAAACGACGACGTTTTATGAAACTGATCCCAAAATTTAGAATCCCGGATTTTAATTTTAGGTTACTTTTAGGGTTGAGTAGTAAATCTGCCTTTGAAAATACACATCCAAGAGCAATTTTTCTTGAGAGTTTTTTTGGCTCAATGTAATCGGAAGTTTAAAAAACGTAATAATTTTGCCCTTTTTTCTGTTAAAAAGTTAACGGTCAATGTCACTTTTTTAACGGTCAATGTCACTTTTTAAATAGAAAATGATAAGATTGCTACATTTTTAAAAACTTTCTAAGGCAAAAAAAAAATTGCTCCTAGACGTATACTTCCGAAGGCAGATTTGCTACTTAACCCATAATTTTATACGGGAAGTGTTAAAAAGAGGGTAATTTTATCATGGTTGTTATCTCAGTTAATTTCAACCGTTAGTTAACCAAATATACTAAATGATAGTTTATATGTCATCACTTTTTTTTTTTTTTTTTTTTTTTTTTTTTTTTTTTTTTTTTGTAATGTGCAAAGTTATTCAAGAATCTATGTGTCATGTGCTTCATTTTTTTTTTTTAAAAAAAAAAAAGTTATATTTAAAACAATTTGCCCCTCAAAAAACTTCATGAGCAAAATGGCTCCTTGGTGATTACGTTTGAGACAAAATTAACCCTTAATCTATTTCTTTCTAATGATTTTTTAAAAATAAATTAATTTAATTATACAAAACTCCACAAATTTTATGTCATATGTAAATAACAAATTGACAATCATAACGTTTGAAATATTCTGATAAACCTCCTTGAACTTTTTACATTTATATCTTACAAAAATAAGAGTGTTAAATTTGCAAGTGGCCAAATATGGAATACCCAGTGGTGATGTCCAGGTAAATTAAAAGTGTTAGTTAAGACAATAATCTCAAGTATCTAATACTTAATACTACCTCCAATCTTAAATATATGATAAAGTTTGTAGTGCAAATTGTACTACTTCTCTTCTCTTCGATAGCTTAAGATGGCAACGCTAACTCACTCCTTCTCTCTTGGTTTATGTCATCCGCTAAAATATAAAATTACTATAAGTTTATTTTAGTGTAAATGAAATATTATAATATTAATACGAGGAGTTTGTCTCGGTTTATGTTGGAAAACGAAGAGGTAAAATCTAGTTTTGCATGTCACTTGTTATACTTAGTTGACATTAGAAAATATATCCTACTATTAGTCAACAAACAATTATTTTTTCTTATTCCTACTTACTCAGATAACGGCAGTCAATACACTTTTTTTTTTTTTTTCCCCTTACTAAACCCTCACATTACGACAGGAATGCACCCTATGGTTTCAAGACATAACATATAATTGTAAATATGATTGAATGATTATATATGAATTTGAGGAATATTCTTTTAAGCCCATTTAAAAGCTTGTATTTTAAATATACCTTTGAAAAAACTTCAGGCCTAGTCAGTCACTTTGATGGCCCATGCTCAGACCTTAAAGAAAGCCTATATACAAGCTTGGGTCTAGGCTTGGGTTTTAAATGATTATTTCAAGCCTAAACCTATTTAAGTAAAGTCCAATCTAGCCTATATTATTTTTACCCCAAGAGTATGGGGACGAATGATTAAAATGAGACTTGAAGAACTAAAACATATTGTTGAAACTTGAAAAACAAAAACCAAAATGACGGCGAATTTGATGGACTAAATATTATATTAACTTTTTAAAAAAATTAAAACTTAATTCATTTTTTCCAACTAGTTTTGTTTTGATGAATTAAAAAAAAAAAAAAAATTTTTTTCCTCCTTAGCACAAGTTCCAACCTTAGCATAAAAGGTTTATTTCCTTCCTTCTGATCTATCTTGAAACTTTTTAATTATGTTTCTTTTCTACTTTTCATGAATTTTCATTTGCTTTTCAAGGAATTCTCTTCATGACACTCCTATTAAAATTGTATTTTAAATATTTTATCTTTACTTTATAATATAATTATTTTTTATTATAAATATCAAGGTTTATTATGAACTTTGCATAAATTAAAAAGATTATACCAATAAGCTATTAGTTGGGATAGTAAACGATCACACACATGTAAGAAGGAAACATCTAGAAACACATGTATTGAAAGAGACAAAAACTATTTACACTCTAAAGCTAAGAAAAGTATTTATAGTAAGAATAAGAGATAGTAAATAAATAAACCTCCAAGATGATACCTGTAAGGTTGATAATTTTTTTAATGGATCTGACAATCTGAGGTCGATGAATTAGACCAACACAAATCGCTCTTTCAATAACATGCAGAGTAGACATGGGCAGAAAAGCAACATCAAGAAAAATACCAAAGAAACATCCAACGGGAGTTTTTAGAGTTTAGTTGAAAGGAGGGACAAGTCTTTCTTAATTTAATTTGATACTTCAAAGTTTTTTTTTTTTTTTTTAATATAAAAAAGTTTAGGTGGGTTCGGTACCGATTCCCCACCAAGGCCAAGGCACGGCCCCGGGGGTCTTTGAGCGTTTACAGGGGTACTTACATGATTGCCTACCGAAAGAGCCCTCATAACGGCAGAGGGAATCAAACTCTCATCTTTTTGGGACTTGAGCCCGTTCCTTACCATCTACGCCAACTCACATCGGCTGATACTTCAAAGTTCGAATTCTCGCTAAAATACCTTAAACAGCCCTATATTCATAAAATCAGACAACCAAGTTTGAGTTCTGCATATGTGATTTACTCCAGAAACATATGCCCTTTCTCAAATTTGAGCTTATATAAACATCAGATTAACATTTGAATAATTCATATTTACTTTTATAAAATTATTATCAAAAAAATGTTAAATTATAAAAAGAAAAATAACTAAATTCAAGTTGCTAAGTTTAATATTGCAATAATGAAAATAAAAAATAGCTAATATAAAATTAAATCCGAACCCTCCAAATGCTGACATTTCATTAGAAAAAAAAAAAGATGGGAAGAGAAAGTGAGCAAATCTCATGTTTAAAAGGCAGACAGAAACATAATTAACCTTTACAGACATTCATAATTAACCTATTTCACAGTGAAAAGTAAAACCAACCAACTGAAATTCCACTTGCAACAAAATTTCGTTTACTGAATTATCACTTCTCAGATGATGCCTCAACTATCAAATACTACAAAATTATGACCTGACTTCAAATTCACCTGCCTGCGTTAGAGCTCGGAAGCCTTTATAGAAACGGTATGGTACGCCCTTCAACAGATCAAGTTTTTCTATTTGTAAACCAGACAGGGCAACGCCCATAATCCTAAAACCAACGCGAAATGTTGGGAATACATGAAGACGCTCCAATCCATTCTCAAGCACAAGTGTTCCTGTCATTGATGGGGCTTTATCTTTCGGTATCCGTCCAATTGACCAAGTGCATGTCTGAGCAAACAAGATAAACTATGAAAATACAGCCTCTGGCGCAAAATATAAGAGGTAAACAAGGGATTCACTTTGGTACTACTAAGTATAATACTTCAATCCAAGTTGTCTCACAAATTTATACTACCTCCGGTACTTGATATAGAAACTAGACAATGGGTCCACTTTGATCCTAGATTTAAGATATCAGTCCACTTTATCTCCCAAATTTATGATTTCAAGCATCCCTATTAATTTCCCTTGTTAAGGGGTTCCATCAAGGGGCAGTTCTAATGCACATGATTAATAAGGGTATTTTAGAAAAGTCAACACTCATTTATTACAAATAACTAACTTGACTAGTTTTCTTAATGTCATCAAATTAGTTACTTAGCTTTTATATTAAGAACGAGAGGTAGTAAAAAAAATTTCCAAAAGCATCTCTCTTAATTGCACGCATGAAGGGGGTATGCACATTATTAACGGGAATATCTTAGGAAAATCAATACACATTTGTCATAAATAACTAACCTACCTAAGTTCCTTAATATTTGTAAATTAGTTATCTAGCTTTTATATTAAAAACCGGAGTTAGTACATTGATATGATAGAGCTCTGAAGTTCATAAATTATCTGTGATTCCTCTTGGTATCCAACATTAGACAAACTATATGCAGAAGCTAGAAATATGATAATCATGAAAAGTAGATGATACCTTGTCAGAAAAGATATTCACTGTTCCGTGATTTGAAGTGAGATCAGCAGATAAGACGCAAGGAGGAAGAATGAACTGAACAGTAACTGAATCAATAGTCTTTCCAGGATCATTTCGTATTCCAACCATTACATTAACACGACATGTTCCCTCATCCGATGTTAACTGTGGCTTCACATATATTGGGGTGCTCTTCAATTTTCTTACCCTGAAAATGTTAAAAACTGTAATGTGAGAGTGCAAGCCACTTGGAATACAACACAACAACAACAACAACAAGGCCTTATCTCACTAGGTGGGTCGGCTATATGGATTGCAGAGCACCATTATGCTCTATTAAAAACCAAATCTGATAGACTATACAATGGAGCATCCCAAAAAAAAAACAGATGTCAAGTAGAGTAATTTACCTGTAACTCATTAGTTTAAACTGTCCATCAGGAGGCACAAATGAGAGGACTTGATGAGATTCCCAAGGCCGAAATCGAACACAGCGATGGAATCTCACATCGTCCAGAATAGAAGGATTTGCAAATGAAAGAGTCAAGTCAGGGATACCAGTGATATGAGAATTTACTTGAACTTCGCCATTTATCTCACATTTTACCAGAACACCATCCCTGAAAGAACAGAACTTCATAACAAACACAACACATGCAGCTGAAAGACATGAAGCACAAGGCAAGAACAGAACTCCATAACAAACTACATGCCATTCTCTAAGATTCTGGAGAACAGATGACCCTATGCATTGGATATCAAGCTATTTCTCCTAGATACACCTTGATGAATTAACAAATTCAAGTGGAAATTTTAATGAGTATATAAGAATTCCACACTTTACAACTTACAGAGGCACATCCCCACAATGTTTTTCAGGGTTATTGGCAAACTAATCAGTTGCTTAGTCTCTGATATTTTGGGTTTGGGTTAATACAATCTTTGGTCCCACAAGTTTGCCCTTATTTTAGTTTCGATCCCTCATAGGATAAAATAGTCCAGGTTTTTATTTAATTGCGGAGATCAATATCTTAAACAAAATGAAACTTGAGGGACCAAATCCAAAATGAGGGAAAATTTGAGGAACCTGTGATTATATGTATTAAACCTTCAGGTTTTCTTGCTACTCCGAGGAATATCAACATTAGGATCTTTTTCTATCCAAAAAAAAATATCAACGTTTGGAACTGAAAAATGAGCATGGAAACATTTGAGCATAGAGACCTGCTTATTATAGCATCCATTTCCTCAACAAGATCGACATAAACTTCATTATTTGAATACTTCGCGTCGGCTGTTCTCCAAGGAACACGAGATGCCGTTGCGCCGGGAAGGATGTCGCTCACATTTGAACTGTTGCCAGTCACAACACTCAACATTTTGCTAACAATATTTGGGGGAGCTATCATTTCTTGAAGGATATTAGGTTCAGTAGTTAGCGGGAAGCCATTGTCTATCATCTCATCTAGCAGCTGCCAGAATAAAAACAAAATGACACTTTTCATCAATCAACACAAAGCAATGGACAAAACTACAAGTCTACAACAATTGACAAAGATGTTCAAATAAAAATGTAATAAAAGGAGAAAAGAAAGGACTTTTTTGGCGTAAGTAAATCATAAGCATATATCTGTTTTCTTTTTTATGATAAAGAAGAAAGCAGTACAGATACTCTACATTACAAGAAATAAACAAACAGAAATCATCTAAAACAACCGAGTGCAATCCAAGGGCATTGTTGAAGCACACTTGGCTAGCATATCAGCTTCAGAGTTCTTCTTTATGTTGACATGATGATGATCAACCAACCAACCACGTTTAAGCATGCTATGACATTCGAGAGTTAAATCATAAGTATATTTCTTCCTATTACAGTGATTAAACTTCACAATTCATATCCATGAGTTTACATAAACGAATGAGTTACTGGAGTGATGACCAACTATCAAATTGCTATATTAAAATCATACACCTGTGCATAAATAACATAAGTAGAACCTATCTGAAGTTATTTAAAGCACTGATTCAAGAATTTCAATTCCCAACATCATAAACATCAGAGGTACCTCATACACAATAACAAAGTTGTCTTTTATCAAGTCTTCGTTCAACCCTCCAAGATAATCATTGAGGACATCAGCTACCCTACAAAGGAACTAAAAATCAGATAGTTAGAAAGCAAAATTACTACGATTTACGTAGTAGCACCACATTATGAGTTGCTGCAGCACGCATTTACCTCAATTCCCATCAATGGTGGCATTTCAACTTGGGTGCAAGCCAAAAAAGTAATTCCCTCCCGAAACACTTGAAAAAGATAATGTGTTGGGGATGCAACCACCGGCAGTTGCTATATACAAGAACAGTTATTACCAGAGGTTAGAGGCTTACAGCAAGACACCAAACAATCTCAATAAAATCACAAGAATTAGCAAGACAGAAGTTAAATAAAACATAAATTGAAAAAAAATTGAATTTCTGATCAGAATGGCAAAATAATGCTCAGTAAGCTCCATATAACTTTCAAATCCGGGGGAAACTCAATATAACTAATGAACAAACAAATACAACTTTGTCAGACTAAAGAAAATACTCCTGCGATCCTTAATGTAATACCTAATTGGGGAGTTAATACAATAATCAATTAGGAGAGGGAATGAGGGAATTATGGAAAATGATTAGGAATTTAGGGTGATTTAGAAAGAAAAAAAAAAAACATATAATATTAACAAATGTAACTACCTTCCTTGTCTAATCAAATTAGAAAACTAGGTCTTCTAGTACCTTGAAGGAATCACCTTGTGAAACGGCCTGCTCCCAGAACCAGTCACATATAGATCGATCTACGCGATGCCCAGTAAGTTGTTTCTCAAGCATGACCTCTCTGAGAGAGTCGATTAATAAATGCCAGAGGCAGCCATCAAACATCGGAAAATAAGAAGAAATTGATTAAACTTGTAACATTGAATCACCGGTTAGTAAAAGCTTTGAATTCCAGAAACTAAGTTGCAGGTAAAAATTATCTAATTGGGCACTAACTAATGGGTAGAGCTGAAAAAACACTATCCTTAGCTAAATATAATCAACAAAATAACTCACCCGGAATCGGAGAGAAGAAATATGCACTGAAGCATCTCCGATCTCACCCTCTTCTATGCGATTGAAAGGAGGAGCCCAAAAATGCCAACAATTTTTCAAGTTTTAAACTTTTTCAGATCCTAAGTATGCACTGAAGCCGAAAATGTTTTCATGCATCTCCGATCTCACCAGGTACGTTTGGATTAGGAACTGCTTTTATGATTTACACTTAGGAAGCAGAAAATATATTTAAGTAACCTTGAAATACTGTCATCCCGTCGCACGGGCAAGCACAGGTTCGTTACGTAATTATGAATGGAGTGTTACACTCAATGAAATTAATTAGTAAACAAAAGTTTAAAATTTTATTTTCAAAGATTTTATGTTTATGTGGGAAATATTTAAATATGTTGATGTATTGGTTCATAATATAAGTCTTTTTTTTATTCCATAATATAAGTCATTTTAACTATTTATTGGAACAAAAAAAATGTAGTTAAGTCATTAAATTTACTTTCAATTATTTTTTTTAATTTTACCAATATTAAATATGCCTTTAAAAGAGAGAGTACAATATAAAAAGTTTTTTTTTTTTTTTTTATAAGAAAAAGTTTTGGAGGGGTTAGTATCAATTCCCCCCAAGGCAAGATGCGACCGGGCTCTTTGAAAGACTTATTTCTGCAGGGACTTACGAGATCGCTTTACCAAAGAAGTCCCAAAGCGACACGTGAGGATCGAACACACATCCCTTTATGACTTGACCAAATCCCTTACCATCTATACCAACTCTCTTTGGCAATATAAAAAGTTATATATATTTAAACATTAATTGTAGGGATTGGATATTGTCACTACCATTTTTGTCACTACCAATATCACTATCACTTTTTTATTGTTAGATCAAAATCTTAATAGAATAGAGATTAAAAAGTGGTAGTGACATTGGTAGTGACAAAAAATGGTAGTGATAATATCTTATTCCTTAATTGTATTAGCAAAATTCACAAATATGTCGTAATTACTTGTTTAAGTGACTTATATCATGTACCAAATTATTCTACTAAAAATGACTTATATTGTTGACCAGTAGAAGTACCTTACTTGAACGATTTAAAACGAGGTCGCCCTCACTTCTATGATTTATTTTAATTGGGCACATAAGAATGGGCACCAAATTTTTTTTTTCACTTCTATAATTATCTTGATCCCCTTACTTATCCAATCAAAACCCTTTTCTTTAATATGTATAAATCTTTAATGTTTTCTTATGCGAAAATTACATTAATATCATCCTTAGAATTGATCATGAATCTTACCGATAGGCTTTTTGAATTCCTATCCCAATAATTCGGTAACCTTGGTGACAATTAATTTTAATATTTTATTGACACATAATAAATAGAGGAAATACTTTAAAAACGGAAAAATTATTGACAATAAAATTTCTATATGAACCTTTAAACAAGCAAAAAAGTACTATTGTCATAATCGTATTCAAATTTAACCATACGGTGATGTCCTAATAACATAAACAAACAATAATATGATATCAGACAGAAGAAATATGCACTGAAGCATTCTATGTGATCGAAAGGAGGAACTCCAAGATGCCAATAAGGTTGAAGTTATAAACTTCTTCAGATCTCAAGCAACTACCTTATATGCAGATATTAGGCAAAATCTTGTTTTGTTTCTATGATTTTTGCTGTAAGGGTGTATTTATTTCCATTTTAACTAGTAAACAAACTCTTTAAAATTGTATTTTCAAAGATTCCAAGTTCAAATCAAGCCCGGAGATGAGGACTACCAGTGGATTAATTTTAATATTTTATCTTCATCGTCATCGGCAGAGAGTTTGAAATGTTTATCTGCCTTTAAAAACCAGCCACATGGATCTTCACTGTAAAAAACAGGCTCCTCTAAAGAAATAGAAGCACAATGCTGTCATAAACACATTCAAATTTAACCATACAGTCAGTGTCATGAACACATAAACAGGAAGAACAGTATCAGAAAGTAGCATAAAAATAATATCAGAATTGTATTTAAAAAAATTGTCAGAAAGTGACGTGAATACAGTATCAGAAACTTGGGAACTAAATTTTGATCGATAAACCTCTGAAGAAACATAAACAAACAACTGTCATAATTGTTGGGTTAATGTGCTCTTATGGTCACTTAAGCCCAATAAGGCTTAATTGAGACTACAACCCAAGAACTCTAAGGCCCATGTGGATTAGGGTTAGGCCTTAGGTGTAGTAGTATATAAACTAACTTTCGATCACTTAAAAAGATACGCCGCACAAATAGTTAGGAGGCTCTCATCGTAAACAAAAACCTAGAGGCGACGTTCATCATCCGAACGGTTGCCCACACAACCATCTCATCCCCCTCGAGAGATAGTCCGGAAGATCAATCATAGATCGCGCGAGGACTGTTCGTATACGAGGACCGTTCATAGACAAGGTTTGCTCGTGGAGAATCTTTCGATAGCTCTTCAATATCCGGTAAGCAAAACGATGAAAGGTTTCATCTTTTCCTACATCGCGTGGTACGATACGCTTCCGCGTTTCGATCGTTTCCTACAATTGGCATCGAGCCAATAGCGATGAGGAAAAGAACCTAGTTTTGAAATTTCATGTGATTATCTTCGAAAATAATTTTTGAAAGGATGGCATCGTTTCTATATTTGTTATTTGAATCATAGTAGTTATCGTTTATAAATCATATGAATACTTTAATCCATGGTTAGATTCTCTCGTGTAATTCTTGATTTGTAACAAGGAGGCTAATCTCATATGATTAGGTTTCCTCCTTGCTGTTTTTATGATTTCCTTTCGAATTTCTATGTATTTTTTGAATTCCTGTAAAAGTTGGAGATCAAGAAACGCGAAGAATATGAGCAAACAACACCGTACGACACTTTTCGTGGACTTCGGATCTCGGATTTGGACAAACCATATATGGATGGAAAGAGGACGGAAAGACGAACAACTTGGCGGTCGGAACACCGCCAAAGAGGCAACCCACGCGCCGCCACGCGCCTCCACAAGTGGCTGCGCGCGTGGCCGTCACGCGCCGCAAACGGCCGGCGCGTGAGGGCGCGTGGGCCACCCTTTTGGGGTGTTTCCGGTGGCGTTTGATCGTCTCTCCGTGCCGGTGCTTCCCCCGGAGTTTCGTGCTGAGATGACTTCGGCTGCTTGCGTGGCAGAGGCGAAGGCTAGGGTTCCTCTTTTGTGTCCTAGGGCTTCTAGCCAAGGATTGGGTTTTTTGGGCTTTTGGGCTCATAGATACCCTGAAGGGGCTTCAGATAAATCCTATGGGCGGGACAAAAGAGAAATTCCAAAGTTGTAAAATTTTTAAATTTTTTTTTTTAGGAAAACCATGGATTAAAGTTATTTGTTTTATTATTTAAAGCTTTTATTGAATTGTATGAATTATATTTACGATTACCATGATGTGTATAATAACATGCCATATAGAATAGGAAGATGCCATATTGTTGCATAATCACATGTCATAATAGTATAATAACTATTATGTTTTCAATCGACTAGTATGATAGTTATTATGAGGGATTATTTAGATTGTCCACTACATTAATTATCATTTATTATGATTTTGAAATCTTGAATAATAATTGGATTAATTAATTGTGGAATTAAAAACTCTACATTAATTATCATTTATTATGATTTTGAAATCTAGAATAATAATTAGATTAATTAATTGTGGAATTAAAATCTAGACATTAATTATCAATTATTATGATTTTAAATTAAAATCTAGAATAATAATTGTGGAATTAAGATCTAGACAAATAATCCAGGAAATTTCCTAAGAGAATTGTACCTTTTAGAGTAATTTGTGGGTTATTTAAAATGGTCATGTGACGCACACTCGCTAATCATGACTAGATTTTAGATACCTAATAATTTACTCTAAATTGAACAAATTGTTGGAAATTGAAAATTCTAAATTTAAAATATTGAATGTGTGAAGGTTTTAAATTAAGCATTTAATTTTAAAACCTACGGGCCCCAATTGTGGGTTTATTAGTGAAATGGTTATCGAAGCCCCATCGGATAAGGATAATCGGATTTCGCTAGATTAAACCTTAATATTTTCAAAATTTTAGTAAAGTTTTTGTACGGCCCATCGTCGGCAACACTTAGACACTAAAGATAATTTTGAAAGTAAACTATGGTTAAATACATTCAACTTTGGTAAAATTGTTAACCCTCCCATCGAGGCTCTGGCAATGGAACTGAAGGCCCAAATTAACAATATTAGTTTTACAAGAATCTTGCCCATCGTAAGCCTTGTAAAGATAACTAATGGATTGTTAAACAATAAACGAATAGTAGTTATTAGAATCTACTAGCGCTATATCTGTTTGTTGTTAATTATAGTTTGTAATTAGTGTGCTTTTTCCTTAATTTCAGAAAAATGTCTTCATTCAATCCTTTAGCTACAATCTTGAGCCAAAAACCTGTGGATGTTACAAACTACAAACAATGGAAAACTAATTTGGATATTGTTCTTCAATATGAAAAGCTCAACTTTGTTCTCACTACCCCTATGCCAGCATTGCCCGTTGAGATGCGTCGATGCAATTCGGACTCGATTTCAGCGGGAGAGAAGGAAAGATGGGAGAAGGCGAATGTGTCGGTTCATTTGCTACATTTTGGCCGATCTTGCCAATCACCTTCGGGAGCAAGTCAGCATGATTGAGAGTGGAGCAACAATGCTCCAGACTCTTGATGGCATGTTTGCTACACCTAGCAGCTCTGCTAGGCAAAATGCGCTGAATTCAGTCACCAAGATAGTGATGTCTGGAGGAAGTGTGCGCGATCATTGTCTAACAATGATAGCGAACTTTAAGAAGGCTGATGACTATGGTATCAAGTTTGAACAAGAAATAAAAGTTGACCTTCTCTTACAATCACTGCCTGAGTACTTTAATCAATTCAAGATGAATTATAATATGAACAAGATGAATCTTGACCTCACTCAACCGATGCACGAGCTTGAGAGTCCGAACGATCTCTAGTCAAGCGAGGAAGTGAATTTTTTTGGTGAAAGTTCGTGAAACCTAAGGGGAAACCCAAGGAAAGAACAAGAACAAGAAAAAGAAGAAATCGAAGTACTCCAGTTGCCAAAACAGTTGCAATGAAGCGGCCAAAAGGCAAGTGCTTCAAGTGCGGACAAAAGGGGCATTGGAAGAAAAATTGCCCACAAATGAATAAACCGTGGTTCAAACATAGCTTGCCGGTGAGTAAAGGACAACGAGATTCGAAGCTTGAACAGGCAGGCGGCTTTGTATCCGCACTAGCGAGTGGGACAAGTTGTTTTATCTTTTAATAATTATAGAACTTTGGTTTTAGAAGACCGTTTATTTATTCCGCATTTTGAGAGGAATTTAATTTCGTTAGTTGTTTAGATAAACATGGTTTGTGAGTTCAGTTTGATTCCTCAATTTCAATAAGAAGTTCATCTTCTTTTATTTGTTCCGTGTAAAGTTTAATGGTCTTTATTTCCTTAGTCCTATTCCCGTGAAGTTAATCATGTTGAATTAAAAAATGTTGAGCATATCAATTCGTCAAAGAAAAGAAAAGTTTCCAATGAAACTTATCTTTGGCATTTGAGATTGGGTCATATTAACTCTAACAAGATCCAATGTTTGGTCAAAAGTGGGATTTTAAAATCCCGAACTTTGAACCGATACCGTGTGTGAATCCTATTTAGAGGGTAAAATGACCAAGAGATCTTTCAAGGCCAAGGGAAAACGTGCCACACTTCAAATTTTGAATTGGTACATACCGATGTATGTGGACTATTAAATGTCCAAGCCGAGGAGGGTATCGTATTTCATCACATTTACCGATGATTACTCTAGATTTGGACATGTGTACACGATGCGTCACAAGTCCGAAGCTTTTGGAAAATTCCAAGAGTTCAAGGTCGAGCGTAAAAGCATCTAGGTGTTCAAATTAAGACTCTTCGATCGATCGAGGGGTGAATACCTATCGGAGAGTTCAGGTCTTACGACCAAAGAGGGGATAGTTTCACAATTATCTTCTCCAGGGACACCCCTGAGAATGGAGTTCTTTGAAAGGAGAAATAGAACCCTTTTAGAAATGACAAGATCTATGCTCGTTATTCATCACTTTTCGATTCATTCGGGGATATGCCTTAGAAACTTGACTATGTATCTATTGAACTTAGCTCCGTCCAAGTCGATTTCAACGACACCAATTGAATTGTGGAAAGGGTGTAAGCCCACCATGAATCATATTCGAATTTGGGGTGCTCCGGCACATGTCTTGAAACAGAAACCAGACAAGATGGACTCGCATCGAAGTATGCATGTTTGTAGGCTATCCTAAAGGAACCGAGGTTGGTTGTTTTATAGTCCAAGAGAAAAGAAGGTCATAGTGAGCACTCACGCGACTTTCTTAGAGGAGGACTATATGACAAACTATAAGCCAAGAAGTAAGGTTATTCTTGATGAGCTAGTCTCAGATCAAGTTTCACCACAACCTCAAGGGGTTCCAGTTTTTGTTCCTGTGGTTGTTCAAAGAGGGGAAAATGTATCTGAACATACACAGAACCGAGACGAACCAGAAGTTCAGCATGATGTTGAACTAAATGAAGAACAAAATCATGAATTAGTTGATCCACTTAATGAGGGTCCTCATCTAGAAGTTGTCAACCCACAAAATGTGGACCCCGTAGATGCACGACATCAAGTGCGACAAAGTCGTAGTGGGAGATTGATTCGTAAACCCGCAAGATATCTCTTGTTGGGTGAGTCAAATCGGGATGACATCATCGCGAGAAGATGGTGATCCCATGAGTTATGACGAAGCACTAGGAGATGTTGATGCTCGGGAATGGCTCGAGGCTATGAATCGTGAAATGGATTCTATGTATTCCAACTCGTTTGGTCTCTTGTAGATGCGCCTAAAGGGGTAAGACCCATTGGGTGTAAGTGGATTTACAAGAGAAAGAGAAGATCGGACGGGAAGGTTGAAACCTTCAAAGCTAGATTGGTGGCGAAAGGGTACTCCCAAAGAGAAGGAGTGGATTATGATGAAACCTTTTCGCCGGTTGCCATGCTCAAGTCTATTCGGATTCTCTTAGTCATTGCGACCAATCTTGATTATGAGATTTGAGATGGATGTCAAAACTGCTTTTCTAAATGGAAATTTGGAAGAGGAAATCTATATGCAGCAACCAAAAGGGTTTACGGCCAAAGGGCAAGAAGAAATGGTATGCAAGTTGCGAGAGGTCCATTTATGGACTTAAGCAAGCATCCAGATCATGGAACATCAGATTTGATCAAGCCATTGAGTCTTATGGCTTTGAGAAAAGTCCTGATGAGCCGTGTGTGTATAAAAGGATCCAAGGTAATGCGGTATCTTTTCGGTACTTTATGTGGATGACATACTCCTTATCGGAAATGATACGAGGTATTGTTGGGCATAAAAACCTGGTGAGCAAACATTTTGATATGAAGGACCAGGGGAAGCCAATTATGTTCTTGGTATTAAACTCTTGCGAGACCGGAAGAACAGGGTTTTGGCATTATCCCAGGCTCAATACATTGACAAAATACTTGCCAGGTTTAGCATGGAGAATTCAAAGAGGGGAATTATACCCTTCGGGCATGGGATTCATCTCTCTCGAGAAGCAATCTCCTCAAACTCCCGAGAGAGAGAACGCATGAGTAGGATACCTTATGCTTCAAAGAAGTAGGTAGTCTCATGTATGCTATGCTATGTACTGACCAGATATCTCGCTATGCGTGGGAGTAGTAAGCCGGTACCAATCGGACCTGGAGAGCAACACTGGTAGCGGTTAAACATATACTCAAGTACCTACGGAGAACGAGAGATTATATGTTGGTCTACTCAAGTGGGAGTCTTGAAACCATTGGTTATACGGACTCGATTTCCAAGGAGATATTGACTCAAGAAAATCCACCTCGGGATATGTGTACACCCTTAATGGCGGTGCCATTTGTTGGAGAAGTGTAAAACAAACATGTGTGGGTCGACTCGCCACGAGGCCGAGTATGTAGTCGCTTCCGAGGCCGCAAAGGAAGCGCATGGTTAAAGAAGTTCCTAACGGACCTTCAAAGGTGATACAGTGTAAATTGTCCTATCACACTCTACTGTGATAACAGTGGGGCGGTAGCGCAGTCCAAGGAACCAAGGTGTCATAAGAGACAGAAGCACATAGAGAGGAAATACCACTTGATCCGAGAAATAATTAAAAGAGGAGATACAGTGGTAGCAAAGATAGCATCAGACGAGAATCTCGCCGACCCTTTTACTAAGAGTTTGCCCGAGCATGTGTTCGAGAGGCATGTTTCATCTATGGGTCTTAGGAGGATTCATTTGCTATAGCTTTAGGCGGTTGTTATTTTACTTTGATATTTTGTGCTTTTGAGCATGACATTATGACATTGCATTTCTTTTCCGAATGTTAATAAATGGAGTATTCTTTTTCATTTATTTTGCACACTATTTACAAACTCTAAGGTCCGGATCAATTGTGGAGTATATGATCATATGAATACTTTCATAGAGGACATGGTCATAGGTTCTCACAATTGATGAAATGATTCACGACTATTAAATTAAGTTGGGCACTTTATTTAGGCCGCAATGTTTTATGAAATGGTTTTGTCCGAATCATTATAAAACATTGGTGTGAGTTAATGCTTACATTGAATGGATCAAGGAGAGATTTGATTAAGCTTGTTCTTTCCGTCATAAGGAATCAAATCTCCGAGATAACTATAGTTATGTAGTTGCTCTTAATCCCGAGTTTATTTTAAAAGGTAGTCGAATAGTTTTCATTCTTTAATTTACCAACGGGTGAGGTTTGATCTATATGACGGCCAACAACTCGGTAGTTTGGGATTGAGACTATTTGGTTATCGGTGTTTATGAGATAAACAACATGGAATTTATAGGAAATGTCCCCTTGATATGTTTCGGTACTGGATATTGAAGACACCGCGTGCATGTAATCCATTAGAGAAACTGTCAAAGTCAAGGGAATAAATAATTGATTGGGTTACGTAAAACTAGTTAATCAAATTATAGACATTCTATAAAGGGGAAAAAGTGCATATTCTTGTTATAAGTGTCATTGTTCTTAGAGATCACGTTCGGGCTTTTAGTGGAGTAGCACCGAACTAGATAATCTTCGTAGATTATCATGAGCCTTGATGAATGACAAATGGTGGGTCCCCGCACTAGCTTGAGACAAGGGATGGGGTATGTTATCGATGATGATGGCTTATGGGCTATATGGTCTTGGGTTTACGAACTCAAGTTAATATCTTAAAGAGCAAGTGGGAGATTGTTGGGTTAATGTGCTCTTATGGTCACTTAAGCCCAATAAGGCTTAATTGAGACTACAACCCAAGAACTCTAAGGCCCATATGGATTAGGGTTAGGCCTTGGGTGTAGTAGCATATAAACTAACTTTCAGTCGCTTAAAAAGATACGGCCGCACAAATAGTTAGGAGGCTCTCATCAGAAACAAAAACCTAGAAGCAGACGTTCATCATCTGAACGGTTGCCCACACAACCATCTCATCCCCCTCGAGAGATAGTCCGGAAGATCAATCATAGATCGCACGAGGACCGTTCGTATACGAGGACCGTTCGTAGACAAGGTTTGCTCGTGGAGAATCTTTCGGATAGCTCTTCAATATCCAGTAAGCAAAACGATGAAAGGTTTCATCTTTTCCTACATCGCATGGTACAATACGCTTCCGCGTTTCTGATCAGTTTCCTACAATAATCACGCTCAAATTCAACCGCACAAGTAGTGTAAACATAGTATCAGAAATAGCAAAGATACAGTATCAGAACATGACAAGTAAATTTCTACTCAAAATTCTAAAACCCAGAAAAACATTACTGTCATAGTCATATTTTAAAAAAAATATAATAAAATAACAATAATCTGTGTGTGATACAAATAGAGAAAAAATAATTGTTAAAAAATAAAAAATGAATGTAAAGCTAAATTTGCGCCCTTTTTGTGATTGGCAGCTTCTTTTGCATAGTTTAATATTTGTTTGGGTAGATATATGACTTTAAAATACATGCATTTTCCCCAACTACAAAAATAATCCGGGCATCAAGAACCCGAAGAATGATGAGGACTTGAGAAAAAAAAAAAAAAAAAAAGAAATACATGCATTCTTAATACACACACAATTTTAAATTTGAAAGAAGGGAAAATCCCACAAACGTACCATTTGAAATTCCAAATGCAAAAATGTTTATTCCAATTTCCAAAATTCCAAATTAATACGCACCACCAATAAAATGAAATTATGAAGTGTATATTTTTACCATATTCCCCCTTAAATAACACTGCCACCCACATCGCGCGACCTCAGAGCTTCCATGTAAATGAGTGTGAGTTTACCACACTGGAGATACCATTTACTACATTTGAAACCGAGTTTCACTATTTCATTTTAGTCCTTTAAAAATAGGTTTGGTGGCTTAGCTCAATGGTCGGAAAACCTTTTTTGTAATCCAAGTGGTGTTAGAGTAAAATCACACCCTGACCACCTTAGTTCAAAAAATCATAGTCATTGGCAACGGAGCTCTGGTAGCCACTGAATCTCCGGGGCCCTATCGGTGATGGGGTCACTGGCAATGGTGGCTTGGTTTATCTTAAAATAAGGGACAACACTTAAAAACATATTTCAAAATTCCATTTTGGTGATGATTTGGAAATTTGGATAAATCTTTTGGCATTTGAAATTTTACGTGGTATTTTTGAGATTTCTCTTGAATATTACTCCTTAATTTTAATTTTATTTTATTCAAATAAATCTTACTCTTCCAGTCCTAAATATAGGACATAGTTTGTAGTGTAGTACTTAAGGTGAAAAGATCATGGAAAAGAGCATGTGCATCAACAAGAGTAAGTAAAGTTTTAGTATACAAGTACATATCATTTGAGGCAAATAGACCTAAACAGTTCTTGCATGGCTCGTATTGAGCTTCACGTTGAAGGCAATATCAATATCATATCACCATGACATTGCCAGTGCCTTAGTAGCGTAGTGGCATGGGAGCCAGTATTAACTGACCTCCCTCCCCATGTCCAAGATTCAAACCCCGCCCTCCCCTACGATGATGTATCAAAAAATATATATATATATATATATATATATATCACCATGACCTTCGAATCAATTTGATGGAGATGCTCAATGGATCATAATTGGATGTATTGATTTCTTTAATTTATATGGCAATGCCACTTTTGATGGAAAAGGTTCAATACCTTGAAAGCAAAATAATTGTGCTCAAACTTTTTGTAAGAAGCTTTCCATATTAATTAGTAAATGATATGTATCTCTAAAATTTACAAGCATGCCTTGAATTCTTTATATCTTTATCGCTTTTTGAGCTTCCTAATTGAAATACAACAAATGTATCATTTTAAAATAATAATATATGAGTATGGGTTTTAATACAAGAAAAAAAGCATATGAAAATTGAATTTTCTCATATACCTGAAAAAAAAAAAATGTATAGCGAAAGTGAAAGAGAATTAGGCTAATTTGTGATGATTCTGTTAGATCTAATTTGTTTTCCCTCTATGGTTAACTTAGTCTTCTCTTACCGTTAAAAACAAATCCTAATTAACCTATAAATTATAATTGGATTGTGATTCAATGCTAGGCTGCAAATTTCCAACAAGAAACACAACAACTTTTTGAGGTCAAGTCAAAATAATTAATAGGTTAACTCAGTCCAAAAGAAGAAATCTGGTAGAAAAGAAAATACAAATATTACTGATTCATGTCAGAGTAATAAATCTCAATACAGTAATTGGGCTAAAATCCTTTTATATAAAGTTATCTTTAAGATTTTCATGAAAAGTATGACAAAAATTATAGCAAGACATTTGTAAAGGTAACCCACTCAGGGCCTAGATCAACTAACCCCAGCTTAACAACTAGTGGTCTTTTGTTAAAGGTAACACCGAGCGCTTAGATCAACTGACTGAGATTAAAAACTAATGGTTTTGTATTAGAGTCCAGAGTATATAACCACAATAATTACCGGGGGCAGCCAATTTTCCCCCATTATGGGTATACACTTCCACGAAATGAACTAGTTGCTAATAGTGTTAGATACCTCAGAGAAATCCCAAAAAAAAGGATATAGAGGAACAATGATAACCATCATCTTATCTACTGCAGTTATAACAGCACCTCCTCATTCACTAAAAATGGGAACAAGTGGCTTAAGTTCTACATGAACTAGACATATAACAGTTATTCTGCAACATCCACTAAAAACTCTGTATTAAAAGTTAGATAATTTATAATCAAATTGATGGCGGCTCTAAAATTAACTACGTTTACAGAAAGAAAAGCAGACAAAACAAAGTTAGGAACTTATCGAGATACTACTAGTCTACTGCAATATTATCTTCTCAATTTTCATTGCTTTACAATATCCTTTTTCTTCTTCACAAATACTTGTAATGAGAATGAAAAATCAATATATGTATGTTTTTTATATTATCATCCATTATTCAGTTTGGGATTTCGTGGCTTTATATCTATGTTTGTGTGTGTGTATTCCAAATTTGTAGAAAGTAGCTTTATTGAACAATGTAGCTTACCTCATTATTTCCCACAAATACAATGCACTGGACTCACATCTAGTTATCCAAAAAGCATTATGGATATTAACTTGAAACAGATTTTGTCAGTCCTTCTTTTCCTTTCACTTAATATTGAGACAAGGAACCTTCAGCATCGACAAATGGAGGCTCCAAAATTTCATCATATTCTTAAATGAGGAATAGCAGACAAAACAAAAGCACAGACCTATTGAAGCCAGCCAAATTCCTGGGAAAGGTAATAGAACTACTACAATGCTATCTTCTCAACAGTCACTGTTTTACTTTTACTTCTTTTTCTTATTTAAGAGAATGAAAAGTTCTAAAAAAATCATTAAAAATATTAAATCCAACTTCAACAGGTTAATTTGAAAGCAAATTTTCTTAGCGCATCAGGAACACTTTAGCCTCAACATAAGCACTAGAACAGAGATGCCCGTAAAAGTTATGGCTGTATTGATATTTAACAAGAATATTTGCTCATGATTTATGATAAAAAGAATAATTCATATGGTTAACAGAACAGAAAACAATGTCTACACATTAAAAAAAATCAAATTAAGCTACCATAGCGCAAGAACAAAATAAATAGACTAATGGAATAAGAATTAAAGCAGAAAATTTATCATAATAAATCACAAAGTCAAAATTTACAATCATACCCTGCAAGTGACTACCTGGGATTGACATTATTTCAGATAAAGCTCAGATTTTTTTTTTTTTTTTTCCCGACCTGAGATAAAGCTCTGAGTTCACCTTCATAGATTTTCGGTAGCTCAGGAACAATTTCCTGAAATCTGATTACAAAATTCTCCCTAAACAACTTCTCACTTATAATGATAATGTAAGGTAAAGACCACTTGTTATCTGCAGCCAAACCGTTGATTTTCAAAGCTTTAACTACTGACCATCTTGGAATAACCCGCTTCAAGCTATAGCTAAGAATTGTTGGGCATTCAGCTATATCTTCCATTGAGCAACCCATTTCATCCACAAGAAACTTCATTTTTTCTGTGATATTTTCTTTTGACAGAAGCATGCAATTTGGGAACTTTCTAAATGCTGTTAGAGTGAGATTCCTAGTCCAGCCATACCTCTCTAACAGATCAACTTTTGACTCCCAGTTTGGTTTATTTACCTTTGCCAAAACAGCAATAGCTTGAATGAACACGACCTTAGAAGAATCAATTCCTGCTTCCTTAGCAAACTTGACAAATTCAACAAATTTGGCAGGATTCATAAATGCTGCATTTGGCAATGTAGTTAACAACGCACAAACAGAAGATTCAGGAACTCCAAAATCTCTCAAAACTTTTAAGTTTGGAGCTAAATTGTTCACATCCCAGCAGATCAGAAGCCATCTTGACCGTTTAAAAGCTATTTTCACTTTCACATCGTCATTAAGAACACTCTTAAGGGCCTCACCAAAGGGAATCAGACGGTTCTTTAAGCTCCACTCCAAGATTACAGAGTGAGACATGAGAAGTGCTTGGAGCTCAGAACATGAAAACCCTAAAGACTGGAAATACCTAAGCTTAGGTGAAATAGTCTTCTCGGGATTAGCCAAAAGCAAAATTGGAATATGTTTCACAATTTTGGAGATCTGTTTATCAGAGAATCCGTGACTCCGGGAAAGACTAAGAACAGAATCGGGATTACGAGGGGATTTTAAACGAACCTTTTTGGAAACTTCAATAGCTGCTTTGGCAGACATGCCACAAGAGTTAATGAGGTAAGAAACTGTAAGCGATTCATTTCCTTTCAGCTTTTGATTCGGTTTAGGTGAGTCCGCTACAGAAGAAAAAGAATGGAAAATGTGGGAAGCATTGAAGAGGAGAAATCCTAGTTGAGTCCTCTTCTGGCATGTTTGTGAGGACGATAATCGCGCAATGACAAAGTTAAGCATGAAGAAGACGATGAACTCACCCGATTTGCTTTAATCCTTCAATTTTGCCCAGCCAATTCTGAAATCTCTCAAATTTTGAAGCCCTGGAATTTGGAGGCCCTACCCTAACGTTTGGAACATTATTGCACAAATTACACATTCGAACCCCAACATAACGATTGGAACATTATTGCGTAATTTTTTTTAGGCTAAAGTATCCGTTTGGTCGCTTTATATTTTTGCAGTATCCATTTACTTAAGTTTGTAAAAATCTTGATTTGGTCTTTAATGTTAACTTTGTTAAGCGGACTTAACGGAAAATACTAACTCAAAGCAATTTTAAACAATGATCGTGCAATTAAATATCGACAAAGCAAGCTTACATGTTACTTTTTTAATAAATTAATATTTTAAATCCTATAAATTGAAATTTTAAACGATGATTGTGCAGGCACTTAAATGCCTCAGACGAAGAACATATACCTAAAGTTTGCTTAAATAAATTTCAATTTACAAGATTTAAAATATTTATTTATTAAAAAAGTAACATGTAAGTTTACTTTGTCAGTATTTAAGTGCACAGTCATCATTTAAAATTGCTGAGTTAGTATTTTCCGTTAAGTCTGCTTAACAGTGTTAACATTAAAGGACCAAACGAAGCACTTTACAAACTTAAGGACTAAATGGATACTTGAAGAAACATAAAAGCATCAAACGCAGTTTTTAGCCTTTTTTTAATAAGATTAAGTACTACTATCATTTTCATTTTATCCCAATTTCTATTGCTTTGACTCCGTTAAAATTCAATTCCTAAACTCTAAACTTTATTACATCACAACTTAATTCCTATAATTTTAGCTATTTAAAACTTTTCTTAAATTTTAAAAAATTATGATTTTATTTTTAAAAAGCAGGAACAACATTTGAAAATGGTTGAACTTACAAACATTAAGTTGCATTAAAGTAAAATTCCGGAACTGAGTTTTGACTTTACCAAAAGTATAGAGATTTGAGTTGTTTTAGTTAAAGTTTGGAAATTAAATTTTAATTAAGTCAAAATTATATCAACAAAATAATTACTTTTTTAAAAAATAAAACCATAACCATGACATGCCCATTCCTTCGTTTTATTTTTATTTTATAATGAGGACCATATAATATTGAATACTACTGGTAGTTCTATATAAGATCTATTTAACTTTTTTAGATAGATTAAAAAAACTAAATAAGTTACTTAGTATATAATTAAATTATATATCAATTTACAAGTCAAAAAAATTAGTTTGAAGAAAAACGATATATAAAAAGGGATAGGATATATTGTCTCTAAGTTACTTTTTTTTCACCGTTAGATCAGAATCTCAATAGGGGAGAGAAATAATAAAGGTAGATGAGATTCAGATCTAACGATGAAAAAGTGGTAGTGACTTGGTAATGACAAAAAATTGGTATTGACAAAATCTTATCCCATATAAAATATTTTAAAATAATTTAATAATTTTCTTAGTTTTACAAAAAAAATCAATTGAATTTTATATTTAACAGAAGAGTAGTACATCATGATTTACACGCCACCTGAACTAATCAAGTTGGGTCAATACCTTTGTAATTTTCTTATTAAGTAATTATTCATTTCAAATTTTAGTCTATTTTAGTCGAGATTCCTAAAAATAACATGTTGATATGATCATGACGTATTTGTAGGTTAATAGTAGAGTTTTTTTTTTTTTTTTTTTTTTTTTTTTTTTTTTTTTTTTTTCCAAGAGTTGAGATTATGAATTGTGGTGTTCTTGGCCCATGAATAGTGCAATAGTTTTAGGGATTTTACACTGTCTGTCAAAATTAATCACATAAATTTGTCCATTAATATGACACACACATTTATATTCCTAGCGTGTACGTTGGTACTTGTTCCGATCTTAAATATAAGACATAATTAATTTTTTTGAAGAAATTAAGGAAACTAAATAAGTTACTTGATCATATCACATGTTGTGTATCCTTAAATCATATATTAGTTTATAAATTACCCAAAATAATTTGAAAGAAAAATGACAAATATAAATACTTTAAAGTAATTTAATTAGCTTTTTTAATCTCTCCAAAGAAGTTAACTATTCCCTCCAGTCCTAATTATAAGAATACTTTTGTAGACTACAAAAGTGTTCCTATAATTAGGACCGGAGGTAGTATTTAGTATCAAAGGGAGTATCATTTATTCACGAAGTAAAATAAACATGGACTGCCCAAAAACAAATTGAAAGACTAAAATTTGTTCCCATGAACTAATCAACATCATTACCATCAATTTATCATTAATTTTTCACTTCATAACAGTACGGAATCAAAGCAGAGAGGAAAAAATCTAACAAAACAATTTAATTGGTTCTTCCAAAAAAATTTATTAACCTAAGCCAACACTCAGGATCAGCAACTATATCTAACTTTTGTCCAGTTATAGGACTAGAATGATCCAATTTTTAACATGCTTGTTATCAGTATCTACAAGAGAAGTCCCTCAAATGTATATATTTTGTTCCCACTCAACACCACACTTCAACACAGTTATTCCACACACACAGAACTCAGCATGTGATGTTTTGACAAGAGAACCATATAAGAAAGAAAAAAGAAACTTTAACTAACTTTTAGTCTTCATGACTGCTGATTTTAATCTCTTACCTCCATTTCTATCACTTGTCCTCTCAATACTGTCCCTCTACAAGTCACAGCACAGGCTTAAATCTACATGCATAAAGTTCAAACAACTGAAAGAGTAGCTGCGCAGAAAAGAGAAAAGAAACGAAATTCCTACCTTATATATCTAATAATAGTTTGTTTTTAGTCCTTAGGAAACCTTCATCTGGATTACGGTAAGATTTAAATATTAGGACATGAAAACCCAATTATGATGAACTTCCATGCAAAACAGAAGCATAATACAAGAAACAAACATGCTTTTTATGAAGATTTTCGACATCCATCTTAGGAAGGGGGCCAAACAACTCCATGACCAATTCGACAAAGTAATGAGTTTCAATTTTCACATGAATTCTAACATCAAGGTGCTGTTAGTTACAGACAAGTAGCTATTGTACAAGAATGCAGAACAGATGCAAGAAAAAAAAAATTATGAAGTGGAAGTTCATATTGAACCACCATAATATATAGAAAGACATCAGTCAGAGAAGAATTTGACATAAAACAGTTGGATAATAATAATAAAACTGGAAATAAAGTTCTCAATCATACACTTGAGGACTTAAGAGCTTCAGGTGAATGTTTTAGCTGATCTAGATAAATGTGCAACAGCTCAGGAGCACTTTCTTGAAATCTGAAAACAAATTTCTCCAGGAACATTTCCTCACTTAATCTGATCAAGGAATATAAGGGCATATCATTATCAATCAGACCCTTCATTCTCAAAGTTTTAAAAACTGAGGATCTAGGAATAATTCTGTGCTTCAAGTTATAACCAAGATATGCTGGGGATCTAACTATATCTTTGGATGACAAATTCAGTTCATCCCCAAGAAATTTAATAGTGCTCGTGATCTTCTCCTCAGATATCAACATACAATACGGAAACTTCCCGAATGCCGAAAGAGTCTCATCCCTGGACCAGCCACACCTCTCATAGATCTCCAGCTTTGACTCCCAAGTTGATTTCTTTGTCATTGATAAGGCATGAATAGAGTAGATGAACGTAACCCTAGAGGGGTTAACCCCTATTTCTTTAGCAAAATTCACATGTTCAACAAACTTTGCATGATCCACAGATGCTGCACTGGTAAACCTATTTAGCAGCAGGTCGAGAGAAGATTTAGGTACTCCAAGCTCTCTCAAAAACTTCAAGTTTGGGGCTAAATTCTTCACATCGTAGTGCAGAAAATGCCAACTTTTGCGTTTGCTAATTATTGTATGCATTTCATGATTGTCACCAATCACGCTCTTTAGGCCCTCATAGCCAGGGATTATTCGGTTCCGTAAGCTCCAGACTAGCAATCGAATGTTATAGGTTAGGAGTTCTGGGATTTCAGATCTTGAATATCCTATGGACTCGAAAAACTTTAGCTTAGGCAAAAGGATATTCTCATGAGTCAAAAGCACGGATGGATGCTTTATCACAATCTTGGATATCTGAGAATTTGAGAATCCATAGCTCTTAAATAGATTAAGTATCAGGGTGGGGTTATCTGGGTCTTTCAAATTAACCTTTTTGGATACTTCAAAAGCTAGTTTGGGGGACATGCCACAGGAGTTCATGAGATAAGAAACAGTAAACGATTCATGTACTTTCTTTTGCTTTGGTTTAGCAGATTCAGATGATTTCACAACCGAAGAAAAAGAATTGAAAATGTGGGAAGCATTGGGATGGAGAAAGCCCAAATGGCTCCTCCTGTGGCATGCTTGTGACACAAATAATCTTGCAATCAGAAAATTAATCATGAACGAAGGCCAGAAACTCACCCAGATCGTGTCTTCAGCTGCAACAGTAGGCGCCGATTCTTATTTTCAGTAGTATTATTCTTCACAGCTTAGGCTCAGAAATTTGAACGTCTCCCTTCTCTAGTTGTGCTTCTGCTTCTGGAGGAACGGAGAAGAACAAGATATATATATCAAATTTGTAGCATGAATCAAGTGGGAAGTGAGCAGAGTTGTGATTTTTGCCAATGAATGAAGTAGGAAAAATCAGAAACAGAGAATAGGGTACGGGACGGAGGGCTTCTGAACAGCCCCGGCACGGCGCGCTTGGTTCCGTGAAGGATTACGTATTTCAACGGGTTTAAAATTTTTGTACTGGCTTATGTAAAAGTGTAGAAGATTTTTTTTCAAAAATATGCCCAATATTAAATATTTTTTTTAGGGGTAATAGTACTATTAACTTCCAAAATGAACATAAAATTTCACATTCACTAGAGGCAGTTTGTTTAATTCTTTTAAAGGTTAAGATGTAAAAATATATATGAGATTTTCTTAAAAGTGTATCCAATATAGATGCTTTTTTAGGAGTATAACGAAATGATCAATTTGTATTTTTACACATATTTTAGAAGTTCATAGTTACTTAATAAAAATATAACTCAGATCATTTTATTCTTGCTGGTGATACATCTGAAAACATTTATATTTTATCTTGTTTTTAAGAAAAATCTTGGTTGGTCATTTTGTTTAAGTTTTTTTTTTTTTTTTTTTTTTAAAAGATGTAAGTATTCTTAGAGTATGTAAATATTTTTCTAATTTAGAGTAATAATTTGCTAACTCGGTAAGAGAAATTAATTTCCACATAACCCTTTTATCTTCACCTCATCACTTCTTTTGGATGCAACAAGAAGATGAGAGGAAGGGTTAAGGTAGAGATAAAGTGATGAGCTGGAGATGAATGGTTAGTTGAAAGTAAATTTCCCTTACTCAATTAATCAATTATTATTTCAGGTTGTTTCTTAATTATCCCATCATCCTCAATGTTAACATTGTTAGTCAAAAAATTCAAATAAATGGTCAACTAACAATTAATATGTATTTTTGCACATATTTTAAAAGTTCATATTTTTCTCCCTTAAAAAAGTATGTGACGGGTAAAATTTTGGAAAAAATCTATGTATATTTTTGCACCCTTAATGATTAAAAAATTCAAATAAACGGTTAACTAACAATTAATATGTATTTTTGTACCCATTTTCAAAGTTTATAGTTATTTTTTACTTCTAAAATAGTATTTGGTATTAGGTACACTTCAAAAAACTTAATATATTTTTTAGACCTTAACCCTTCAATTTTTTTAAAGTGGCTTTCCTCGTGGCAAAAATTGTACTATAAGATATTTTTTTAATTATGTACAAATATTTTGTATTTTACATATAACAAGAAGAGTTGCATCTAACAAACACAGACTGTTTTTTGGCAAAAAAAAAAAAAAAAAGTTAAAGTATACTTTTAGTCTTTTAAGTTTACGTATATTTTTTGTCTCTTAACTTTACAAGATATATTTTTAGTCATATAATTCTAATACCGTTAATTTTGGTCCTTTAACTTTATCAAGTGATACTTTTAGAGCACTTGTACATGTGCCTTTAAACAAATTTTAAAGTACTTTTAGTATTAAATTTTATAATGAGGAATTTTTCAACCATTTTATGTAAAAATTACTCTCATGGTCCTTTTTATAAGCAAATTCTTTTTTTTCTGATTGCGCAAAAACGAAGTGTCCGTTAAGATTAGTTAAAAATAATAAATGTGTTAAATATGTCATATTTCTTCTAAATTTGCCCCTATTTATGAAAAGAGTATATGAGAAAGTATGAGTAAAAAATATGAAAAAGAATAAATATAAAATTTGAAAAAGAATGAGTAATAAATGATTAAATGAAAAAAAAAGTAGTGAGTGAGGATAATTAATATAAATATATTGATTTAATACGGGTATAAAAGGGACAAGTAGTTTAAATTTTGAGACAAAAAAAGTTGCTTATATTAAAGACCATTCCCAAAAGAAAGAAAATGACTTATACAAAGGACAAAAGGGAGTAATATTTAGAATTTTAGGAAATAAATTATAAAGTAGTCAAAAATAGGAAATTTTCTTTGATATAAGAATAAAAAATATAAATTAATGACAACAAGTGGTTTTTTTTTTTTTTTTTTTTTTTAATAATAAACAACAAGTGGTTATGAAATAAGACCTCTCTGGCTCTCTCCCTTTGTTGGCAGAAAAAAAAAAAGGCACTTATGACTTATCACGCCTAAATAAATCTCAATCTTAATGAATTTAAGGGTAAAGGGTTTTTTAGTCACTGGAAATAAGTTATCTCTAGTGACCCCCAAAACTACGCGTTTTGGATTAATGAAAGTGTTTCCGTAATTTTACACCATTCATTAATTCACCTAAAATTATAAACACCCTTTATTAATTTAAAATGACGTAGTTTTAGGAGTTACTGGAGATAAGTTATTGGAGATAACTTATCTCCGTGACTGGGAAATACTTTTTCTTAAATTTAAATATATTTTATAAAGTTAAAATCAAAATTAATTGTTCTCTCAAATTTCTCTGTTTTTTTTTTTTAATTCCATTCCTGATATCACATCCTAAAGTTTATCATCAAGTATGAATCTCATTTTAGTTAAAATTGCTCCGCCCAAACATCTTTCATGGGTGGCATGCCCTGCAAATCAAATTTTTGAGCAGTCATCCTCATTCCCAAAACGGCAGTGTGTTGGGTGCAGAAGCTCAATTTTTTTTATTCTTCTTTACTTGGACTAAATTATATATTACACCCTTAAATATTTTTAACACCCAAATTAATTAATATATAGCTAGTAAATTAATTAATTTTAAATATATCTAGTAACTATAAATATTTTCACCACTGTATCTTGAAATATTTTTTCAATAGCACTAATATCTAAAATATTTTTTTTTCCAACACACTTATCTCAAATTAATTAATCCTTAATGCATCCAGTACAATGAAGTACTTTTCCAGTTAGTGAATGCTATGTAAAAATACTCAATGATGATGGATGTACTAAAAATTAACTAACTTGAGATAATAAGTGCTCCTAACAAATATTGTAGGCTATTAAATAAAACTTTACTCAAACAAATAAAAAATTAATGATTTAAAAAAAAAAAAAAAACAAGACAAGTTTTTCTCATTTTGGGGATGAGTAGGGAATATTGATTCATATTTCACTCCATCTATGGTTGATTCTTTTTTTCTTTTTCTTTTTCTTTTTTTTTCTTTTTGGGTACATGGTTGATTCTTTGATGAGGCTTGAAAATCAGAAAGTTGTAGTGGCTAATACTAGGAGAAGTCAATAGTAAGCTATCAACTCAGAAATTGACATGATTTTGCGCAGTTGATTTTGAAAAGGAAAAAAAAAAATTGCAAAGGGAATTTTACTCTACTTACGCTATACTCGATGTTTAAAAAGATATATTTCTTGAGTTTAAGGAACTTCTACTTAATTTTCCAGTTTCAAACTCTTAAAAGCTAACCCAATACCAATATTAAATTAAAAAAGAAAAATAAAATCACACCAAGGTGACTAAAGAAAATAATATAAAAAAAAGTCCTATATGTTGTTAATAACAAGTAAAAAAGACATAATAAATTGTCAGGAACAAGTGAAAAAGACATCATTGATAAATGAAAGTAACACCATTGACAAGTTGCAAGATTTTTCTGATATTATTTTTCTTGATTAGGACTTTGATATAATTTTCCATGAAAAAAGGTTCCAAGAAATCAATGGTTCTTCTTCTCAGAAACTTCTTTTGTCTTCTCTCACCATGTTAAATGGGGCAGCTCAATCCAGTAATTGGGAAAGTGTTAATAGCATTGCAAGATCAAAAAGTTTAAAGCCGAAACCATATTTATTTTTTGGTTTGATCGAAGTAGAATCTATTTTGAGACTTAGAATGCAAAGAATTTTTGTCTTTCTCAACAAGTGAACATTCTCTTCATTATGGGGCGAAACGAACCGTTTGTTGGTGACTTGGGATACCCAATTACCCAAACCATATCTCTTAACCAACGAAACAAACTATGGCCCCACTTCTTTCTTCATCTTCCTCTAGGAATACCAATCAGGCTTTTCTTCATTACAAGGATAATGCCACAAGAAGTTCACATGAATCCAGAGATATCTGCATTGAAGAAATTTTAATCTACTGGCACAGATAACCCGGAGTGAAAACTAGCATAGATAAAGAACTTCTACTCTCAAGAAAATGGGCAGATAAATTAAAATCAATCGATGAAGGACTTAAGATTTCATCATAAGCTTACGGGAAAGGGAAAAACCAAATTATGGAAAGAATGAAATTAACAAAATTAAAGGCACAAGTACTGATACTACTATAATCCTCTGTTAAGAAGCACACTCTTGAGGATCACAGTGATTACTTTTGGCTTCTTTTCCTTCTTTCAGAAGAACTTGAGAAAATTTGAAATTGTCTGGTAACCATTACGAAGATTGAACTCCACTTCTGAAGGTTAATATGACATCAATTCTTTTTTTCAGTTATTGTATCCTCTCAGTAACAGAATAAGGACATTAGCCTCAGACATATGCATATAGCAAAACTCTTTAGAATAATTAACGACAGCAAAATACACCCAGGTCCACAGAAGAAAGATGCCAGTAAAGTTACCAGTATCATTTAACATATATAACAAGACGAATTGTTCAACAGATTTATAACCTTCAGATGAGTCAACAAGCAGAAGGATCCCAACTGGATGACAAGAACATTGAAACAAATCAATTAGATTAGGACTTGAAAAGTTTAATCACCATCATAAAAAAGGGAACAAAAAAATGGAAGTCAACATCCAAGAAACTAACTGCCTATGCCTGAACTTCAGGTAAAGATCCCAATTCACCTCTATAAACTTTCAGTAGCTGAGGAACATTCTCTTGAAATTTGATCACAAAATTTTCCAGAAACTTTTCCTCACTCATAATAATCATGGAAGGCATGGACATATTAGCCTTGACTAAACCCTTCATTTTCAAGATTTGAAATACTGACCATCTAGGAATAATCCTCCGCTTTAAACTATAGCCGAAAATTGTCGGGCATCCAGCGGTATCTTCCAACCGCAGACCCATTTCATCCACAAAAAATTTCAATGTGTGTGTGATTTTCTTCTCTGACATAAGCATGATGATTGGAAACTTACTGAATGCCGAAAGAGTGACATCTCTGGACCAGCCACACCTCTCAAAGAAATCCAGTTTACATTCCCATGTTGATTTACTCATCTGTATTACACCAATAAGTGCATGAACGAATGTAACCTTGGAAGGTTCGACTCCTGTTTCTTTGACAAACTTAACATATTCAACAAACTTAGATTGATTCATAAATGCTAGATTTGCATTTCTAAATAACAGCGTAAAGACAGAAGATTGAGGCACTCTTTCATCTCTCAAGACCTTTATGTTTGGAAATATATTCTTTACACCATAGCTATAGGAGAAAATACTCCGCCTTGAGCTTTTCAAACATCTCCTTGCTTTAACAGGATCACCCAGCACACTTTTGAGGGCCTCGTAATGGGGAATTATACGTTTCTCTAAGCTTGAAGTCAGAAATCTAGAGTAAGAAGAGAGGAGCTCTGGGATTTCAGAAGCTGAAAACCCTATAGACTGGAGAAACCTTAGCTTGGGCAAAAGGTTGTTCTCAGGCTTTGCCAAAAGCAATCGTGGATTGTATTTCAAAACTTTAGATATATGAGTACCTGAGAATCCGTAGCTTCGGAGAAGTTTAAGTACCAAATCGGGATTATCAGGGTCTTTCAGTTTAACCCTTTTGGATAATTCTTCAGCATCTCTAGCGGATACGCCACATGAGTTCACGAGGTAAGAAACCGTAAACGACTCACTTCCGACTCGATTTTGTTCGGAGCGAATTGATTCAGATGATTTCACTACCGAAGAAAACGAATGAGAGGTGAGGGAAGCATTGAGACGGAGAAACCCTGAGTGGGTTCTCGTACCGCATGGCAAGGACGAAGATAATCTTGCAATCAGAAAAATTAGCATGAATGAATAGACGGTGATGATAAGGAACTCACCAAATGTAAATTCGTCAGCCCAAATTACACCGGCAAACAGTAAGAACGATCCTTCATATTGTGATTTGTGACGCGAAGAGTCAGCAAAATGAAAAAGGAAACTTTACTGCGATAAGCAGACGCATTTGATGTCTTTAAATAAATTATTTAGTATTAAATTTTGTAAGTAGGGATTTTTCAGCCTTTTTTTCTAAAATTTATTATTTATATTTTTTAAAAAATAAATTATATTTGTGAAGGAGACTTTCAGAAAATAGGAAATAAGAATTTCTATTTAAAAAAAAAAAAGGAAATTAATGACAACAAGTGATTATGAAATATAGACCCTTTTGGTACATGCAAAAAAATCACTTGTTGGCACACACCAAAATAAATGAAAATAGAGAGATTGGAGGCTCAATATTAGATGTGTTCCGCGGGGCTGTAATTTGCTTGCTGACTGTCTTGCTAAGGAGGGGATCTCTTCCTCTTATTCCTTTCTTGATTCCTGTCCGATGTCTTTGCGGGATTTGTGTGCTCATGAGGCCTTGGGATTAAATTCCCCATAGTTGTAGTTTTCTTACTCTGTCTATATCTTGTGTATCAAAAAAAAAAAAAGATTCTAAATATCAGTTATAAACTAATATTAGAGTCAAGGAGTAAGGGTTTAAAAACCACTTAAATCCTTTTTTCTTTTCTTTTTTTCTTTTTTTGCCAGAACTTCAATCCTAATCTTAATAAACTTACATATCTTATATAAAATACGAATCGAAATTATTTAATTGTTCTCTTAAATTTCTCTATTTTTTAATTCCTTTTTTATATCACATGATAAAGTTTATCATAAAGTATGAATCTTATTTTATTCAAAATTGCTCCCAATCGTTCCTCATTCACACCATATATGGTTGATATCTATATCTAACTTTTGTCCCAAAAAATCTAACAAAACAATTTAATTGGTTCTTCCAAAAAACATTATTAACACTGGCCAACACACAGGATCAGCAACTATATCTAACTTTTGTCCAGTTATAGGGCTAGAATGATACAATTTTTGACATGCTTGTATCAGTATCTACAATAAAAGTCCCTCAAATGTATATATTGTGTTCCCACTCAACACCACAATTCAACACAGTTATTCCACACACACTTGCACACACACAGAACTCAGCATGTGATGTTTTGACTAGAGAACCGTATAAGAAAGAAAAAAGAAACTTTAACTAACCGTATATGAATTGGAAGTTCAGATTGAACCACCATAATATATAGAAAGACATCAGTCAGAGAAAAATTTGACATAAAACAGTTGGATAATAATAATAAAACTGGAAATCTGAGAAAGTTCTCAATCATACACTTGAAGAGTTCAGAGGCTCAGGTGAATGTTTTAGCTGATCTAGATAAATGTTCAACAGCTCAGGAGCACTTTCTTGAAATCTGAAAACAAATTTCTCCAGGAATATTTCCTCACTTAATTTGACCAAGGAAAATAAGGGCATATCATTATCAATCAGACCCTTCATTCTCAAAACTTTAAAAACTGAGGATCTAGGAATAATCCTGTGCTTCAAGCTATAACCAAGATATGCTGGGGATGTAACTATATCTTTTGTTGACAAACCCAGTTCATCCCCAAGAAATTTAATAGTGCTCGTGATCTTCTCCTCAGATATTAACATACAATACGGAAACCCCCTGAATACCGAAAGAGTCTCATCCCTGGACCAGCCACACCTCTCATAGATCTCCAGCTTTGACTCCCAAGTTGATTTCTTTGTCATTGATAAGGCATGAATAGAGTGGATGAACGTAGCCCTATCGGGTTTAACTCCAATTTCTTTAGCAAATTTCACATGTTCAACAAACTTTGCATGATCCACAGATGCTACACTGGTAAACCTATTTAGCAGCAGGTTGAGAGAAGATTTAGGTACTCCAAGCTCTCTCAAAAACTTTAAGTTTGGGGCTAACTTCTTCACATCGTAGTGCAGAAAATGCCATCCTTTGCGTTTGCTAATTATTGTATACATTTCATGATTGTCACCAATCACACTCTTTAGGCCCTCATAACCAGGGATTATTCGGTTCTGTAAGCTCCAGGATAGCAATCGAATGTTATAGATTAGGAGTTCTGGGAGTTCAGATCTTGAAAATCCTATGGACTCGAAAAACTTTAGCTTAGGCAAAAGGATATTCTCGTGAGTCAAAAGCACGGATGAATGCTTTATCACAATCTTGGATATCTGAGAATTTGAGAATCCATAGCTCTTAAATAGATTAAGTATCAGGGTGGGGTTATCTGGGTCTTTCAAATTAACCTTTTTGGATACTTCAAAAGCTAGTTTGGCGGACATGCCACAGGAGTTCATGAGATAAGAAACAGCAAACGATTCACGTACTTCCTTTAGCTTTGGTTTAGCAGATTCAGAAGATTTCACAACCGAAGAAAAAGAATTGAAAATGTGGGAAGCATTGCGATGGAGAAAACCCAAATGGCTCCTCCTCTGGCATGCTTGTGACACAAATAATCTTGCAATCAGAAAATTAAGCATGAATCAAGGTCATAAACTCACCCAGATCGTGTCTTCAGCTGCAACAGTAGACGCCGATTCTTATTTTCAATGTTATTTTCAAATTTCTCCTTTTTTGTTTTTGTTTAATTCCATTCCTGATATCACATCCTAGAATTGCTCCGATCAAACATCTTTCATGGGTAGCATGCCCTGCAAAGCAAATTTATGAGCAGGCATGCTCATTCCCAAAACGGGAGTGTGTTGAGATCCAGAAACCCAATTTTTTTTTTATTCTTATTTATTTAGATTAAATTATTTATTGTACTCTTAAATATTTTTGGCACCCAAATTAATTAATTTCTAGCTATTATCCTACATTAATTAATTTTTAGTATATCTAGTACTTTTAAATATTTTCACCACCCAAGATCCTGAAATATTTTTCCAAGTAGCATTCAATATCCTACTTTTTTTTTAGCAAAATATATCTCAAATTAATTAATTCTTAGTGCATCCAACACAATGAAGTACTTTTTTTTTCAATTAGTGAGTGCTATAAAAAATACTTAATGAAGCTCGATGTACTAAAAATTAATTAATTTGATATAAAGTCGTTCTTAACAAATATTGCAGGCTGTTAAATAAAACTTTACTCAAACAAATAAAAAAATTAATGATTTTTTTTTTTTTTTTTTTTTTTTAAGGATGAGTATATCATTTTGGGGATAAGCAGGGAATGTGGATTCATATTTCACTCCATCGATGGTTGATTCTCTCTCTTTTTTTTCCATTTTTTTTTTTGGGTACAGGTTGATTCTTTGATGAGGCTTGAAAAATCAGAAAGTTGAAGTAGTGGCTAATACTAGGAGAAATTGATAGTAAGCTATCAACTCAGAAATTGACATGATTTTGCGCAATTGATTTTTGGGGAAAAAAAAATTGCAAAAGGAATTTTACTTTTCTTACTTCATACTTGATGTATAAAAAGATATATTTCTCCAGTTAAAGGAACTTCTATTTATTTTTACAGTTTTACACCCTTAAAAGCTAACCCAATACCAATATTAAATTAAAGGGTTAAAGGCCAATTTTGCCCTTAAAGTATGGCCAGGAGCAATTTTGCCCCTGAAGTTTTCTATGTAGCAATGTTGTCATTGACCGTTAGGGTTTTTAACGGAGGGCAACATTGCTACATTTTTAAATTTCAGGGGCAAAATTGCTATTTTTTTTTTGGAGCAATGTTGCCCCTGAAGTTTAAAAACGTAGCAATATTGCCCCTCTGTTAAAAACCCTAAAGTTGACCGTTAGGGCTTAAGTTAACAGAGGGGCAACATTGTTATGTTTTTAAAATTTCAAGAACATTGCTAATAAAACTCGTGGGTAAAATTGTTCTCAGGCAGCATACTTTAAGGGCAAAATTGGCCCTTAACCCTAAATTAAAAGAAAACCACACCAAAGTCTCAACTAAAGAAAATATCATTAGAAAAGTGCAAATGACAGGTGAAAAAGACATCATAACTTGTCAATAACAAGTAAAAAAGGCATCGTTGACAAGTGAAAGTGGCACTATTAAAATCTTGAGTTTCACTGCACAAAACTCTCAAGAAAATGGGCAGATAAATTAAAATCAATCGATGAAGGACTGAAGATTTCATCATAAGCTTACGGGAAAGGGAAAAACCAAATTATGGAAAGAATGAAATTACCAAAATTAAAGGCAAAAGTAGTGGTACCACTATAATCCTCTGTTAAGAAGCACACTCTTGAGGAACACATTGATTACTTTTGGCTCCTTTTCCTTCTTTCAGAAGAACTTGTTGAGAAAATTTGAAATTGTCTGGTAACCATTACAAAGATTGAACTCCACTTCTGATGGTTAATATGACATCAAATTTTTTTTTTCAGTTATTGTATCCTCTCAGTAACAGCATAAGGACATTAGCCTCAGACATATGCATATAACAAAACTCTTTAGAATAATTAACGACAGCAAAATCCACCCAGGTCCACAGAAGAAAGATGCCAGTAAAGTTACCAGTATCATTTAACATATATAACAAGACGAATTGTTCAACTGATTTATAACCTTCAGATGAGTCAACACGCAGAGGGATCCCAACTGGGTGAAAAGAACATTGAAAGAAATCAATTAGAGTAGGACTTGAAAAGTTTAATCACCATCATAAACAAGGGAACAAAAAAATGGAAGTCAACATCCAAGAAACTAACTGCCTATGCCTGAACTTCAAGTAAAGATCCCAATTCACCTCTATAAAGGTTCAGTAGCTGGGGAACATTCTCTTGAAATTTGATCACAAAATTTTCCAGAAACTTTTCCTCACTCATAATAATCATGGAAGGTATGGACATATTAGCCTTAACTAAACCCTTCATTTTCAAGATTTGAAATACTGACCATCTAGGAATAATCCTCCGCTTTAAACTATAGCTGAAAATTGTCGGGCATCCAGCTGCATCTTCCAACCGCACACCCATTTCATTCACAAAAAATTTCAATGTGTCTGTGATTTTCTTCTCTGACAAAAGCATGATGACTGGAAACTTACTGAATGCAGAAAGAGTGACATCTCTGGACCAGCCACACCTCTCAAAGAAATCCAGTTTCCACTCCCATGTTGATTTACTCAACTGTGTTAGAGCAAAAAGTGCATGAACGAATGTAACCTTGGAAGGTTCGATCCCTGTTTCTTTGACAAACTTGACATATTCAACAAACTTTGATTGATCTATAAATGCTACATTTGCATATCTAAATAACAGCGTAAAGACAGAAGATTGAGGCACTCCTTCATCTCTCAAGACATTTATGTTTGGAAATACATTCGTTACACCATAGCTATAGGAGAAAATACTCCGCCTTGAGCTTTTCAAACATCTCCTTGCTTTAACAGGATCACCCAGAACACTTTTGAGGGCCTCGTAATGGGGAATTATACGTTTCTCTAAGCTTAGAGTTAGTAATTTAGAGTTAGAAGAGACGAGCTCTGGGATTTCAGAAGCTAAGAACCCTATAGACTGGAGAAACCTTAGCTTGGGCAAAAGGTTGTTCTCAGGCTTTGCCAAAAGCAATCGTGGATTGAATTTCAAAACTTTAGATATATGAGTACCTGAGAATCTGTAGCTTCGGAGAAGTTTAAGTACCGAATCGGGATTATCCGGGTCTTTCAGTTTAACCCTTTTGGATAATTCTTCAGCATCTCTGGCGGATACGCCACATGAGTTCACGAGGTAAGAAACTGTAAACGACTCACTTTCGACTCGATTTTGTTCGGACTGATTTGATTCAGATGATGTCAGTACCGAAGAAAACGAATGAGAGGTGAGGGGAGCATTGAGACCGAGAAACCCTAATCGGGTTCTCGTACCGCATGGCAAGGACGAAGATAATCTGGCAATCAGAAAAATTACCATGAATGAATTGAAGGTGACGATAAGGCACTCACCAATTGTAGATTCGTCGGCACAAATTACACTGGCAAACAGTGAGAACGATCCCTCAAATTCTTTTTTCACATCTTCATATTGTGACGCGAAGAGTCAGCAAGATTGAAAAAGAAAACTTGACAGCGACAAGCAGAACCGTTTCAGGTCTCTAAATAAATTTAAGGACTTTTAGTAGTATTAAATTTTGTAAGTAGGGATTTTTCAGCCATTTTTTCTGAAATTTATTATTTGTATTTTTTTTTAGGAAAATAAATTATATTTGTGAAGGAGACTTTCAGAAAATAGGAAATAATATTTTCTATATGATAAAAAAAAAAAAAGGAAATTAATGACAACAAGTGATTATGAAATAAGACCCATTTGGTACCTGCAAAAAATTCACCTGTTCGCACACACCAAAATAAATGAAATTAGATTCTGCATATCACTTATAAACTAATATTAGAGTTAAGGAGTAAGGGTTTAAAAACCACTTAAATCCTTTTTCTTTTTCTTTTTCTGCCAGAACTTCAATCCTAATCTTAATAAACTTAAATATATTTTATAAAATTCGAATCGAAATTATTTAATTGTTCTCTCAAATTTCTCTATTTTTTAATTCCTTTTTTATATCACATGATAAAGTTTATCATAAAGTATGAATCTCATTTTATTCAAAATTACTCCAATCATTCCTCATTCACGCTATATATGGTTGATATCACATCTTTGATAAGCTTATTTGGATTAACTCTTGGAGAATAGTTTCTGGAGAAAAAAAGGGTTAAGGTACAAATTTGCCTAAAAGTTTTTATGGAGGACCAATGTTAAAACCCCTTCCATAATTACTATTTATTTAATTATTTTATATCCAAACACATTTAGGGCTGGCCAAAATAAAGTGGCCCATGATAAACAACACCTCAAAGGCTTTGTCCATAGTAAAGAGTCTAGTATGCGGCGAGATAATCAAAATATGTAATGTACAAAAGGCCCTAAAGTTTGACAATATACATTAGACTATACTCATGTAACAAAATGAGAAGTACAAGATTGATAACTCAGATCAAGTCTTCCTGAATTATCGCCTGAAAAGAAATAACAATGACAAGGTGAGTCATAGGGCCCCCGTAACCACATATCCAATTTAATGAATATACAAGGAATGATTACAAGATAATTAAACGGACACAATATACCTTAACATAAAGACTAATAGTTTTTCAAGACATCCAATAGTTCAAAATCGTTCCAATATGCATGAAACTCTCAACCATCTTTATAACCTTATCCTTATTATAACCGCTGACAAAACACATAGGTTATAACATAATAGGTTTGGTTTTTTGAACAAGACTGCACCAAGCTCTCCAATGATGAGGTGGCTCGGCTAAAGGCTACGTAACTCATATCAAACCATGGGTTCTCTTTTCCTTCACATAGAGAAAGATGTTACGTCCCTTAAGCTGACTCTTATCCCGGCCAAAGGAAAGGGTGATACCAAGGGCCCTGAGAATGTCAAAGCCAACCATTGTGCGCTCAGTGGCGGCCATACCACATGGTATAAAATTAACCTCCCACCATCACATCTCATTAATGTCCGTCCACCTCCATATCCAGTGCAATATCACAACTTCAACGTCAATAATTTATATTTAATATTCAATACAATTTGGGCCCACTTAACTAGAAAGTTTACCCTCAAACATATATTTCATAGAGAAAATGACAACCAGGTCCCAAGGACCATGAAAAATTACAAAATATCCCAACAAATTCACATATCAAAAAGGACTTTTTGATATTATTTCTATTGAAACAAAATCTAGGTTTTTAAATTTTGTTGTAAATATAGCATCTCCTGTTGTAAATATGGTTTTTCCTCTTATGAATGATTAGGTTTAAAATTTTGTTGTGAATATAGCACTTCCTGTTGTGAATCTAGCCTTTTTCTGTTGTAAATGACCTATATATGCTTAAGGACTTGAGTTTGAAACAAAATCTAGGTGTTTAGATTTTATTGTGAATATGACACTTCCTCTTATGAATATAGTTTTTTTTTTTTTTTTTTTTTTGTGAATGACCATGTTTTTAAATTTTGTTGTAAATATAGCACTTCCTGTTGTTAATAGAAATAATATCAAAGGGACTTTTTTTATATGTGAATTTCTGTTTGGACTTTTTTTGTAATTTTTTGTGGTTCTTGGGACTTTGTCATTTTTCCTATTTCATATATACACATTTTCATATATAAAATACTTTAACATACATTTATATTATTTGCAAATACGAATAATACTTATAATCACCTCAATAAGTATTCAAAATAAGTTGAAAAATTGTTACATCAAATTCTTGACACAAGAACTAAGCTTGAGATAAATCAAGTACACCGTAAAAATAAATTTATAATTATATGTTAATAGAATTAACAAAAATATTAACTAATACAATAATAAATAATTATTTAAACTATAATTGTCTCACTTTAGTTTCCTTAGAAAAAAGATAATTTATATATTCCTCAAGTCATTATTACAATCTCATTTCCTTCCTTCATAAATTATTTTCTCATTAATTATAATCATCAAAATATCATCATATCCTCAATTTAACCAAAACACCCAATTTCTTACAATAAAAGTTTCACCTAAACATTACAAATATTCACATGCATTTATAAACCTCAAATTCAATCAATCCAATCCTCAATATAACCTCTAATAAATTATAAATGAATTATAAATTCGGATATAAGAGACCTATTATCACAAACCTCAATTTTCCAATGTAATACTAACTTACATAAACATAACCCAATTTATTAAACAAATCTTCAAGCCTCTACACAATCAAAATCATATCAAACTCTAATTTAAATTCCAATTTCAACTTATAATTTCATATAGTTCAAGATTTAGCAAAATTAACCCGATTAAATCTACAATAATACCTCTAGGAATTCAAATAAATGACTTAAACCTCATTTAATTTGTAAACATATCCTATAAGACACAAATCCTAAATTCTTTTAAATAGAAAATTGATTTAAAATTCCTACAACAACGAACTAATAAATCTAAACTGATTAAAATTATCTGTTAATCATGCTCCATATATATACGGTCATCTATTATCAAAACTCGAAACTTTTCCAAAATTATAACCCAAATTTTTCACTAATCAGTATTAGTTCTCTGTGTTTTGATGATTACAAATTCTAAGTTATTGAATTAAGTAATCTGTGTCTAAGTTGTGGGTTGCTCGAGCAAGAGTTAGTTCATGCCCGAGCATACTCGATCTGATGAATTGTTTAAGTGTTTCAGAAAGGCTACTCGAGCAAGGAACATAATGCCCAAGCATAACTTGATAGTTGGACCAGGAATGCTCGAGCAGAGTAACTGGCGTGCCCGAGCATCATCGGGCTGATAGCAAAGTTTGCAAAATAAAAGCCATGCCCAAGCAGAGTGTAAGTAATGCTCGAGTAGTATCAATATACTCTTCACTCTCTGTCTCTGAATGACTTGTGCTCGAGCATGATTATGACATGCTCGAGCAAAGGAAAAGCAATGCTCGAGCATTATCGCTAAGTATCTTAGTCATCGCCACTGTATGCCTTATGCCCGAGCATTGTCTCTGGGATGCTCGAGCATTAGCGACACTGGCTCAGAATGATGCCTGAGCAGTTGCTCGAGCATCAGTGATAGTTGTTGTTTTTAAATGCTTCATTCTAGGCATGCCCGAGAAAGCACAGTTGAGTGCTCGAGCAGTAGCTCGATGTCGCTCAAGCATAGGATGATTTTCTACTCTTATAGTATATTTCCTCTGCGGTTGCCCGAGCATACTGACAGTCATGCTCAAACATGATCATCCTCTGTTAAGAAAAACGAGAAGTTTTAAATTCAAATCCTTTGGGTTATCTCCAATCCTTCTCTTATCTCACTCAAAGCTATTTAGACTAAATATTAATCATCATTTTGAGTGCGTTTTTCAGGTTATTAACCACTGTTTAGGTAAAAAGCAAAAGTTCTGACAGACGCATTAAATTTAGTTGCCAAAACTAGGAATATCCCCGGCAACCATTTCTTTGATTAATGTAAAGCATTTACTAATATTCCGCTCGCACATTAAATGCTACCTCTCAACGGGCAAAACAAAAAGAATAAAGAATGTTTGCGAAGGCCAAAATCATTAACGGTGAAAGTATTAATCAAGCTTCATCTGTCTAACAGATATATCAAGAGTCTCAACGGTTAATCTTCAAGCTTCACCAACAGTCATTAATTGCAACAACTATAAATACCCGAAGCATTGAATTCGCCAACCACCGAAACGCTGTGCATTCAATTCGAACTTATTGCAATATACTGTTTCATCAACTTCATTAATATCTTCGGATATCTTGTACTTGTGTTTATCATTTATCTACTCATGAGGAGTTTAAACACTATTTGATTATTGTTTTGTAAAATCTTAAGGTTGTGGAACTTTAAGTGTGAATGTACAATTACAGCTTGTAAGGGGGAGTGAGTCCAAGTGCGGAAGGATCATCCTAAGTCACAGAGTGTGTAATTGTATCTGTATTTGAAGAATTAGTGGAAATCCCAAGGTGTGCTTGGGGATTGGACGTAGGTCGAAGTGTTAGACCGAACCAATATAAATTACTCTATGTCTATTTCCCTTCTCTGTCTCTATTTTATTTGTGATTGTATGTGATTCGCGGAATTTTTTTGAGATCACCTATTCACCCCCTTCTAGGTGATATTCCATCTTCAATCGTACTATATTTAGAGTCGGGAAATCGGGCCAAGCCCGTTGGGCCATTTGTTTAAGCCCAGCCTGCAGGTTGGGTTCGGGCTTGAAAAATAGGTCAAAATTTTGAAATTGGTCCTACGAGCCACCTACTGTGGGGCCTCGGGCTTAATTGGGCCTATTGTTAGGCTCGTTTAACGTAGCTTTAAAAAAAATTGATTACTTAGACTTCCACTTAATGAATGTGTTTATTTGTAATTACTTAGTTTTTTTAGTTTAAACTATAACCCTTTTTTATGTTTATTAGTATTCGTATTAAAACACATAATTAGTTATTATAAATTTTAAAGAAGGGATGTTTTCATATTAAATAACACATACTTTGGTATTACAATATTATATAAGTAATAAATTATAAATATATTTTGCATAAAATAAGTATAATTATTTTTACATGTCAAGTAAAATTATGCATGAACCGAAGAAATCTGTAGACACACACAAAATTACAAGAGGGAAAGGCCTTTTCCGTGGGCATACATAAAGCAATTCCTTTGTTTAATATTTTTTGGAAAAAAATGAAAAAAAAACATATTGTTTGTGTTTATTTATTTTTTATTACGAATTAATGAATGTGTTTATTTGTTGAATGATTTATATTGTTTAGATATTAATGTTGATAACATTTATTTGATAGATTAGAACTTTAATGGTTACAATTTACTAATTATATTTCTTTAAAAAAGCGAATGAAAAATATTAAAATTTGGCATAGTAATTTTCGTGCCACGGCCACGGTACTATCGGGTAGGGCTTTGAAAAAAGATGTTTTCCTTACTCCAGGCCCGTAGGGAGCCTTGCTAGGCCCCGGCCCTATCAAGCTAGGTCGACCACGATTCCCGGCTCTAAGTCTATATTACCTTCATTAGAAAGAGAAAAATAAGTAGAATAACTTTCATAAAGAAAATTTATTGAAAATAAATTAATTTAATTACCAAATGATCTTATAAAATAAATAACTTATTTTAAAAACTCAAATAGCCTCCTATTTTTTTCTTCCTCTCCTTCTCTCGGTGTTCCTCACTCTCACTCACTCAACACATACATCACCCACAACACACATACATATATATAAGGGAGGGAGAAGCGGTGGGGAAATGATTATTTCCCCTTCCCCTTCCCCACGCCAATTCCCTCTTCCCCAAGTCACAAGATGGCAGCACATGTTGCCACCATAATAATAATATTATTATCATCATCATCATCATCATCATTACAAATGTTACTTTGAAATTTTTTTTAGATTCAATATTGCCCCAAAAGTGTTAAAATGGAGCAATGTTTATTTCTATATTAGATTTGTGGAATGAATCGAGTAGAAAGTGAGCAAAGTTGTGACTTTTTTCCCCCTATCTATAAAAGATGGCTAAAAGCCAAGTACAACAAAACAGGAAATTATGAATTAAAGGGAATTAATCTCAAACACCCTTGATTAACCCAAGCTCTCAACCAAAAAGGACAATCACTCAAGATACCAGACCTGTTCAATCACACCTTTGCAAGCGCATCAGCAACTCTATTAAACTCGCTTGGAATATGGCAAATAGTAACCATCCAAGCCCTAATCATCAAATCCTTATTCTGTTCTACTAGTAGGCTACCAGAAGTAAAATTATCATCAACCAATCCATTAAGAAGATCAAATGCATCATATTCTAAAGCAATTTTCTTCAACCCCAAATCTCAGGCTAATCTCAACCCCTCCTAAATTGCCCACTCCTCCACAGTACTAGCATTGCAACTACCAATCATTTTGGTAAATCCAGCTATCCACATTCCTTGACTATCTCTCAAGATGCCACCAGAACCAGCTTTATTAGTACTTAATACCATCGCCCCATCCACATTCAATTTTACCCAACCCTCAACGGGAGTTTGCCAAGACTGAATCTCAAGAGGAAATTGGCCATTCCCCGTGTTGCCCGAAAGTAAATCCTATGGCATAGTAAACTTCCTCCATATTTGCAGGATAATAAACTCAGGGTTCATAAGTTTTACAAAATCAGGTTTGAAGACAAATAATTTCCATATGGCTACACTGGAAATAAGATTCCACACCTTGGCCAAGTTTGCCTATTAGGTTCATAGCCAACCAGTCCTTAAGACCTGCTGAAAAAAACCAAGAAATATACTGTGGAGCAATCAGTTTGATCCGTAGGGGCAGTCTTGCAAGATATGCAACATATCCTCCAATCCCACGTTACAAAACCCACACATAGCTGAAGACCAAGAACAAAAACAAAAACACCTCGGCACGGCGCGCTTGGTTTTGGGAAGGATTACGTATTTCAACGGGTTTAAAACTTGGACTGGGCAAGGTATAAAAATACATGAGATTTTCCGCACTCAACACCAAATATTTTTTTATGGGTAAAAATAACTATGAACTAAACTTTTAAAATGAGTGCAAAAATTCATATTGACCAGAGGCCATTTGTTTATTTTTTTTTAAGGGTTAAGGTGTTAAAATATAAATAAGATTTTTTTCAAAAAGTGTGCCCAACACAAATGCTTTCTTTGGGAGTTTAACTAATGTTTAATTTGCATTTTTACATATGTTTTAGAAGTTCATAGTTACTTAATAAAAATATAATAACTCAGATCATTTTAATCCTATTGATGACTGATGTGAAAAAATTTAAATTTTATCTTGTTTTTAAGAAAAATCTTGGTTAGTCATTTTGTTTATTTTTTTAAAAAAAATTAAGATGCAAGTACTCCTAGATTATGTAAGTATTTCTCTAATTTGGAATAATAATTTGCTGATTTGGTAAGGAAAATTAATTTCCACCTAACCCTTTATCTCCACTTCATCACTTCTTTCAAAAGCGATAGGGAGAGGAGAGGAAGTGTTAGGGTGGAGATAAAGTGATGAGTTAGAGATGAATGGTTAAATGAAAATAAATTTCACTTGCTTAGTCAGCAAATTATTATTTCAGGTTGTTTCTCAATCATCCTGTCATCCTCCATGTTACCATGTTTAGTCCAAAAATTCTAACAAACGGTCAACTAACAATTAATATGTATTTTTATTTTAAAAGTTTATAGTTAATTTTTCCCTTAAAAAAAGTATCTGTCGGACACAATTTTAGAAAAATCTATGTGTGTTTTTGCACATTAACATTTAAAAAATTCAAACAAACAGTCAAGTAACAATCAATGGGTATTTTCGCACCTATTTTAGAAGTTTATAATTACTTTTATCCCTAAAAAAAAAATATTAGGCACACCTTTTGTAAAAAAAATCTTATGTGTATTTGTACACCTTAACCCTTAAAATTTTGGGAAAATGACTTTTCTCGTTGCAAAAATTGTACTATGACATAATTTTTAATTATGTAGAAATATTTTGTATTTTACATATAACAAGAGTTTTTTGGCAAAAAATAGATCATTTGTACATGTGCCTTTAAACAAAATTTTAAAGTACTTTTGGTATTAAATTTTCTAATTAGGAATTTTTCAACCATTTTTTCTAAAAATTACTCCCGACACCTTTTCATAAACATTTTTTTTTCTTATTGTACATAGCGAACCGATGGTTAAGATTAATAAAAAACCATAAATGTGTGAAAAATATCATTATTCTTCCAAATATACCCCTATTTATGAAAAGAGTATACAAGAGAGTATGAGTAAAATTATGAGAGAATAAGTATAAAATTTGAAAAAGAATGAATAATAAATGATTAAATAAAAGAAAATTAGTGGTCAGTGAGGAATAATTAATATAAAGATATTTATTAGGTAGAAAAGTAACAAAATAGTTTAAATTCTATGACACAAGAAAAAAATTACTTATACTAAGAACAAACCCAAATAGAAAGAACATGACCTATAAAAAGGACCGAATGGAGTAATATTTAGAATTTTGGGAAATAAATTATATAGTAGTGTTTGTGAAGGAAACTTTGAAAAATAGGAATTTTGCTTTGATATTGGTACAAGCCAAAATAAATCCTAATCCTAATAAATTTAAAATATTTTATAAAATTCAAATCCAAATTAATTGTTCTCTCAAATTTCTCTTTTGTTTATTTTCATTTTTATGTTTAATTCCATTCCTGATAATTACATCCTAAAGTTTATCATCAAGTATCAAACATCTTTCATGGGTGGCATGCCCTGCAAAGCAAATGTATGAGCAGGCATGCTCATTCCGAACAAGGTAGTATGTTGGGTGCACAAACCATTTTTTTTATTCTTATTTATTTGGATTAAATTATGTATTGCACCATTAAATATTTTTGGCACCCAAATTAATTAATTTCTATTTAGTATCCTAAATTAATTAATTTTTAGTATATCTAATACATTTAAATATTTTCACCATCCAGTATTCTAAAATATTTTTTCAGTAGAACCAATATCCTTGAAAAAAAAATTCTAGCACAATTTATCTCAAATTAATTAATTCTTAGTGCATCCAACACAATGGAGTATTTTTTTTAATAATTAGTGAGTGCTACTGAAAAAATACTCATGGTTAAAAATTAATTAATTTTTGATAATGGGTGTTCCTAACAAATATTGCAGGCTGTTAAATAAAACTTTACTCAAACAAATAAAAAAATTCATGAAATTTTTTTAAAAACACAAGATGAGTATATCTCATTTTGGGATGTGCAGGGAATATGGATTCATATTTCACTCCGTCTATGGTTGAATCTGTAATTTGTTTTGGGTACATGGTTGATTCTTTGATGACGATTGAAAAATCAGAAAGTTGAAGAAGTGGCTAATACTATGAGAAATCAATAGTAAGCTATCAACTCAAAAATTGACATGATTATGCATTTATGCGCATTTGATTTTGGAAAAAGCAATTTTACTTTACTTACTTCATACTTGATGTTTAAAAAGATATAAATTTCATGAGTTTAAGGAACTTCTATTTATTTTAACAGTTTTACACTCTTAAAAGCTAAACCAATACCAATATTTATTTATGTATTTTTTTTTTTTTAAGAAAAGAGAAAATGACACTAAAGTCCCAACTAAAAAAAATAATATCAGAAAAACCCTATAAGTTGTTAATGTCAAGTGAAAATAGCACCATTGACAAATTATTAAATTTTTCTAATATTATTTTTCTTGATTGAGACCTTGATATAATTTTCCATGAAAAAAGGTTCTAAAAAATCAATCGGTCTTCTTCTCATAAACTTCTTTTATTTTTTTCACCATGTTAAATGCTGCATCTCAATCCATTAATTGGGAGTGTTAATAGCATTGTAAGATCAAAAAGTTTAAAGCCGAAACCATATTTATTTTTCGGTTTGATCAAAAGTATAATCTCTTTTGAGGCTTAAAAGGCAAAGAGTTTTTATCTTTATGAACAAGTGAGCTTCCCAAATTTAAACTTACTTTCACTTCATTATGAGACGAAGTCGTTTAGGGCTTCAACTATTGGTGACTTGGTGTACCAAAACCATATCTCTTAACCAACGAAACAAACTATGGCCCCACTTCTTTCTTCTTCCTCCTCCTCCTCTAGGGATACCACACAGGCCTTTCTTCATTACAAGGATAATGCCCACAAGTTCACATGAATCCAGAGATATCTGCATTGGAGAAATTCTAATCTATTGGCACAGAAAACCCGGAGTGAAAACTAACATATAAGAACTCCTCTCACAAAATCTTCCAAGTTTTACTGCACAATACTCTCAAGAAAATGGGCAGATAAATTACAATCAATCGATGAAGGACTGAAGATTTCATCATAAGCTTACGGGAAAGGGAAAAACAGGGCAAAACCAAATTACGGAAAGAATGAAATTAACAAAATTAAAGGCACAAGTAGTGATACTGCTATAATCCTCTGTTAAGAAGCACAATCTTGAGGAACACATTGATTACTTTTGGCTCCTTTTCCTTCTTTCAGAAGAACTTGTTGAGAAACTTTGAAATTGTCTGGTAACCATTACAAAGATTGGACTCCACTTCAGAAGGTTAATATGACATCAAATTTTTTTTTTTTTTTTCCAGTTATTGTATCCTCTCAGTAACAGCATAAGGACATTAACCTCAGACATATGCATATATCAAAACTCTTTAGAATAATTAACGGCAGCAAAATATACTCAGGTCCACAGAAGAAAGATGCCAGTAAAGTTACCAGTATCATTTAACATATATAACGGGACGAATTGTTCAACTGATTAATAACCTTCAGATGAGTCAACAAGCAGAAGGATCCCAATTGGGTGACAAGAACATTGAAAGAAATCAATTAGAGTGGGACTTGAAGCGGAAAAGTTTAATCACCATCATAAACAAGGGAACAAAAAAATGGAAGTCAACATCCAAGAAACTAACTGCCTATGCCTGAACTTCAGGTAAAGATCCCAATTCACCTCTATAAACTTACAGTAGCTGAGGAACATTCTCTTGAAATTTGATCACAAAATTTTCCAGAAACTTTTCCTCACTCATAATAATCATGGAAGGCATGGACATATTAGCCTTGACTAAACCCTTCATTTTCAAGATTTGAAATACTGACCATCTAGGAATAATCCTCCGCTTTAAACTATAGCCGACACTGTTGAATTGAACAGTGATTTGTGAGAATGATTTGTGAGAAGAGTAACAGTGAACGGCTGAAAGTGCTATTGCTATTAAGTATATATTGATTATTAAGGACTTTTATTATTTAGATTTTGTAAGTGGGGATTTTTCAGCCATTTTTCCTCAAAATTTATTATTAAGATTTTTTAAATAAAAATTATATTTGTGACGCAGACTTTCAGAAAATAGAAAATAAGATTTTCTATAAAAAAAAAAAGGAAATTAATGACAACAAGTGATTATGAAGTATATATAGACCCTTTTGGTACATGCCAAAAAATCACTTGTCGGCACACCAAAATAAATGACGTTAGATTCTAAATATCACTTATAAACTAATATTAGAGTGAAAAAGCAAGGGTTTAAAAACCACTTAAATCCGTTTTTTTTTTTCTCCAGAACTTCAATCCTAATCTTAATAAACTTAAATATATTTTATAAAATTCGAATAAAAATTATTTACTTGTTCCAATCGTTCCTCATTCACACCATATGTGGTTGATATCACATCTTTAATCAATGAACTTGTTTGGATTAGCTATTAAAGAATAACTTCTAGAGAAAAAATGGTTAAGATGAAAATTTGCGCTAAAAGTTTTTGCGGAGGACCAATGTTGAAATGACCTTCCATAATTATAGTTTAATTAATTATTTTATACCCAAACACATTTAAAACTGGCCAAAATAAAGTAGCCCACGATGAACAACATCTCAAAGGGCTCGTCTATAGTACAGATTCTTGTATGCAACGGAATAATCAAAATATGCAATATACAAAAAGGCCCTAAAGTTTGTCAATATATATTAAACTATACTTATGTAATAAAATGAGACATACAAGATTAATAACTCAAATCATGTCTCAGATCTCTTCCCCTTAGTAACATCACCTGAATTCTCGCCTAAAAAAAATGACGGGGTGAGTCACAAGGACACATAACCACATATCCAATATAATAAATATACAAGGAATGATTACAAGAGAGTTAAGTTGATACCATATACCTTTGTATAACAAGAAGACCAAATGGTTTTCCAAAACATCCAATAGTTCAAAATCATTCCAATATGCATGAAACTCCCAACTATCTTTATAATCTCCTTATAATAGCTAATATAACCCATAAGCTATAACATAATAGGTTTAGTCTTTTTGACAAGAATGCACCAAGCTCTCCAATGATGAGGTGTAGCCCACCGGACTAAAGGCTATAGAACTCATATCGAACCATGTGTTCCCTTTTCTTTGAATAGAAAAAGATGTCATGTCCCTTGAGTTAACCCTTATCATAGCCAAAGGAAAGGGTGATACCAAGGACCTTGAGAATATCAACACCAACCACTGTTGGCGGCTATACCATGTGGTATAAAATGAACCTCCCACCATCAATTCATTACAATCTCGTCCACCTCCATATATAGTGCAATATGAAAATTTCAACATCAATCATTTATATTTAAAATTCAATACCATGCATACGCTATCACAATCACATTATAAACAATTCAAGCCCACTTAACTAAAAAGTTTACTCTCAAACACATATTTCATGTATATACATATTTCATATGTAGAACATTATAACATATATTTATATTATTTGCAAATATGAACCTATACTTATAATCATCTCAACAAGTATACAAGATAAATTGGAAAGTAGTTACTTCAAATTCTTGACACAAGAACTAAGTTTGAAAGAAATCAAGTCCACACTGAAAATAAATGTATAATTATATGTTAATACAATTAACAAAAATACCAACTAATACAATAATAAATAATTATTTAAACTATAATTATCTCACTTTAGTTTCCTTAGAAAAAAGACAATTTATCTATTTCTCAAGTTATCATTACAATCTCATTTCCTTCCTTCATAAATTATATCTCACTGATTATGATTATAAAAATATCACCATATCCTCAATTTACCCAAAATACCCAATTTCATACAATAAAAATTTCACCTGAACATTTCAAATATTCACATGTATTTATAAACCCAAAATTCAATTCATCTAATCCTCAATATAACCTCTAATAAGTTAAAAATGAATTATAAATTCGGATATAAGAAAACTATTATCACAAACCTCAATTTTCCAACCTAATATTAACTTATATAAGCATGACCCAATTTATTAAACAAATCTTCAAACCTCCACATAATCGAAATCATATCAAACTCTAATTTAAATTCTAAATCCTAACTCTCAATTTCATATAGTTCAAGATATAGCAAAACTAACCCGATTAAATCTACAATATTACCTCTAGTAATCCAAATAAATACCTTAAACATCGTTCAATCGGTAAACATATCTTATAAGACACAAATCCTAAATTCTTTTAAATAGAAAATTTATTTAAAATTTCTACAACAATGAACTAACTAAATTCTTTTAAATAGAAAATTGATTTAAAATTTCTACAACAATGAACTAATAAATCTAAACTGATTAAAATTATATATTAATCATGCACCATATATATAAAGTCATCTATTATCAAAACTCAAAACTTTTCCAAAATTCTAATTGCAAAATTTTCACTAATCAGTACTATATTATTCTCATTAGAAAGACAAAAATACATAGAATAATTTTCATGTAGAAAATTTGTTAAAAAGAAATTAATTTAATTACCTAAATAATTTTAGAAAATAAATAACTTACCAAAAACTCAAATAGCCTCCCTTTTTTCTCTTCCTCTCCTTCTCTCGGCGTTCCTCACTCTCACTCGCTCAACACATACACTGCCCACAACACACATGCATGCATATATATCAGGGAGGGGAGAAGCGGTGGGGAAATGATTATTTCCCCTTCCCCACACCAATTCCCTTTTCCCCAAGTCACAGCTGCCAACTTATTTATTTTTTTTTAGGATATTACCAATAGTTATCCTGAAAGTTTTTTAGATTCAATATTGTCCAAAAGTGTTAAAATGGAGTAATGTTTAATTATATATCAAATTTGTAGGATGAATCAAGTGGAAAGTTAGCAAAGTTGTGATTTTTTTTTTTTTTTGATATAAAAGAATGCTAAAAGCCAAGTACAACAAAATAGGAAATTATAAATTAAAGGGAATTAATTTCAAACACTCTTGATCAATCCAAGCCCTCAACCAAAAAGGCAATCACTCAAAATACCAAACATGTTGTAAAATCCTAATTTTTATATTAGGATTTGATTACATGTAACAAAGAATTAATCATGATATATGAATTTGTCATGTAATTATCAAGATAAAATTTTTATTTAAGATATTATTTATTAGAAAGAAATTAGTTGAGATAATAGAGAAGAGAAGGAAAAAATGTTGGGTCTTTATGGTAATTTTTTCCAAATAATAATAATAATAATAATTTTTTATTAAAAAAAAAGTTAGACATGCTGCCCCGTCTTTGCAGACATGGCAGCATGCTTGGAGGAGGGGAATTAATTCCCACTGCCTCCCCCTCCCCCTTTATATATGTCTGCGCCCGTTGAGTTGTGTGTGTTGTGTAAGAGGTGTGTTGGGAGCAAGAGAGTGAGCTGGGACGAGAGGGAGAAAGAGGAACCACAAGAGAGAAAGAGAAGAAAAGAGAGTATATATGAGTTTTTAAGATAATTTATTTATTTTATAAGATCATTTAGGTAGTTAAATTAATTTCTTTTCAACAAACTTTTTTATAAAGTTATTCGACATATTTTTTTTCTTTCTAATGAGTGTAATATAATATTGATTAGTAAAAATTTTGGGGTTAGAATTTTGGTGAAGTTTTGAGTTTTAATAATAGATGATCGTATATTTGTAAAACATAATTAATAAATAATTTTAATCGGTTTAGATTTATTAGTTCGTTGTTGTTAGAATTTTAAATCAATTTTCTATTTAAAAGGATTCAAGATTTATGTCTTATAGGATATTTCTACCAATGAAATAATGTTTAAGGGATTTATTTGGATTACCAAAGGTATTGTTGTTGATTTAAAAGGTTGGGTTTTGCTAAATCTTGAACTATATATAATTATCAGTTGGGATTTAAGAATTTAAATTAATGTTTGATTTGATTTTGAGTATGTGGAGGTTTGAAGATTTGTTAAATAATTGGTTATGTTTATACAAGTTAGTGTTAGATTTGTGATAATAGGTCCTTTATATTCAAGTTTATAATTCATTTATTGAAGGTTATATTGAGGATTAGATGAGTTAGATTTGAGGTTTATAAATGAATATGAATATTTGAAATTTTTAGGTGAAACTTTTATTATAGGAAATTGTATTTTGGTTAAATTGAGGATATGGTGATATTTTGATGATCATAATTAGTAAGAAATAATTTATAGAGGAAGAAAATGAGATTGTAATAATGATATGAGGAATAGATAAATTGTCATTTTTCTAAGAAAACTAAAGTAAAACAATTATAGTTAATTAACTTGTAATTGTATTTGTTGGTATTTTTGGTTAATTATATTAACATATAATTATATTTATTTTTAGAGTAGACTTGGTGTCTCTCAAGTTTAGTTCTTGCGTCAAGAACTTGAAGCAACCACTTTTCACTTGTTGTACTTACTTGTATGATGTTTGTGAGTGATTTTTAATTATATAAATCTATGAAATTACATTGATGGTGAAGTTGCCTTGTGGGATTTATTTTGGAATGATTAGTGATATTATATGTTATGGATAATATGTTTTTATGGTTTCTTTACCTAGAATAATATTGTTATCTTAATGATTATTGTGATGATGTTTTATTTTTACAAATCTCACTTGGAACTCGTATATACATGTCAAGATTATGATTGTTTATCATGATGATGTGGAGCGATGATGGATGTATAGTGGTGATGGGAGTTATTTGTATATAATACCATGTGGTATGCCACCACTTGGTGCACAGTAGATGACTATGACATTTTTAGGGCCCTTGGTATCACCTTTTTTCCTTTGGCTATATTAAGGGTCAGCCATTGAGACAGTGACATCTATCTATATTCAAAAGGGAATCGATGGTTTGATATGAGTTCTATAGCATTTGGACGGGCTATACCTCATTCTTGGAGAGCTTGGTGCAGTCTTATCAAAGAGATTAAACCTATTACGTTACAACCCAATGAGTTCCGTTAGCGGAATAAGGGTGGGGGTGATAAGGATTGTCAGGGTATCGATCTATTGTTTGACATGTTATATATGTGATTCATGATATGAAATTTGATATAAAAACTTTATTATAGAATTGGTGATTTGATACATTTGAAAAAATATATATATATATATATATATATATCTAGTACTTTGTTATTTAAAATAGGGTTAAGAAGCGATTTGGACAACAAACTAATGGCTCGGGAGCGTCCAGCACAATTAACTTTTAAGTGGACCAAAAATACCAATAAACTTTTAAAAATGTGCACCCAACACAATAAACTTTTAAAAATGTGTAGTCAGCACAACGCTGTTAGAAAAAGATAATGCCTGTTATCTAAGGTGCAGATTGACCAACGAACTTTTATTCCAGGAGCGCCTAACACAAAAAACTTTTATTGAAGAGCGCCTAGCACAAAATTCTAAATTTCAGTAAATTAGATAATTTTTTCTCAATTGTTATTATTCAAAACTACTTGTATAGATATCTATGGACAAAAATTATTCATTTGCTAAAATAAACAAAACTTTTCATTAAAAACATAATTATATGACTTAAATAAAACTCAAGGTCTTTTATGATTTATTATATATGTTAAAAAAAACAATTATATGATTTATTTCTATTTTAGAAGAAATTTATGTGAGTTAAAAAATTCATTTAATGTTAATAAAATTTAAAAAATCTAAAAAATATATTATATTCGGAAAAAATGAAATGTGTTTAATTTTTATTTTTATAAAAAGAGCTTAATGGATATCAAAATTGATACTTAATAATATAAATTTGACAACTTAATGATATATTTATTAATTAAATGATTTATTGATTATATGAATATGGGACTTGTTGAAAAAAAAAAAAAAAAAGATAACCTAAAAAAATTAAAAGTTCGTTGGTCAAATTGCTTCTTAACCCATTATTAAATTGTCCTTAATCAAACCTCTTAAGTTATCTTTTTTTTTTTTTAACAAGTCTCATATTCATATAATCAATAGATCATTTAATTAACAAATATATTATCAAGTTACCAGATATTTATATTATTAAATATCAACGTTAATATCCATTAAGCTCTTTTTATAAAAATAAAAATTAAACTCATTTCATTTCTTTTATGATATAATAGATTTTTTTAAATTTTATTAACATTAAATGAATTAATTAAATCACATAAATTTCTTCCAAAATAAAAATAAATCATATAATTTTTTTTGTTTAACATATATAATAAATTATAAAACACCTTGAATTTTATTTAAATCATATAATTATGTTTTTAATGAAAAGTTTTGTTTATTTTATCAAATGAGTGATTTTTGTCCATAGATAATTATACAAGTAGTTTTGAATAATGACAATTGAGAAAAAAATTTATTTAATTTAGTGAAATTTAGAATTTTGTGCTGGGCACTCTTGAGTAAAAGTTTTTTGTGCTGAGCGCTCTTGGAGTAAAAGTTCGTTGGTCAATCTATACCTTAGATAACTGACAGATAATAGACGTTATCTTTTTCCAACGACGTTGTGCTAACTGCCCATTTTTAAAATTTTATTGTGCTAGGTGCACATTTTTAAAAGTTTATTGGTATTTTTGATTCACTTAAAAGTTAATTGTGTTAGACGCTCCTGAGCCAATAGTTTGTTGGTCAAATTGCTCCTTAACCCTTTAAAATATTCCACTTGGCACCTTACGAGCATATATTAGCATTTATAATGAGCTGAATTGATGGTTACAAATATTTTTCAAGCGATAGTTTTTGTGTGGGTTTATGCGGGAAGGCTTCAAAAGCTTAAATTACTTTTGCTGACGGCAGCGCTTCCACCTTTTTGATACATGTTGAATTATTGTATATTACCACATTAGGGCTCACTTGGCGTATTCTAGTATATTTTGGTTATTTTGATAAATCGTGAAGTAAGACTCAGTTAAAAAGTATGGGCTTGGTAAAATCCAAAACTCAACTATTTGCGTAAAACATATTGATGAATGGTTTAATCTAGTTAGTAATTAATAATTGTCCTTTAAAATGGAGGATGTTATACTTGTTCAATCCCACCTTCACAATGGCATTAGTAACTCTATTAAACTCTCTCAGAATATGACAAATAGTAACTAGCCAATCCCTAATCATCAAATCCTTAATCTGTTCGACTAGTAGGCTACCAAAAGTAAAATTATCATTAACCAATCCATTAACAAGATCGAATGCATCAAATTCTAAATCAATTTTCTTCAACCCCAAATCCCAGGCAAATCTCAACCCCTCGTAAATCGCCCACTCCTTCGCAGTACTAGCATTGCAACTACCTATCATTTTGGTAAATCCAGCTATCCACATTCCTTAACTATTTCTTAGGATGCCATCACAACCATCTTTATTCGTATTCAATACCATCCCCCAAACATCATTCAATTTTACCCAACCCTCAGCTGGAGTTTGCCAAGATCGAATCTCAAGAGGTAATTGGCCATTCCCCGTGTTTCCTGAAAGCAAATCCTGTGGCATAGTAAACTTCCTCCAGATTTGCAGGATAATAAACTCATGGTTCATAGGTTTCACAAATTCATGTTCGAAGACAAATAAATTTCTCCATCCCACAATTTCCACATGGCTAATCAAAAATAGAGTTGGGAATTAGACCCGGCCCGGCCCTATACCTTGAAGGGCCAGGGCCTAGGGTAAGAAAAATATATATTTTTCAAAGCCTGATCCGAGAGTGTCAGGGCCAGGGCGGGCCTTACAAAAAAAGATTCATTGAAAGTGTGAGAGGTGGGGTTTAAACCCCCACCCCCCACACCTCTATAGGGCCAAGTGGCCCAACCATTGGGCTACTTGGTTCCTTTAATATATATATATATATATATATATTAATAAATATATATATTCTTTTTAACATTTTTTTTACAAATCTTTCAATGGCATTTACAAATCTTTCAATGGCATTTACGACTTTTTTTTTTTTAGGTTTACCTTTTTTGCCTTTGAGGGAAAAATACAAAAATAATGCATTATCACAAATCTTTCAACGATAGTTACAAATCTTTCAACAGGATTTACAAAATTTTCAACGGCATTTACGACTTTTTTTGAATTATTTTTTTGTTTTTCCCTTAGGGGCAAAAGGTAAAAGTAAACCAAAAAAAAAAAAAAAAAAAGTTGTAAATGCTGTTGAAAGATTTGTGATAATGCATTATTTTTTTGTTTTTCCCTCAGAGGCAAAAAAGGTAAATCTAAAAAAAAAATCGTAAATGCCGTTGAAAGATTTGTAACTACCGTTGAAAGATTTATGATAATACATTATTTTTTTGTTTTTCCCTTAGAGGCAAAAAAGCTAAACCTAAAAAAAAAAAAAAAAAAAAGTCGCAAATGCGGTTGAAAATTTTGCAAATGCCGTTGAAAGATTTGTAATTGCCGTTAAAAGATTTGTAACTACCATTGAAAAAATGTTAAGAAGAATATATATATTTGTTAATGCATATATATATACACATATATATCAAAGGAATCAAGTGGCCTAGTGGTTAGGCCACTTGGCCCCATGGAGGTGTGGGGTTTGAACCCCACTTCCCACACATTCAATGAATCTTTTTTTTTTTAAAAAAAAAAAAAACCCCCCCCCCCCCCCAAAAAAAAAAAAAAAAAAAACCATCGCCGGTGCACGGCGGACCTTCGACGCAGTCTTTTTTAAAAAAAAATTTATTTAAAACTAAGGACAAAAGGATAATTTTACCCAAATTTGTAAATCCTCATATGGTCCTTGGTACCTTTAAGTCCTTTAACAAATTCAACAGACATTTGGGGTTTTGTAAATTCAGATGGTATTTATATGAGATTTTCCCAAGTTATAAATGTTGTTTTGTCATTGTCATAGTGAATAGCTAGGCAAATGGTCAAATATGAACACAAATTATTTGAATTTCGTATTGAGGAATGCTTCTTCTTCTTCTTTTTTCCCATCACAAAAGTTTTTATATTTTTTTATACATCTGAAAAATTCTTATTTTTATTATATATTTTTATACTTTAATTAGGGATTTTGTCATCATTATTGAACTTAAAATACCTTTCTTATGATAAATTGAGATTAAGAGTAAATATATTAAATTAGGACTAAAAAGGGCAAAATTATTATAAAAATTGTAATTACTCTTAATCATTAATTTTTATGAGAATATCTTATGTTGGTTTAATTATTTTTAATTGTAGGCACTTGAAAAATTGGAATAAAACTGAAAATCGCAATATAGGTTAGAATTTTAGAAATGACCGTTGGATACCACAAAAATTGAAAATACCAGAATGGTCCTGTCAAAACTACAACGTTTTTTGACAAACAATTAGGTCAGAGATCAGTGTGGGAGCCCGTTAATTCAGAACCAGAGGCGCCGTGAAAACTCTCTGAAGCCAGACCACCTTCATTCTTCATCTTTGCAAGCCTCCACCACCGTTCTCACGACAGTCGCCGGCGATTTCAGCTATCTCCACATGAAAAAATCATTTTTTGAAAAAATGTTAGTTGGAGACCTCCTTCCTTTGCCACCACTTACTCCAGTTAGCCCTTTCAGCAAGAGTTGGAAGGAACAGAGGCGTCATCCTTGTGATTTAGCCACATTATCTTCACCGAGTTGGAAGGAACAGAGGCGTCACCATTGGACTCCTTCAAGCAACCGCCATCGTCCACCGTCACCAACCACCCGACCTTCTTCGCCTCAAGCAAGCTCAGAGGTCAGATCGAAACAGAGAAGATCTGCAAGAAACATAGTTCATATTCGACCACCTCTTCTTCTTCATCACCATCGCCGGCGAGCTTCGCCGCCATTCACCATCACCTTTGGTTCTCTCCACCTTACCTTCTTTCACCACCACAGGACGTGGCTCATTTATCTCTTGGTTCATATTCAGCACCAATAATTCTTTATTCTGTACTAATCTGTCAAGTTTAATTGCTGTTCTCCATGGTTGAGCGTTTGAAATTCTTTGGAGATGCTGTTTCTGTGAGTGGCAGTTGCTGAATCCATTTATCTTTGTAGCAAGAGGTAATGACATGAACTTGAGGCTTCAATTGGGGAGTTTTTGCTCTTCCATTTCTCTATTTCTACATTGTATCTGTGATTTCTAGGTTTTGGATGAATTTTATAATGTTGGACTGATTTATTTTGTTATATTTAGAGATTGGATATAGCTTGGACTTTTGTTAGATACTTGACCTTGTGTTCAATTAGCTTAATTATCTTTTCTTTATGCTGGTTAGTCACTGAATTGATGATTTTGTGAACATTTTGTGCTAATTTTAAGGTGGCTTGGTTAGTGGATTAATGGTGTCTTGTGTTTGTATTGGTTTATTGAATGTGGATTTATTAATTGTGTTTTGTATTGAGTTCTAGCATCATTAATCTTGATTTTTCATATGCTTCTGCTTTGTCAATTCTGATTCCCTTTCTGCAATTACCTTTCCATTTTTGTGCCATGTTCTAAATCCAAATACATGTTACTTGAAGTTGCATAATTTTTCTTTTCTGACAGTACATGAAAGATTAAAAGGCAGTACAAAAAGCAGACAAAACTAATACAAATAGATGTTACTTGAAGTTGGATTCATTCCAATAAGATATGATTAAAAAAATATATGTGCTGATGATTTTGGTTGAAGCAATAGATGCATACCATCCCTCAGTGATGAACTTTATGTACATTTCTGTTTCTGTAAATTTAGAAAAAACAAGTACATATCTCTGCCTGATTCATGTGAGCTTGAAGACAACTATATCTACCAATTTTTTGTTTATTTGGCTGTGATTGGAGAATTTAGATTATGAAGATAGGTCCCTTGCCTGAACTGTCATTCAGATTTCAGGTGCTAGTTGTTTTATGCACATAAATGGCTATAACTCACTATGCAATGCAGCTTAGATTCATAAAAGTTTGGTATAAATAGAGAGCTTTCATTTTCAAGGGTCCATTTGGATCAACAATTAGGCAATGCTTATTCAAACAGAACAAGCCAGAGATTTTGGTTTTGAATTACCTCTCATTCAAACAGATCAGTTACAAATAAGGTACCGGCCAGAGAATCTGGTTTTGGTTCTGTTTATTTGAATGGTGATGGATCTGATAAGTATGTTCCTTTACTCACTGAAAATGGGTCTGCAAGCCAAAAAAGTTGCTGACTGGTTGGTTGGTTCTTTGACAGAGATGCTTTGTTCATCTCCTGCCTTGGTTTGCCATTACCAAATCTTTAATTGCCGTTACCTTAACAGCATGTTTGGTTTGAGGGGAGGGTATGGGAGGAGATGCGAGGGAAGGGAGGATATTGACCAAATTGCCATTGATGAGAAGAATTTTCCTTTTTGTTGAGAGTGTATTTTTAAAATATTGAAATTTTTTTTATGAGCAATTTGGTCAGTATGAGGTAAAAAATTTCTCTGCCCTCCAACCTAACACACCCTAATAGTTGTCTCTACTAAACTCATTGTATTTTTATTCAAGAATTCCAGAGCCACATTGCTCTTTAGCTTAAACTTCCGAGATAAATTTGCTTACTATATTGACTTTTCTATCAACTAATGCCGGCCACAGATGGAATTTGCCCAACTACAGAGAAACCCACTTGAAGGGATACCCAAGGAAGCTAAAATAATACTCCCTCCGGTCCTAATTATAGGAGCAAATTTTGGAGTTGGTTTTGGTCCTAATTATCTTTTGTCTTTTTTTTTTTTCCTATAATACCCCTATTTATACTTTCTCAATAATAATTAAAGACAATAATAATTTAATAATACACCTATATATTTTATAAAGTAAATAATATTTGCAACTCATTAATGTTATATACACCTAAATTATACTTTTTTTATATAAAATAATTTTGAGTGATTTTTGTCATATTTTTCCCATATCACCCTACTAATACTTCTTCCACAATAATTAATTTATAACATGCTTATATTCTATCAAGTGAGAGATTCTACTTTATTTTTTATTTTTAAATAAAATAATTTTAATATTCCTTTAAAAATAATTTTTTTTGGTCTAACTATATGTCCAAAGTGATTAATTTTTTCCCCTAAAATAACCTAATAAAATTTTTTCGGCATTTTGATGAGGTAGTATTAATATCTAATGTGATTGAGGATATGAATTAATGGAATTGGATATGAATTAACACTGGACGCCAGTGTGTCGATGCAATATTATAATCATTTTCATTTTGATGAATTTGACTAGCTCGTTCATATATACGCGTTTCAAGCTATCTTCTCAAATAAGTAAATCGTGAATTTAATTTCTGAAATATACATTGTGTGTCATGTTTTAGATAAGGGTATTTTAGAAAAATATATATAATTAACTAATTTAACTTCCCTCCTTAATCCCTCCAAATTCTGATAATTTGCTCCTATAATTAGGACCGGAGGGAGTACTGAAGTGTACATTGCTTGAGTTTTGGCCTGCTTATTATGTTTACCAAAATCTTTATACCTTGTCAAAAGAAACCGTTCCAAAGTGAGAGTGTTCTTGGTCATTCTCAAATTGGTTATAAATGTTGGTTTTGCACATTGAAACCCGGCGAACTGGTCAAATATGGACAATGAACTATTTGAAACTCATATGAGGAATGCTTCTTTTTTAATTCCACTTCAAAAGTTGTTATTATTTTGTAAATCTGCTCAATAAATGATACATCTCTGTTTTTTATTTTTCAGTTGCTAAGTACATTATATTTTTTCAGGCCTTAAGAACTTGTACATTTTGAGAAATTTTTAGTTGTCAAAGAGACGGAATTTGAATTTTGGGGATTTTAGCCACTGTTATATATGACTGGGTTTCTTTGGTGCATGACTCGGATTCTTCTACAGGTTCACATCATCTTTTTTTTTTTTTTTTTTTTCCAAATTTTGTGCTAACTTGATTTTTGTTCTCTTCATGCATTTTGTCACCAAACCGATGCTAAAGAAAGAAGTCTATGAAAAGTACCCTGAATAGCTCCACAATATATATATATGTATGTATATTTAAAAAAAAAAAACATTTTTGAAGATTTATGTGATATTTTGATTATATGCCCGGATCAATATCATTTTTACTTGCTCTCAATTTCATTTTTGTCATTACTCTCTCTCTCTCTCTCTCTCTATATATATATATATTTTTTTTTTCAATGCCAAATACTGGAAGCTTCAAAAGGGCAAAGCAGGTGAAGAGAATGTGGGTGGGACCTTCAAAATAGATTCGGCTACAAAGTATGTTATCTTTGATGAGATGGATGAGCAAGAAGAGAGCATCTGATTTATGAAATAATTATAAAAAAGCACTATTCAGCTTCAAAATAAGTCACTTGATGATTCATTTATGTTAATGATTGTAATCATAATTTGTTGGCCAAGGTCGGAATCATCACACATGCTTCAATGTTCTGTACTCTTGATCTTGAAATAAGAAGGGAGATGCAGAACTCAATTTCTGCAAATTAATTGTCTATATAATGCAACCGAGTTTGCAATATTTATAATATTAGGAATCCAGGGGGCAATGCTCCTCACTTTGATACATTCTTATGCTATAATTGATCAACGTTATTGCTTTTTCTTTCTCCTTATTATTTTCCTGATAAAAACAAATATGAAACAGCGAGAGTATTGTTTTAATAAATAATTAAAAATTATATCGCGACAATGTGAGAAATCATTGATTAATATAATATATGGAAAATTGAAATTCTAGAGAAGTATTGCAAATATTAAAATAAGAAGTTCACGGTTCCAAGTGAGCCACACAATTATTGTATCTTGTGTACAATCTCAAATAAGATTACATAACTTGAACACATCTCAAATAAAATAGTGCAACTTCAAAGTAAAGATATATCTAACTTTTCATGTATCTTTTTAGTTTTTGTATAATCAACATACTGACACAATTTCACACTCTACTTGGTAAAACACCACTAGTGCAGATATTAGAACTTAGAAGACCCAAAGCACGTCATCACCCTTTTATTTTCTAACCTTTTCATTTGATCTCCAAGTCTGAACAAAAAAAAAAAAAAAAAAAAAAAAAAAAAAAAAAAATTAGCAGCTTAACTATTACATCAAAATGGTACATAGACAAAATAAAAACTAATGGCCTCATTTATTCGACACATTTTTCAAAATTGTCTCTATGAAGAGTTGTATTTGAGGGGGTGACAGAAGTTGTAATGCACAAAATTATTTCTTTGAATAATAATAATAATAATAGGAGGAGCTACATACCCGATGAAGCCTTGTCTTCTAACGAGATCTTGCGTATGTTTGGACAATATTTTATATGTATAGTACCAGATAGGAGATTGAATTCGTAACTTGGGTAAATCTCTCTCAGCTTTGGCAACCCAACGAGATACAAATAATTCAATTTAGGAAACAACCTTTCATGATGAGATGCTAGATTCCTATGTGAAGCTTCTTCATCAGTGAGCCTCTCAAGTCCATAGCACCACTCTATCCTTATTTGCTCTAGTGAAGGACAATGAGAAACTTGAGAATAAGAGAAAAGCCATTTCACTTGTTCACAAAATTCAATCTCAAGTTTCTTCAGCTTTGGTAGGCTTGTAATAGTGGCATGGCTAAAGACGGTTGTCAATTTGGGACAACTCTTTATGCTTAGCTCTTGTAACATGGGGAGAGAGCAGGTGATAGATGAATTTTGGAACACTTGTTCAAGACTCATCATGTTCTCCAATATTAAATTGATCAGGTGGGAGAACACTTGTTGTCTTTGAAGAATGTTGTCATCAATGATGGTTCTTCTCTCTTTACACCATGAAACCCCTAAGCACTTTATCTCAAAATTTATATCTTTATGATCCCACTTACAATTTCGTAGCCAAAGGTAGTCTGTTTGAAGAATGAGACGTTTCAGTGACAAACCAAGATCAGAGAGATTGAGGCCTTGTAAACTTAAACTCGTCAATGCTTCAATAGAACCATCAGCATATTTCGCAAAAGGAAATTGAAGCACCCGCCCACCCAACAAACTAAAAATAAAATTGCATGTGGAATCAATGATAACATACCTCTTCAACCTTGAAAGAGAGAAATTTTTTGAGATGACAGATTTGCTATCCCACAAGTATAATTCTTCAAGTTGCTCACATCTTTCTATTACTTCTAAAGGGCTTTTAATAATTGTACAATTAAACACATCCAAAAGTTTTAGTTTTTTCATGTCTACAATTCCAGTAGGTAATTCAGGGAATTTAGAACCACGTAAGTCAAGAATCTCCAATCTCTTGAGTTCACCCAAAAAAGATATGTCACCCAATTTTTTTCCTCTAAGGCATAATGTGTGAAGATTTGTTAATGACGCAATTGATCGTGGGATTAAACAAGATCTTGGCGGCACCTGAGGTCGAATAAATCGCCATGTAAAGCTATATTTTATGAGAGCCAAGACTTTGAGTGCTTCTATAGCTTCAAGATCTTCAATGACCCCATGAGGTTGAAGTAGCAAAATTTCAAGTTTTGGACAACGCAATCGACTAGAGAGCTTGAAATTTTCAGCCAGACCCCACAATGACAATGCCTTTATATCTTTCAAACTTTGATGGTCATTAATCAACATATTTGAAGCTAAACGTTGGTTTGCTAGAACTTCTTGGCCATTTTTCTTTCCGATCCACAAGGCTACATCTCGAACCACATCATGCATTTTTACATAAGCTTGCTTCTTCGTATTCATTAGCAAACAAGAATCTAACAACTTCTTAATAGTTACTAAAATCTCATTCCTTGCCTCCTCCATTGTGTAAATATTGTCACCAAGTTTAATAATTCCTTTCCCAAAACGAATTAAATCCTCTATATGGATTTCATGATCCTCAGGAAACACAGAGCACAATAAAAAAAGCGACTTGGCTTGTAGATTTGGTAATTTTTCATAACTTACCTCGATAATTATATAAGAGGCTTTCAAGTCGTCTTCAATATCTAATGGTGGGGGACATTGTAGCCTTCGTAGGGTTGACTTCCACTCTTGAATGCTCTTTTCTTTTAATGCACTTCCAACTGTCACAATTGCTATAGGCAGACCCTGACACTCATCAACAATCTTCCTTCCAATGCTATCAAACTCATTCATTAAGACATTGGTTGTGTTGGCACGCATCTTGAACAAAGCCCATGCCTCTTCCTCTGTTAAGAGAGTCAGTTCAATTATACTCTTACAATTCATAGAGATGCATACATGACGAAGGCGAGTGGTTAACAAGACACAACAACCTTCGTTTAGTGGAATGCAAGGCTTAGTGGTTAACAAGACACAACAACCTTCGTTTAGTGGAATGCCAATATCTTCAAGGCTTAGTTCGCTCCACACATCATCCAAGATTATAAGAATCTTCTTATTTTTTAATCCCAAAGACGAGTTGGAATATAATGTTTATGTCTTATAACAATGTAGAGTCTTAAAAATTTTAAACTTTGTGCTCTAGTAAATTGAGATTTCTCTTCCAATTTCAAGTCAATTTGCTCTTTTTATATTTTATGTAAGTTATTTTAGCTATTTCCGTGAATGCTTATTTGTTGGAATGTTGAGAACATTTGGGGATTTTGAAACGATTGCCATGACAACCTTTTCAAAAAATTTCAGCTCCTCCACTTTCTTGCCGATTTCCTTTGCCAATGTGGTTTTGCCTGAGCCACCCATGCCATAGAGTCCGATCGTCTTGTTCTTGCCATCTTTAATTGCCTCCAAAAGCTCATTACATTTCAATTTCCTTGAGTCGAAATTCATAAACTCTTTGGAAGAGAAGTAAGTGATGCCAAGAAGTTGGGTGCAAATAGAAAAAGTCTCAAAGTCGGAATTTTTTTTATTGATCAGCTCCATCATTTGCATAGCCTTATCATCCATTGATTTTGCTAAAGAATATCTAAGCGACACATTGAAACACTTGATCCGTCCTCCTTCAAGCTTTTGTTGAAGCTTTTGCACCTCGTCTAGGACAACATTCACCTCATCCAGCCACTTCTTCACGGAAGGCATTATTTCTTCAGTTTTTCGATCAGCTTCTTCCTTACGCTTTTTCACGTCTGCTAGTTTCACCTCTAGCTCTTGTTTTGCCTTCGCAAGCTTTTCAATGAATTGGTTGAAGCAGAACAAATAAGTAGCACTTCGTAAAACTGGGCCTGCTACGCATCCTACCACCTTTTCCACGAAAGAGATCACAATCTCTTCCATCTAATGCAACAAAACGAAATCACATGTAATTAGATAATATTGCTGTAACTTATAATAATCGCCATAAGAAATTGAGGGCACGTGGATGACATATAGATATTATATACATATATATATATATATATATATATATTCGTAAAGTGAACACTAATTTTTAAATAATAAAAGATCTAAGGAAAATTGTTCATATTTGTATAGACAAACTATAATCCTCACATGAACTTGGGTCCAGAAGCAGGCGCGTGACACTCACACAAAAGACATGCATAAGGAGGTTTGACTGAAACTAGCTATCAAAATAAACCATGAATATATGTATGTATATATATATATATATATATATATAACATGCATGAATAAATCAAATTCTCATGGTAATTAATTTACCTGTAATATGAATTGATGATTATATTTGTTTGATGGACACAGAAGAGAGAAGTAATCAAATTTTGTGCTGTGATGCAGTCCTGCAAAAAGAACCTGAGTTGTAAAATAAGATATTCCTAGTTTTACAACTGCTATGATACATCAATCAATGCAAAGAGATGATAAAATGGAGTAAATTTAGATATTTAACCTTATCTACTTAAATTTCCTACTTCCAATAAATTAGTATAAGTGGATTTAAAAAAAATAAAAAATAAAACTACACCTATCTTAATTTGATTAAGAATAAGTATCACAAATCACAAGTATACAATTCAAATTATTCATTTTTCATTATTGCCTTGATATCCCAAAAGAATGCTCAGACAACCTTCTTTTTTTTTTTTTTTTTTTTTTTTTTACCTAGAAAAAAAAAAAAAAAAAAAAAAAAAACAAAAAACAAAAGATTACATCTTCACTTTGTTTCTAATTATGTTATATTGTTAAAAGAAATAAATTTATCGTTATGCACAAAAGAACTTAAATTCTTTTTTTACCTGTAATATGAATTGATGATAATCTTGTCGTTCCTTCAGGAGGCAGCACAAGAATTAATAGGAAGCAAAGCAGAAGGATGATGATTAGAACTGCTTCTCAGGAGGCCCCAAAAAAAAAAAAAAAATACACAAAAGAAATAAGTGTTATCTCCAAGGCTTTAAAATATTTTTTAAGTGCATCTAACACTTTAAAGTATTTTCTTAAAAAAAATGCACTCAATATTTCAAATATTTTTTGGTACATTTAGGCCGAGCGCCTCAAATTTTGAAATCACAAAAAATACTTTAAGTGGTGGATGCACATGTAAAAATACTTCAAATTGCTTGATGTACCTTCACCTTCACCTTTATATAAATAAATAAAAATAAAATAAAATAAATTATTTATTGATTGATTACCAATGTGACCCTGCAATCAAATTGCGTGATGCCCTTCTTCATGAAAGTAACAAACAATAGTTCACTATTCACCAAAAAATAAAACAACAATTCACTTAACTAAGCCTATGATATTTGGTCAAAAAAACATTAATCCTATAATATAAGAATCTCAAATTTTAATGAGTTCAATTTCATAAACCAATTATTATTGTAAATTTAATACAAAACTCAACAGAAATAAACCAAAAAAACTTGTATTATGGTGCTCTTTCATCGACAAAATCCAAATAAAAAGTTGGAAAAATTAGCCAAAGGTTTCATGTAAGAAAATTAAATACAGATATTGGTACAAAAGATTTTATATTTACAATTAATTATACACTCCTAAAGAAATAGTCTTTAACATCCATTTTTGAATTGTTTTTAACATCCCTTTTTTGGGGGATGTATGTCAATGTGGTAGACGTAGTAAGGTAGAGACTTACAGCGTCCTATTTTAATTTGGGATGCCGTAAGTATTTTTTTTTTTTTTTTTTTTAAAAAAAAAACCCCGAAACAGATGGGGTTAAGACGGTGATGGCGTTAAACGACAGATCTAAGAAATTTCATATTTGAAAAAAATGGAGGCGTCTATTTTATCATTTGGACGCCAAAAATCCCTGATTTTGATGTCCATTTTTTAAATTGGAACGTCAAAAGTATCCTTTTTCTAAATTGGGACGCAAAAAGCCTCCACATAATTATAAAAATGTCACTGCTTTATTTCTTACTTCCCTATTTAAAAAACGTGCGTTTTTTATGAAAATAAAATCTATATTTTATAGTAATAAGTAAAATTTACAAAAGTCAAATGTCACAATTTATGCCTAAAAATCGAACTTTCATATTTACAAGTCTTGCAAATTGAACTAGTGCAAAAGTTATATTCCTTGCGTGATGCCCTCCTTCATGAAAGTAACAGACAATAATTCGCTATTCACCAAAAAATTAAGGAAAAAAAAGCAATAATTCACTTAACTAAGCCTATGATATTTGGTCAAAAAAACATTAAGCCTATAACACTATGAATCTCAAATTTTAAACAATTCAATTTCCTAAAAAAATTATTATTGTAAATTTATTACGAAACCAAATTCCAAATAAAAAATTTGAAAAAATTAAATTGAATTGGACTAGTTTAATTAACCAAACTCAAAAGAAATAAACAAAAAAAAAAAAAACTTGTATTATGGTGCTCTTTCAAAACCAAATTCCAAATAAAAATTTGAAAAAATAGCCATAGGTTTCAAGTAAGAAGATTAAATACAGATTTAAGTACAAAAAATTTTATATTTGCAATTTTACACTACTACAGAAATGGTTTTTAATGTCCGTTTTTTGGACTGTTTTTATGTCCCCTTTTTTGGGGGATGCCAATGTGGGAGATGTAATAAGGTAGAGACTTATGGCGTCCTATTTTAATTTGGGATGCTGTAAATATTTTTTTAAAAAAAAAAATCTGAAACATATGGGGTCAAGATGGCAACGGCGTTCAACAACAGATCTGAGAAATTTTATATCTAAAAAAAATGGACTTTAGGCATCCCCATGTTGAATTAGGGACATTGAAATACTATTTTTGGCATCCACTTTATAGTTTGGACGCCAAAAGTATCATTTTTTTGGACGCCAAAAGTATCATTTTTCTAAATTGGGACATTAAAAGCCTCCACATAATTACAAAAATGTCATTGTCTTTACTTTTTACTTCCCTATTTAAAAAATGGATGTCTTTTATGAAAATAAAATCTATATTTTGTAGTAATAAGTAAAATGTAAAAATTTACAAATCAAATTGCGTCATTTACAAAAGTCAAATGTAACAATTTATGCCTAAAAATTGAACTTTCATATTTACAAGTCTTGCAAATTGAACTTGCGCAAAAGTTATATTCCTTGAGACTTGTCGGTATTTAAATTTCTTAACCTAGAACTCATGAGTCATGGGGGATTCTCAGTAAAAGTTAAAATACATAACTTTAGATGATAATTACACAATCCAAATTATTTGTTTTTCATTATCATCTCAATAGCCAAAAAATGCTGCAAACTTCTCCCCCCCCCCCCCCCCCAAAAAAAAAAACCATATACTTCCAAAAAAATAGATTTAATGTCCTATTGTTAAAGGAAATTTAATTTATTGACATGTAATTAAAATAAACAACTTATATTCTATTATTCACCTTTAAAATGAATTGATTATTAGCGAAGGATGATGACTTGATCTTCTTCGAAAATACACTTTAAGAAAGAAAAGAGAAAAGTAAGAGGCTTTAAATAAATAAACAAAATTTATGTAGAAATTATTCTTTATAAATCAATAAAACAAAAGAATCTCCAAGCTAGCTCATATTTATTACCTGTATATATAGACGGCCTTGATGGTATCCCAAGAATTCATACAGTGAAGGAAGGTTGAAGAAGATGATTGACACTTCTGATAAATTATGGGTTATGGAAATTTGAAGGAAGAAACATAAAGCTAAGCATAAGCAAGAACAAACAAGAGATAAATATAAATGGATATAAAGACATGATAAAAATTAGTTCTTTACTTGAGCTCTTGAATGATGGAGATACCAATTTCAAAGTTGAAGTAAGCTCTAAATTCATTCCTTAATGTTGATTTAGAAGTTATTCCATGCATTTTCATTGCTTTTGCTTTGTTGTATTGCATATGTTGATTGGATCATTTGGGTTTATTCTGTGTGCTCCTTTAATTGAAGAGGAAGGAAAATGAAAGTATTGCCTTCCTTGTTACTGCGCCCAAAGTAGTTGTTATTGTTTGGCTTTAACATATCAAAAAGAAGAAACATGCGTATGATATAAGCCATTCTTTCAAACATGTGTCACAAGTCACCACTTTATGTGTGTGTGTGATTATTGTAATTATATGTAATTATTAAATCTTAAAAATAGCCTCTATGCTTATGAAAGTAAGATGACTTACATTTATTCCTCATCGAACCCCATATGGTGGAAGCCATATGCACCAAGGCCACCCTTTTATTATGAAAAATGAAACTTTATAGAACAGCTTCATGTTTTGGGCCTATTAGAAAGATTTAGTAGTATGTAGTAAATCTTTCTCTAACCCCATTTAATTTTTCTAGCATGTTGTGCTAGAATCTCATTATTATTACCAATTCTAATGAGTTTGACTCTTAAATTGACCCCTCCATGACCCACTCTGTGTCACATAATTTGAAGATAATTCCAAAAGGATCTTGATAAGCCTGCCACACATGAAAATCCAAACTCTTTCAATATAGTATTATCATAGTTGTGAATATCAATAGGGTCATGGATTCAAGAAATAAAAATGTCAACACAGCTATATATGCCGTAGGCCACAGGGTTAATTTAAGTAGTCCTCAAACCTCAATCTCGCTTGAATCCTAAATCTCATTTTCCAGGCCAATGAAGTAGCAATTATATCCCTAAAACAGGTTGTTTGACTATTTGAATGGACCAAAAACATATAGCTTAACGTACAACCAGAGAAAGGAAAACAAAACAGTAATTTCTTAAAGAGCCACATAAAATCTAGGATTAATCTGGATTCATAGCTGTGTGTAATATTTTGAGCTATGTTTTATATATATAAAGGAAATGTCTGTTACCAGAAACTTTAGAAGGTTATGTAGGTAAAGATGATGTGGGAGGGACCTCAACAAATTTTGGGATTCAAATATTCAATATATATTGTATTATCTTTTTTTTTTCAATTTTATATGGATTTTGGCATTCTTTCATGCATATATTTTGAGAATGACATCTTCACAACACCAGCTAGAAAATGTGCACTCAAGAAACTACTCAAATCTTCACAGCACCAGCTAGAAAATGTTAGCCACAATAACTTGTATTCATTCTACATAGTTTGAAAGCCGGAGAAAGGAGAACTAATACTAATTTAGATTCTGGAATAAAAGCAGCATTCAGTATTTTAAAGCTTATTAAGTAGTCTAGAGAATTTTTGTTTACTGGAATTATACACAAAATAGCTTAGTTTTCTAAGATGTTTCCTTGAGAACAGCTTTAAAAGTTAATCTGCTATAAATATTGACCACTTGAAGTATTACAATACATCATTATGATATAATTTGGCAAAGAGCAATGATTGTAAAGTGTCCCTGATCAAAACCTACCGGATCTTAGGCATTTTTTTCAAGGAAGGAACCCATATTACAAGTATGATCAAATTTCCATTTGGCTTGTTTCAAATTAAAATTACAGTTGATCTGAATGGAAATTTAATTATTAGGTGTGAATCTTGTATATTATCTACACTCAATCCTGCTCTTATTGTCTGAGCTAAGCCCCTTAAAAGTTTATATTTTTTCCCTAATATTTTTTAAATTAGAAAGCCAAATATCCAACAGCTGCACTTCAAATTTTTCTCATATGTTAACTCGATGGAGTATCGTTATTGAAACAAAAGTGTTCTGCATTTGGATTATCAATTTTGACCATGTTATTGTTATTTAAAAAAAAAATTCTTGATTGTTATGTAATAGTTTATGCTTTCGAATATTAATGTTATATTAATTGATTCTGTCTTGTGAATAATTGTCAGAAATATAATGACCCATTGTTATGCTATGATTGATACACACTATTAGTGTCTATCTTTTTTATCATTTGTTTATACTCATTGAGCTTTGTTTCTGTTCCTTTAGTTCCTCGTCCATATATCAAAATGATTCTTCACAAAAGCTACCATTCTAAAAAATAAAATCAAATTTTTTTTATTGAAAAATCTAATATCTATATCGCTTCTTCACAACGATTTTAAAATCTGGGTTTTTCAATGTTTTATTTGATTTTGAATTTTATCTGATCTAGGAAGTGCTCGCCGCTCGATATAGGAACTATTTACCAGAATTTGAAGAGATTAAGGAGAGAAATTAAATCAGTTAATTATAATTATTTTCCAAAAATATATTTCCCTGAAAGATTTTTAGCTCACCTACCTATCCCGAAGAGGGTGGGAAGGATAGCGAGCGAGTGAAAGTGCTCGTATGCTTGTGTTGTGTGTTGGACTGGGAAGCTTGCAAATTGAAGTTGCCAAACTTTTTCTATTTTTTTAATTATATTCTGTATTTACAAAATAATCCATGCAGACACCTCTATTGCTGACAACTTTTTTCTAGTTTTTGATTATATTCTGTATTTACAAAAGACCCAGGGATTGCTGACATGGTGGGAATGGGATGAAGGAGGTTCGATTTCAACGGATCTATTAAAAATAAAGTGATACTGAAAGATATTTTATTAGGTACGGGAAAAAATTAATCAATTTGGACCAATAGTTACAAAAAATATTTTTAAAGGAATATTAAAATTATTTCATTTAAAAATAAAAAATAAAAAAGAATCTATCACTTAATAGAATATAAGCGTGTTATTAAATTAATTATTGTTGAGGAAGTATTAGTAGGGGTGATATGGGAAAATATGACAAAAATTGCTCAAAGTTATTTTATAAAAATAAACAGTATAATTGAGGTGTATATGACATTAATGAGCTGCAAACATTATTTACTTTATAAAATATATAGGTGTATTATTAAATTATTATTGTTTTTAATTATTATTGAGAAAGTACTAAAAAGGGTATTTTAGGAAAAAAAAAATTGACAAAAGTTGAAACTTGGTCTTATAATTATGATCAAAACCAACTCCAAAATACATTCTATAAATAGGACAGGAGGAGTATCACTTATAAACTAATATTAGAGTTAAGAAGTAAGGGTTTAAAAACCACTTAAATCCTTTTTTTTCTTTGCCAGAACTTCAATCCTAATCTTAATAAACTTAAATATATTTTATAAAATTCGAATTGAAATTATTTAATTGTTCTCTCAAATTTCTCTATTTTTTAATTCCTTTTTTATATCACATGATAAAGTTTATCATAAAGTATGAATCTCATTTTATTCAAAATTGCTCCAATCGTACCTCATTCACACCATATATGGTTGATATCACATCTTTGAATCTAGCTTGTTTGTTTGTATTAGTTTTTAGAGAATAGTTTTAAGAAGGGGCAAAAAAAGATTAAGGTGCAAATATGCCCCAAAAGTTTATGCAGATGACCAATATTACTCTGAATTTTGTTTTTTTAGATTCAATATTGCTTCAAAAATATTAAAATAGAGCAATGTTACCCTTTTCCTCTACAAAATTAAAGATCAACGTCAATTTTTTAACCGTCAATATTAGTTTTTTTAATGGTATGACCCAACATTGTTACATTTTGAAACTTCCGGAATGAAATTGAAACTAAAAAAACTTCCATGATACATTGCTTTTTAGCAAAAACTTTTAGGAAAAATTTGCATCTTAAACAAAAAAAAAAAAAATGATAAAAGTGATTTTACAATATTTTGGATAGATTTGGGGGAGAGTGCAAGTGCTAATGCTAAAGAAAGGAATGCGCACAAAGGGGTGTCCCCCTAAAGAGCAATGCAGACAATTTTAAAAGTTTCACCAACATGAGACTTTCTTCCCGAAACAACACCTTTGACCTCTCCCACCCCTAAAGAGAAATGCGAGTAATTTCAAAAGTTCTACCAACGAGGGGGCTTTTTTCACGAAACAACATCACTGACCTCACCCATCTTTTTTCTGAAATCCATGTTTTGAAAATCATAATGGACTTACAAGGCCTTGGTTGCACCATGCACAGACCTTGCCTAAGGTGCAAGCTTTTCCATGAACTTTGCCCACACTTGCCCAAACCTTGCTGTGCTAGTTTGAAAAACAATCATACCATGGTTTTAGGAGTCATTTTCCACAAGCCGAGTCAAAACTCCTCTCACATATTCACTTCATAAATCATTAAAAAAAAAAACTTTTAAAAATAAAACAAAAGGAACACTTTTGTGAAAAAAAGTGACTTTGATAAGACTGTTTGGATAGATTTAAATTGCTTTTTCCAAAAATGGAAAAAACCCCCGCCGCGGGGGGGGAACTTGTTTGAAACCATAGTTTTGAATCAGAAAACACTTTTCTAAGTATTTTACCTATTTGGATAATTTCCTTTTCAAACCATGGTTTAGATTTCAAAAGTGAAACCAGACACGCAGCTGTTGCAAAGAGAAAGCAATAGTAAGCTATCAACTTAGAAATTGACATGTCCATGCTCAGTTGATTTTAATACTTCCTCTAATTCTTAATATGATAAGAATACATATTTATCAGTATTTTCTTAATTTACCCCTATTGATGATCCCTCAACAATAATCAAGAAGGAAAGAGAATAAGAGAATTAAGAAAGATTATTAGGATGTTTTAAAAAATAATGTTATATTAACTAATTTTCTTAATCTAATCAAATTAAGTAAAAATGTCTTATATTAAAAACTAGATAGAGTATTTTTCTTAATTTGCAAAAGGCAATTTAACTTTACTTACTTCATACTTGAAAGGTATATTTCTCGAGTTTAAGGAACTTCTATTTATTTTTACAATTTTACACTCCTAAAAGGTAACACAATTCCTATATTAAAAAAAAAAAAAGGGGGGGGGGGGGGGGGGTTCTAAGAAATCCGTTCAAGTGTTGTTGGCATTGTAAGATCAAAAAGGCTTAAAGCCAAAAAGTGTCATTAGCCGAAAAAACTTAAAGCCGAAACCACATAGTCCTGTATAAGTTCAATTGAATCTGTGAATCCAGAGATACTATACTCCGATCCTAGATAGAGGATCTAATTTGTAGTGTAAAATAGCTCCTACATTTAGGACCAGAGCTAATACCTGCAATAGAGAAATTTTAATCTATTGGCACAGATAACCTGGAGTCAAAACTAACATAGATAAAGAACTTTATTGTGTCACAAAATCTTCCGACGTTGCACTGCTCAAAACTCTCAAGAAAATAGGCAGATAAATTAGAATCAATCGAAGGACTGAAGATTTCATCATAAGCTTACAGGAAAGGAAAAAAAGGCGGCAAAACCAAATTATAGTAAGACTGAAATTAACAAAATTATGGGCACAAAGTAGTGATTCGACTATAATCTTCTGCTAAGAAGCACACTCTTGAGGGACACATTGATCACTTTCGGCTCCTTTTCCTCCTTTTAGAAATTGTCTAGTTCACTTCAGAAGGTTAATATGACATCAAATTTTTTCAGTTCTGGTATCCTCCCAGTAACAGCATATGGACATTAGCCTCAAACATATGCATATAGCCAAACTCTTTAGAATAATTAACAGCGCCAGAACACGCCCAGGCCCACAGAAGAAAGATGCCAGCAAATTTACTATTCCTTCAGTCCATAATATAAAACATATTTACCTAATTTGATTAGATTAAAGGAAGTTAGTTGAGTTAGTCAATATGAGATGTATTTTCTAAAACACCCTACTCATTTTTTTTAATTCCCTTATTCCCTCTACTCCTTGATTATTGTTTAGGGAATATCAATAGGTAAATTAGAAAAAGATTGACAAATATAAAACTATGTCTTATATTTAGGACCAAAATCAACTCCCCAAATATGTCTTATGAAGGACCAGAGGAGTACCATTTAACATATATAAGGAGACAAATTCTTCTACTGATTTACAACCTTCAGATAAATCAACAAACTAAAAGAAATATCCTGCAAATTGAAAGTCCCAATTGAGCTATTGTAACATTTTAAAAAACCAATTAGGGCAAGGCTTGAAGAAGAACAGTCTAGATTTATAGATTTTCAGTAGATGAGGAACACTTTCCTGAAATTTGGTCACAAAATTAACACAAGCCAAAATAACCAGGTCCAGAACCAAAATGCCAGTAAAATTGATTGCCATGTGTCATACTCATACATAAAAGGGTGACTTGTTCAAGTGTTAAGAAGAAAACTGATAAGATGAGTAAGTAAACAGAAAGAAATATCCTACAAATTAAAACTTCAAATTGGGCGACCAGAACATTGAAAGAAATCAATTACAGTAGGACTTGGAAGCAGAAAAGTTTAATCGCCCTAATAAACAAGGGAACAAAAAATTGGAAGTCAACATCCAGGAAACTAACTGCCTATGCCCGAACTTCAGGTAAAGATCCCAATTCACCTCTATACAGTTTCAGTAGCAGGGGAACATCCTCTTGAAATTTGATCACAAATTTTTTCAGAAACTTTTCCTCACTGATAATAATCATGGAAAGTATGGACCTATTAGCCTTGACTAAACCCTTCATTTTCAAGATTTGAAATACTGACCATCTAGGAATAATCCTCCGCTTTAAACTATAGCCGAAAATTGTCGGGCATCCAGCTGTATCTTCCAACCGCAAACCCATTTCATCCACACAAAAATTCAATGTGTTTGTGATTTTCTTCTCTGACAAAAGCATGATGGTTGGAAACTTACTGAACGCCGAAAGAGTGACATCTCTGGACCAGCCACACCTCTCAAAGAAATCCAGTTTACACTCCCATGTTGATTTACTCAACTTTGTTAAAGCAATAAGTGCATGAACGAATATAACCTTGGAAGGTTCGATTCCTGTTTCTTTGACAAACTTGACATATTCAACAAACTTTGATTGATCCAGAAATGCTACATTTTCACTTGTAGATAACAGCGTAACGACAGAAGATTGAGGCACTCCTTCATCTCTCAAGACCTTTATGTTTGGAAATATATTCGTTACACCATAGCTATAAGAGTAAACACTCCACCTTGAGATTTTCAAACATCTCTTTACTTTCCAATCATCACCCAGTACAGTTTTGAGGGCCTCGTAATGAGGAATTATACGTTTCTCTAAGCTTAAATTTAGTAATTTAGAGTTAGAAGAGACGAGTTCTGGGATTTCAGAAGCTGAGAACCCTATAGACTGGAGAAACCTTAGCTTGGGCAAAAGGTTGTTCTCAGGCTTTGCCAAAAGCAATCGTGGATTGAATTTCAAAACTTTAGATATATGAGTACCTGAGAATCCGTAGCTTCGGAGAAGCTTAAGTACCGAATCGGGATTATCCGGGTCTTTCAGTTTAAACCTTTTGGATAATTCTTCAGCATCTCTGGCAGATACGCCACATGAGTTCACGAGGTAAGAAACTGTAAACGACTCACTTTCGACTCGATTTTGTTCGGAGTGATTTGATTCAGATGATTTCACTACCGAAGAAAACGAGTGAGAGGTGAGGGAAGCATTGAGACGGAGAAACCCTAATGGGGTTCTCGGACCGCATGGCCAAGACGAAGATAATCTTGCAATCAGAAAAATTAGCATGAATGAATTGAAGGTGATGATAAGGAACTCACCAATTGTAGATTCGTCAGCTCAAATTACACCGGCAAACAGTAAGAACGATCCCTCAAATTCTTTTTTTCACATCTTCATATTGTGACGCGTAGAGTCAGCAAAATGAAAAAGGAACCATGACTGCGATGTGTAGACGCGTTTGAGGTCTTTAAATATATGCTTCAATTAAACAAAGTGAACCCTGGAGAAAAAATGGTAATTCTCACTTCGAAATGGTAATTCTCACTTCACGAATGGTAATTCTCACTTCGGAGTTTTGTAAAAGTTAATTTTTTTTTTTTTTTTTTACAAAACATGCTTCAAGTAAACAAAGTGAACCCTGGAGAAAAAATGGTAATTCTCACTTACGAAATGGTAATTCTCACTTCACGAATGGTAATTTTCACTTGTGGAATGGTAATTATCGTTGAAAAAATGTTAAGAAGAATATATATATTTGTTAATGTATATATATAATAAGAGAACCGAGATACTTGGTTTTGTGTGGGGGGTGGGGGTTCGAACCCCACCCCTACATTTCCAAAACACATTTTTGATTTTTGACAAAACACCCCACCCGCCAAAAAAAAAATCCCTCCCACCGGTGGCGAGGGCTTGAAGCCACGGGGTGGTGGCCGGGGCGGTGGGGCCCACCGTGGGTATTTTCTTTTTTCTTTTTAATTATTTAGAACTAAGGGCAAAATGGTCATTTAGCGCGAATTTGCAAAACCCTTAAAAGTCCTTGTCACCTCTAAGTCTTTTTGCAAATTGCGTCAATTCTGAGGGTTTTACAAATTCATTTGGTATTTAAATGGAATTTTCCCTTAAATAAATTATTAAGGACTTTTAGTATTAAATTTTGTAAGTAGGGATTTTCAGCCATTTTTTCTGAAATTTATTATTTAGATTTTTTAAAAATAAATTATAGAAATTAATGACAACAAGTGATTATAAAATAAGACCCTTTTGGTACATGCCAAAAAATCACTTGTTGGCACACACCTAACCCAAACAATTAGATTCTAAATATCACTTATAAACTAATATTTCTATATTAGAGTTAAGAAGTAAGGGTAGAAAACCCACTTAAATCCTTTTTTCTTTGCCAGAACTTCAATCCTAATCTTAATAAACTTAAATATATTTTATAAAATTCGAATCGAAATTATTTAATTGTTCTCTCAAATTTCTCTTTTTTTAATTCCTTTTTTATATCACATGATAAAGTTTACCAAAGAGTACAGTGGCGGAATCGGGAAATTATTTTAGCGAGGGCCAAAAAATAAGCATATTGAACTATTCATTAAATAAAATCGCATAATATTAAAAATACAAATAAATAATAATCCACAATTAAAAACCAAAAGATAACCTAGTAAATAAAAATTCTATGACATTCGAAGGAGATCACTTTCAGAAATATTTTCTTAGAAATATCACTTTTTGAAGTTATTTTCTTCTTAAAGAAGACATTTATGCTTTTCTGTTTGTGTTTACTCATTTTTTCAACCTACAAAAAATTTGGTGAATATATGTATTGATATCAATGTTAATTACTATCTTGTGTCACTAAACATTAATTCTTATAGTACTACTCAATCCACAAAACTAACACTTAAATGCGCATTCCACTTACCTCAAAACAAAATAATTGGAGAAAATAAAAGAAATATAATATGAACCCAAAAAATATTTTTTTAAAAAAAACACACAAATTTGATTCAATTTTAGCTAAGCAAATAACCTATTATAATCTATTTTTTAAGGGATAGAATATTGTCACTACCAAGTCACTACCACTTTTTTACCGTTAGATCATAACCTCAATAGGAGAGAGAAATGATAAATGTAGATAAAATTCTGATCTAACGGAGAAAAAGTGGTAGTGACTTGATAGTGACATAAAATTAGTAGTGACAATATCATATCCCATTTTTTAAAGAGAAATTCATTATAAAATCATAAGACAACCAAATAATAAATCCAAACCAATTAAAATTAGCCATTGATCATCCTCTACATATATATAGTCATCTATTGTCCAAACTCAAGACTTTCTAGAAATCATAATCCCAAACTTTTCACTAATCAACACAATATTACCCTCATTAAAAAGATAAAAATACGTAGAATAACTTTCATAAAAGGAGTGAGGTGAAAAGAAGCGATTTTGAGTACCTATTTGGTCCTTAAAATGAAGATGAACAACATCGATATAAGATGATACTAATATTTTCAATAGGTATCTCAAACAAAAATTTTAGTTTCCTCTTACATCCAAAAAAAAAAGAGTATAATTATATAAAAGAAAAAAAATTAGTTGGGGCTAAATTAGTGGCCAAAATCAAATATTATACGATACATATATAATAATACATAAGATAAGAGAAAGACAACCTGGGGCCAAGGCCCCTAGCTAGCCATAAAGTGGCTCCGCCAGCGATAGAGTATGAATCTCATTTTATTCAAAATTGCTCCAATCGTACCTCATTCACACCATAGATGATTGATATCACATCTTCAAATCGAGCTTGTTTGTTTTTATTGATTTTTGGAGAATAGTTTTTGGAGAAAAAAAGGTTAAGGTACAAATTTGCTCCAAAAGTTTTTGCAGATGACCAATATTACCCTGAATTTTTTTTTTAAGATTCAATATTGCTTCGAAAATCTTAAAATGGCCAATGTTACTCTTTTTTGATACAAAATCAAATGTCAATGTCAAATTTTTAACAATTAACATTAGTTTTTTAATGGTATGGGGCAACATTGCTGCGTTTTGAAACTTCTGAAGTGAAATTGAAACTGAAAAAACTTCCATAACAACATTGTTTCTCAGTAAAACTTCTCGGGCAAATTTGCATCTTGAACAAAGAAAAAAAAAATGATAAAAGTGATTTTACAATATCTTGGGTAGATTTGGGGGAGAGTGCAAGTGCTAATAAAGAAAGGAATGCACGTGAGGGGGTGTCCCCACTAAAGAGCAATTCAGACAATTTTAAAAGTTTCGCCAATGAGACTTTTTTCGTGAAACAACACCTCTACCTCTCCCATTCCCTAAAGAGAAATGCGAGTAATTTCAAAAGTTCCACCAACAAAGGTCTTTTTTCGCGAAACAACATTACTAACCTCACCAATCTTTTTCTGAAATCCATGTTTTCAAAATCCTAAAGGGTCTCCCATTCCCTTTAGGATTCAATAATTTTTCGTACACTGTTGCGGAAGGATATAGTGGAGGGATATGGTGCCTATGGGATGAGGGGACACTGAAGGTTGAGATAGTAAAGTAACACAAGCAATTCATACACTTAAACATCACAGATGAAAAATGACGAGCATGGGACCTTATTGTAGTGTATGCGAGTCCCACCCTAATGCAGCGCCGAACGCTATGGTCTGAGCTCTTCCAGATCAAGACTACGGTACAGGGACCATGGTGTATTGGCGGTGATTTTAACACCACCTTACTAGCTACGGAAAGACGCTCGTATGCATCTTCAAAATTATCTTCGGACCGAGAGTTCGTAGATGGGTTGAAGATATGGATACGGTTGATTTAGGATTTGATGGGCCACCCTTTACATGGAAAAAAATGGTGATACGGAGGCTCGGTTGGACTGTTTTCTTGCTAATGAAGAATGGTGTATGAGGAACAATGACTCGAAAGTGCTTCATCTGCCGCATTATAAGTCTGACCACCGACCTTTATTGCTAAGAACGGATGGGGCTTCGCCAAAAGGTGTAATTCAGAGGCCTTTTCACTTTATTGCTTCTTGGCTTCTTCATGAAGAATTTAATGGTTTGGTTAAGGATAAGTGGTGCTCGTCAAGAGAATGGTCAGTAAACATTGAGAGCTTCACAGTTGCTTGTCAACGTTGGAATAAGGAAGTGTTCGGCAATATCCAGAGGCGCAAAAATCAACTCCTACGAAGATGGATGGGATTGCTCATGCAATCACGAGAGGTGGGAATACCAAGTTTTTTGAAGACCTCCAGAAGACTCTCGGTTGGAGCTTGATGAGACTCTAACACAAGAAGCCTTGCTATGGGCCCGTAAAGCTAGGATTAATTGGGCTATTGATGGTGATAGAAATACACTACTGTTTCATGCGCAAGCTAATGGTCGTCGGAAACGAAATAGAATTGATGCGATTTGTGTGAATGAAGGGGAGTGGTGTTTTGAGGAGGATAGTATAAAAGATCACGCAACGATGTACTTCTCCAATCTCTTCAAGGAGGAAGTAGTGGAGCGCCCAAGTCTCATCGTAATATTGGCTACCCGGGATTAACGAAGTACGAAACGAGTATGTCTAAGGGATGTAGAAGAGGGGGAGATCCGGGACGCCTTGTTTAGTATGGGGGCTCTGAAGGCACCAGGGCCGGATGGCTTCCATGCTTTATTTTTCCAACACCAATGGGAAACTGTCAGAGAGTCCGTGGTTCACTTTGTGAAGCAAATATTTCTTCATCCTGAGAGGATATGTGAAGTAAATAAGACATTGCGGTCTTAATCCCGAAAACGGATCACCCCGAGACGTTTAAGGATCTTAGACCAATAAGCCTATGTAACGTGATTTACAAGCTGGTTACAAAGATCGTGGCAAACCGAATGAGGGGGTTTATGTCCCAAGTTATATCCCCGAATCAATGTAGTTTTGTCCTGTGTCGGCATAGCTCGGATAACATTATCGTGACCCAAGAGGTTATTCACTCCATGAGAACAATGGGTGGAAAAAAGGGATTTATGGCTATTAAGATCGATCCGGAGAAGGCGTATGACAGGGTGAACTGGAAGTTCGCTTAGTTGCTTGCATGAGCTCAACCTTCCTACCAACCTCATTAGGGTGGTGGAGCAATGTATTAGCACTGCTAATCTTCAACTTTTGTGGAATGGTAGTAAGGCGGACTTCTTGAACACTTCCTGCGGGGTTAGACAGGGTGATCCACTCTCGCCCTACCTGTTTGTGATATGCATTGAGAAGTTGGCACACATGATACAAGAACGTATGGCAGCGAAGAGGTGGAAACCTATATGCCTTACTAAGACCGGGCCACCAATATCGCATTTGTTCTTTGCTGATGATATTATCCTGTTTACGGAAGCCTTGCTCCAACAAGCAGGAATGGTAAAAAAATGTCTGGATCATTTCTGTGAATGCTCAGGGCTTAAAGTCAATGATTCGAAGACTCGGGTGTTCTTTTCCAAGAACATAAATCATATCGAAGTGCGGAAATCAGCGATGCACTTGGTTTCACTCTAACGGCGGATCTTGGGAAGTATCTTGGGGTGCAACCGCATCATAAGAGAGTGGGATTGGACTCGTTTCAAGCGGTCATTGATAAGGTCAAGGAGCGGCTGGCGCGGTGGACCCCTAAGACTTTCTCCTTAGCTGGAAGAGCTACGCTTGTTTCCTCGGTGTCTTCCGCTATCCCGACATACACAATGCAAACATCCCACCTTCCTAGTACGGTTTGTAAGGCCCTGGACAAGCAGAATAGATCCTTTTTGTGGGGTAGTACAGCAGAGAGTCGTAAAGTGCCACTGGTTGCTTGGGAGAGGTGTGCATGGAGAAGCGAAAGGGCGGTTTGGGGTTGAGGCATGCAAAGTACCAAAACCAATCCTTCCTTATGAAGTTGGGATGGAGACTAGTCACGCATGTAGGGAGGACCTATGGGTTAAGGTTGTACGGGACAAGTATAAATGTGGGGATGACTTAATCCCTCGCATTGAGGCTACACGACCGGCTCAAATGTGTGGACGGGGAATTAAGCGAACTTGGGATAAAGTTCGAGGGGGATCGAGAGTACAACTAATCCACCCGGCGTGCGATGGAAGTGGGAGAGGCATGGTGAATTCACGGTGAAATCGGCATATAGCGTGGTTTCTAACAAGGGAAGGGAACATGGATACAACCGGGAGCGCATTTGGAAGGTTCGAGCGCCACACAGGTGTAAGATGCTCCTTTGGCTGCTAGCTCGTAAGTGCCTACTCACGAATGCAAATTGAATGAGACGGGGACTGACGAATGACCAGAGTTATGCCCTATGTGGTGCATGGTGCGAAGATATTATTCATGTATTTAGGGATTGTACGCACTCACGTTCGTTATGGAGAAAAGTGGTGCCCCGGACAAGTGGCGCACATTCCGTAGCAAGCCTTTATCGAGTGGATATGGTGGAACATCAGTGGTAGAAGCAATGCGAATAAGGAATGGGCGTCCCGATTCACTATATTATGCTGGTGGATCTTGAAGCGGAGAAACTTATTTGTGTTTGAGAAGCAATTCACCCTTAATAGTAACATCATTGCTAGCACGAATGCGATGTTGGAGAGTAGGAATAGTATGAATAATCATCTAGCAGGTATGCCACTTAACGGCATTACTCTTACTACTAGTCGTGGGTTTTGGCATCCGCGGAAGCGGTTGGGTAAAGGTGAATGTGGATGGTGCCTATTCTAGAACTACAAATAAGGGAGCCTGTGGAGGGATCATTCGAAGTTCTTCGGCTCCTTTCTTAGGGGATTCTTTCACTCTATTGAAAGGGGCGATGAGTTGGTTCTTGAAGCGTGAGCTTGCCTATTGGGCCTCAAAACTGCTTGGGCGATGGGCTTTCGGAAGGTTTGGTTGGAATCGATTCTATGGAGTGTATTACATTACTTTCGCATGCACGGGGAGGTTCTCACCGTGACTCCGACATTACGGACGAGGTGAAGCAACAACCGCAGATGGAGTGGGAAACTAAGGTGGTGCATGTGCCTCGGTCCGGAACAAAGCGGTGACTTTCTAGCATTAAAGAGACTAGAATCGGGATGGGGGTTCCATGAAGTGTATCGCCTTGAGAGGCTCTTGAGGTTATCCTCCGTCAGATTGTAACGGGTGTAATACCCTAGTAGGAGGTAGTTGAGGTATCCCATTCTTATAAATAAATAAATAAAAAAATCATAGTGGACTTGCAAGGCCTTGGTTGCACCATGCACAAACCTTGCCTAAGGTTACAAACCTTTTTATGAACTTGCCCACACTTGCCCAAATTTTGCTGTGCTTGTTTGAAAAACAATCAAATCATGGTTTCAGAAGCTATTTTTCGCAAACCGAGTCAAACTTCTCTCACATACTTACTTCATAAATCGTAAAAACAAACTTTTATAAATAAAACAAAAGGAACACTTTTGTGAAAAAAAGCGATTTTGATAAGAATGTTTGGATAGATTTAAATTGCTTTTTCAAAAAATTCGGGGAAAAACAAAAGCTTTTTTGAAACCATAGTTTTGAATTAGAAAACACTTTTCTAATTGTTTTTACCTATTTGGATACTTTCCTTTTAAAACTATGGTTTAGACCAAAACAATGATTTCGAAAGTGAAACCACACACACGTAGCTGTTGCAAAGAGAAACCAATGGTAAGCTTTCAACTTAGAAATTGACATGTTGTAACATCCCAATTTTCGGAAGCGTTTTCAAAATAGTTTGATCGAGTAGAGCATCGGAAGTATTTAAATTGAAGAGTAACCGATAGACATCCACCGTATTGTATATGTTTGCTTCCATAGTGATACAAAAATTTTGAATGACTACAACGTTAAGTACATATCAAAAGAACTTTCTCCCGCGGGTCCCTATGCTCGTCGCTTACCCTTGTCTTCGATCCTGTTCACACCGGATCCTGAAGCTATGGTAAGAGCTGAGGTTCAATACCCATTGAAACCTCATGCTTATGTATGATAAAATATGTATGACAGATATTCATAACATTACAGCATTAACCAATACATAGCACACAGCAGATGTAAGGTTACAACAATACATAAGCACACGGCGAGATGTAATGTCAATCACAACAACAAGTACATAGCACACAACACATGCACAAATCAACCATGTTTGCACCAACCAACCGGTGCCACGACATCTCCTCGTGTCCTCGCCGCTAGGAAAACTCAACGGCATTACCAAGGCGTAACCCGTATAAATAAAGCCGAATGTATAAACAGTGAACTAAGACGAAGTCTTAGACACGGTGCATGACCTAAGACCAAGTCCTGTCCATGACTCTATGAAATAGTCTATCACATATAAGCATACAATAAGCATCGAGTTAGTGTTACGACGCGAACGTACCTTCGTTGACGATTTTGGTACGTTATTTGGCCTGGCCCGTGATCAGGCTTATTCTATAATGGTTATATCGTATTTATTAATTTACAAATAATATTCTAGGAGATATCCTAGTCACTAATGACCCTTTTGACCCTTGGTACATTTATTTTTCACTTTAGTCCTTCAAAATTCGTAGAACAACGCCGGTACCAATTTGGGCAGGATTTCGTCTAACTTTGAAAAATCATAATTAATTCTAGAAAAATCAAAACGAGGATCCGTAAAATTCCTTGAAATACTTAGGATTTCTATTTTCAAGTAAAAATAATCAATTTTGCCCAGATTACATGGATCACTCCCAGGTTTAAAGTTTTGAGCCTCTGCCCAGAATTTTTCCAGAAATTCGTAGCCTAACTTTAAGGATTTTTATCTCCCTGTACAAAAATCATTTTTACATGTTCTTGACATATTTAAAAAACCCTATATGTCTATTTTAACCATGAATTTTCTCAGAATTTTGTGACTATAGTTTCAATATGAAATTCTGGCGTTTTTATCATCGACTCCAGAAATTCGAAAACCGATGAAATTTCGCGAGAACTTTTTTACTTTGATGATTTTCTTCCAGAAATTTTGCCATAACTTCTTCTCCATCAATTTTTCGAAATAAATACAATTTTGACTATAAAAACATGTAAATAAAATTATCCTAGCATATTTAGAATCTAAGCTACTTCTATCTAAGAATTTAAGAACTAAAACTCAAAGAACTTAAAGCTAGAGCTAGAGAACTTACCAAGAACTTTGCTCCTCCGTTCTTCAAGGCTCTCACTCTCACTTTCTCTCTCTATTTCAGATGTTGCTTTGTGAATTGGTGAGGAATTATGAAGACCCCAACCCCCTATTTATAGTAAAAGTCCATGGCACTATTCACAACCCCTCATCTTGCATTATGGCCATTGGATCTAGGTAAATTAAAAGCACAAATCCTAGCCCTTAGAACCCTCAAATCTGACCCCCCCCTCTCTCTCCTTGATCCTCTTCCATTTTCTATCCTAAAGTACCATATCCTCTTCCAAAACTTTTTGCAAAATATCCCATGTGTTCTAGCTTTTTCCCAAGCCAACAATTTTCTTTGTTTTTCACTAGACAAAATTCATTTGAGGATCTTGATGAAGTCTTATTAAAATTCTCTAATTGCTTTTGAACTCTTGAGATTTTTAGCTTTAATTAGAGACCATAATCTCTCATTTTCTCAATTGGACACAATCCTCAAAAGTTGAGGAAATGACTTTGATTATAGTCAATCTCAAGCTTGAATTATGCTTGTTAATAATCTTTTCTTATATTTGATTTATGATTAGTGGATCTCAAGATACAATTTATTTTGTATAGGTTTCCCTTTGATTAAGTCTTGAATTAATCCTATTGATTAATCTAATTATCTTATGTGTAATTTTCTCATTGGATATCAATTTGACTTTTCCTCTTGATTTTTCTCCCACCAATTTATCCTCTTCCATAATTTATGACAAAGCCTTCAAAGTCTTTATTTGCATTTATGTTGGTTCATGACTCACCTTTGCAAGTGGTTATTTGATTTTTTCCCAACTCTCTTTCTCTCTCCCAAGCCCAAAACCTTGCCCCCCATATGCATCATCTTTTTTTGTGTTTTGTTGCCTTACAATTCCCATGTGCAAGGTATATCATTGGTGGTTCCCTTATGCACAAGGATTAAGCTTTATTGGAATTAATTAGGGCCTTTGGATAAGCTTTATGAGATTAATTATTGGCCTTTAGATCATAGTTGAAATTGTTGACTTTTCAACTCTTGATTAGCATTTGATTAACATCTTAATCATAAGCTTAATTATCTCTTGATTGTTGCATTATTGGTTCATGGAGTGATTTATGATTGTTAACAATTCATTAGTGCTAATCCCAATCCCTTATTAGCTCTTGACTTTTAATTAGCCTAATACACCTCTAATTAATGGCTATTAATATTAATTGCTAAAGAATTACCTAAATATTCCATTAGTGTAATTTTAATTGCTCATTAATTATTAGCAATTGCCCCTTAATTGTTCCAAGTGTTTTGATAATTCTTTATGGCCTTTTATGAATTAAATATGAACTAAACATTAATTATAGGGTATTAGAAAATTTAGTCTCTAAATAAATTATGAACATTGGTGTTTAAGGTCCTTTAATTAATTATGAAGACTTGCAAAATTTATTTAATTTAGTGAAGGTTTAGTTGGTAATCAATTGCTATTGATTTCTCTAAATTCATTTAGGTATTTTCATAACATTCTCTTGTTTTTTTTTTTTTTTTTTTGACCTTACATAAACCTTGGTTTAATAGGGTATTTATTGTAATTTATGGTATTTTATGATGCCTAATAAAATTTATTAAATCATTGGTTATTCTAATCCTAAGGGAAATTACCTAGAAAATAGAATAAACACATCTCAAAATTTGAGCCCACATATTCACCTATTTTAAATAGACTCTATTCATCAAAATATTGTATTTAAGACAAATAAGAAATTTTGGGTATTACATTTATGATCAGTTGATTTTAATACTCCCTCCAATTCTTACTATATATATTATTTTTCAGTATTTTCTTAATTTACTCCTATTGGTGATCTCTCAACAATAATCAATAAGAAGAAAGAATAAAAGAATTAAGAAAGATGATTATGGCGTTTTAAAAAATTCATGTTATATTAACTAATTTTCTTAATCAAATCAAATTAGGTAACTATGTCCTAGAGTAAGAACCGGATGAAGGTTTTTTTTTTTTTTTTCAAAAAAAAAAAAAATTTGCAAAAGACAGTTTAGCTTTGCTTACTTCATACTTGAAAGGTATATTTCTCGAGTTTAAGGAACTTCTATTTATTTTTACGATTTTACACTCCTAAAAGGTAACCCAATTCCTATATTAAATTAAAAAAGGGTTCTAAGAAATCTGTTAAAGTGTTATTGGCCTTGTAAGATAAAAAAGGCTTAAAGCCGAAACCATATTTCTTAGCAGACGAAACAAACCCTGCCGGGATACCACACAGTCCTTTCTTCATATAAGTTCGTGTGAATCCGTGAATCCAGAGATACTACTTCGATCCTAGATGGAGGATCTAGTTTGTAGTGTAAAATAGATCCTACATTACATTTAGGACAAGAGGTAGTACCTGCAATGAAGAAATTTTAATCTATTGTCGCAGATAACTAGAGTCAAAACTAACATAGATAAAGAACTTTATTGTGTCACAAAATCTTCTGAAGCTGCACTGCTCAAAACTCTCAAGAAAATAGGCAGATAAATTAGAATCAATCGATGAAGGACTGAAGATTTCATCATAAGCTTACAGGAAAGCAAAAAATGGGGGCAAAACCAAATTATCGTAAGACTGAAATTAACAAAATTATGGGCACAAAGTAGTGAGTCGACTATAATCTTCTGCTAAGAAGCACACACTTGAGGGACACATTGATTACTTTTGGCTCCTTTGCCTTCTTCCAGAGGAACTTGCTAAGAAAATAAAAAATTGTCTAATTCACTTCAGAAGGTTAATATGACATCAAATTTTTTCAGTTCTTGTGTCCTCCCAGTAAACAGCATATGGACATTAACCTCAAACATATGCATATAGCGAAACTCTTTAGAATAATTAACAGCGCCAGAACACACCCAGGCCCACGGTAGAAAGATGCCAGCAAATTTACTATTCCTCCAGTCCATAATATAAAACATATTTACCTAGTTTGATTACATTAAGGAAGTTAGTTAAGTTAGTTAATATGAGATGTATTTTCTAAAACACCCTACTCATTTTTCTTAATTTCCTCCTTCCCTTTACTCCTTGATTATTGTTGAGGGAATATCAATAGGGGTAAATTAGGAAAAGATTGACAAATATAAAAACTATATTTTATATTTAGGACCAAAATCAACTCCCCAAATATGTCTTAAGGACCGCAGGAGTACCATTTAACATATAAGGAGACAAGTTGTTCTACTGATTTATAACCTTCAGATGAGTCAACAAACAGAAAGAAATATCCTACAAATTGAAAGTCCCAATTGAGCTATTGTAACATTTTAAAAAACTAATTAGGGCAAGGCTTGAAGAAGAACAGTCTAGATTTATAGATTTTCAGTAGATGAGGAACACTTTCCTGAAATTTGATCAAAAAATTAACAAAAGCCAAAATAACCAGGTCCAGAACCAAAATGCCAGTAAATTTGATTGCCATATGTCATACATAGAAGGGTGACTTGTTCAATTGTTAAGAAGAAATCTGATAAGATGAGTTAGTAAACAGAAAGAAATATCCTACAAATTAAAACTTCAAATTGGGCGACCAGAACATTGAAAGAAATCAATTAGAATAGGAATTGGAAGCAGAAAAGTTTAATAGCCATAATAAACAAGGGAACAAAAAATTGGAAGTCAACATACAGGAAACTAACTGCCTATGCCCGAACTTCAGGTAAAGATCCCAATTCACCTCTATACAGTTTCAGTAGCAGGGGAACATTCTCTTGAAATTTGATCACAAAATTTTCCAGAAACTTTTCCTCACTCATAATAATCATGGAAAGTATGGACCTATTAGCCTTGACTAAACCCTTCATTTTCAAGATTTGAAATACTGACCATCTAGGAATAATCCTCCGCTTTAAACTATAGCCGAAAATTGTCGGGCATCCAGCTACATCTTCCAATCCCAAACCCATTTCATCCAAAAAAAAATTCAATGTGTTTGTGATTTTCTTCTCTGACAAAAGCATGATGATTGGAAACTTACTGAATGCCGAAAGAGTGACATCTCTGGACCAGCCACACCTCTCAAAGAAATCCAGTTTCCACTCCCATGTTGATTTACTCAAGCGTGTTACAGTAATAAGTGCATGAACGAATGTAACCTTGGTAGGTTCGATTCCTCTTTCTTTGACAAACTTGACATATTCAACAAACTTTGATTGATCCAAAAATGCTACATTTGCACTTTTAGACAACAGCGTAACGACAGAAGATTGAGGCACTCCATCATCTCTCAAGACCTTTATGTTTGGAAATATATTCGTTACACCATAGCTATAGGAGAAAAGACTCCACCTTGAGCTTTTCAAACATCTCCTTGCTTTAACAGGATCACCCAGGACAGTTTTGAGGGCCTCGTAATGGGGAATTATACGTTTCTCTAAGCTAAAGTTTAGTAATCTATAGTTATAAGAGACGAGCTCAGGGATTTCAGAAGCTGAGAACCCTATAGACTGGAGAAACCTTAGCTTGGGTAAAAGGTTGCTCTCAGGCTTTGCCAAAAGCAATCGTGGATCGTATTTCAAAACCTTTGATATATGAGTGTCTGAGAATTCATAGCTTCTAAGAAGTTTAAGTACCGAGTCGGGTTTATCCGGGTCTTTCAGTTTAACCCTTTTGGATAATTTTTCCGCATCTCTAGCGGACACGGCACATGAGTTCACAAGGTAAGAAACTGTAAACGACTCACTTTCGACTCGATTTTGTTCAGACTGATTTGATTCAGATGATTTCACTACCGAAGAAAACGAATAAGAGATGTGGTAAGCATTGAACCGGAGAAACCCTGATCGGGTTCTCGTACCGCATGGAAAAGACGAAGATAATCTCGCAATCAGAAAAGTTAGCATGAATGAATAACGTTGATGATCAGAAACTCACCAAATTTAAATTCGTCAGCTCCAATTAAACCGGAAAGCAGTAAGAGAACGATCCCTCCAATTCTTATTTTCAAATCTTCCAATTGTTTCGCGTAGAGTCAGCAAAAAGAAAAGGAACCTTGACTGCGATTTGCAGCCGCATTAAACCCCGAACCGAGGCCGGAAACCAGCTATTAAACCCGACGGTCGGGTCGGGAACTTGGTTAAAATTTTTTTTTTTTAAATGATTTTTTTTTAAAAAAATAATTTTATATTAATAACCATAAAATCTTCATTTTTTTACTGGTTTGACTTTGGATTATCTCTAGTTTGATTCCGTTCTGTCTCACTGACCTTGACCTAACACCCAACTGGTTTAATAACCGGTTTGGTTTTAATAATCTTTGTTGCAAGTGATCCAAAAACATCCAACATTGTATCAATGTGCAAGATAGTTTACAGATGGGCGTTCTAAATCTAATAAATGATCTTTTTCTTGTAATGGCGGAGTATGAAAAATTTTAAAAGCACACTCTTCTAATTTTAGTAGAGTTAAGATGTTACTCCTCCGATCCTAATTATAGGAACTATTTACCGGAATTTGGAGAGATTAAGGAGAGAAGTTAAATTAGTTAATTATAATTATTTTCCAAAAATACCCCTGCTAAAAATTAAAAATTACATTAAGGCAAATTAGTTGAATCAGTATCCGCGCACAATCCTGTGCAGTCAGTATTCTCGTTATTTCTTCTATAAACTTCATAATGTTATTGCTTTTTATAGGATAAAATAGAGAACTGAGAAAAAAAAAATCATTTTTATAGGATACTGCCAACATTAGTGTATTGTGAATCGAACTATCCCCGTGACAAAAAAATTAAAACCTATAAAAGAGGTTTTCCATTAAATTAAAAAAAAAATTCTATACGATTTTAATATAAATTTTTTTGCTAAAGTATAAAGGCCAAGGACACTAATAGAATACAATTAAAGGATTTAATAAAAAAAGAAAAAGTATGGATATCAAATTTTAAAATTTGAGTAAAAGCATATATTCCTGCAAAATAATTTTCCCTCAATAAAACTAATGTTTAAAAAGTAATTTATAGTATTAAAAAATACTCCCCCTCCTTTTTATAAGAGTTTGCAATTTGAATTTCCTTGATCCTATTTGGGTTATATAAGCATTTCATGTGTTTTTACAATTTTTACCGCTAATTAATTCTTATAATTTTTTTCTCATACAACATGCTCTTTAATAATTTTTTTTTTCTGACAAAGTCTTTTATACTTTCTCTCGTTACTATTATATTTGTTTCTCCTATTTGCATCCTTATAAGAAAGGCATACTTAAAATAGTTTATTCCTTAAATATTTATTACTGTTAACTCATTGTAGCTGTCTTATTGTAGCTGATGGAGTATAATTTAAAAGAGTTTGGTGAGAATAACATTCAATTACAAGTCAAATTTTTGCAATTATAAATAGGGGTATTATAAGAAAAAATTGACAAAAGTTAAAACTTGTTCTTATAATTAGGACAAAAAACAACTTTCAAAATGTGTTCCTATAATTAGGACCTAGGAGGAGTAATTACTAATTCCTCGCATAGTACACTTCAACTAATTCACCATCAAGAAGAAATAACAATTAATTTATTAAATATGTCAAGAAATTAAAAAAAAAATCACTTTTACCCATATTAAAAGATATGTTTGAAAATTTTATGAGTGAGCAAAATTAGAAATGAATAAAGGTTAAAATAGACCTATACAACCTAGCCCATGTAGCAAAAGGTTAGACTTAGACTCGGGCTTATTGCCAAGCCTATTTGAATAAAAGGTCATGTCGATTTTCATAAAGCTTAGTCTATAAGCCTATTGGTTTGGCATATTTAGTTTTTTTTTTTTTATAAACAATTATTATGATACATAACTATATATAACTTAATCTAAATTAATTTTGTAAAATATTTATAAAATTACTTAGCTTTAACCCTCAATTTCACATCTAATTATTGAACCATGAGCTCAACCTTTTCATTTATCAATTGATCACATCCTTTTCTCTTCCATTGCTCAAGATGACAATGTTAGTTCACTCCCTCTCCTTTGATTTATATTATTTGGTGCAACATAATAATTGAAGTAAATTTATTTTAGTAATGTCCAAATGAAATATAATTATTCCGGTATGAGGAGTTTGTCTCAATTTTTGCAATAAAAGAAAAAGTGGTATCTACTTTTTATATGTCACTTGTCGTCATTGATTGATTTTAGAAAATATATCTCCTAAGTTAATATATGATTGATTTTTTTTTATTCATACTTAGAGAATTATTGTTGTTAGGTGTTCTTTTCTTTTTCCTTACTAAACTCTTATATTGCATGTGAGAGTCAATCCTAAACTTTTAAGATATCACTTAAGCTTTTAAATTAGTTTGATGAATCATATATGAATTTCTACGCATATGCTTTAAACCTATTTAAAAGACCTACATTTTAAATAGGCCTTTAAGTGTTGTCGACTTTTCAAGTCTCAAAGCTCAGACCTAAAAAAAAAAAAAAAAAATTATATACGAGACTCATGCTTAGGCTCAGACTTTGGATTTTTGTTGCAGGCCTATATTAGCTAAAATCTAACCTAACTTAGTCTATTTCCACCCCCTAAAAATGAGCATTAATTATAAGGACAAAACTGAAAGATGAATATATATTATCTTACAAGTGATTTATATTTTGAACCATACTATCCTTCTAAAAGGGTCATATATTGTAGGCCGGAGGCAATAACTTAGTTAATATAATATGTTTTATTTTTCTGAAACATAATTATCTTCTTTAATATCTTACATACCCCTTTCTTGATTATTGTTAAAGAAATATTAATATAGTTGATTTGGGAAAAACTAAATAAAAATGTGAAATATATCTTATATTTAAGACCAATATTAACTCATCAATTAAATCCTACGATTAAAACGACGCAGAGGGAGTATTTACTTACTACATGACCATGAAATCTATTTGTATATTGATTACTTTTCAAGCAGATAACAAACGCACAATTTCTTTAAAAAAGAAATCAAGATAAATATTCAACTATAAAATGGATATTAGTGGACGTGTTAAACTGGGGGTGAAATTAATCTATTTATAATGCATTAGAGACAAAATTACGCTACAAAAAAATATTTTAAGATAAATCAACCTAAAAAAAAAAAAGGTTCAGCAACCTATACCAAAAGTAATACTAATGCAAAATCTGGAATGGCAAAGTAACTGATATAGAAGTCAATTTCACTTAGAAATTCTGGGGCTGCAGTGAGGTATTAGCAATTTTCAAGACTGGAATGTAAAAAATAAAAATAAAAAAGCTTTAACTGAGGGGCATAAATTAAATACTCCCACGGAAAAAGAAATGAGGGTTGAGAAATTCTTGGGTTTAAGCTGTAAGAAGATGAAGTTTTTCTGAATTGATCATGTAAGGGAAAAAATGGTTACATTTGTAATATTTGTTCATACATCTCTCTTTCTTTTATAAACAATCAACTTTATTAAAAACATAAATAAGACTGGATACACAAAGAAAAGGATGAACATTTTGGCATGGAATAAATTCAAGAGAAAATGATAGAAAAATACCATTTGAACTTCAAAATCCTGTTGAGAACAAGAGGAATGAGATTAACAAAAACAGTAAAACAATCGACAACTCGTTTTATTGGGAAATTACTTATTGAGATTTTAAAATTCAAGTGGTATTTTTTTGGATTTTCTCTCAATTCATTCTTTTCATTTAACAGCTAGTGTTGCCTATGTTAACTCAACTTGTTACAAATTTATACCAGAAGTAAGTATTTGTTTAAAAGAAATTAGGCTTATAAAAGAACTAAAGAAAAACATATGAAAACAAGGTACGAATAAAAAAACAAAAAGCAAAGCCAAGATTTCCTACTAGGTAGTACTCGTTCAGATTTGAGGTTGATGATTTTCAATGATGAAACTAAAAAGCTTAAAAACGAGATAACACAAACAGATCCTCCCCTCATCAGAAAGTACGCTATCATCTCTTATCCAAAAATCTTATCGGCCTGTGTTAATTCAATTCAGTAACTAGAAGCAACCCATGGAAGAAAGCAAACTTTCTGATAAGAAAGTACCCAAATTCAAGTTTACAACGTTCTGAAATAAGTAACCAACATGAAAAAAGAGAGGACAAAACAAGCCATCATTCATAAGGATTAAGTACTGCAATTATAAACAGCACAATTAAATTACTCTTCCATCAGAGTAGAGTGATCAGACTTATTCACAGCAGCCTATCAAATTATGCATAACCAGAAATTGAATCACAATTATGGTAATGTAATAGCACTACCTTGTTTCAGTTTCCAAAACACATGCATATGTTACATATTTTGGATACTTAATGGCCCCCAAAACAAAAATTTTCAAAAACTTTTCTCACATATTAGCCTTGATTTTCCTTCTCAATTTTGTGGACATTGTTTTGATTCAGATAATTTCCCTACCAAACAAAATGAACAAGAAATGTGGGAGACCGCATTGAGACAAAGAAACCCTAATCGGGTTCAGGTCCTGCAATGCTATGAAAAAAGTATCCTGGCAATCAGAAAAGTTCTCATGAATGATGATGATGAGAAACTCACCAAATATGAGATGTCAGTTCCAATTAACACCGCGTGTAGTAATATATATTTTTTTAACAGAAAAGGCAATTTTATTAATATTCAAAACCAAATTACACTCACTAATTCAACAAAAAGCAAAGAAAATAACAACCTATACATATCCACTATGAAAGTAAACCAAAAACAAGAAGCAAATACTGTAAGGAACTAGAACCTATAGACAGCATCATGTTTTAACCAATACCTCCTATATCAGGTCCTTCATTTGCATCAACCCGAGCTTCCCTTCTGCTACCAACTGCATCAGCCAAAATTATCTCACTCAAGAGGGTTGGTGCTGTCACCAGCCACCCATTGGGCTCCACCCCCCTTCTACTAGCAGCCGCCAGAAAATCTGTAGGACAATTACCTTGGCGAGCTACGAAGGAAAATGTAATGTTTGGCCTTTCATCAACTAGTAGAAGAATCTCAGCTAGTGTATCTGCACTTTGCCACTCCACTTGATTTGTATCTTTGGCATTTATTAATCTGTATAGTTCTTCACAATCTACTTCAATACAGATTCCATGCCCTTCAAATCTGTCACTTGCCAAAATTGCTTCCTTCAAAGCTAAACATTCAACCTGAAAAGCAGTACAAGCCTTAACTTTCTTCCCCCACCCTCATAAAAATACCCCATTGTTATCTCTGCATACCACACCAACCCCTGCAGATTCATTACATTTGAAGAAGGCCCCATCAGCATTGATCTTGATCTTTACTATTGTAGGTCTTTCCCAAATTTCCTTCCTTACTCCTCCCTTCCTCCCAGGTCCATTCCCTTTATCAGAATCTGATTCTTTTGCTTTCCACGCTTCTATCACTAGCATGGAAGCAACTGCTATGACCTTTTCAGCATCAACTCTTATTGAATTAAACACCCAGTCACACATCCCTTTCCAGACACCCCAGCATATTGCAGCCACAAGAGCTTTGCCTTCCTCATCAATTCTCTTATTCAAGAAAATTTCTTCACACCACTTTCTAATATTCCTTACTTGATCTCTGCGACATTTCAGAGCTAGAGAACTACCAAACCAGCATCTACTAGCCCAAGGAGGCAAGGACACGTTTAAACCATGTGCTCGAGTTTGCACAAGAAAGCATTATTTTGGCTTTGGAGGTGGCGAAGACCACATTCCCCCACATGAACTGTCGAATAAGCTTCTCAACTTTGAGACAAGTAGATAAGGCAAGAAAGGAGGTTTGCATAGGATGGTATGGAATTGTAGAGAGGATTGTCACGTGACACAAGAACATCCAACAGAGGAGTAATGTACTACTCCTCATGTCCTTAATTTAAGACATATTTTTTAAGTTGATCTTGTCTTGAAGACATAGTTTACATATTTATCAATACTTTTTTTTTTAAAAAAATTTACTCATATTGATCCTCCTTCGATCATAATCTAAGAGGAAAGAGAGTAAAAGAATTTAGGGAGATGATTAGAGTGTTTTAGAAAATATTTTTTATAATAACTAATTAAAAAATTTCGTTAATCTAATTAAATTAAATAAATATACCTTATATTAAGGACAGGAGAGGTATCCCTTTCGCTATCCCCCCGCAACCATTTCTGCTCTTGAGAGGTTAAGAATCAATTTTTATAAAAGATGTTCTTTTTTGAAATATTTTTATTACAATTTTAAATTATCATAACTAAAATGTGGTAGTTTTTAAATTTATTTAATTAATTTTTCATAATTTAATATTTTATTAATATTTTTTATGAAATATTAAATTTGAACCTCTCAACTTTAAATTTAAAGGATGAGATGAGTAGTCGGAAAAAAAAAACCTTAAGAGTGTAGGAAAGTAGTTAATCTCATATAAAGATGGGGATCTTAATGCTCATTTTCTTTTAACAGAGGAGTATGAAAAATAAAGGGTTTAGGAGCAAAAATACACATGTACTTTATCCTTCGGGAGCGCTCGTTAGTTCTCTATGGGTTTTAATGATAATCGACAATTGTAACCAAAACGGGGAAGTTTTTCTTTGGAAGGTTGAAAAACTTGTCGAAAAGGAAAACTCGAGTTTTGGTTTCAAAACTCGAGTTTTGACCTTACGAGAAGAATAGCTCGGTTTTCGATCTAAGCAAAACCACCGGGTTTTCGAGAAAACTCCGGTTTTTCACCATACGAGACTTCTCAATATTTTCTGGAAAAGACAAAACTCCATTTTTCATTTGGAAACTTGAGTTTTGATCATACGACAGAGTCTCCAACATTTTAAGATTGTGAAAACTCCAGTTTTGATATAAAACCGCCAGTTTTCAGTTTGCCATGAGTTTTCTAAATTTTCCTAAGATTTGTGAAAACTCGAGTTTTGACTTAGCTGAGAGCTTTCAAGTTTTACTCGATTTTGAAAGCGCGGTTTTCATGAAAACCTCCAGTTTTGACTTGGCACAAATTTTCACAAGTTTTCATACTTAAATGAAAACTCGAGTTTTGATTTGGAAACTCGAGTTTTGGCAAGCCGAGAGCTTTGCTCTTTTTCAATGTTTTTGAAACCGTCGGTTTTCATGAAAACCTCCAGTTTTTGACTTGGCATAGATTTCATTAGTTTTCATACTTATATGAAAACTCGAGTTTTGATTTGGAAACTCGATTTTTGGCCAAGTAGAGAGCTTTGCTCTTTTTCGTGTTTTTGAAAGCGCCAGTTTTGGATGAAAACTCAAGTTTTGATGTTTTGGACTAAAATTGATTTAACGTGTCAAAAGTCCAAAACTTGAGTTTTGTTTTGGAAACTAGAGTTTTGACTTCTCTTCAAAACTATGGTCCGAGCTCAAATCACGACGTTCCTCTCTGGAAGAAGGAAACTCGAGTTTTGCTATTAGTGCACAGTGACAAACTCCAGTTTTGATAAACAAACTCGAGTTTTCGTCGCAGAGTTTGAAATTTGAATCGACGAATTTGCGAAACCTTCTTTTTTGATCCTAACACTTTCCATTAGCATTCATTAATATTCCTAGCTATGTTTAACCACTTTGTTAGTGAGTTTCAGATGTTTTAAAGATATTAAATGAAGGTTAAAAGCAAAAGCAAAAAGTGACGTCAGCACATTAAATGCAAAACCCGAAAGCTTGCATGCTTTTGGACAATCATTTCGCACACTTTACCAAAGGATTAATGTTTGCTTTCCACATCCAGTGGCTGCTCTTCCAACGGATTAATATTCAAGAAGTCAACCATAAACTTTTGTGCAACTAGATTAAGCAAAGAGTAGTGAGAGAAAAAGACCTAAGCACTCCCTAATCCTTGCTGATTGTGTCCAACGATTACATTAGGGATTACAACGGTCATTTAATGCCATCCTGATATAAATAAAGTTGTATTCAAGTCTTTTCAACAACCAATCTGCTGGAAAATGAAAATCATCAAAGCTACCAACTACTCTTTAAGTTTTCTTGAGCAAAGTATTTGTTGATACATTTTGTACTTCAGTGTTCATATTTATTCACTATTAGAGAGAATTCATTTATTGTAAGAATCTCAAGTCAGGGGACTTGGAGATTGGGTTATTGATTGCAACTTGTAAGGGGAAGTAAGTTCTAGTGAGATAATTACTCTTGAGTTACAGAGTGTGTAATCAATTGATATAGTGAAATCCCAGAGTGTCTGGGGACTGGACGTAGGTCAAAAGGCTGGACCGAACCGTAAATGGAGCTATATACCCAAGAGAGGGGGTGAATTGGGTATTTTAAAAACTTTTCGAAAGTGCTGTTTTGACCAAGTAAAAACAGATTATAACAGAGGAGGAAGGGAAGGAAAGCTTGCACAAGAGAAATTATCCTGGTTCGGTCTTATCCTTGACCTACATCCAGTCCCAAGCCACACTTGGGGTTTTCAATCTACTATACTCACAAACTGATTACAAACTCTGTACTCAAGAGTAGTTCTCTCTCTAGAACTCACTCCCCCTTACAAGTTGCAATCAATACACCCAACCACCAAGTCCCCTGACTTGTGGTTATCTCTATCAATAAATGATTTACAAATAGAACTCTCTCACGAAAGCGAGATAAAATGAACACTCGAAGTACAAGTATCGATTGATACAATACAAAGGTGAAAGCTGAACACAATAAATGGCAATCAATAAATTTTCGCTCTCGTAGGTGTATCGGCTTGAGAAGAAGTTAATGCACTCTATTTATAGGTAGAGAACATTAAATGACCGTTGCTTGATGAATCCAACCGTTGTAGGTGATTAGCTTAAAGTCCGGTCATCTTTCTCTATAAACTCCAACTAATCCAGTGCTAATATGATCGATGTGGAACTCTGAGGATTTGCCCGTTGGAGAAGAGTTTACTTGATGAAGAAAACATTCTTGATCGTTGAGAATGCGTGCTCAGGTGGATTATCTAAAAGAAGGTTGATTTGCAGAAGTGCATTAAATGCACCGTACACTTTTGCTTTATGGCTTTGACCTTCAATAATCTTCATCGTGCTTGGCGAAATTCACTCAACAAACTTGTTAAACATAGTTGGGTTCATAAGTGAATGATTCATGAAAGCAATTGGAACAAACAAGAGTGATTTGCAAATTCGTATAATTCAAAAATTGGTTTCTACCGTTGTATCTTTGCAAAGTATGTTCATGCTAACTCGAGTATGGCACTTGTATACAAGTGTCCATACCGCAAGATATCAATTGGATACTCGAGTTTGCACCTTTCGAGGCAAACCATCGTGTCTTGTGTTTGAAAGACAAAACCTATACTCGAGTTTGCACTCCTTTCTTTGCGGTTTTGGCTTAACTTGAAAAATCCTTTTGCTTCTGTAAGTCCAATACTCGAGTTTGGCTACGCAAACCGCAGATATTGACTTAGCTTGAAAAAGACCCTTTGCTCTCTGGAAGTTCAATACTCGAGTTTGGCTACGCAAACTGCAGTATTGACTTAGTTTGAAAAATCCTTTAGCTCTCTGGAAGTTCAATACTCGAGTTTGGCTACGCAAACTGCAGTATTGACTTAGCTTGAAAAATCCTTTAGCTCTCTGAAAGTTCAATACTCGAGTTTGGCTACGCAAACTGCGGTATTGACTTAGCTTGAAAAATCCTTTAGCTCTCGGAAGTTCAATACTCGAGTTTGGCTATGCAAACCGTAAGTATTGACGTTCAATACTCGAGTTTGGCTATGCAAACTGAGTATTGACTTAGCTTGAAAAACTTGGTTGCTTTCGGATGTCCAATACCGCGGTATGCAAACCTATCGGGCAAGTATGCAACTATTAGAATGTTTTTAACCGACTTTGCAAACTTCAAAACATGTTTTACATTTGTTGTTAATCATCAAAACATATTGAGAACTAACACGAACCAAGTATAAATTTCGTGTGTTCTTCTCTTCTTCTCTATACCTTTGTTTGGGTCTGTTTTTAGTATTAAAAAACAGAGCAATTCGAAAAGTTTTTAAAACCCCCAATTCACCCCCTCTTGGTGATTTAGCTCCACTTTCACGCCAAAGACCATATGCTTTTTTTGGGAGCAAAAATACACATGTGGTTACATTTTAGGAGCAAAAGTCACATCAACGTTAAAATTTTGTTGTAAATACAACACTTTACGTTGTAAATCTAGCTTTGTTGTAAATATGGCTTTTTCGTTGTAAATGGCCGATTTTAAATTTTGTTGTAAATACAACACTTCCCGTTGTAAATCTAGCCTTTTTTTTTTTTTTTTTTTTTTTTTTTTTTTTTTTTGTAAATGACCTTTCTATGTTCAAAATCGAGGTGTTTAAATGTTGTTGTAAATATAGTATTTTCTGTTGTAAATATGGCTAGACTTTAAATTTTCTTATAAATACCACACTTCCTGTTGTAAATATAGCCTTTTTTGTTGTTGTAAATGACATTTCTATGTTCAAAATCTAGGTGTTTAAATGTTGTTGTAAATATGACATTTTCTGTTGCAAATGCACCGTTAAGTTAGATTTTAACGGTGGTGTAATTTTCGCTCCTAAAATGTAACCACATGTGTATTTTTGCTCCTGGAAAAAGCATATGGTGCCGAGCGCTCCCGAAGGTAAAGCACATGTGTATTTTTGCTCCTTTACCCAAAAATACAAAATCATGCGTTCTCGGTAAAAAGGGTGTAAAATAGACGGAAATAGTTATGGCGCCTATCTTTGGATAGGCACAATCTGCTCGTCTCATCTGGACTATTTGATTTCATCCGAACGATCCATATTTAATATTTTTTAAGAATTTCTTAAAATGATAAATTATTTTTTGAAATAGTATTAGGTGAGAGACTATTTTTGTTTTAGATTCTCAACTTAGTTAAATAATTTTTTTAGAAAAATAATAAGTCAAAAATATTAAATCTAGATTGTCTAGATCTCATTTGGACAATCCAGATGAGGTGCCTATCTTTCAAAATAGACTGGTAGACCTAGAGTATTTATTTTGTAGTTTTTATTTGCGATATGAATTGATTTTCTTTGTTTTTGAAAAAAAAAAAAAAAATGTAGCCCCAGCTTTCGAAGAGCATCAAATCTATTCGTGTATTGATTACTTTTCAAATAGAAAAGTGACGCACCATTTCTTCAAGGAAAAACAAATGAAGATAAATATTCAACTATAAAATGCATATTAGTGGGGTGTTAAATTGAGGCAAAATTGTTCCATTTATAATATATATATTTGAGGAAAATAGGGCTAAAATATTTTAGATTTGTTGGATAAACTAAAGGTATTGGTGGTGGAGGTGTTTGTTTCGAATTTATTGGATATGCTTTATTTCTTATTTTTTTAAAAAAAATTTATCTTCTTCTATTTCATTGAGATAAGGACTTTATTATCATAAAATCATAGCTTTTCTTATGGTATTTTATGATATCTTGCCCAGATCTCAATATCCATATATCAAAATGATTCTTCACAAAAGCTACCATTATAAAAAATAAAATCAATTTTTTTTTTTTAAAAAAAAATCTAAAATCTAAATCGCTTCTTCACAGCGATTTTCAAATCTGGGTTTTTCAATGTTTTATTTGATTTTAAATTTTATCCGATTTAGAAAGTGCTCAAGACCTAACCTAAATAGTTTAAAAGGCCAATTTTAACCCATTTAAAATGACTTTTCATTATTAGGGAGTATGTCGGGGAAAAAAAAAAGAAAGAAGAAGAAGAAGATAGCATTGTTGTAGTAGCAATGACAGTTTATATATGTAAGGAACTCAAAGTGGTAATCAAAGAAAAACTCTAAAGTAGAGCTAGAAAATTGGGCCGAGCCCGTCGGGTTGGCTAAATTAAGCTCTAGCCCTTCAAGGGCAAGTTTTAAAATTAGAGGAGTTAAATAAAATTAGTCATATAAGACCGGCCTTACAGGGCCTTGGGCCAACTTGTTAGGCCCTTTTTTTAAAAAAAAAATTACCTAGGTTGCCTAGCTAGATTTGAAAGTTGAGAAATGAAAACCCTAAAATTTTCAATCTCGGTCTCTCTTTCATTTTTTTTCTTCAAAAATCTCACTCACACTCACAGACTTGAAGCACAATCAAATGTTTTTAAAATTGATAATAGTGACAAAGAAGATGACAATGATAATCATCTTACTAATGTTCCTTAATGATATGTTTCTTATGTTTTATATGAGTTATTTGTGAACAATAGTTTGTTTTTTATTACGAATTAGTGAATGCGTTTATTTGTTAAATGATTCGTGTTGTTTGGATATTATGTTGATAACATTTATTTAATAAATTAGAACTTTAATTTTTGTAATTTACTAATTATATTTCTTTGAAAAAAAAAAAAAAAGAAGAAAAATCGTTAAAATTTGGAACAAGTAACTTTTGGGCCCTATGGGTCGGCCTACTAGCCGGTCTCTTGGGCCGGACTTTGAAAAATAGATGTTTTTCTTACCCCGAGCCCCGTAGGCCGGCCTTGTTAGACCCTAACCCTTCAAGGGCCACCCCGGATTCCCAGCTCTACTCCAAAGTAAGCTTTCCTGCCTATGTTTCCATGATGCAACTGTGACCTTGTTTTAATAATATTCAATATCACTTTACCCTTTACCCAAAAGGGGAAAAAAAAGGAAAAAGAGAAAAACTCCAAAGTAAGCTTTTGTTGTGTCAAATGTAGGGCTTTTTTCTCAAAATGCCCCTAATTAAATAACTATTTACCAAAATGCCCCTGTTTCCAAACTATTTCTCAATCTGCCCCTGGTTAGTCGACTAAACTATAATTTAGTCGACTAAAACGCTGGCTCGTTTTTTTTTAAACTTCCCAGCGATTTAGTCGACTAAGCACGTAGCTTAGTCGACTAAATCATAAAAAAAAAAAAAAAAAAAAAGTTAAAACTTCGGAAGGTCATAACTTCTGGCTCGGGAGTCCGAATTAAGTGATTGTTTTTTTGATTCCACATAACTTTTTGAGATCTATGCACTGACATAAAAATTAACTTCCAGATTTAATGAAGAGAAAGGAGAAAAAATAACTGATTCTTTATTGCGCGAGAGATACTAACAATTTATTAAATATAATCAAGTGATTCTTATATATATATATATATATATATATATATATTTAGTGAATTGTTTCCTTTTATTTGATGTTTTCTTTTTTATTAGATCACATAATATCTCTTGCACAATAAAGATAGGATGTGTGTGTGCATATATATATATATATATATATATTTAATGAATTATTAGTATCTCCCGCACAATATGGATCACATAATATATATATATATATATATATTTAATGAATTGTTAGTATTTCCGGTATAATATGGATCACATAATATGGACAATTCAAAATCTAAATTGAACCCCCTAACCTTTTATTTTATCTTATAAAAGATCAATCGTAAAACCATGCCCTAATTAAGTTAGTTGGTTCTCCCTCCCTCCCTGACTCTATGTTGAAATTAAACTTCAAAGAATAATCACCTTTTTTTTACGGTAGATGAGGCTGTTATTCCCCTAAACCCCCCCCCCCCCCCAAATTTAGTGGCAAAATCAATTCCATTTTAATATTAATATTCTCTTGCAACATATGATCTCATGCATAACTTCCAAACGCTATTATTCCCCTAAAATCAAGCCCCACAAATTTAGTGTCCATATTTTTTCTATTTCTCTTTTCTTTTAAAATTCATATTATTAATGGAGAGATAATCTCAATTTTGAATACATTGTATTTTGAAAATCTAGTATTAATTGTTACGTTACGGGGAGGGATACTTTGAAAATCAAGCCCCACAAATTTAGTGTCGATACTTTGAGGCTCCCTATAACATGACATTAGAATCTAAGAAAATCCATATTATTAATTATTGGATTTTCAAAATACATATTATTAATATATATATATATATATATATATATTATAAATATTAACAACTCATGTTAATACTAACAATTCATTAAATATATATACACACACACACACACATATCCTATCTTTATTGTGCGGGAGATATTATGTGATCTAATAAAAAAGAAAACATCAAATAAAAGGAAACAATTCACTAAAATATATATATATATATATATATATATATATATATAAGAATCACCCGATTATATTTAATGAATTGTTAGTATCTCGCGCAATAAAGAATCAGTTATTTTTTCTCCTTTCTCTTCATTAAATCTGGAATTTAATTTTTATGTCAAGGCATAGATCTCAAAAAGTTATGTGGAATCAAAAAAAGAATCACTTGATTCGGACTCAACCGAAGTTATGGCCTTCCGAATTTTAACCTTTTGTTTTTGTTTTTTGTTTTTTTTATGATTTAGTCTACTAAGCTACGGTGCTTAGTCGACCAAATCGCGGGAAGTTAAAAAAGCTGAGCCGCGTTTTTAGTCGACTAAATCATGGTTTAGTTGACTAAACAGGGGCAAATTGAGAAATAGTTTGAAAACAGGGGCATTTTGGTAAATAGTTATTTAATTAAGGGCATTTTGGGAAAAAAGCCCTAATGTAGTCTAGCACATGTATTTGGAAGATTGTCTTTAGGCTTGTTTAAAATGGTGATAAGAGCCTTTAAAAACATATTTTTAATCGTGATTTACAATGTACAAGGTAAATATATCAGAAGAGTTTTGTCTGAAATTGCATGAATATACTTATGATAAAGAGCTCCAAACATGCACATAGTTGTTCTACATCAAGGAATTTTGACAGGAAGAAGGATTTTGCAATGCCAAAGACCATTGCGTTTTCATGCAACTCCCATCCGGTTCATTCATCTTTTGGGAACAATTTAAAAAAATCCCTTTTGCACCTTACAAGACAAAACGTCTCTAACATATTTACTCATACAATACAAAATTTCTTAAACTAAGCTAAATCAAACACCCACTTAGAAGGAAAAGAAAAGGAAGAAAATTTTTGTATGACATAAATTCATTCTTTTCTTTGAACAGTTAGTGTTACCTATGTTAACTTGTACAGTTTCAATCAGAAAAGGTAGTATGAATGATGATGGGGAGGAGAAACTCACCAAATACGAGCTGTCAGCTCCAGTTAACACAGCAAGTAGTAAAATTGAAAGAGTTATTTTCTGACAGAAAGACAACTCAGTTTCTGATAACCCATATCCAAGACACAACAACATTATGGAACATGTAAACCACCCGAGAAAAGATTTGGCCAAAAATAAAACCCCACGTCAAAACGAAAGAATAAGCCATGATACATGAGGATTAACTACTGTAACTATAAGATCATCAAATTACTCCTCCCTCAATGAAAATGGTAAAGAATGATCAAATTTCATCACAGAAGCCTATCAAATTAAGTATTTTGAGAAATTTTATTAAAAGCTGTTAATGTGATACCAAAATGCCTTCACTTTCCACTCCCTCAGTAACAACATTTGGAAACTTCCACTTTCTTGTAACTTAGATTCCCCGGGATATAAGTCAGAAAAAATACAGAGGGGTAATCAGGTTCACTAAGCTTTTTCAACAATTTGAGGTTTTAAGTTCCTTCAGTGTATAGTTTTCAAACTTGTCATCCTGGAATATAAATTTCTGTAAAAACTAGCAAGATACATAGGAACAAGCAACAAGTTAACAATTGCCATATGCAGTTATAACTTATAACAGAACCATCAAATTTCAGTCCACCCAGTGAAAAAAGAAACGGTGATCAATTTTTTTCAGACAATCAGGTTTTGGCATGGGAGAATTCTAATCCGTTGGCACTAGTACGCTAAGGGGAAAAATAAGATAGACAAAGCTCTCTATTTTGCAACAAAAGCTCCAGAGTAGCACCATTCGAAGCTCTAAAAATTTGGTAAATAAATTCAAATCAATAGATGAAGGATCCAAGATTTCATCACAAGTTTGCAGCAAAGAAAAATGAGGCAAAACCAAATTACAGACATACCAAAATCAGTTAAGTTCTAGGCAAAGACAGTGGTAATGAAAACTACTATTAAGCGCTACAACAATTACTTTTGGCACCCTTATTTCTGAGTTTTTGTTTCCTCTCCACAACGCAAGGACCTTCAGCATCAGGCATAAGAAAATTTTACTATTTTTCGCAAAACAGAAGCCGAAATAACCCGGTCCAGAACCAAGATGCCAGTTAAATTGAGTACTGGGCATCATACATCACAGGATGACTTGTTCAAGAATTATGATAAAAACGAATCAAACAATACAGGCTATGTACGATACATCCACAAGATTCAAATCCCTCCCATCCTTTTTTGACTCAAATCGCGAAATTTGAATCATGAATCACATGATTCTGATAACACCGAGCAGAAATAAGTACCCTTCAAATTAAAATTTCAAAGTGGGCAACCAGAATACCGAGAGAAATCAATTAGAGTAGGACTTGAGCAGAAAGGTTTAATCACCACAATAAACAAGGAACCAAAAATTGGACGTCATCATCCAGGAAACTAACTGCCTATGCCCGAACTTCAGGAAAATACCCCAACTCACCTCTGTAGATTTCCAGTAGCCGAGGAACATTTTCTTGAAATTTGAACACAAAACTATCCAGAAACTTTTTCTCACTGATCATAATAACAGTATTTAGGGACACACTTTCCTTGATTAAACCCTTCCTTTTCAAAATTTTAACTACTGACCATCTAGGAACAATCCTCTGCTTCATGCTATAGCTAAGAATCGAAGGGCATCCAGCTATATCTTCCAACCGCAAACCCATTTCATCAACAAAAAACTTCATTATGCTTGTGATTTTTTTCTCTGACATGCCCATAATATGGGGAAACTTACTGAATGCCAAAAGAGTGACATCCCTGGACCAGCCACACCTCTCAAAGATATCAAGTTTCAACTCCCAGGTAGATTTACTCAACTGTGTAACAACAATAAGTGCTTCAACAAACGCAGCCTTGGAAGGTTCGATTCCGGTTTCCTTTACAAACTTGACATATTGAAAAAACAATGATCGATTCATAAATGCTACATTTGCACGCCTAGATAACAGACTACAGACAGAAGATTGAGGCACTCCTTCATCTCTCAAAACCTTTATGTTTGGGACTATATTCTTTACATCATAGGATCGAATACTCCAAATAGAACCTTTTAGACATTTCCTTCCTTTCCCATCATCATCAAGTACACTTTTAAGAACCTCATAGTGGGGAATTATACGTTTCTCTAAGCTCAATACGAGTAATGAAGGGTTAAACGAGAAGAGTTCTGGAATTTCAGAAGCTGAAAACCCTATAGACTGGACAAACCTTAGCCTGGGCAAAAGATTGTGCTCAAGATTTGCCAAAAGCACCTGTGGATGGCAACCCACAATTTTGGATATCTGTGGATCTGAGAATCCGTAGCTTCTGAGAAGATTTAGTACCGAATCGGGTTGATCTGGGTCTTTCAGTTTAACCCTTTTCGATAATTTAGTAGCAACTTCAGGGGACATGCCAAGTGAGTTCATAAGGTAAGAAACCGTGAAAGAATTATTTCCACCTCTATCATTTTTGGGTTGATTTGATTGAGATAATTTCGAAACCGAAGAAAACGAATAGGAAATGAGGGATGCATTGTGATGAAGAAACCCTAACTGGGTTGTCCTCCGGCATGGCAGTGACGAAGAAGACAATCTTGCAAACAGAAAAGTTAGCATGAATGATACTGGTCAGAAACTCACCAAATAGACGAGTAGTCAACTCCAAGTAACCCTGCAAGTAGTATAATTCCTCAATTTTTCCCACTATGAAGCGTAGAAACAGGTAATCAGCAGGGAATAGCACGCAGACAATGTAAAGAGAAGGAGGCGAGCGTTTCTGCAATCCTTGGCATTTCCAAAGCATAAAGTCCCTTCTTTGAACAAATGATACAAGAACATCGGATCTACACTAATGCGATGCAGCAGATCTCATGCTTCCTGGGTTAACATTAGGTGCTCTCCTTTTCTCATTATCCTCTAAAATATTCCAATCAATCACACACAATCTTACTTAAACATTTCTCCCATTTTTTCAGCCAACGGCTCAAAAAAATGAGGAAAACATACCACATTTGCACTTTATGTGAGGGACGAGATCATTTTTATTTTATTTTTTATATATTTTATTTATTTAGTTTAAATTATATATTGCATCCGACATGTTTTTTACACCTACTATCTCAACTTAATTAGTTTGTGTTATAGAAAAAATATTTCTGAATGTAGTATTGAAAATTAATTAATTTGAGATACTATATAAAAAAAAAAAAATCTTAGGATACGATATATAATTCAATCTAAATGAATAAAATTTGTTAAAAAAACAAATAAAAAAAATGTGCTCAGTGCACCAAATGTGAATTCATGCTTCGGGCACATGGACGAAAGCATCTAGGCACTTTTAATTGTTTTTTTTTTTGGGTAATGCAATCAATGGCGGACCTTAAGATAAATATTTGAGGGGGTCAAATGTATAAATTTTTAGATCAAATGTATAAAAAATTTAATTTACATTAAATATATATTTAGGACAATTCTTTATTTTTGGGGACCATTGTCTCTATAAAGATTCATCATTGAATGCAATAATGCATAGTAAGTAGGGGCAGGTAGGGGCAAATACAAGGGGTTAAGGGCGACCACTGCCCCCTAAAACCGAAGCAGTTACTGAAGTAGTAAGAATAGATCGATTAAACTCCCTCTCTAGCCCCTTGAGCCAACAAAAAAAAAAAAAAAAAAAAAAAAAAAAAAAAAAAAAAAAAAAAAAACCCTCTCTGGCTCTGAAACTCAGGCGTCCACTTTTCTCTCTTAAGGAACTAAATGAATCTAGCTGCTCATGGATCTAGAAATAGCTTCAACGACCAATGAAAATGCTTTTGCTATGGCTGCTACACTCCAGTCCGAGAAGAATCAACAATGTGGAAAAAAACTAAGAGATGAGAATGGGGGAGAGAACGAAGCTAGAAGTGAGTTGATATATTATTGAATGGAGCAGATATCCTCATAAGCTTTTTGTATCAGTGTCCTTTAGAATCCTAAATCTTATCCGTCCATATGATTTAATGGCTCACAGTGCGCCAAGTCATCAAGCCCTTAAATTTTTTTTTTTTTTTTTTAAAAACTGAATTTACTGAAGAGTCCACATAGCTGCTTAGATTTACATGGCATAAGAATATTTTTTTTAATTTTTTTTCATCCAGTATCTCAAATTAATTAATTTCCGCCCGCATTTTTCTGTAATACCAGTATTATGGAAATTAATTAATTTGAGATACTAGGTAAAAAAAAATATTAACGCAGTATATAATTTAAATTTAAATAAATACAATATATAAAAAAATTAAAAAAATATACGCTCATACCTCTAATTAGATGTATGAGCACCTAAGAAGCATATAATTATGTACATGGAATGAGAACTCAGGCCTTCGGCCTTTGGCCCATCTCTCTCTTCTTCCTCAGTCTCCCGTCTCTCTCTCACCGCTCTTATCCTCCTCCTCATAATGAGAGGACAAAAGTTGGGAGCAAACGGAGATTTGTTCGGAATGAAATTGTTCGAGCTTTGCCTGAAGGCGAGGATCAGAATTAGGAAGGTCCATGGCCTGTCCTCGAAAGCTCTGGTCCAGAGGAACGGTCACAAGCTTGAAGGGTCCATCCAGAGTGGTCGGTATTTCAGCTCCAACAATCACCGAGCTCAGAGAAATCAAGAGAGATAGAGCAGTTAATAGATTCATTTGATGCACAAAGGCATGAGAGGAATCCCAGAAAAGAAAAACAAATAGGGACTTGTGTTTAGCCTTCAGGGCTGATGGGTTCTGTGGTTCATATATAAAGAAGGACGAAGGGAGAGTCAAAGAAATCATACAAGGTTTATTACAAACTTTGCCGCAGTTGTGGGAATGTCAAAAAAATTCTCCAATCACCTAACATTCAGCGATTAGTCATCATGCAATCACCTCTCTTTCTCTCTGCTCTTATCCTCCCCCTCCACTTCCTATATCAGGATTTTAATTCTCTACAACACAGGGCATTCTCCAATCCTCTCTGTGGTGACATTCCCACAACAGCGGCGAGCGAATTTTTCAAGAAGGCCCCATCAGCATTGATCTTGATCTTGCCTATTCCAGGTGTTTCCCAAGTTTCCTTCCTTACTCCCCCTTCCTCCCAGGTCCATTCCCTTTATCAGAATCTGACTCTTTTTGCTTTCCACACTTCTGTCACTAGCATGGAAGCAACTGCTATGACCTTTCAGCATCAACTCATGTTGAATTAAACACCCAATCACACCTCCTCTTCCAAATACCCTGGCATATTGCAGCCACATGAGCTTTGCCTTCCTCATCAATTCTCTTTTCAGGAATATTTCTTCACGCCACTTTCTAATATTCCTTGCTTGATCTCTGCGACATATCAGAGCTAGAGAACTACCAAACCAGCATCTACTAGCCCAAGGACACGTTAGAATCATGTGCTCAATATCCATATATCAAAATCATTTCTTCGCAAAAGCTACCATTATAAAAAAAATAGAAAAAATTAAAAAAAAAAAAATCAGATATCAAAACTGCTGCTTCACAGCGATTTTAAAATCTGGATTTTTCTCATTTTTTTTAATTTTTAATTTTATTTTTAGACCAGTTGTCTTTTATTTGGTCTAGAAAGTGCTTGCCGCTCAATATAAGACCTAACCTTAACGCGGTTTAAAAATATTTTTTCCTATTAGTGGCTATGTCGTTAAAAAAAAGATAGCGTTGTAGTAGTAGGTTTTCAAGGATAGGCCGGACCAGGGTAGGTCATTAACCCGTGGTCCGGCAGGAAGGTTGGTTAGGTCGAACATGCCAACCGGCCGGTCCCTACCCGGAGAAAACACGATGGCTCCCGGGTTGGACAGACCGGGTCGACGGACCGGTTCTTGGTCTAGGAGCCCATGAAATAAACAAAAACAAAAACTTCAAGAACAAAAAAATATTCCATAATCCAAGATCCAGTAGATCAAAATGAAAATCCAAAGAAAATTCTAGAAGCTGAACGATCTGTAGTTATACAATGTTTGAAATGAAAATCCAAAAAAAAATTCCAGAACCCAAGATCTAGTCGATCGAAATGAATCTATATACCATCATCGATCCAAAAAACATTCCAGAAACCAAGATCCAGAACCTAAAAAAAATTCCAAAAACAGAACGATTTGACGAATCTGCGATTCAGAAAATGAAAATGAAGAAATAAAATAGAAGGTTCGATGTAACAAAATTACCTTGTGATCAACGAGAAATGGAGAATGTCCATCTTGATTCTTGGGAGAGTAAAAATGACGAGACCGAAGTAGGAAGAAGATGAGAAAATGGAAAAAGAGTAAAGGACGATGATGGAACTGCTTTATGTTTTTTTTTTTTTTTTTTTTTTGTCAAAGTGGAACAACTTTATGAACATTTGAACTACTTTATTGACTTTTACCCAAAAACAAGTGCTCTATGTGATGATCGGTTGGGCCTTTATCTGAGCAAAAAAAAAAATATATATATATTGAGCCTTACTGTAGCGAAAAATGATTGAAGTATTAATAAAATATATATAAAGTGACTGGGTAGGACCGGGTTAATTGGTCAGGGATACTAGCCCAGAACTTGGTCATACCCGGACATCAGGTCAAATCCAGTCCTGTCTAAATATATGTTCGGGCATTTTTCTTTTTTTCCTATCTGGACTGGGTGTTCGGGTTTGCTGAACAGCCCTTTCTAGTAGCAATGACATGTTATATATGTATGGAACTCAAAGTGGTGATCAGAGTCAAAACCCTAAGTAAGCTGTCCTGCCTATGTATCTATTATGTAACTATGACCTTGTTTTATTAATATTTAATATCATTTTACCCTTTACCCAAAAAAAAAAAAAAAAAAAACCTCCAAAGTAAGCTTGTACTGTGTCGAATGCGGCTTCTAGCACATGTATTTGGAAGATTGTCTTTAGGCTTTGTTTGGAATGGTGATAAGAACCTTTAAAAGCATATTTTTAATTGTGATTACAATATACGAGGTGAATATATAAGAGGAGCTTTGTTTGGGATTATGTGAATGTGCTTATAATAAGGACCTCCAAACAAGCACGTATACATCAAGGAAAGCAGACAACAAGAAGGATTTTGCAATGCCAAAGACCTAAAACACGGCCATTGCGTTCTCATGCAACTCCCATCCGATTCATTCACCTTTTAGCACTAGTGGCCATGTTTGGGAACACTCTAAAGAAATTCACTTTTGCAATATATAAGACAAAGACTCTCACATATTTACTTACGTAGTGTAAAATTACTTAAAATATGCTAAATCAAACACCCACTTATAAGGAAAAGAAAAGGATGAATATTTTTGTATGACATAAATTCATTCTTTTCTTTGAACATTAGTGTTACCTAAATTAACTTGTTACAGTTTCAATCAGAAAAGTTAGCATGAATGATGAGGAGGAGAAACTCACCAAATAGGAGCTGTCAGCTCCAGTTAACACAGCAAGTAGTAAAATTGAAAGAGTCATTTTCTGACAGAAAGACAACACAGTTTCTGATAACCCATATCCAAGATACTCCAACATCATGAAACATATAAACCACACATGAAAACGATTGGCCAAAAATAAAACCCCACGTCAAAAGGAACGAATAAGCCATGATACAAGAGAATTAACTACTGCAACTATACGATCATCAAATTACTCCTCCCTCAAAGAAAATGGTAAAGAATGATCAAATTTCATCACAGAAGCCTATCAAATTAAGTATTCTGAGAAATTTTATTAAAAGCTGTTAATGTGATACCAAAATACCTTCAGCTTCCACTCCCTCAGTAACAAAATTTGGAAACTTCACTTTCTTGTACCTTAGATACCCCGGGATATAACTCAGAAAAAATACAGAGGGGTATTTCTCCTTGCTAACCAAAAATCAGGTTCACTAAGCTTTTTCAACAATTTGAGGTTTTATGCTTCTTCAGTGCATATTTTTCAAACTTGTCATCCTTGAATATAAATTTCTGTAAAAACGATTATGGCAAGATATGTAGGGACAAGCAACAAGTCAACAATTGCCATTTGCCCGTTATAACAGAACCATCAAATTTCAGTCCACCCAGTGAGGGGAAAAAAAAACGGTGATCAATTTTCCTCGGACAATCAGGTTTTGGGATGGGAGAATTCTAATCCGTTGGCACTAGTAAGCTAAAGGGAAAAATAAGATAGACAACTCTTTATTTTGTAACAAAAGTTCCAGAGTTGCACCATTCAAAGCTCTAAAAATTTGGCAAATAAAATCAATAGATGAAGGATCCAAGATTTCATCACAAGTTTGCAGCAAAGAAAATATGGCAAAACCAAATCACAGACATTCCAAAATCAGTTAAGTTCTAGGCAAAGACAGTGGTAATGAAAACTACTATTAAGGGCTACAACAATTACTTTTGGCACCGTTATTTCTGAGTTTTTGTTTCCTCTCCACAACGCAAGGACCTTCAGCAACAGACATAAGAAAATTTTACTATTTTTCGCAAAACAGAAGCCGAAATAACCCGGTCCAGAACCAAGATGCCAGTTAAATTGAGTACTGTGCATCATGCATCACAGGATGAGTTGTTCAAGAATTATGATAAAAATGAATCAAACAGTACAGGCTATGTACGATACATCCACAAGATTCAAATCCCTCCCATCCTTTTTTGACTCAAATCGCGAAATTTGAATCATGAATCACATGATTCTGATAACACTGAGAAGAAATAAGTACCCTTCAAATTAAAATTTCAAAGTGGGCAACCAGAATACCGAGAGAAATCAATTAGAGTAGGACTTGAGCAGAAAGGTTTAATCACCACAATAAACAAGGAACCAAAAATTGGAAGTCAACATCCAGGAAACTAACTGCCTATGCACGAACTTCAAGAAAATATCCCAACTCACCTCTATAGATTTCCAGTAGCCGAGGAACATTTTCTTGAAATTTAAACACAAAATTATCCAGAAACTTTTTCTCACTGATTATAATAACAGAATTAAGGGACACACATTCCTTAATTAAACCCTTCATTTTCAAAATTTTAACTACTGACCATCTAGGAACAATCCTCTGCTTCATGCTATAGCTAAGAATTGTAGGGCATCCAGCTATATCTTCCAACCACAAACCCATTTCATCAACTAAAAAATTCATTATGCTTGTGATTTTTTTCTCTGACATGCCCATGATTTTTGGAAACTTACTGAATGCCAAAAGAGTGACATCCCTGGACCAGCCACACCTCTCAAAGATATCAAGTTTCAACTCCCAGGTAGATTTACTCAACTGGTAACAACAATAAGTGCTTCAACAAACGCAGCCTTGGAAGGTTCGAATCCGGTTTCCTTGACAAACTTGACATGTTCAACAAACAATGATCGATTCATAAATGCTACACTTGCACGCCTAGATAACAGACTATAGACAGAAGATTGAGTCACTCCTTCATCTCTCAAAAACTTTATGTTTGGGACTATATTCTTTATATCATAGGATCGAATACTCCAAGGAGAACATTTTAGACATTTCCTTCCTTTCCCATCATCATCAAGTACACTTTTAAGAACCTCATAGTGGGGACTTATACGTTTCTCTAAGCTAAATATGAGTAATGAAGGGTTAAACGAGAAGAGTTCTGGAATTTCAGAAGCTGAAAACCCTATAGACTGGATAAACCTTAGCCTGGGCAAAAGATTGTGCTCAAGATTTGCCAAAAGCACCCGTGGATAGTAACCCACAATTTTGGATAACTGTGGATCTGAGAATCCGTAGCTTCTGAGAAGATTAAGTACCGAATCGGGTTGATCTGGGTCTTTCAGTTTAAACCTTTTCGATAATGTAGTAGCAACTTCAGCGGACATGCCAAGTGAGTTCATAAGGTAAGAAACCGTGAAAGAAAAATTTCCACCTCTATCTTTTTTGGGTTGATTTGATTGAGATAATTTCGAAACCGAAGAAAACGAATAGGAAATGAGGGATGCATTGTGATGAAGAAACCCTAACTGGGCTGTCCTCCGGCATGGCAGTGACGATGAAGACAATCTTGCAAACAGAGAAGTTAGCATGAATGATAATGGTCAGAAACTCACCAAATAGACGAGTAGTCAACTCCAACTAACCCTGCAAGTAGTACAATTCCTCAATTTTCCCACAATGAAAGCGTAGAAACAGGAAATCAGCAGGGAATAGCACGCAGACAATGTAAAGAGAAGGAGGCGAGCGTTTCAGCAACCGTTGGTATTTCCAATGCATAAATCCCTTCTTTGCAGTTGTATTACGAATTAGGCAAGCTCCGTAACTGTAAATGATACAAGAACATCGAATCTACACTTATGCGATGCGGCAGATGTCATACTTCTTGGGTTGACGTTAGGTGCTTTCCTCTTCCCATTATCTTTCACCATCTTTAAATAATATTCCAATCAATCACACAATACTGCTTTAATATTTCTGTGTCTTTCCAATCAAGGGCTCAAAAAAATGAGAAAAAATGAGATAGATCCTCTTACCACATTTCCACCTTATGTGAAATTGTGAATAGAGGGACCAGATCATTTTTATTTTTTTATTTTTTTATATAATTTATTTATTTAGTTCAAATTATATATTGTATTCGAAATGTTTTTTATATCCAAGTATCTCAACTTAATTAGTGTGTGTTATAGAAAAAATATTTCGAATCGGTATTTAAAATTAATTAATTTGAAATACTATGTGCAAAAAATATCTCGGGATACAACATATAATTCAATGTAAATAAATAAAATTTAGAGTAAAATACTCTAACTACCCTTCGGTTGCCCTTAATTACACGGACCTCCCTCTACTTTGAAAATATACAATTTAGTCCAAATCATTAACACCGTTAAAGGATATTCTAAAAAGATTCTCCAAGTATATTTTTAAATTAAAAAACCATATTAAAATATATGTTGTTTACTAATTTACCCTCTCATTATACCAATTCCCTAATTTATCTTTTAATATTAATGTTCATTAATGATCTATCATATTTTTAATAAATTTAATTTAGAATAAGTTTTAGTAATATATTTTTGTGCTAAGTATTAATAACTTTGTTCACAATTTGAGTAATTAATTGTAAGAATATATGTTTTAATGAAATATTCTTAAAAATTTTAAATTATAAGATATTAATATGCGAATCTCATAATAATATCATTTTATAATTATATAACTTAATTGAATATATGTATACATATGTATTATTGCAAAATATCGTATTTAAAAATTACATGATAAGGTTAATAAATAAAAGAGATTAAAAATTTAAATTTATTATATTGATAAAATTAATTAACTTTCTAATATGATAAATTTAAAAGCATGACAAAAATATAAAAATATATACTAATTTTTTTAAAACTTAGAATAAAGATATGTGATTAAATGATTATTATTATTATTATTATTATTTGCTAAAGATTACATGATAAGTAATAATATTTATCTTAAGGAGGGGCATTTTGGTTAAAATAATGAGTCAATATTATGATTTAACTAGTCAATTAACGGTTAGATGGATGAAAGTTGAATCTCAAAACTAGAAGGGAAGTTTATGCAAAATAGATTTTGATTTTGACGGAGGTTCATATAGGTTTTAGGAATAGAAGGGAGTCTCTGTAATTTAGAATAAATAGATGGGAGGTTGATGTATTTTACTCTCAAATTTATTTTTTTTAAAAAAAAATGTGCTCAGTGCCCTTAATGTGAATTCATGCTTCTTCGGGCACACGGACAAAAGCATCTAGGCACCTTTAATTGTTTTTTTTTTTTTTTTTTTTGCTTTTTTGTAGGTAATGCAAATCAATGGGACCTTGAGATAAATATTTGAGGGGTCAAACGTATAAATTTTTGGGATAAATGTATAAATTTTTGGGCCAAATGTATAAAAAGAAATCCAATTTACATTAGATATTTGGGACAATTCTTTTTGGGAGAATCCAATATAAAGACGGTTGAAATAGAAAAATCCTATATAAGGTTGTTAAACTTAAGAAATCTTAAATTGGGTCAATGACCCAATCTAGAATACTTAAATGTTGGTTATTTTTCAATAATACCCTTAACCAATGGTACAAATAAAAGAGGAAAGGAAATGACAGAAGGCAGGTCCAGGGTTGATTTTCAAAGCCAAGTGCTTGACCCTTTGCGAGCTGGGTTCTTGGAGGGCAAGCCTTTACTGGAGATGATCATTGGAGGGTCCAAGCATGTATTTGACTTTCTTCGGATGGTGCGGATTGATTTTGGATATGGAAGTCGAGATCTATATATTGCCTGGATCGATGAAAACGGCAAACCTGTTCTTTCCCCATATCTTTGTTGATGTGGATTTTGGATGAATTGGAGACTTCAGGAATTCCCAAAATTGAGGGTGACATTCAGATTGATGGGCTTTCGAGGCAAGAGAAAGTGCGATAATTTGGATTTAGGTGTTGATGGGACGACAAACAATGAGGTGATATTCACCAGTCAAGAATAACAAGCAAGAAGATGAAAGTCAAGTACTTGGTTTCAAGCAGTAGAGGCTGACCTCTTGGAGTTTGGGAACTTCTAAATTGTCCAATGCAAAGTTTCTTAGTGAGAAAGAATACGTGTATTCATTCGTGAGTTTTTTTATTTCTCTCCTAGATGTCCTAATCTTTTTGGGGAGTCACTGTTTCTGCTATTCATCGATTTGAATTCTCAGGGCCACTTGAGAGAGACCATCACGAAATTTTTGAGAGACATAACAAAAGTAAAGAAGCTCTTGAGGTGTGTCCAATACGGTTTATGCTTGGTGTTACAGACCGGCCCAAAAGCCCCAAGTCCATGGCGTGGCCCATAGAGAGCCAGGAGGCATGATCCGCTAATCGTAGGGGGAGATCCGGAAATCTTGGCTAGGCAAGATCTACCTATATCGTAACGGCCTTCCGAGATACTCGCCCCATTAATGGCACGCCCCATTAATGGCGTACCCCGGATATTCACCCCATTAATGGCGTGCCCCGGATATCGCACCAGACACCTCTATAAATACAGAGGACAGGTAACAAGGTGCACAAATTCTAACCTAGACTATTTACATACAGTGTCACTATGCACACACACCACCCCTTTGTCGTGTACGGTGATCCCATGCTCTCCTGATTATCTCCTCCATAGATATTCAGGCAGGGCCTAGCTATCCAAGATCGAAATACCAGCCCTTAGCTGGACATCTGTGTTCTATACCAGAACATTGGCGCCGACCGTGGGGATCCTTAAATTTCTATCCCCGTGACCACTAATGGCAAACACCAGAAGCCATAGGCAAAGCCAGCAATTAGGCCGGCCGCATGATGAAAGCAATTTACCACCGAATCAACCTCAGGCCGGACCGAGTCAACCGCAGACTCATGATCAACCTTCACGAGAAAAGACTCCGGAGGGTCACGTTACTGACACGGCGATCACATCTCCTTCAACCGACGAACCTTCGCAAGGGGAGTCAAGAAGAGTCCAAGCCCCGGCTCCAGACGCTCAGGTACTAGACACCGACGTCCACATTTTAAAGAGAACCCAAGAGTCGATGCTTCAGAGGTTCGAAAATAAGGAAAAACGAGATCACCTCCAACGGCAAGAGGATTTTCATGCTCTGGAGTTAATGATTGAGGAAAAGCTCAAAAACATGTTCCAACGCAGAACTCAGAGAAGTTCTTGGAAGGGAAAGGAGGTTGTACGCCTGGACAGCAGTAGTTCGCGTAGCAGCCCAAAGTCAAATCGACGGGCCCGCGATAGGAAAAAGGGGGAAGCGAGAAAGGAGCGAGAATGCCAGCCGACCCCCACACGGAAGAAGGAGAGGCAATTGCGGATCCGGGATGCTGAAGACCGAGGCCGAGAAGATCGCCAAGACGGTTATAAAGACCGAAGTCATCATAGCTATGAAGACCGAGACCTCGACGTGGATCAGGACTCAGATGAGCTTCGAGAGGCAATCACGGCGCCTCGGACACGGGGGTCACCGCGGCAATATAAGATGAAGTACTTGGCGAGGCTCGGTGGGACCCCATTCTCCCGAGCAACGGCCACGGCCCCCTACCCGAAGAATTTTGACCTAGCCGATCTTCCCAAGTACGATGGGACCCGGGATCCACGTCACCACCCGGAGATATTTGAAAAGCCGATGTGAGTCGAGTCAATAGAGGTGCGGTCATCTTACGGCTCTTCTCGGCCACGTTAACCGGACCGGCCCACAAATGGTTGAGCTCATTACCCAACAATTCCATTCGGAACTTTGAAGACCTCGGGCGCAAATTTGAATTGCACTTTGCCACCAAAGAAGAAACAACCAAAATCTCGGTTCACTTTGAGTAAGGTAAAACAAAAGAAAGGTGAGACGCTGCGAAGTACTGGATCGGTTCGGAGACACGGCAATGCAGTACGCTCATTATCTCGAAGAGGTCCACGTACATTGCCTTGTCAACGGTCGAACCCAACGACACGCCCGGCGGATATACGTGCAAGAATCGGGTCTATTCATTGATCGAATTCTACACCGAAGCAAAGAAGTACCTAGATGTCAGCGAGATGGAAATTGCCAATGCGAGACGAACCCGAGAAGGCCGAATTCATCGCCCGAAAGAAGGGATCGACGGACAAGCGAAGTCGGAACCCCCCAGACGCAGAGAGAGCCGACCTCGACAAGGGAGGACGGATAATAAGGCAAAGTACGGCAACTACACCCCCTTAAATGTTCCGCGTTCGCAGTTATGGAAGGAGGTAGCTCAGACCGAGATGAAAAGGGTTGCCAAGCCGAGGCCTATTAGAAATCGATCCACTACAGATCGGGGAAAATTTTGCACTTTCCACGATCGTCCAGGTCATACAACCGACGAGTGTTATGAACTCGGGATGCTATTGAAAAGCTTGTGAGAGAAGGGAAACTTCGCCAATACGTCATCAAAACTCAAGGGAAAACAAGCAGGCGGAATAGTGGCCGCCGAAGCAGGAGTCCGGCTACGGACACTCGAGAACCAGAGAAGAAACAGAAAACCGGCCCTGTTGACGGTTTCCCAAAGACTGATCTCCAATGTAATGGCATCAGCAGCGGTTTCGGAGGAGGTGGAGATACGATAAGCCAGCGCAAGAAATACATGCGGGAGGTGCTGACAATAAAAGATATACCAAAGTTCAAAGGCGGCTCATCGAAACCGAAACCGAAACCACCCCCATTAGTCTTCACAGACGAGGAGCTCAAGAATGTTATTCTCGGCCACTAGGACAGACTGGTTATCACCGGAATTGTAGTAAATTGCCGAGTCAAACGGATCTTCGTGGATGCAGGGAGTTCGGCCGACATCATAAGCTGGGACGCATATCAGAGGATGCACCTCGAAGTTGAAGACCTAAAGCCGTGCAAATCCACCCTTATCGGGTTCAATGGAGAGCGTTCCTTCCCAAAAGGATATATAGTCCTCAAATTGACGCTAGGAACCAAGGAAGCATTCAAGTCAGAACGTGTAAGGTTTGTAGTGTCCGACTTCCGCTCTCCATACAATATTATATTGGGCCGACCCACTATACACAATTGGGACATGCTAGCATCCACTAAGCTCCAGAAACTGAAAATGATCAACGATAAGAATCAGGTGGTCGAAGTGTCCGGGGACCAGAAAGTGTCACGGCAATGTTACCTCGAGACTCTCCGAGTCGAGGAGGAAGGACCGTCATCCCCGCCGCGGCTCCGAACCAACGAAGTGATGGCCGAAGTCAGAAATGATGGGCAGCCCTGGCGGTCGGTTAATATGGTAGAGCTAGATCTCTGCGAACCAGAAAATCCACGCCCAGAGCCGGAAGGGGAGCTGGAGGAATTGACCCTGGGAACGGATCCCTCCAAGACAACTAAAGTCGGCAGAGATATGAGCGCAGACTTAAAAGCACGACTGATCAAGTTTTTAAGACAAAATCAGGACGTCTTCGCCTGGACGTCAGCCGAAATACCCAGGATCGACCCACACTTTTGCTGCCACAAACTCGCCATATGGCCGGGGTCGAAGCCAGTAGCCCAGAAGATGAGGAATATCTCATACGACAGGAAGAAAGCCCTTGAAAGTCACATTGAAGAGATCCTTGCCGCCGGATTCATCAGAAAAGTACAATATACAACTTGGCTCTCGAATGTGGTCATGGTGTTAAAACCAACCTAAGCAAATGGAGGGTGTGCATCGACTACACCAATCTGAATAAAGCGTATCTAAAGGACTCCTACCCCATGCCTAACATTGATCAACTCGTTGATAACTCGGCCGGTACCGTTGCTTTCCTTTATGGACGCTTACTCCGGCTACAATCAGATTGCCATGCACCCAGAGGACCAAGAGAAAACCGCCTTCATGACTGACAAGGCTAATTATTTCTACAACGTCATGCCATTTGGATTGAAGAACGCCGGAGCTACGTACCAGCGAATGATGAACCGCGTCTTTGAGGACCAAATTGAGCGAAATGTGGAGGTCTATATAGATGACATGATCGCGAAGTCAAAACAACCAGAGGAGCATATCTGGGACCTAGAGCAGACGTTTGAAAAATTAAGACGACATCTACCCATATCGTAACGGCCTTCCGGGATACTCGTCTCATTAATGTCACGCCCCATTAATGGCGTAGCCCGGATATTCGCCCCATTAATGGCGTGCCCCGGATATCGCACCAGACACCTCTATAAATACAGAGGACAGGTAACAAGGTGCACACATTCTAACCTAGACTATTTACATACAGTCTCACTGTGTCGTGTACGGTGATCCCACGCTCTCCTGATTATCTCCTCCATAGATATTCAGGCAGGGCCTAGCTATCCAAGATCGAAATATCAGCCCTTAGCTGATCATCTGTGTTCTATACCAGAACACTTGGTATGCAGCATCAGTAGAAACAGTGGCGGCATTTTAGCTCATGGGCTTGTGTTGCCTGGGAAAACTTCTGGGTACCTTGCTTATGGAGTTGGTATACATTTGTCTCCTTTAGGCTTCCCTCAACTAATGTGATTATTTACTCAATTTAAAGTGATTTTATGTGATAAAAGGCACTACTAGTTTTGTTTTCCATATTATACTTTGCCGTGTTATCTTGGGAAAGATTGAAAAAGTGGCCGTTGGTTTTCAACAGTGTCGACCTTCCAATGTGGAGTATGATACAGGAGCTGATGATCCTTTAAATCCTAATTGGTATGTAGTGTGGAGTAGTAACATGAACGACCATATACTCCCAGATGATGAATATATGATTGGTAAAGGAGGGCATTATGGTGTAGGTCTGGGAACAAAAACAAGTCATTCCAAGTTTCCCAATCTCAAGATTAAACCTACAAGTGTGAATCATCTCTATGAGGAATAAATTAAACCCAAAAAGGGGAATAGAAAACCAAGAATGAAGACTAGTCAAAGAAAAATTAGAAGCGGAGAAGCGAAGAAGCATACCCAACTTGTAAAATTGTAGAAGAAAACTTTAGTGGGAGGCCTCTAATGAATTATCTACCGTTATGGTTCTTACCTAGCGCGAAAACAATATTGTTTCGCTTTTTTTTTTTTTTTTTTTTTAATAGTAAGGGATATAGAAGTAATTTGGCTCAATTTCTAAATCTCTAATTGTGCCACATGACCTAATTAATAATTTGTTAAATTTAGTAACTCAAATTATAATTTAGATAATTCAACTGTCATTATATGAGATTCTCCCATTCTTTTTTTAGGGCCATTGTCTCTATGGAGATTCGTCATTGAATGCAATAACACATAATAGCGGGGGGAGACATAGGGGTTAGGGGTGACCATTTCCCCTAAAGTCGAAGTTTGTGACATCCTCCATTTTAAAGGGTAATTTTTAATTATTAACTTGATTAAAGCATTTATTAAAATGTTTTATGCACAGTTAAGCTTTGGATTTTACTAGGCTCATATTTTAAAACTAGATATTGCTTTAAAATTTGCCAGCTTATCCAAAAGATACTAGAATATGCTAAGTGAGCCCTAACATGGCAATATACAATAATTCAACATGTTCCAAAAAAGTGGAAGCATTAGTTAGCAAAAGTAACTTAAGCTTCCGAAGCCTTCCCCGATTGACCCACACGAGAACTATCACTTGAAAAATATTTGTAACCATCAATCCATTTCATTATAAATGCTAATATGTGCTTGTGAGGTCTTTGAGTAGAATATTTTATATAACAAAGTACTAGATATATAATTTACAAATTTATTAAATCACAATTTCTAAATCAAATTTCATATCATGAATCACATATATAACATGCCAAGCAAATGATTAATACCCCGACAATCCTTATCACTCCCCACCTTTATTTCCACTGACAGAACCTATGAGCTGTAACGTAATAGGTTTAGTCTCTATGATAAGATTACACCAAGCTCACCAATGATGAGGTATAGCCCAGCCAAAATCTATAGAACTCATATCGGACCATGGGTTCCCTTTCCTTCGAATATAGAAAGGTGTCACTGTCCCAAGGGCCGACCTTTAACCTGGCTAAAGGAAAAGGGTGATCCAAACATGATTTATAAAATAATACATCATCTCAATAATCATTAAGATAATAATGCTATTTTAACTCACAAAATCATAACAAAAATGCATTATCCAAAACATGTAATATCATAATTTTTGGTCTCAATAACCATTTCAAAGTATTCATTGATATATTAAATCAATAATACAATCTCACTAGTCATATTTTAAAATAAAATCTCACAAGGCAACTTCATTAACAACATAGTTCTCATATATTAAAAATCACTCACAAACATCATACAAGTAAGTACAATGAGTGGAAAGTGATTACATCAAGTTCTCGACACAAGAATTAAGCGTGAGAAAAATAAAATCCACTCTCAAAATAAATCTATAACTACACGTTCAGTGGCGGATCTTGAAAGAAATATTTAGGGGCTAAATGTATACTCATTAACTAATTAAAAAAACACTATTTGGGGGGGGGGTCAAATGGGTACTCATTGACTAATTAAAAAAAAAATATTTGGGGTGGTCAAATGTATAATAAAAGTATTTTAATATGTCTAATATATAAGATAACACATCTTTTTACATTATGTTAATTTCTTTTAAAAAAATTTGTGAACACTTTTTTTGGGGGGGGGGGTGGCCCCCTATTCATACACTAAGCTCCGCCCCTGTATATGTTAATAGAATTAACAACAATACCAACTAATATCATAATAAATAATTACTAAAACTATAGTTGTATCATTTTAAATTTTTCTTAGAATAAGTGAGAATTTATCTATTCCTCAAATTATCGTTACAATCTCAATTCTTTCCTTCATAAATTATTTCTCACTAATTATAATTATCAAAATATCACCATATCCTCAATTCAACCCAAATACCCAATTTCCTACAATAAAAGCTTCACTTAAAAATTCAAACATTCACATTCATTTATAAACCTCAAATCTAATCCACCTAATCCTCAATGTAACCTCCAATAAATTAAAAGTGAATTATAAATTCTAATACAAAAGACCTATTATCACAAATCTCATTTTTTTTATATCTAATACTAACTTATATAAGCATAACTCAACTTATTTAACAAATCTTTAAATGTCCATATAATCAAAATCATTTTAAACTCTAATTTAAATTCCAAATCCCTACTCATAATTTTATACAGTTCAAGATTTAGGAAAACCAAACCGATTAAACCGACAACAATACCTCCAAGAATCCAAATAAATACCTTAAACCTCATTTAATCGGTAGAAATACCCTATAAAGCATAAATCCTAAATTCTTTTAGATAGAAAATTAAATTTAAATTCCCACAACTATCAACTAATAAATCTAAACCGATTAAAATTACTTATTAATTATGCTCTTGATATGTACAGTCATTTATTATCAAAAATCAAAACTTTATCATAATTCTAATCATAATTCTAATTCCAAAATTTTCACTAATCAATATTATATTATCCTTCTTCAAAAGAGAAAAATATATAGAATACCTTTCATAAAGAAAGTTTATTGAAAAGAAGTTATTTTAGCTACCTAAATAATCTTATAAGATAAATAACGTACCTTAAAACACACTTTGAAAAACCACTACACTCCTCTTTCTCCTCTCCTCCTTCATCACTCCCGCTCTCTCCCCAGAAAACACACACGCGCACACACATATATCACACCATCACTCACCTATTTATATTCACTAATTGAGGCGGTGGGAGGTAATTAATTACCTCCTTCCCACCGCTATTAAATCTACGGTGGGCAGCACTTTTACGTGCTCCCCTCCCCCTCCCCCAAAAAAAAAAAAAAAAAGAATATATTATTATATTATAAATTATTTTTCCTTCTCTCTTTTTTTTTTAACAACAATTAAACCAAAGTTTATATTTTCAATCTAAATAAAATCTCTTTAATACTTAATAAGTTATAGTATTTTCTAAGAATATAACTTACAATACTTTTATTATTATTATTATTGTTTTTTTAAGAAAATGTATTCTTATACTAAGTAACTATATCATAAATTAATTTTTTCTAAAGTATTACTTGATTTTAGAATTTAAAAATTGGGATATTACGAGAAGAAGCGATTCGAAGTAGTAAGAATAGATCGATTAAACTCCTTACTCCCTCTCTCGCTCAAATTCAGGCATTGACTTTCTCTTAGGGAAGTAGATGAATCTAGCTGCTCATGGATCTAGAAATTGCTTCAACGATCAATGAAAATGCTTTTGCCATGGCCGCTACACTCTAGTCCGAGAAGAATCAACGATGGGAAAAAAAATCCTAAGAGATGAGAATGGCGAAATAACGAAGCTAGAAGTGAGTGAATGGAGTAGGTATCCTCAGAAGCTTTTTGTCTCAGTGTCCCTCAGAATCCTAAATATTATCCGTCCATATGATCTAATGACTCACGCGCGCCAAGTCTTCAAGCCCTTAAATTAAAAAAAAAAAAAACAGAATCCCAAATTCACTAATGCCTTCAACCTTTGGCCCATCTCTCTCTTCTTCCTCAATCTCCCATCTCTCCCTCACTACTCTTATCCTCCTCCTCATAATGAGAGGACAAAAGTTGGGACTAAACAGAGATTTGTTCGGGATGAAATTGTTCGAGCTTTGCACGAAGGCGAGGATCGAATTAGGAAGGTCCATGGCCTATCCTTGGAAGCTCTGGTCTAAAGGAACGGTCACAGGCTTGAAGGATCCATCCAGAGTGGTCGATATTTCAGCTCCAACAATCACTGAGCTCAGAGAAATCAAGAGAGATAGAGCAGTTAATACATTCATTTGATGCACAAAGGCATGAGAAGAATCCCGAGAAAAGAAAAACAAATAGGGACTTGTGTTTAGCCTTCGGGGCTGATGGGTTCTGCGGTTCATATATAAAGAAGGACGAAAAGAGAGTCAAAGAAATCATACAAGGTTTATTACAAACTTTGCCGCATAGTTGTGGGAATGTCAAAAAATTTCTCCAATCACCTAACATTCAGCGATTAGTCATCACACAATCACCTCTCTTTCTCTCTGCTCTTATCCTCCCATTCCTCTTCCTATGTCAGGATTCTAATTCTCTACACCACAGGACATTCTCCAATCTCCTTTATGGTGGCATTCCCACAACTGCGGCAAGCAAATTTTTTTTCTTTTTAGCTCTGGCTGTATAAATTTATCATTCAACTATCTAAGACTATTAGTAGTTTAGCAAAATTCCAAATGGCTGCACACTCCTTTTTATGGACTCGTATATTGGGCCCTGATATGGTGCGACCCAATAAGGACACACCATGGCGGAAGCACTCCCTAAGTAGGCAAAGCGCTAATCATCCTATAAACAAGGCGTTAATCTTGGCAGTACATGTAATGGAGTAGAGACATGTAATGGAGCAGGGATGCGTCAGATAATGGAGTAGGGCATTGCGAGCTCAGAGGTGCGCATAGCACAAGGATGGAAACCCTAGAGGTAATCTCTATAAATAGGATATTAACCATAAGGTGCACATATTCGATTCATATCCCTTTACTAGATAGTCTCACTATGCACACACCCCACCCCCTTTGGCTAATCGCCATTCTCGTGTAGCACAGTGATCTGATATTCTTTGGTGTATTCTTCATAGGCATCATAGAACATTCATCTTCTCTTCGGTATTCACGCTCTTGTATCCCAGAGAGCTTTATTGATCCTACATAAATCATACACTAACCCATCAAGGTTAGACATCGTATTCTTACAACGAGAACATTGGCGCGACGAGGTAGGGGAGAGATAAACTTCAATTCCCAAACGACCAAGAATGGCAAAGAACGAATGCAACGTTATTAGCGGAGGATTTGGAGGAGGAGGAAATTCAGAGAGCCAAAGGAAGAGGTACCTGAGGGAGGTTCTCTCTATCAAGGATCGCTTCGAATTCAAGAAAAGCTCTTCTTCTGCAAAGCCGGAACCTCCTGTACTCAGTTTTACTAAGGAGGAGTTGGAAGATGTAGCTCTAGGCCATCATGATGGTTTGGTGATTACTGGAACAGTGGTAAACTGCCGTGTTAAGAAGATATTTATGGAAAACAGGAGTTCGGTCGAGATCCTTTTATGGGATGCATTCAAGCGAAGGAAACTCGACCCAGAGGATTTAAAACCATGCAAGACGACCTTGACGCCTTTCAACGGACAAGATACCCGCCCAAAGGGATATATAGAACTCAAGTTAACGCTGGGGACCAAAGAGGTGTTCAAATCAGAACGAGTAAAATTCGTTGTGGCCGACTTCCCATCTTCTTACAACTTCATTTTGGGCCGACCAACGATACACGACTGGGATATGTTGGTATCCACAAAGCAATAGAAATTGAAAATGGTTAATAGCAAGAATGAGGTCATCACCGTTAGAGGAGACCAAAAGGAATCATAACAGTGCTATTTTAATATGGTAAAAGAGCGTAGAGAAGGCTCGTCGTCCTCGAGTGAGATTCACAGAGGAATTACTTCGAGCAATGCCACAGAAAAGCTTCGAGGAAAGTCGATTAGTCTGGTCGAACTGGATCTACGGGAAGAAGAGAAAATGCTGAGAACAAAATAAAATGGGGAGTTGGAGGACTTCGTCTTAGGCCCTGAACTGGGGCAAACTACCAAAGTTGGCAAGGCGTTGGACCCTGAGGTTCGGGCGAAGCTGAAAGATTTTCTGAAGAAAAACAAGGATGTGTTCGCATGGAAGCCATCCGAGATACTCGGGATAGACCCCGACTTTTGCTGTCACAACCTGGCAATACATCCGGGATCGACTCCTGTGGCTCAGAAAAAGAGAAATCATGGCCCGGAATGAGGAATGGCCCTGAAGGAGCATGTGAAAGAATTGCTGGAAGCCGGTTTTATTCGGGAAGTACAGTACACCATATGGCTATCCAATGTGGTCATGGTCAAGAAGCCAAATGGCAAATGGAGGGTCTGCACAGACTACAAGGATTTAAATAAGGTATGTCCTAAAGACGCTTTCTAATGCCTCGCATAAATCAATTGGTGGATAATTCTTCGAGTTTTCAACTTCTTTCCTTTATGGATGCATATTCGGGGTATAATCAAATTTCCATGCACCTTGAGGATCAAGAAAATATGAGCTTCATCACTAAGATGGAAAACTATTGCTACAACGTGATGCCGTTTAGTTTGAAGAATGCTGGGGCAACATACCAACGAATGATGAACAAGGTATTTGAGGACCAGCTAGGGAAGAACGTTGAAGTATACATTGATGACATGATCGTCAAGTCGGCAGAACCAGCGAGCCATGTCCATGATTTGCAGCAGACGTTTGATAAGTTGCGAGCTCATCAGATTCAATTAAACCCGGCCAAATGTGCATTTGGAGTCCCTTCCGGCAAGTTCCTGGGTTTTATGTTGACGAATCGAGGTATTGAGGCTAACCCAGATAAATGCCAAGCTGTGTTGGAAATGAGGGCTCCAAGAAATAAGAAAGAAGTGCAGCAACTAATAGGGAGGTTGGCTGCCTTAACCCATTTTTACCTAAGTCAACCGAAAATTCATTGCCTTTTTTCAAATTATTGAAGAAGGAAGCCCAAGATGAATGGAACTTGGGGTGCGATGCAGCATCCGCAAAAATAAAACAGTGCTTGGCAGCCCCACCAGTTTTGTCTAGACCGGAGCCAGGGGAAAGACTGATGCTGTATTTATTAGTTGGAGAAGAAGCGGTGAGCGCTGTGCTGGTTCGAGAATCAAAGGACTGTCAGATGCCGGTATACTTTGTAAGTTGGGCTGCGGGGCTCAGAGCTGAGATACCAGAAACTTGAGAAATGGCGTTTGTCGGTAAGGCGACTTCGCCCATACTTTCACGGCCATCCAATCGTACTCAGGACCAATCAGCCAATCCGGCAGGTGCTCCACAAGCCAGACTTGGCATGACGGATGATAAGCTGGGCAATAGAGTTATTCGAATTTGACATCACCTATGAAGCTCGGCACGCCATTAAGTCGCAGGCCTTGGTAGACTTCTTAGTGGAGTTAACCCCGTCAGGCGCAGGAGGTGCAGATAATGCTGAAATTTGGAAAGTCTTTGTTGACGGTTCATCGAATGCCAAAGGGAGCGGAGCTAAAATCATCTTGGAAGGCCCTGAAGGAGTTTCTATAGAACATTCCCTCCGATTCAATTTCCAAACTTCTAATAACCAGGTTGAATATGAAGCTCTTATTGGATTGCAACAGGATAAGGAGAATGGGGCTAAGAAAGTGCATATATCTACCGACTCCCAGATTGTGGCATCTAAGATTGAAGGGACGTATCAAGCCAAGGGCCCTTTCTTGATCAAATACCTTGAAAAAGTGAAAGAGATGATGGTGGAATTTGAAGAGGTCAGCTTTGTGGCGCATATATGAGGGGAGAAAATATCAGGGCTGATATTTTCTCCAAACTTGCAAGTACCAAGAGTCCCAGAAATCACTGAACGGTAATTTAGCAAAGTTTGTCAGAGCCAAGTTGCATTATGGTCGTCTTGGGATCCGATGATTAGAGAAAGCCGATTGTCGATTATTTAGAAAGAGGCTTTCTACCGATGACTCGGCCGAAGCTAAGAAGTTGGAAAGGCAGGCAGCAGTATATACTGTAGTTGATGATCAGTTATATCGTAAAGGCTTGCATTCCCCAATGTTCAAGTGCCTCAATTCAAAAGAAGCCGAATATGTTTTGGCAGAGATACAAGAGGGGATTAACGGGCAGCATATGGGTGCCAAGGCGTTGTCCAGAAAGGCTCTAAGAGCCAGATATTATTGGCCTACCATGATGGCAGATTCCAAGGACCACGTACATAAATGCGATAGTTGCCAGAAGCATGCCAGGGTAATGTGGCTTCCCCTGACAGAATTAAAATCTATCTCGGAACCTTGGCCATTTTTTAAATGGGGTTTTGATTTATTGAGGCCATTTAAGGCAACTTTGGGACAGCTTCGGTGGCTTATAGTAGCCGTCGATTACTTCACTAAATGGATAGAAGCGGAACCGGTGGCGACAATTACCTTAGCTCGAGTACAGAAATTCCTTGCTAGGAACATCATATCCTGATTTGGAATCCCGACAGAAATCATTACGGATAATGAAACCCAGTTTATTAACAAGGGTTTCTGAGAAATGGTCTCCGACTTTCAGATTAAACAACACTTCACCTCTGTAGAACATCCCCAATCCAACAGGCAAGCTGAGGCCGCTAACAAGGTAATCATGGATGGATTAAGAAAGCGGATGGACGAGGCAAAGTCTAATTAGGTGGAGCAGCTATATTATGTCCTATAGGGACACCGAACCACCGCTCAAACTTCAACGAGGGAAACACCCTTTAGATTGACATACGGATGCGAGTCCATGAACCCAATTGAAATTGGCCAATTCTCGTGGAAGAGAATTAAAGCCTTGCTTGAAGAGGAGGAGAATAATGAAGCCTTAGCAATGGAGTTAGATTTGATCGATGAAGTCAGAATCACGGCACACTGCTGAGATCTGGCCACAAAACAACTCATCGTAGCGAGATACAATAAGAGGGTAAAGCCCCGCTCATTTGAAAAAGGTGATTTGGTTCTTTGTAGAGCTGATATAGGCAATAAGAATGCCAAAGAGGGAAAGCTCGCATCGAATTGGGAAGGTCCCTATTAGGTTAAAGAAAATCTCGGGAAGGAAGCTTATATGACCCTAAAGGCTAAGGCGGTCAAGAGAACTTGGAATGCGGATAAGTTGAAGTTTTACTACGACTAAGACCGGAATCCGGGAAAAGAAGGCTTGAAGGCCGAGTTTTGTAAATTCTTTTCGGGAATCATGTAAAAGCGACCATGTCGTTGAAGTTTATTATAAATGAAGAACTTCTCGTTAGAGAACTCATTGCAAATTGCACGAGCCACACCTGTAAGATATTTAGGGTACAAAGCCCATTTACGGATAACGGTTAAAACAGGTTTCTTGGGAACAGACGTGTTTCCTCAAAAACACGGTAAAGTCGAGATAAAGGTTAAAATGTATTCCCTTCGGGATGCGGTAAAGTCGAGATGACGGTTAAAACGTGCTCCTTTGGGACACAGTAAAGCCAAGATAAAGGTTAAAACGTATTCCCTTCGGGATGCGGTAAAGCCGAGATTATGGTTAAAACGTGCTCCTTTGGGACACGGTAAAGCCGAGATAAATGTTAAAACGTATTCCGCCGGGATGCGGTAAAGCCAAGATTATGGTTAAAACGTGCTCCTTTGGGACACGGTAAAGCCGAGATAAAGGTTAAAACGTATTCCCTTCGGGATGCGGTAAAATCGAGATTACGGTTAAAACGTTCTCCTTTGGGACACGGTAAAGCCGAGATAAGGGTTAAGACGTGCTCCCTACGGGACGCAGTAAATTCGAGATGACTGTTAAAACGTGCTTCCTTTGAAACACGGTAAAGCCGGAGAAGCCCTTTGTGGCTGTGATGCATCAAAGTTTGGGGTAATGAAGCAAGCCGTCACAATGACCCTGATCAAGTCGGAATGTTTAGAGTTTGGTTGCGACACTAAACATAAACATGTGACGGATGACTCTTACTTCGTGATAAATTCTGGTTAACCACTCCGGAGTGTATAGTTCATGGGTGGTCCTGGACATGTATTTTGCGCAATAAATTTCTGACTTTGGCCAAGTCATTTTAAAGAATTTTGAAGGAAAATTCAAGTTCACGAAATGCAGCGAATGTGATGCGAAGTTTAATTCGGAAGAATATTCAGATTCAACAAGAAAATGGCAAATATTATATACTAGCAGAAAGTTGTGTTTCATTCATTATAAATACCTTATGATATAACTGGATTACAGGAACAAAAACTGGGTTACTAACCTGGCAGGAGATTACAAAAAACAAGAAAGGGGCTCTAGTACCCCAAGACAATAAATAGAGACAACGCCGGAATCTCGGCCCTCAAACAGATGGAGTCTGAGCGCCAGCCTCCTCACCTTCATCTTCGTCCTGATCCTTCTCTAGTTGACTTCTGGAGGCATCACCGGAAGGGGGAAAGAGCAGTTCTATTTTGCCGTCCACAACCCAAGACATGCAATCCATCCCGGATGTGTCCAGAGACATGCCAGGGTTCAGAAGCTAGATTTGCTTTAAGGCATTTTCAAAGGATTCCGCGACAGATTTCTTTGTGGCCACGTCCTTTATATCGATAGCATCTTGGGCAGATTCCAGGGCGGCAAGGTGTGTAAGTGGAGCTATATACCCAAGAGGGGGTGAATTGGGTATTTTAAAAACTTTTCAAATCTGCTCCGTTTTTAAATAACAAAAACGAGAGATGAACGAGTAAAGAGAAGAATAGCTGAACACGAGAGAATTTATCTTTGGTTCGGTCTTAACAACTTGACCTACATCCAGGTCCCGGACTGGGATTTTCACTATCACAAAGATTACACACTATGTACTCGGAGTAGTTTCTCTCTAGAACTCACTCCCCCTTACAAGTTGTAATCAATGAACTCCCAAATCACCAAGTCCCTTGACTTGTGATTCTTTTCAATAAATGATTTGAGATAAAAACTCTCTCTAAGAGTAGATGATAATAAACACTGAAGCTTATAATGTCAAAAGACAGAATACAAGTAAAAACTGAAATGTAGTTAAGAAACTTGAATGCTTGTGCGTTTTCAGTTGTTGTGTTGGTTGAGAAGAATTGAATGCAACTCTATTTATAGCCAGATAGCATTAATTGACCGTTGCATCGATAATCGGCAGTTGAAGATGTTCTTGAGGAAGATGTGTATAGCTTAGGTCTTCTTCTCTTTCGAAACTCACTTAATCCATTTGTTTGGATGGTGAAGTTGACTCTCGCAAATTAATCCGTTGGAGAGGATGTTGCTTAATGTAGAAATCATTCTTTAATGCTTTGCAACCGTGTACGAGATGGATTCATCAAAAGGATGCAAGTTTCGGGTTGAGCATTTAATGTTCGACACCACTTTTGCTTTTACTTTAAACCTTCGTAAAACTTCCTTGATCTCATCGAAACTCTCTAAAAAGATGATTAAACATATCTAGTACCAATAAGGAATAATCATGGAAAGCATTGAGATCAAACACGAAGGCATAGCAAAATCGTTAAGTTCAAATTTCAAACAACGTCCGAAACACGGAGGTTTGTTCACAAACCTCGAGGTTTGATCATTTAAGCTTGAACACGATTTAAGACCAAAACCTCAAACCGGAGGTTTATCATTAAACCTGGAGGTTTCTCATATTGCTATCACGAAGGTTTCTTGGGTTTACTCCAAACCTCGAGGTTTGATCGAAACCTCGAGGTTTCACAACGTGTGTGAAACCCGGAAAGACGTGATGAAACCAAACTGGAGGTTTCTCAAGGAACCTCGAGGTTTTAGAATGAGTGCAAGTTCATTTGCTCTCGGGTTGCCACAATACTCGAGGGTTCTGAAATACTCGAGGTTTTGCCTAAACGACCAAGTTCTTTGTTTTGACCCAAAACACAAACCTGGAGGTTTCTATGGAAACCTCGAGGTTTTCAAACATGTAGAAAACCATTAGCTCTCTGGAAGCCCAAAACCTGGAGGTTTATGATAATACTCGAGGTTCCTCATATAATTTTAAAATCCTCAGTTTGGCGCCAAGGCACAACCTCGAGGTTTTGATGTAAACCTCGAGGTTTCACAACTTGGTGTGAAACCAAGTTTTCTCTAGAAGATCGAAACCTCGAGGTTGCTTAATAAACCTCGAGGTTTCACATATTTTGTGAAACCAAGTTTTCTCAAGTTAGAATACGAGAACCTCGATACTTCCCTCATAAGGCCAAACCTCGAGGTTTTCCCGGAAACCTCGAGGTTTGCTCTCACTCGGGGTTTTCCATCATCGAGAGCAAATCCTCATTCTTTTGTTCACAATTGTTGGCAATCATCAAAATCTCTTCGAGAACCAACAAGGTGGGCATTCGGCTCTGCAAGATATTTGTTTTTCCAAAGGGATTGTTCTAAGGTTTTCTTATCCCAGCGCTCTCCTCCGAAGCCGATGCAACTCCGAGTTAGTTTTCCTCAAGACTTCCCTCTCCTTCTCCAGATCTTCTTTAACTTTTTGAAGCTCTTTTCCCATTTTGTCCTCCGCCTCGGCCTATCTCTGGATTTGTGTTCGGGCGTCATCTCGTAACATCCCAATTTTTTTTTAATAGTAATTAAGTGCTATTAGGTTATGATTTATTAAGTAATATGGGTTCAGAAGATATAATAATACATGAAATAAATAAATATAATCAATTTTTTAATTAAAGTTGATTAATTAACAATGATAAATAATACGATAAGAATAATAAAGAAAAGAAAATATGTATGGGAAATATCTTCATGAAATAATCGATATATCTAAATAAAGAGACAAAGATAAAAGAGAAAATAATTATATATTGTTATATATTTTAAAATAATATTATTTTAATAAGAGAGTCAAACTCTAACCCTACCCTATAAAACCCTTTTTACTTCTCACACCTCTCACACTCTTGAAGCCGCAACAGTCACCGTCGCAGACAACAGGTGCATTTTCTCGACCCCTCTGGCTTCAATTCGTGCTTCCATATTCCACTGATCCTCTAAATTTTCCTGTAGTCATTCTTCCTTTTCTTCTATATTTCCAACCCATGTGTCTTATCTTCACTTTACCTCACCCTAGGCTTTCACATCATTACTGTAGATAAGAATTTCAAATCGATTTCCCTGACCACGGGCTCACACCTCTTCTATTTTTTTAAAAAATTTCTTTTACACTACTTCCATCCCGTCAAATCTGATGGGATGAATATTGGCTTAACAAGTCATGCTGAACATTGGAGTATTTGTGTGTACAAATCTTTATTTATTCTATTTCTTTTTCATTTAAAGCTTTATAAACTTCTCTGACATGTAGTTCTATTATATTTTCATTTTTCTCTCTTCCCAACAAATTAGACCAAAGACTTTCTTTCCCTCACTGTACATGTATTGAAGTACAAACACTTTTTTTCCAATTCAACAATCCACTTCCACTGTTCGTATGCCAAATATAAATATATATATATATATATATATATATATATATCTTTGATTTGTACATCTTTTCACATTCATTGTATTTTCTTTTATGAATTATGATAAGAAGTTTTACCTTTTCAGCATTTTACTCATCACATGTCTCTCTCTTTCTACATATATACACTTATAGAACTTTTTACCTATTTGTGCCTATTATATTCATTAGCTATTGTTGTCAAAATTCGTTCTTACATTTCCATGACAAACGCCTTTTTCAGCAACAAATAGATAATTAAATGTATTAAATTCTCATGTTCAAATATATATATATATATATATATATATATATATAAGGCAATTTCTATTTGCTGTAAGACATGAATTTTAATTAGAAAAATCTCGGTTTAGATAGTTGCGTTAGATTTTTAGAGGGTACCTTTAAAATTATACTCACGTTTTAAAGAAGCTTTAGAATAGTTTAACTAGTATATTAATAGATATTTATGTGTATGATTTGTAGACTCTTATTAAGAGGTTTGAAGTGATTACCTATACATTAGAAAGCAACAGGTAACTCTGAATATTCTTCCATATACTTGTGAATTGTATGTGATTGTGAGTAACTATCTTTTATTTAAAATTAAAGGACCGAATTATATGTATATGTGTATGTTTTGTAAATTGATATTTTCTATGATTGAAGCATGATTTATTGTACCTTGACATTTAATTATATTATTGGTGATTTAATATATGTCTGACATGGCGGATGCATATGTGATGGGTTGGAGTAAGAAGGGATTTGTATGTTGAGATCTTTTACCACGTGGTATGTCATCACTCGTACGTGGATGACACTTGTCGTGGCCCCTCCTTCCATGTTTTCCTTTGGTAGGGATTGCATTGGAGTTGTGGGACATGTGACACCTCCTTAGTTGTGTTGTTTTAAGGAGGGGAGCCATAGTCCATACTTAAGCTCTATACTTTTGGCCGAGTATATCTTAAGTTTTGGTGAGCTTGGGACAATCCAGTCAAATGGATGAGTCGCTATTGGACTATGTGTTAGCCTATGGCTCCAGTCAGCAGTTGAGGATGGACGGTGATATAAGGGAGGCAGCATATTGCATATTGTATAATTGTACGGTTCACATTGACATTACGATAAGAAATGTTATATGAAATTATGGTATATACAAATATATATATATATATATATATATGTAATTAGTTCTTGCTTTTTGTCATATGTGACTTGCTTGTGTACGGTAGAAACTTTCGTAGTTGCGAGATTGTCAAATCTCACTCTATCTTAACAATTTTCGGGTGATTGTTCTAGTAGGGAGCGAGGAAGAAATCTATGGAGTGAGCCATGAAGGCTCGGTTTTGCTCCTAGAACTTATGTTATGTCATTTTATTTGTCATGACTTTAAGACTTCCGCTTTGTACTTTATTATGACATATTTTGGGAATTTATGTTGACTCAAAAATATATTTTGATTTGAATTAATTATGTATTTTAATGATTTGGATGTTGATCATCCTTGTTGGAGATATCTCAAGTGTTTTGGCCAAGATTTTGGGTGTTGGATTTTGGGGTGTTACATCATCCCTAGCAACCGACACCAGCTCATCTGATTTACATTTATTCTCCTGAGCTTCCAGCTTGACCTTCAATTCATTTGCCTGTCTAGCATAGTTTGCGTTTATCATGGACAAAGCTTGAGCTAACCCGGCACATTTCAAGGTGTAGTGCTCTATATTCGACAGTTCTTGCAACTCAAGCGTGTCATATTTTTCTGACTCAAAGAAATGCTCCGGGAGCCTAATAGTGTCACTAAGTTGGACAGGTACCCCTCCATTCCAGATGACACCATAAGGGAATTTAGGAGTTGGAGGCGGTGGAGGAAGACTTGTAGAAGGAGAGCCTACAGGATTTTCTGTAGAAGGAGGGTTAGCAGAAATTCTCAACGAAGGGACAGGAATCTTTGTCTCGGATGGAGCGGTCTTCTTGGATTTCGAGATCGGGACTGCTTTAGTAGTCTTAGACCTCTTTGGTAAGCTAGCCTGTTTAGCTCTTTTAGCACCAGCTATCTCGGACTCCGACATGGTTCGTTTTGACTTTGTCCCTGACTCTTCAATTCCGGGATTGTCTAAGGTAGCAGTAAAAGTCGGTCTTTATTCCATTCTCAAGTCTACGGAACATAAGCGAATGATTAGTTATCCACTTGACAGCGAGAGACCAAGCATACAATATGATGTAGTAAAAATTATGTGCATACTCGCCGAAAGTCGTTTCTCCGGGCCGAGGTGTTCGAATATAGTCCATTTGAGTTCAACTCGCCGTGGTCCACAATTTTCTTTTTTAAAAGGATATTGTTTCCTTTTCAGCTTCGAAAAGGAATGGGAAGGAAAGTTGAAATAGGAAGAGGAGAATTTATGGTGATCCAAAGTCCAGTAAAGGGGAAATCTTTCCTCTATTTCCCCTATCATAGGCTTAGAGAAACCAAGGTAGCTGCTCGGGCTCAGCAACTACTTTGAAAAATGAGGACTTGAAGCTTTTCCATGACTCGGTAAGAGGTTTGAAAAGTTTGCGGTCATGAAACTTCGAAGAGAGGTCCAACCTTTCCAAGAGGGAGCAGTGTCATCAGCCTCCTTATTTTCTCCCTTAGCTTTTTTACCTTTCTTAGCAGGAGCGTTGTCGTCAGCCTCTTTACTGGCATCCTTATTGACCTTTTTATTGCGAGCTTTATGGATGGAATAGAAACGAAAGAAGATGGGCAAGGTGCAGGTTAGGTTTTTCTCCTTGTAGAAGTTTTCAAAAGCGATGGCGAAGGCCCAGCTATTAGGATGGAGTTGTGTGGGAGCAAGACGTAAGTGGTGCAAAAGGTGTAGTTGGAACTCAGTAAACGGAAAGCGCATACCGAGCCGAGATACACAATCTTTATAGAAGTAACGGAAGTGGGGATCATCACTGCTTTCCCAGCAGCTTGATATGGATTCAATAATGCGGGGCATCCGAAAGACGCAGTCCTTCCTATCACGAAGACCTAGCCCGGCGATCTCTTCACGGTCATTGTGCTCCTAATATTTAGCACTTCGTCGACCCATAGGGCAGATGAGTTGGAAGTATCGGAGGTTCCAGCGAAATTTGATTCCCTCGTAGCAGATAACTTGGTGTGACACGATAAGGAACCCATTTATACCTATAATAAGCAAAAGACAAAAGTTAGAAGTGAGAAGTGTACCTTGGGCAAAAAAGTCGCTTTGTGGAAAATCAAAAGGTCCCAAGCTGGGATGACTCAGGTTGCCAGAGGCCGAGGTAATGTTAAAAGGAAGCTTATGGCGGCAAGAGGCTAACATCCGCTCGACCTCCAAATTACGGCCGCTATTGGCGAGTTTAATACTCAAAAAGAGGCATTCAACATAGGGGTCAGCGACGCTTTTTGCACGAGACCCAGGTTTATTTAGAAGTATGTTTTCTAGTTGGGCTAGAGGGAATCCTGTTTAAGTGTGATCGGACCTCAGTTTGTAACTTGGGGAGGATTAAAATGGAACCCCGGGAAAGAGGCGTTGGGATGTCGGTTATCTGGCAATAGTGCTCGGGGTTTCCTCTTACTCCTACTCCCACTGGGTTTGCGAAGTAGTGCAGCTTGTTTATCTTCTTCAGTACGAGCTATCACCCACAACCAATATTTCGTCCTACTTGAGACCTTTTTAAGTATCTCTTTATGTTGGTCGGGATTGGGTTACCGTACATATCTGCGGGCGGAGGACTATCGTGATCCATGAAAACTCTCGAAGAAAGATAAAGATGAAAGCAGAAGTTTCACTGGGATGGCTTAGAACCAAGATGTCAGCTTTTTGCCTTCAGTAAGGAATTCCTTATAAGTTCAGCATCGCCACCTAGTACTAGCAAGTTTAAGCAAAAGAATAGAGAAGGAAAGGAGCATTATGCTGCGGATATCAAGAGGCTACCTAGAAAACCCAGAAAACACAGAAACCCTAGTTGAATGCCCAGAAAACCAAATGACGAGGTTTGATGGAAATCTCAATAGGAAGAGTAGTGCAAGACCAGATGAAGCAAAACGAAAGTAGAAAAAAGCAGGGAGGCAGAAGGAGTACCTGATTCTACGAAAAATTGTAGAAAACTGGAACTCACGAGATGGTGGTATGAAGAAAGGAAGGCTTTGAAGGGAGGAGTTTTCTAAGACGAAATAAGTGCCTGGCGAAAAAGTGTTGAAAGGAGGTGAAGAATGTGGATTTATAAACATTTTGAATCCAAAGAGTCAGGGCCAGAAAAGACCATTCGCATAGAGAATCAGGTTTGAAAACCTGAAAGCGCAATGATGACTATTATGAAATGACGTGAGTGTTTAATGCACACGGATTTCAAAGGCAGTGAAAGATGCCTGGACATAGGAAAAGGCGATTTTGCACTATGATGTCAGCAGTAAAGGCAAATAGAGACCGATTTGTATTCCTCTTATTCATGATATCTCGGACTGGGGGCAACACACATGGCGAAAATGCATAAACCCGGTAATCCGGGCTCGAAGTTACAAATGAAATCCCGATTATCATAAAAACAAGAGTTTTCGAAACAAATAACTCGACACGCATAGTGGGGGCTAGCTTGTTCTCCAAGGTCAAAGCGAGAATAATTTACAAAGGATTAAGAAGTTAGGTTTTAGCAGTCAATCAATCTGGGCAGCTCAGAGCCCTAAACTTCCGAGCTTGGGGGCAACTGCTGTGGATTGTATATTGGGCCCTGATAAGGTGCGGCCCAACAAGTACACACCATGGCGGAAGCTCTCCCTAAGCAGGCAAAGCGCTAATCATCCTATAAACAAGGCGTTAACTCGGCAATACATGTAGTGGAGCAGAGACATGTAGTGGAGCAGGAATGCTCAAATAATGGAGTAGGGCGTTGTGGGCTTGGAGGTACTCATAGCACAAGGATGGAAACCTTAGAGGTAATCTCTATAAATAGGAGATTACCCACAAGGTGCACATATTCGATTCATATCCTTTTATTATTCAGTCTCACTATGCACACACCCCACCCCCTTTAGCTAATCGCCATTCTCGTGTAGCACAGTGATCATCTGATATTCTTTGGTGTCTTCTTCATAGGCATCATAGAACATTCATCTTCTCTTCAGTATTCATGCTCTTGTATCCCAGAGAGCTTTATTGATCCTACATAAATCATACACTAACCCATCGAGGTTAGACATCTGTGTTCTTACAACAGAACACTCCTTAAACAGGTAAAGGAGGAGGAGGACAAGGGCAATGAGAGATAGATGGGAGACTAAGGAAGAAGAGAGATATGGGCTGAAAGGTTGAAGCCGTGAGTGAATTCGGTATTAAGTTTTTTTTTTTTTTTTTTTTTTGGTTTCAATTTAAGGGCTTGAAGACTTGGGGCACTATAAGCCATTAGAGCATATGGACAGACAAGATTTAGGATTCTAAAGGACGCCAAGACAAAAAGCTTCTGAGGATATTTGCTCCCCACCAACCCCCGCATATTCATTATATTTCAAGAAGGCCCTATCAAGCATTGATCTTGATCTTGCCTATTCAGGTATTTCCCAAGTTTCCTTCCTTACTCCCCCTTCCCCCGGGTCCATTCCCTTTTATCGAATCTCACTCTTTTGCTTTCCACACTTCTATCACTAGCATGAAAGCAACTGCTATGACCTTTTCAAAGATCAACTCTTGTTGAATTAAACGCCTTGATCACACCTCCCCTTCCAAATACCCCAAAGATACGCAGCCCACGGGAGCTTTGCCTTCCTCATCAATTCTCTTATTCAGAATATTTCTTCACACCACTTTCTAATATTCCTTGTTTGATCCCCGCGACATATCAAAGCTTGAGAGCCACCAAACTAGCATCTGCTAACCCAAGGACATGTTAAAATCATGTGCTCAATTTTTTCCACCTCACTTCCACAGACTGGACATCCATCATCTTGAGCACATTTTCTTTTTTTTTCAAAGCTTCTCTAGTTGCCAGGGCCCCATTGAGCATTTTCCAAAGGAAATGCTTAATTTTAGGGGAAATATACAAACTCCATATACATTGCCAAAGTTGATTTGGTGTCTAATGTGATAAGCCTGGAACCAAATTCAAGCCAGATTCTTCCTCCTCCTTGGCTACATGATAACCCGATTTGACAATGTATTTTCCATCTTTACACTTCAACCATATTTCTTTATCTCTTCTTTCTACATCTTCCATATTAATCAGGATCTTTACCTTTTCTCCTCGAGATACCTTGTCTGCTATTCCATTCAAATCCCACCTTCTTTCTTTAATAAGCAAATTAACTGAATGTCTTGCTCATGATCATTTTTAGGAACATAAGACAGTTTCTCATCCTTTAGACCTGGGCTAGAATCCATCTATCCCGCCAGATCTTAATATCATTCCCATTTCCAATCCGAATAGCTCCTTCTTCATCAGTTCTCTACCCTCCAAAATGCTTGTCCAACACCAAGTTGCCCTACCTCCTTTCTTTGCTTCCATAAAGCGCAAGTAGTAATATTGAAGGAGATAGACAAAGAGACAACACAATTTCTAATAACCCATATCTAAGATACAACATTAGGAAACAAGTAACACACATAGAAAGATTTGGCCAAAAATAAAAACCCACGTGAAAAGGAACAAATAAGCCATGAATCATGACATATAAGGATTAGCCACTGCAATTATGGCATCATCATTAAATCACTCCACCTTCAATGAAAAGGGTAAAGAAAGATTGTTAGGAAATAATATATTAGTATTACTATATATATCTGAAATCATAGGATTGTAATCAGATCCCATATAATTAGGGATTACACATATAATCATCATTATAAGCCATTATGTATAGGCTCCTCTCTCTTGTATAAATACACATACGTTTATCATGAATAATAGAAATTTTTGATTCATTTCATTAAATGGTTTCAAAGCTTAGGGATTGTTCTTGGCCAGTTTGAGTTTTTTTTCCCTCGATAGCCGCTGTTACTGTAGCGTGAACAATTACTATAGCATGAAAAGTACTGTGGCATGGATAGTGTCAGTGGCCTATCTCCAGCGTGTGTGAGCTCGTGTCATTTCAGTTTCTATCGATTTTCTGGTTGATTGTACTAATGTTCTATGAACAATGATCATGACTCGTCACTATTCACAGGGGGAGAGAGAAAGTGTGTGCCTTGTCCTTGGTGGTTCTGTTGTCTCTGTTTGGGTTTTAAGGTTTGGGTTCATCATTCCAGTTTGTGAATTTGGTTCTTCTTGATTCAAGTTGATTACTTTCGTGTGTCGGCATTTGCCGAGCTTTGTGACTTTATTTGTTCTAGGAAATTATTTGTTGTTTGGTGGTCCTTGTGTGACCGTTTGTTCTTTGCCTCCGGTGAGGTGTTTCTTTGATGTTTGTCTTTGTTGAGATGTTTGGAGTATTGTTTGGTCCCTGGTGAGACCGTTTGGTGTTCATCCCGATGAGACGTTCATTGTTGCTTTGTTTCTGATGAGATGTTTGGAGTATTATTTGGTCCCTTATGAGACCGTTTTCTTCGTAGCCTTCTACTTTGGTTTGATACTTTCTTTGTTATTCGAACTCTTTGTGAAGTTGTTGGATAATTTCTTTTGAATGTCTTCGATGTGACATTTGGGTGAACTATTCTTGGATGTGTCCAAACTTTGGTTGATTCAAGATCTCATGAAGAAGAAAATTATTTTGTTTAGATTTATTTATGTTATATTTTCTTGTAACAAGTTAGCATAATTAACATCTATCTTCCAACTTGAAGTGTTAGGAAATAATATATTAGTATTAATGTAAATATATGAAATCATGGGATTATAATCAGATCCCTTATAATTAGGGATTACACATATAATTATCATTATGAGCCATTATGTATAAGCTCTCTCTCTTATATAAATACACATACGTTTATCATGAATAATATAACTTTCTGATTCATTTCATTACAAAGATAAACTGTCAACACCTTCAGTATCCACTGCCTCAGTAAGAACATTTGGAGACTCCATTCTCTTCTAAAATATTAGTGGAGGTGTATAAATTGAGGTAAATTGATCCATTTATAACATATATTAGAGGAAAATAGGGCTAAAATACTTTAGAAGATTGGATAAATTAAAGGTATTAGTGGAAGTGTTTGTTGCGAGTTTATTAGATATGCTTTTATCTATTTTTTTTAAAAAAAAAAAAAAATTGATCTTCTTCAATTTTAAATTTAAAAAAAAATCCCGATATCAAAATCACTTCTTTGCCGTGATTATAAAATCTGGATTTTTCTGTTTTTTTTTTCTTAATTTTTAGACCAGTTGTCTACTATCTGGTCTAGAAACTGCTCGCCGCTCGAAATAAGACCTAACCTAAACTTAGTCTAAAAAGTCAATTTTAACCAGTTTAAAAGGATTTTTTTTCACCTATTGGTGGATATGACTTAAAAAAAAAAAAAAAGACCGCGTGAATGTGCTTATAATAAGGAGCTCCAAATAAGCAATATGTTTTCTACATCAAGGAAAGCAGACAAGACGAAGGATTTTGCAATGCCAAAGACCTAAAACACAGCCATTGCGTTCAAAAGATCACTTTTGAACTTTACAAGACAAAACGCATCTCAAACACCCACATATACGGAAAAGAAAAGGATGAACATTTTTGTATGACATAAATTCATTCGTTCGTTTGAACAGTTCGTGTTACCTATGTTAAGTTATTACAGTTTCAACCAGAAAAGTTAGCATGAATGATGATGAGGAGGAGGAGAAACTCACCAACTAGGAGCTGTCAGCTCTAGTTAACACAGCAAGTAGTAAAATTGAGAGAGTCATTTTCTGACAGAAAGACAACAGTTTCTGATAACCCATATACAAGATACTCCAACAATATGAAACATGTAAACCACCCAAGAAAAGGTTTGGCCAAAAATAAAACCCCACGTCAAAAGGAACAAATAAGCCATGATACATGAGGATTAACTACTGCAACTATACGATCATCAAATTACTCCTCCCTCAATGAAAAGGGTAAAGAATGATCAAATTTCATCAAAGAAGCCTATCAAATAAAGTATTTTGAGAAATTTTATTAGAAGTTGTTAATGTGATACCAAAATGCCTTCACCTTCCACTCCCTCAGTACCAACATTTGGAAACTTCACTTTCTTGTAACTTAGATACTCCGGGATATAACTCAGAAAAAATACAGAGGGGTATTTCTCCCTGCTTACCAAAAATCAGGTTCACTAAGCTTTTTCAACAATTTGAGGTTTTAAGTTCCTTCAGTGTATATTTTTCAAACTTGTCATCCTTGAGTATAAATTTCTGCAAAAATGACTATAGCAAGATACATAGGGACAAGCAACAAGTCAATAATTGCAATTTGCAGTTATAACAGAACGATCAAATTTCAGTCCACCCAGTGAAAAAAGAAACAATGATCAATTTTCTTCAGACAATCAGGTTTTGGCATGGGAGAATTCTAATCCTTTGGCATTACTAAGCTAAAGGGAAAAATATGATAAACAAAGCTCTTTATTTTGTAACAAAAGCTCCGGAGTTGCACCATTCAAAGCTCTAAAAATTTGGTAAATAAATTCAAATCAATAGATGACGGATCCAAGATTTCATCACAAGTTTGCAGCAAAGAAAAAAGAGGCAAAACCAAATTACAGACATACCAAATGGCAATTGTTCAAGAATTATGATAAAAACGAATAAAACAATACAGGCCACTGTACGATGCATCCACAAGATTAAATCCCTCCCATCCTTTTTTTACTCAAATCATGAAATTTGAATCACACGATTCTAATAACACTGAGAAGAAAGAAGTACCCTTCAAATTAAAAGTTCAGATTGGGCAACCAGAATACTGAGAGAAATCAATTAGAGTAGGACTTGAGCAGAAAAGTTTAATCACCACAATAAACAAGGAACCAAAAATTGGACGTCAACCTCCAGGAAACTAACTGCCTATGCCCGAACTTCAGGAAAATACCCCAACTCACCTCTATAGATTTCCAGTAGCCGAGGAACATTTTCTTGAAATTTGAACACAAAACTATCCAGAAACTTTTTCTCACTGATTATAATAACAGTATTTAGGGACACACTTTCCTTGATTAAACCCTTCCTTTTCAAAATTTTAACTACTGACCATCTAGGAACAATCCTCTGCTTCATGCTATAGCTAAGAATCTTAGGGCAGCCAGCTATATCTTCCAACCGCAAACCCATTTCATCAATAAAAAACTTCATTGTGCTTGTGATTTTTTTCTCTGACATGCTCATGATATTTGGATACTTACTGAATGCCAAAAGAGTGACATCCCTGGACCAGCCACACCTCTCAAAGATATCAAGTTTCAACTCCCAGGTAGATTTACGCAGCTGTGTAACAACTATAAGTGCTTCAACAAACGCAGCCTTGGAAGGTTCGATTCCGGTTTCCTTTACAAACTTGACATATTCAAAAAGCGATGATCGATTCATAAATGCTACATTTGCACGCCTATATAACAGACTATAGACAGAAGATTGAGGCACTCCTTCATCTCTCAAAACCTTTATGTTTGGGACTATATTCTTCACATCATAGGATTGAATACTCCAAGTAGAATATTTTAGACATTTCCTTCCTTTCCCGTCATCATCAAGTACACTTTTAAGAACCTCATAGTGGGGAATTATACGTTTCTCTAAGCTAAATATGAGTAATGAAGGGTTAAATGAGAAGAGTTCTGGAATTTCAGAAGCTGAAAACCCTATAGACTGGACAAACCTTAGCCTGGGCAAAAGATTGTGCTCAAGATTTGCCAAAAGCACCTGTGGATGGCAACCCACAATTTTGGATATCTGTGGATCTGAGAATCCGTAGCTTCTGAGAAGATTAAGTACCAAATCGGGTCGATCTGGGTCTTTCAGTTTAAACCTTTTTGATAATTTAGTAGCAACTTCAGGGGACATGCCAAGTGAGTTCATAAGGTAAGAAACCGTGAAAGAAAAATTTCCACCTCTATCTTTTTTGGGTTGATTTGATTGAGATAATTTCGAAACCGAAGAAAACGAATAGGAAATGAGGGATGCATGCTGATGAAGAAACCCCAACTGGGTTGTCCTCCGGTATGGCAGTGACGATAAAGACAATCTTGCAAACAGAAAAGTTAGCATGAATGATAATGGTCAGAAACTCACCAAATAGACGAGTAGTCAACTCCAACAAACCCTGCAAGTAGTACAATTCCTCAATTTTTCCCACTATGAAGCGTAGAAACAGGCAATCAGCAGGGAATAGCACGCAGACAATGTAAAGGGAAGGAGCCGAGCGTTTCTGCAACCGTTGGCATTTCCAATGCATAAATCTCTTCTTTGCAGTTGTATTGTGAATAAGGCAAGCTCCGAGGGCTACGAAGCATTTGGTACATCTAAAGCTGAAGTCTTTTTCTATGGGCTTATTTATAATTCAAGCCTTTAAAAATACTTCATATTACGCCGCGTCTTAAGTAGTAGAAATAAGATAAAAGATAAATAGCCTTTCCCTCCCCCATATCAGGATTCAAACCCTATCCCCTTCCTTACTATGTGTATCAAAAAAAAAAAAATACTTCATATTATAGGCATGACCATAAATAAGCTTTGAGCATATTAAAATTTAAATAAATGTAAGCTTTTGGTAAATTTTAAAACCAACATATTTATAAATTATAGGCTTCAAATAAACTTTGGGAAATACACTTCTCATATTGTAAGAGAAGTGTATCTCATGTCATAGATACTTCAATTTCCGTGCTTGAAGGTTTTTTTTTAAAAAAAAGATGTGTGTCCCACCATTTCATGTGATGCATAGAAATCTTCTTCTTCTTCTTTTCATGCAACATGAGAAGTATAAATAAACTTTAAACCCATTTAAATCCTACATAAAATTAAAATAATCCAAATTATTAATAATAGAAAAATGCATCCATTATAATTTAGTACTGAATATACTCATATCGATATATGATATAAATAAAATTATGCTTTTTGTGTAAATAGATTAGGCCTAAAGGCTTACAGGTCAAGCTTATTTTATTAAGGTGTGACTATTTACATAATTAGGTTTTAAATAGGGTCAAGGAGCAAAAATACACATGTGTTTTACCTCCAGGAGCGCCCAACACCACGTGCTTTTTTTAGGAGCAAAAATACACATGTGGTTACCAAATGGGTGCAAAAATCACACTAACCGTTAAGTTGAAAACGTTGACCGTTAAATGAAAACTTTTTGACTAATTATGAAGACATGTATGCTTTGAATTGGCATACCGAAGAGAAAAAAAAAAAAAAAAACAACTGAACACCTTTTCTGAATTTTTTCTTCGTCTCTTCCGTCTGTTTCTTCAAGTCTTCTTCCCTCTCTTCCATCGCCACACACCGTCATGGGGCATTTTAGCGGCTGCATGTTCCATTCCTCCACCAGTATCGCCCTCGACTGATTGCAGAGTCTTCATCTCTGCCTCCAGCAGAGCCTTGTACTCCATCAAATGCTCGATCTGACGGTTCAGATCTCTCTCTCTCTCTCTCTCTCTCTCTCACACACACTCAATATAACCCTTATCTTCTCAAGATCCCTCGTTCTCTACTCTACCTGCTTTTTGTTATAGGTATTGTGATGTGTGTGTGTGTACAAGTCTAATAACACATACCCTTGAACAATACTTTTTCTTTTTCAGTCTATCTCACTCTTGGTAACGTAACATAGCGCTATCTCCTGGGTTTTGTTGGTTAAGTTTCAGGCTTTTTTTACAGGGGAATACTAAAATACTTAGTTTGTGTGGTAAAGCCTAAGAAGATATTTGCTTTGTTGAATGAATAGGTGGAGTTGATTTTACTGTTATCTCCAGGAGGACAATAAAATGCAAAGAAAGAAAGGGTAAGTAAGAGTTGCAGCACAAGAACGTAGGGTATAGACTAGAGAGAGAGGGATTAGTAAACTTGAGTTTATTAGTAGAAGAAGGGAGAGAGAAGAAGAAAGAGGGATTTTTGTGGTTGGGGTAGTGAATAATTTTGCAGAGACTATACTAAACTGATCACAGGCTACTGCCAAGTGCCAACAAAAGCAGGAGAGAGAGGGAAGGGGTGGGGGGTGGGGGACGAACAATCAAATCGAGGATGTTCCAACTTCCAACAAGTTACCTACTCCACGATGGCAGATGCTCAGGCCATGATGCTGATGTCAGCTTCCATATAATCAAATTAACAGTCAACGTTTTCAGCTTAACGGTTAGTGTGATTTTTGCACCCATTTAGTAACCACATGTGTATTTTTGCCCCTAAAAAAAGCACGTGGTGTTGGACGCTCCTGAAGGTAAAGCATATGTGTATTTTTACACCTTTACCCTTTTAAATAAGTATTGACCTAACCTTTTTAATAAGCAGAGTCAAATTAGACCAAACTCCAAACAAGCCCAAACTCCAAACAAGCCAGTTATGCTTCTTCGGGCACATTAAGGAAAGCATCTGGGGACCTTAGTATTGTTTTTTAATAACGCGAGAGGAAGAGTTGTAAATTGTAACTTTTAACGATTTAACCTTTCACTTCTCCTAGAGTTGGGAATCAGGGCCGACCTTACAGGGCCTGAGATAAAGGAAAAAACATCTGTTTTCCAAAGCCCGGCCCGATAGTACCAGGGCCAGGGCCTAAAAATTACTATTCCAAATTTTAACTATTTTTTTCTGGGTTTTTTCTAAAGAAATATAATTAGTAAATTGCAACTATTAAAGTTCTAATCTATCAAATAAATATTATCAACATTAATATCTAAACAATACAAATCATCCAACAAATAAACGCATTCATTAATTCGTAATAAAAAACAAACCATTGTTCATAATTGCCTCACATAAAACATAAGAAGCATTAAACTAAGTAATATTAAATAACTCACATAAAATATAAAAGCATACCACTATCATTGTCAATTGTCACCTTCTTCATCACTATCATTAATTTTATAAATATTTGATTGTGCTTCACTTTGAGCGTAAGGCTATCATTCACTCTTTGACTATTTTTTTTTAAAAAAAAAATGAAAATGCTACAAGAACGGTCTAACGGGCGGCCCGAGGCCCTACAAAATGCCGGCCTGCAAGGGGCCAATTTCAAATTTCATGCCTATTTTTCAAACCCGAGCCCTACGGGGCCATGGCTTAAACGTCATGGCCCGATGGGCTGGCCCGATTTCCCGACTTAACTTCTATCGATACGGTCTACATGTACATGATATATATATATATATATATCAATTTTGTCCTTACTTAGTCCTCCTTGAAATACCAATAAGGGTGAGATGTGAGAGTTATTTGTAAATGCAGAAAGAGGAAATTTTAATAAGGGCTAACTTTTTTTAAAAAAAAATGTATGAATTTAATGACCAATCTATCATTTTTTAGTATGTCAAAATTAGTTGAAATGGAATTATAATAAGAAAAAGATTGGGCAAGAAATGGAAGTTAAAACATTTAATATATTTCAAATTGATTGAAATTTTGAAATTTTTCCTTATTTAATAGTGAATATTGGGAAAAAATTGTTATTGATACATTTTCTCTCACCTACTAAATAAGGGTGAAATTATAAAACTGTCATTGATGACTTTGAAGGTGTATTTATATTTATAACAAAAAAATTGAATAATTGGACTTATAATAAAATTTAGAGTGATAATTTTTAACTTTTAACTTTTAAGCTTATATCTTAAATATTTTTTTTTTCTTAAATTTGTTTTATGAGTTATTTTTGTTATTTTTTTCCCAATTAATAAGGGTGAAATTATAAAACTGTCATTGATGAATTTCAAGGTGTACTTATATTTATAACAAAAAAAATTGAATAATTGGACTTATAATAAAAATTAGAGTGATAATTTTTAACTTTTAACTTTTAAGCTTATATCTTAAATATTTTTTTTCTTAAATTTTTTTTATGAGTTATTTTTGTTATTTTTTTCCCAATTCTCAATTCTCATAAATCATATCTATTTAGTACTCCCTCAGTCTCTATATATAATATCATTTTTGTAAATAAGTTTGTCCCCTTTTATACTATCCCTTTTGAGTTTGTTTTGATAATAAATGCACTTTTACCTATTTTTGTCTCAATTACTCTCTTATCATTTATTCTCCATACATTCTCATTCATCTTTTTTTTTTTTTTCAATTATTATTCTATCTCTTACTCGTTTATAAATAGTGGCATTTTTAAAAACAATTTATATTTTTTGCATATTTATTACTTTTAATTAATTTTAACGGTTTCTTATATTCTCCTACGCTTGCAGGAACGAAAGAGGGAAAACCAAATTTTGGCCCTACTAAAATCAAGTTCCTTGCAAAGATGGTAATAATGCAGAACACTCATAACCATGGTAGTGAAAGCGTAGTTTTTACGTAAAAACGGAAGGAGAATGAAAAATCGTAAAAACGTAAAATCGTAAAATAAAACGGAGTTTTTACCGCATATGTATATAAGGTACCTTCCTTCATACACACATATACTTGATCAATGCAATATTAATCAAAATGTCTAACATTGTCATTGATCAAACCATATTTTTTATATGATTTTACATGATTAAATTGAGATTTTTAATGCATTTTCTACGACATTATTGTATGATTAAGTACTAAGTTGAGTTAGGAACATTTGTATTGAATTAAGTGTAATTATGGGTAAAATGATCTTTATTTATTAATTACAGAAAAGGACCCAGATGTTTTTGAAATTTCAGTTCTACCCCAAAATAGTTTGAAAATTCTCACTTTAGTCCCTCTCCAGAACTTTTAAAACTTTCACTTAAGTCCCTTAGTAAGTGTTGCGTTTTTTACGCTTTTTACGCTTTAAAGCGGCGCTTTTTACGCTTTTACCTCTAGTGCGTTTTTTCCACTACGTAACACGTTTTGCCCGAAAAAAAGCGTAAAGACGGCGTTTTTTGCGCTTTAAGCGCGATTTTGACTACCATACTCATAACCGTTAAATCAATATCTTTGGGCAACTATTTCTTCTTTATATCAAATTTTTTGAATTTTGCTTCCTCTCCACAACAAAAAGGACCTTTAGCATCAAAACAAATGCAGGTATTACTATTTTTGGCACGCCTAAAAGAAGCAAAAATTACCTTCAGATCATTTAGTAAACAAACAAATATCCAGCAAATAAATGTTCAAATATGCCTACCATAAGATTCCAAGAAATCAATTAGAGTAGGACTTGAAGCAGAAAAGCTTAATAACAATAATACACCAGGAAACCAAAAATTGCAAGTCAAAAACTTCAGGAAACTGCCTACGCTAGAACTTCAAGTAAAGCTCTCGGTTCACCGCTATAAAGTTCCAGGAGCTGAGGAACACTTTCCTGAAATTTCATCACAAAATTTTCCACAAACTTTTTCTCACCCATAATAATAATGGTAAGTAGGGACATATTGCCCTTGATTAATCCCTTCATTCTCAAAATTTTAACTACTGACCATCTGGGAATAATCCTCTGCTTCAAACTATAGCTAAAAATTGTCGGGCACCCGGCTATATCTTCCAATTGTAAACCCATTTGATCCACAAAAAACTTCATTGTATTTGTTATTTTGTCCTCTGACATACGCATGATGCTTGGAAACTTACTGAATGCAGAAAGAGTGACATCTCTGGACCAGCCCAACCTCTCAAAGATGCCCAGTTTCGACTCCCAGGTTGATTTACCAACCAGTGATGCAATTATAAGTGCATCAATGAACGCACCCTTGAAAGGTTGAATTCCTGTTTCCTTGACAAACTTGACATTATCAACAAACTTTGATTGATTCATGAATGCCACATTTCCACTTCTATATAACAGAGTAAGGATAGAAGATTGAGGCACTCCTTCATCCCTCAAAACATTTATGTTTGGAACTATGTTCATTACACCATAGGAGACAACGTTCAACCTTGAGCCTTTCAAACATCTCTTTACTTTGCAATCATCACCAAGTACCGTTTTAAGGGCCTCATAGTGGGGAATTATACGTTTCTCTAAGCTTAAAAATAGTAATGTTGGGTTGGAAGAGAATAGTTCTGGGATTTCAGAAGCTGAGAATCCTACAGAATGGATAAACCTTAGTTTGGGCAAAAGGTTTTGCTCAGGATTTGCTGAAAGCACTTGGGGAAAGCATTTCACAATTTTAAATATCTGAGCATCTGAGAATTCGTAGCTTCTGAGAAGACTAAGTACGGAATTGATTTTATCTGGGTCTTTCAATTCAAACCTTCTCGATAATTTACCAGCCACTTCGGCGGACATGCCTAAATTGTTCATGAGATAAGAAACCGTAAAAGTAAAATTTCCATGTCGATCTTGTTCTGGTTGATTTGATTGAGCAAATTTCGAAGCCGAAGAAAACGAATAGGAAATGAGCGATGCATTGTGCTGAAGAAACCCTAACTGGGTTGTCCTCCAGCATGGCAGTGACGAAGAAGATAATCTTGCAATCAGAAAATTTAGCATGAATGATGATTACGTGAAACTCACCAAATATCAATCTTCAACTCCAATTAATCCCGGAAGCGGCACAATTCCTCAGACTTTGCTTTAGAATTTTGAAGCTATGTCTTGTAAAAGAAAAAAAAAAACGAACTACGAAGATAGGGGCTGATTTTCCAACTGTGACTCGTAGAATCAGCAAAGAGGAGGAAATCTAGACGCATTTCAGCTCGCGTCAGAAGTGGAGCCCTTTCGGTAACTATTAGCATTTCGTCTCGCCTCAGAGGAAACCTAGCTCCGAAAGCTCCATAGCTGCCATAGATGCAAAAAGAGAGCAGAGGAGCCCGGACGAAGCTATTCGTTCAAGTAAATAAAAGGGATAAGGAGCAATTTTCTGGCGTGTAATTTGCCAAAGACCACGTGATTTAAGCCGGACCAAAAATACGTATGTGATTACGTTTTGGGAGCGCCCAGCACCCTGCGGCCAAACTTGGATGGAAATGAACAATGCTTCGGGTGAAATTACATTTTTGCCCCTAGTTTTAGGTGAAATTACATTTTTGCCCATAGTTTTAAATATTAATTACACTTTTGCCCCTAGTTTTAAATATTTAAAATATCTCCGCCAGTGGGCCCCACCGCCGCCACGGCTGACCACCATAGCCGCCGCGCTGCGAAGCCGATGGTGGCGGTGGCATGACGATGGTGGTGGCCGGCGGTGGCGGCTATGGTGGTTGTCGGCGACGCACGGTGGTAGGTGTGGCCGGCGGTGTGGGGCCTGCGGAGATATTTTAATTTTTTTAAATATTTAAAATTAGGGGCAAAAGTGTAATTAATATTTAAAACTAAAGGCAAAAGTATAATTTCACCTAAAACTAGGGGAAAAGTGTAATTTCACCCGAGTTATTGTTTATTTCCATCCAAGTTAACCGTTGACTAACTACCGTGGTGGTCTTTGGGGGCGCTCTCAAAACGTAATCACATGTGTATTTTTGGCCCGTTAAATCACGTGGTGCTGGGCGCTCCTGAGGTAAATTTCATGTGTAAAATTGCTCCTTATCCCTAAATAAAAATTAAAATGGGAAGGGAGAAGGACGAACAGGACGGAGAAAAATTTCTTTCATATTTATTAAATAGCCCACGAAATTTTTGCAATATTTTTTAAAATATATTCCCAATAAAAAGAAATATTTTTCTTATTAATGACAATTTGATCAATATTCTTCCTCTCACTTTCTCCCCTCAAACCAAACAAGCCCTAGATAATGTGAGTGTTTTGCTAACATTGTTGAGATAAAACTTTTTTTATATGTTTACCTTGTAAATCGTAAAAACTATTTTTTAAAAGCTAATATAACACACACTAATTAGTTAACTTCCGTTACACCAACATCAGCAGCCTCATCCCACTTGGTTAAGTCAACTATATAGATCATACGATACTATTATGCTCTATCGAAAACTAGTTCTTTAGATGTAAGATGTACTATTAACTAATAGATCCCATTCTATAATTTCATGAAGTTTTTGTTTCGTTCTTCTTCCACCTCTTTTTAGAGGACTCTACACTAATTGACTAACCTTGCTCATCACACATGAAGGTGTTCTTTAAGCGTGTCCAAACCACCTCATACATTTTTATATATTGTTCTTCTTAATATATATGCCAGTTCAACTCGTTTCCATATATGCTCATTATAAATTTTATATTTTCTTGTCCGATCATACATCCATCTTAGTATCCTCATGCTACTCCCACTTTATATTCATATTATCTCTTTAAAACCCAACATTAACTATCATATAATATTGTTAGTCTTATAACAGTATATTATCTTTAAAATGACTAAATTAGTGGTTAGAAACGGTATAATTGTACTTAAAAATTATTCATTCGATCCTAAATATAGGATATAATTTATAATGCAAATTATATTATAAAACATTAGTATATTTAGAACCGGAGGTAGTATTTAGAAGTAGTTTTTACTGGTAACTTTTTAAGTTCATTAACCGTCATTTTCCCACATAAAAAGAAATCCATGTTTACACCAGAGCATAAATTGTGCATGCTAATCCTAATTGACTAGTTCCAATGCTAATGCCAATTGACTAATTCCAATGAATATCACTATGCATAATTCAATTAAGGTTAGTACAAAATAAAGATTAAAATTATGTTTAAGAAATAGAGAAAAAGACATTTAAATACTCTTTCGATTCTAATTATGGACTACTTTTATAGTACAATTTACATTAAAAAAGTAGTCTTATAATTAGAACCAGAGATAATACTCCCTCCAGTCTTAGAGTACTTTTGTAATGTAAAAGTGGTCATATAATTAGAACTGGAGGTAATACCATTTAAATTTGGAAAGTCCCAAAAGGTCCGATAAAAAGGAGAAAGGATGGAGAGGTGATTGAAGAGGAATCTGGGTCTTGGACTTTGGATGTTTGAGATTTTTTACCAAAATACCCCCTCCCATCATCTTCCCCACCCTACCTCGCCTTCTATTCTGTTTGCTACGATCTCATCGCCTTCTCTGAGTGAGATCTGGCAGTTTTGGTGGTTGGGGCTCGTCGAGAAGGGGAGTCGTGGCTCAACCCTTCTCTCTATCATGATTACCACCACCGATCGTCCTCACCATCAAGGACCATGGACCTTCACCTGGGAGTCGATTTTCAAATGGAAAACGGAGCTTTCTTTTTGGCGATCAAAAGACACCCAAATTTTGAAACCAAGCTTCAGTTTGAAAGAGATCGATACTTGATGAGCATGTTTATTTCTCTTTGGATGTCAAAAGACACCCAAAATCTAGAGTGTTACTCCTTTTCTTTTAAGGTAATAAAGATAAGACTCAAAGGTTTTCTTGCTATAAATGTTGGATGTGTTTCAAGTGATAATCGCTTCAATCTTTTTCGCCGAAGAAATCATCGAATAGATTCTTCATTACGGTGATTTGCCTCAGAACGTCTCTTTGTTGGATTAAGCAGAGTCAATTCTCGCAAGATCTTCCTCCATAGTTTTTTATTTTTTTATAATAAGATCTTGCTCCATAGTGTCTGCATATTATTTGGTAGTGGGGAGCTTGAAGGCCCAAGCTTGCAAATGATGTCCTCAATCTTGATGGCGATTGCAAACTAGGATAACCCCGTAAAGGGTGGGGGAGCAGTGAGGCCATGTGCCGGAATTTGCAAATTTCCTATAACGCTATTGTGTTGATTTGGCGGTGGAGTTGGCTAAACAAAAAAGATTTGGCTGTAGAAAGCAGTGACGGCGAGCAAAAACTTCCCAGCAACTTGCCTGAAGAATCCAAATCTAAGTGGGTTCAAGAATCTAACAATAGCAGGTAGCAGACCAAAAATCAGTTTCACTTGAAAGCCTCTTCAATAATTTGAGGTTTTAAAGGTCATTCAGACTACATTTTGGAAACATGTTATCCTAGGATATAATTTTCTGTAAAAACAATTCCAGAAAGATGCAAAGGAACAAGCACCATGTTGCAGTATGCAGTTATAGCAGCACCATTAAATTTCAATCCACCCAGCTAAAAAGAAAAAACAACAAGAAATATAGGAGAAATTTTCTTCCATTGGTACAGATAAGATGGCTAATGCACTTCATTAAGAAACAAAAGCTTCAAAGTTGCACCATTCAAAATGGGTATGAGAATTAAAATCAATAGATGTAGGATCCAAGATTTCTTCATAAGCTCACTGGAAAGAAAAAAGCGGGCAAAATCATTTTACAGGCCTACCAAAATCAACAAGTTGAAAAAGATAGAGCGATATTGAAGCACACTCTTCAATCCTAAGGGCCCTATCAATTACTTTTGCGTCCTTCTTTTTCTTCAGAAGAACTTCTCAAATACAACTATGCAGAAGTAAATACTTTCAGTTATTCTTTCCTCTCCAGCACGTGATATATTACTATTTTTGGAAAATTAACAGCAACCAAAACGAACCAGGCCTAGAACCAACACGACATTAGAAATTAAGTACCATAAGTCATATACAGCAAGAAGACTTTTCATCAATTATGATAAAAAGAAAACTGATTTAAAACATTCAGATGATTTATTATACAGAAATTAATATCCTAAAACTTTGAAGTTCAAAATGCGTTAAAAAAAGACTTGAAGCAGAACAGTTTAAGGTCCTTTGGAACCAAGATGCCAGTCAAATTGATTACCATATGTCATATATAAAAAGAATATTCTTCAAGAATTAGTAAACAGAAACAAATATCCTACATATAAGAGTTCAAATTTGGCTACCATAACATTGCGAGAAATCAATCAGAGCAAGACTTCAGATAAAGGTCTCAATTCACCGCTATAGAGTTCCAGCAGCTGAGGAACACTTTCCTGAAATTTAATCACAAAATTTTCCCGAAACTTTTTCTCACTCATAATTATCATGGAAGGTATGGAGATATTAGCCTTGATTAAACCCTTCCTTTTCAAAATTTTAGCTACTGACCATCTAGGAACAATCCTCTGTTTCAAACTATAGCTAAGAATATTAGGGCATCCAGCTAAATCTTCCAACCGCAAACCCATTTCATCAACAAAAAACTTCATTAGCCGTGATTGAGCAAATTTCGAAGCCGAAGAAAACGAAGAGGAAATGAGGGATGCATTGTGATGAAGAAACCCTAACTGGGTTGTCCTCCACCACGGCTGTAATAAAGATAATCTGACGATCAGAAAATTTAGCATGAATGGTGATCACGAGAAACTCACCGAATATGGATCTTCAACTCCAATTAACCCCGGAAGCAGCACGATTCCTCAAACTCTGCTTTAGAATTGTGAAGCTATGAGAAGATTGTCCAACTGTGACTCGTAGAATCAACAAAGAAGTGGAAACCTAGACGCATTTCAGGTCGCCTCAGAGGTGGAACTCTTTCTGTGACTATAGCATTTACAAATCTACAATTATCGTCCTGGCAATGGTATTCTTAGTTAGGCAGGCTCGATAGCTGCCATCGACTACAGCAACAATCAGTTGCATTGCACCCCAGCTTCCCAACTATAAAGTCTTTTAAACTTTTAATCAAGATTCCGTTGTTGTAAAAATATTTTTAAATTTTGAGAAAGTTGAGGACCAAATATAAACGGTGATGTCATGATGGTCTTGGCTCATTCTATAATTAATTTTTTACATGAGGATTTATCTCAAAAAAATATCTAAAGGTAATTTTTTATGCAATCTTATCTTTTTTTGGTCAAATTTATGCAATCTTATCACGAGCACCATAAACTTACGAAAATGAAAGTTACATGAGATATGCTATATAATGTTGAAGGCATAAAAAAAATTACTTCACAATATTGAGGGTTATTGAAAAAAATATACTTTTAAATGTTTAGTGCACAAAAAATTATTTTAAAATATGGGTATTGTTGAAAATATATTTTAGTGTGCTGAACCCAACTTAACTCTTAAGTCAGATAAAAATGATATGGAACAACAAGTGGATGACACCTTAAACAACCTAAAACCTTAATTAGAATATTAATTACATTTAAAAAGACTATGAAAATGACCCAATTTTAGTTTTTTTTTTAACAATGACTCAGTTTAGTTACAGACAGTAAAATTGACCTTGAGCATCAAACGGATGAATAATACTCTTTCCAGCATGATTAACATCTGTCAACATAACTACATGCAGAACTAAGATGCAAGCAAAATTGATTACCATAAGTCATAAATAACATGAATGACTTGTTCGAGAATAATGATAAAAAGAAATTTGAATAACCATCAGATGAGTCAGTAAACAGAAACAAATATCCTACAAACTGCAAGTTCCAATTGTGCTATCATAACAATGCAAGAAATCAGTTAGAGGAAGACATGAAGCAGAACAGTTTCATAACTATAATAAGCCAGGAAACCAAAAATTGACCGTCATAACCTCCAGGAAACTGCCTAGGCCTGAACTTCAGTTAAAGGTCTCAGTTCACCTCTACAGAGTTTCAGTAGCTCAGGAACACTTTCCTGAAATTGAATCACAAATTTTTCCAGAAACTTTTTCTCACTGATAATAATCAGGTAAGGAATGGACACATTGTCCTTGATTAAACCCTTCATTTTCAAAATTTGGCAATCAGAAAAGTTCCCATGAATGATGATGATGATGAGAAACTCACCAAATGAGACGTCAGCTCCAATTAACACCGCAAGTAATAATATATATACTTTTTTAACAGAAAAGTCAATTTTATTAATATTCAAAACCAAATTACACTCACTAATTCAACAGAAAGCAAAGAAAATAACAACCTATACACATCCACTATGAAAGTAAACTACAAACAACAAGCAAATACTATAAGGAACTAGAACCTATAGACTATAGTAAACAGCATCATGTTTCAATCAATACCTCCTCTATCAGGTCCTTCATTTGCATCAACCCGGGCTTCCCTTCTGCTATCAACTGCATCAGCCAAAATTATCTCACTCAAGAGGGTTGGTGCTGTCACCAGCCAGCCATTGGGCTCCACCCCCCTTCTACTAGCAGCTGCCAGAAAATCTGCAGCACAATTACCTTAGCGAGCTAACAAGGAAAATGTAATGTTTGGCCTTTCATCAACTAGTAGAAGAATCTCAGCTAGTGTATCTGCACTTTTCCAACCCACTTTATTTGTATCTTCGGCATTTTTTAATATGCATAGTTCTTTACAATCTACTTCAATACAAGATTCCATGCCCTTCAAATCGGTCACTTGCAAAATTGCTTCCTTCAAAGCTAAACATTTAGCTTGAAAAGCAGTACAAGCCTTAACTTTCTTCCCTAACCCTCCTAAAAATACCCCATTGTTATCTCTACATACCACACCAAGCCCTGCAGATTCATTACATTTCAAGAAGGCCCCATCAGCATTGGTCTTGATCTTGCCTATTTCAGGTGTTTCCCAAGTTTCCTTCCTTACTCCCCCCTTCCTCCCAGCTCCATTCCCTTTATCAGAATCTGATTCTTTTGCTTTCCACACTTCTATCACTAGCATGGAAGCAACTGCTATGATCTTTTCAGCATCAACTCTTATTGAATTAAACACCCAGTCACACCTCCCCTTCCAAACACCCCAGCATATTGCAGTCACAAGAGCTTTGCCTTCCTCATCAATTCTCTTATTTAGAAATTTTTCTGCACGCCACTTTCTAATATCCCTTGCTTGATCTCTGCAACATATCAGAGCTAGAGAACTACCAAACCAGCATCTACTAGCCCACGGACACGTTAAAATCATGTGCTCAATATCCATATATCAAAATCACTTCTTCACAAAAGCTACCATTCTAAAAAATAAAATTAAAAAATCCAGATATTAAAATTGCTTCTTCTCAGCGATTTTAAAATCTGGATTTTTCAGATTTTTTTAATTTTTAATTTTATTTTTTAGGCCGGTCATCTATTATTTGGTCTAGAAGGTACTCACCACTTGATATAAGACCTAACCTAAACCAAGATTAAAAGGATTTTTTTTTTCTATTAGTGGGTATGTCGTAAAAAAAAAAAAAAAAAAAAAAAAAAAAAAAAAAAAAAAAAAAAAAAAAAAAAGGATAACATTGTAGTAGTAGCAATGACAGGCCATTATGTATGAAACTCAAGTGATGATCAAAGTCAAACCCCAAAGTAAGCTTTCCTGCCTATGTTTCTAATAAGTAACTGTGACCTTGTTTTATTAATATTTAATATCATTTTACCCTTTACCCAATTTTTTTTTTAAAAAAAAAACACACTCCAAAGTAAGCTTGTGTTGTGTCGAATGCGGCTTTTAGCACATGTATTTGGAGGATTGTTTTTAGGCTTTGTTTGAAATGGTGATAAGAGCCTCTGAAAACATATTTTTAATCATGAATTGAAATGTATAGGGTGAATTGAGATGACCTTTGTCTAGAATTACGTGAATGAGCTTATAATACGAACCTCCAAACAAGCACTAGTGGCCGTGTATCACTTACAAGGAAAAGAAAAGGATGAATATTTTTGTATGACATGAATTCATTCTTTTCTTTGAACAGTTAGTGTTAACTATGTTAACTTGTTACGGTTTCAATCAGAAAAGGTAGCATGAATGATGGGGAGGAGGAGAAACTCACCAAATAGGAGCTGTCAGCTCCAGTTAACACATCAAGTAGTAAAATTGAAAGTCATTTTCTGACAGAAGGACAACACGGTTTCTGATAACCCATATCCAAGATACTCCAACATGATGAAACATATAAACCACACATGAAAAGGATTCGCCAAAAAAATAAAACCCCACGTCAAAAGCAACGAATAAGCCATGATACATGAGGATTAACTACTGCAACTATATGATCATCAGATTACTCCTCCCTCAAAGAAAAGGGTAAAGAATGATCAAATTTCATCACAGAAGCCTATCAAATTAAGTATTTTGATAAATTTTATTAAAAGCTGTTAATGTGATTCCAAAATACCTTCAGCTTCCACTCCCTCAGTAACAACATTTGGAAACTTCACTTTCTTGTAACTTAGATACCCCGGCATATAACCCATACAGAGGGGTATTTCTCCTTGATAACCAAAAATCAGGTTCACTAAGCTTTTTCAACAATTTGAGGTTTTATGTTCCTGCAGTGCATATTTTTCAAACTTGTCATCCTTGAATCTAAATTTCTGTTAACACGATTATAGAAAGATATATAGGGACAAGCAACAAGTTAACAATTGCAATTTGCAGTTATAACAGAACCATCAAATTTCAGTCCACCCAGTGAAAAAAAAAACGGTGATCAATTTTCTTCAGACAGTCAGGTTTTGGCATGGGAGAATTCTAATCCGTTGGCACTGGTAAGCTAAAGGGAAAAATAAGATAGACAGCTCTTTATTTTGTGACAAAAGCTCCAGAGTTGCACCATTCAAAGCTCTAAAAATTCTGTAAATAAATTAAAATCAATAGATGAAGGATCCAAGATTTCATCACAAGTTTGCAGCAAAGAAAAATGAGGCAAAACCAAATTACAGACATACCAAAATCAGTTAAGTTCTAGGCAAAGACAGTGATAATGAAAAATACTATTAAGGGCTACAACAATTACTTTTGGCACCGTTATTTCTGAGTTTTTGTTTCCTCTCCACAACGTAAGGACCTTCAGCATCAGACATATGCAAATTTTACTATTTTTTGCATAACAGAAGCCCGAATAACCCAGTCCAGAACCAAGATGCCAGTTATATTGAGTACCGTGCGTCATACATCACAGGATGACTTGTTCAAGAATTATGATAAAAACGAATCAAACAATACAGGCTACTGTTCGATACATCCACGAGATTCAAATCCGTCCTATCCTTTTTTGACTCAAATCGTGAAATTTGAATCGTGAATCACATGATTCTAATAACACTGAGAAGAAATAAGTACCCTTCAAATTAAAATTTCAAATTGAGCAACCAGAACACCGAGAGAAATCAATTAAAGTAGGACTTGAGCAGAAAAGTTTAATCACCACAATAAACAAGGAACCAAAAATTGAAGTCAACATCCAGGAAACTAACTGCCTATGCACGAACTTCAGGAAACTATCCCAACCCACCTCTATAGATTTCCAGTAGCCGAGGAACATTTTGTTGAAATTTGAACACAAAATTATCCAGAAACTTTTTCTCACTGATTATAATAACAGAATTAAGGGACACACTTTCCTTAATTAAACCCTTCATTTTCAAAATTTTGACTACTGACCATCTAGGAACAATCCTCTGCTTCATGCTATAGCTAAGAATTGTAGGGCATCCAGCTATATCTTCCAACCGCAAACCCATTTCATCAACAAAAAACTTCATTATGCTTGTGATTTTTTTCTCTGACATGCCCATGATATTTGGAAACTTACTGAATGCCAAAAGAGTGACATCCCTGGACCAGCCACACCTCTCAAAGATATCAAGTTTCAACTCCCAGGTAGATTTACTCAACTGTGTAACAACTATAAGTGCTTCAACAAACGCAGCCTTGGAAGGTTCGATTCCGGTTTCCTTTACAAACTTGACATATTCAACAAACAATGATCGATTCATAAATGCTACATTTGCACGCTTAGATAACAGACTATAGACAGAAGATTGAGGCAATCCTTCATCTCTCAAAACCTTTATGTTTGGGACTATATTCTTCACATCATAGGACTGAATCCTCCAAGTAGAATATTTTAGACATTTCCTTCCTTTCCCGTCATCATCAAGTACACTTTTAAGAACCTCATAGTGGGGAATTATACGTTTTTCTAAGCTCAATATGAGTAATGAAGGGTTAAACGAGAGGAGTTCTGGAATTTCAGAAGCTGAAAACCCTATAGACTGGACAAACCTTAGCCTGGGCAAAAGATTGTGCTCAAGATTTGCCAAAAGCACCTGTGGATAGCAACCCACAATTTTGGATATCTGTGAATCTGAGAATCCGTAGCTTCTGAGAAGATTAAGTACCGAATCGGGTTGATCTGGGTCTTTCACTTTAAACCTTTTTGATAATTTAGTAGCAACTTCAGTGGACATGCCAAGTGAGTTCATCAGGTAAGAAACCGTGAAAGAAGAATTTCCACCTCTATCTTTTTTGGGTTGATTTGATTGAGATAATTTCGAAACCGAAGAAAACGAATAGGAAATGAGGGATGCATGCTGATGAAGAAACCCCAACTGGGTTGTCCTCCGGTATGGCAGTGACGATGAAGACAATCTTGCAAACAGAAAAGTTAGCATGAATGATAATGGTCAGAAACTCACCAAATAGACGAGTAGTCAACTCCAACTAACCCTGCAAGTAGCACAATTCCTCGATTTTTCCCACTATGAAGCGTAGAAACAGGCGATCAGCAGGGAATAGCACGCAGACAATGTAAAGGCAAGGAGGCGAGCGTTTCCAATGCGTAAATCTCTTCTTCGCAGTTGTATTGTGAATAAGCCAAGTTCCGTAACTGCAAATGATCCAATAGGCATGGAAATTGACGGCCATATAGAGGGGAGCTTATAACGAGAGTACGAAGCATTTGGTACATCTAAAGTCCTTTTATAGGCGTATTTATAATATAAGGCTTTAAAAATAAGAATTATCATAAATAGACTTTGAGCCTATTAAAATTTAAATAAATGTAAGTTTTTGATAAGTTTTAAAACCAACATATTTATAAATGATAGGCTTTAAATAAACTTTAAACCCATTTAAATCCTACATAAAATTAAAATAATCCAAGTTATTAATAATAGAAAAATGCATCCATTATAATTTAACACGTACTCATATCGATATATGATATAAATAAAATTATATTTTTTTGTGTAAATATATCGACTTGAAAGGCTTACAAGTCAAGCTTATTTTATTAAGGTGTGACTGTTTACATATTTAGGTTTTTTTTTTTACGTGGTGCATCCAGTGTTCTGCAGGAGGCCATCTTTTAGACATATCAACGCCCTAGACTAATCCGAATCGAGACCGAGTTGGTCTCTTTTGGGTGGAAGCCTCTACTACCCATGCCGCACGCATTCCCCCGTCTTGAACTCAATATCGTGGTTAAATTAAGCAACCCTTTACCGGGTGACATAAATGTTTGGTGGTCCTATTTAGGTTTTTAAATAGACATTGAACTAACCTTTTTAATAAATAGAGGCCAAGATAGACCAAGCCCGCTCAGCTATAAGCCACCTGATCTATTTCCACTACTAGTTTATCACACAAGAACATCGAATCTACACTTAATGTAGAGGTATCTTATGCTTCTTCGGGCACATTAACGAAAGCATCTAGGGACCTTAGTATTGGTTTTTTTTTTTTTTTTTTTTTTTTTTTTTTTTTTGGGGGTTGGTAATGCAATAACGCAGAGGAAGAGTTGTAAGTTATAACTTTTAACGATTTAACCTTTCATTTCTACTGTACCCGTCTACATGTACATGATATATATATATATATATATATATATATATAGGATGAAGTTGCAAATTTGTCAAAAAACTATTACCCAAAGAGCGTGAATAATAAGATACTGGTTTGTCCAAGAGTGGAAGCAATGAGGTCTAAAAGACCCTTCTCAAACTCACTAGAACCCGTGCCACCAGTTTTTTCGCATTTTATTTTTTATTTCACTCATTATTTCCCCAAAAATGTGACCCACTAAGGAGATTCTTGCCGAGATGATGATTTTGTGTTGGTTTTCACTTTTTAAAAGTTTTTTTGTGTTGATCGCTCTGAGCTAAAAGTCTGTTGGTATAAATTTCACATTTAAAAGTTTTTTGTGTTGATCGCTCCTGAGCTAAAAGTCTGTTGGCCAATTTGCTCCTTCACCCAAAAAAAAACACCAAATAACTAAAAAAAAAAAAAAACAACTATCACAATTAAGTCAAAATGTGAGACACTGGCGTAGGACGGTGGCGCAAAGCTAAATTTGGAGAAAAGAGCGGTTAAGCCTTCTTGTTGGAAAAGGAAAACACCAACGAGAGATGGGACCCATGGGAGCATGCATTGCGGCATCGGAGGGATGGAGGAGGGGTGTAAGGTGTGTGCCAATCAAACGTTGTGGACTCTTGGATGAGTTCAAGAGGGTAAGTGGAACACTCAAGAACAATAGAAGCTTTGGAAATGCCGACGTTATCGACACTATGACGGTCCAATGGAAGACGGAGACACCAAGACAGTGACGGGGTAATAGTTCGTTAGCTTAACTGCTCCAAATTGTGTTTTTTTCTACTTTTTAATTGTTGATTGGTAATTTTGGTCCCCTCAATAGTTATTTGGCCCAGACGCTCTTGGGTAATAGTTGTTTGGCAAATCTGCAAGACTGACCCTATATATATATATATATATATATATATATGTATGTATGTATATTTCAATTTTGTCCTTAGTTCTCCTTCTCCTTAAAGAAATACCAATAAGGGTGGGATGTGAGAGTTATTTGTAAATGAAGAAAGAGGAAATTTTAATAAGCGCTAACTTTAAAAAAAAAAAAAAAAAATGTATCAATTTAATGACCAATCTATCATTTTGTAGTATGTGAAAATTAGTTGAAATGGAATTATAATAAGAAACAGATTGGGTAAGAAATGGAAGTTAAAACATTTAATGTATTTTAAATTGGTTGAATTTTTGAAATTTTTCTTTATTTAATAGTGAATATTGGGAAAAAAAATGGTTATTGATACATTTTCTCTCGCTTACTCAATAAGGGTGAAATTATAAAACCGTCATTAATGACTCTCAAGGTGTACTTATATTTATAACAAAAAATTTGGATAATTGAACTTATAATAAAAATTAGAGTGATAATTTTTAACTTTTAACTTCTAAGCTTATATCTTAAATATGTTTTTTTCCTAAATTTGTTTTATGAGTTATTTTTGATATTTTTTCCAATCCTCAATTCTCATAAATCATATCTATTTAGTACTCCCTCCTTCTCTATATATAATATCATTTTTGTAAATAAGTTTGTCCCCTTTAATACTATCCTTTTTAAGTTTGTTTTAATAACAAATACACTTTTACCTATTTTTGTATCAATTACTCTCTTATCATTTATTTTCCATATATTCTCTTTCATCTTTTTTTTTTCCAATTATTATTCTATCTCTTACTCATTCATAAATAGTGGCATTTTTTAAAAACAATTTATATTTCTTGCATATTTATTACTTTTAATTAATTTTAACCGTTTCTTATAATTCTGCAATTCAATTGAAAGAACCTTATATAAGGAGGGAGGGAGGGAGGGAGGGAGGGAGGGGGTATTTAGTTTCATTTTTGTAATGTCCCCAAATTTAGTTGAGGTTCCATGTAGATGATAAATGCATCATTTCTTTTGTAAACCCTTTGATTTTCCTTTGTTTTCTATTTTCAAACAGTTTTATTTTATTTTTTAAAAAAAATACTTATAGAAACTCAATGAAACATAAAGCTGTTTTTTTTTTTTTTTGCAGACGTGTAATTCATGAAAATGCTTACTTCCCATCAGAGTTTTCACTGGATAATATGATATATTTTTTTCAAAAAAAAACACGTTTAAATTTGTAACAATGCCTCATCCATTTTGAGTACAGCTTATTTGTCTTTATCACTCCCTTGGCTCACCTCAGTATCCTTCTAATTGTACTTAGCCACAGGCCCAAAACAAAAGCTCAGATGATGAACTTGCAGGACCAGATCCATATTGAAATATTTTTAATCCGCTCAGTTACATCCAATCCAACTACGACAGTGACAACAATAATCTCTCTCCTAGTCACGAGTCAATTTGCAAAGGGTGGTCCTCATAGTCAGTATCCTCCTCACTGTACTTACTCTTTATTACTTGATACGGCCCGTACACTTGTCAAGTTTTTTAGACTATAAATTTTGCCCGATCAAAGGCCCAAGCTTGCAAATGATGTCCTCAATCTTGCTCAATCTTGATGGCGATTGCAAACTAGGATAACCCCGTAAAGGGTGGGGGAGCAGTGTGGCCATGTGCCGGAATTTGCAAATTTCCTATAATGCTTTTGTGTTGATTTGGCGGTGGGGTTGGCTAAACAAAAAAGATTTGGCTCTAGACGGCGAGCAAAAACTTCCCAGCAACTTGCCTGAAGAATCCAAATCTAAGTGGGTTCAAGAATCTAACAATAGCAGGTTGCAGACCAAAAATCAGTTTCACTTAAAAGCCTCTTCAATAATTTGAGGTTTTAAAGGTCATTCAGACTACATTTTGGAAACATGTTATCCTAGGATATAATTTTCTGTAAAAACAATTCAGAAAGATGCAAAGGGACAAGCATCATATTGCAGTATGCAGTTATAGCTGCACCATTAAATTTCAATCCACCCAGCGAAAAAGGAAACAACAACAACAAATATAGGAGAAATTTTATTCCATTGGCACAGATAAGATGGCTAATGCACTTCATTAAGAAACAAAAGCTTCAGAGTTGCACCATTCAAAATGGGTATAAGAATTAAAATCAATAGATGTAGGATCCAAGATTTCTTCATAAGCTCAGTGGAAAGAAAAAAAAAGGGGGGCAAAATCATATTACAGGCCTACCAAAATCAACAAGTTGAAAAAGATAGAGCGATATTGAAGCACACTATTCAATCCTAAGGGCCCTATCAATTACTTTTGGGTCCTTCTTTTTCTTCAGAAGAACTTCTCAAATACAATTATGCTGAAGCAAATACTTTCAGTTATGCTTTCCTTTCCAGTCCCCACTACGTAATATATGACTATTTCTTTTGGAAAAGTAACAGTAACCAAAACAAACCAGGCCTAGAACCAAGACGACAGAAAAAGTTAAGTACCACAAGTCATTATAGCAAGGAAACTTTTCATCAATTATGATAAAAAGAAAACTGATTTAAAACATTAAGATGATTTACTATACAGAAATTAATATCCTACAACTTTGAAGTTCAAAATGGGTTAAAAAAAGACTTGAAGCAGAACAGTTTAAGGTCCTTTGGAACCAAGATGCCAGTCAAATTGATTACCATATGCCATATATAACAAGAATATTCTTCAAGAATTAGTAAACAGAAACAAACATCCTACATATAAGAGTTCAAAGTTGGCTACCATAACATTGCGAGAAATCAATCAGAGCAAGACATCAGATAAAGGTCTCAATTCACCGCTATACAGTTCCGGCAGCTGAGGAACACTTTCCTGAAATTTGATCACAAAATTTTCCCGAAACTTTTTCTCACTCATAATTATCATGGAAGGTATGGATATATTAGCCTTGATTAAACCCTTCATTTTCAAAACTTTAGCTACTGACCATCTAGGAACAATCCTCTGTTTCAAACTATAGCTAAGAATATTAGGGCATCCAGCTATATCTTCCAACCGCAAACCCATTTCATCAACAAAAAACTTCATTATGCTTGTGATTTTTTTCTCTGACATGCCCATGATATTTGGATACTTACTGAATGCCAAAAGAGTGACATCCCTGGGCCAGCCACACTTCTCAAAGATATCAAGTTTCAACTCCCAGGTAGATTTACTCAACTGTGTAACAACAATAAGTGCTACAACAAACGTAGCCTTGGAAGGTTCAATTCCGGTTTCCTTTACAAACTTGACATATTCAAAAAACAATGATCGATTCATAAATGCTACATTTGCACGCCTATATAACAGACTATAGACAGAAGATTGAGGCACTCCTTCAGCTCTCAAAACCTTTATGTTTGGGACTATATTCTTTACATCATAGGATCGAATACTCCAAATAGAACCTTTTAGACATTTCCTTCCTTTCCCATCATCATCAAGTACACTTTTAAGAACCTCATAGTGGGGAATTATACGTTTTTCTAAGCTAAATATGAGTAATGAAGGGTTAAACGAGAAGAGTTCTGGAATTTCAGAAGCTGAAAACCCTATAGACTGGGCAAACCTTAGCCTGGGCAAAAGATTGTGCTCAAGATTTGCCAAAAGCACCTGTGGATAGCAACCCACAATTTTGGATATCTGTGGATCTGAGAATCCGTAGCTTCTGAGAAGATTAAGTACCGAATCGGGTTGATCTGGGTCTTTCACTTTAAACCTTTTTGATAATTTAGTAGCAACTTCAGTGGACATGCCAAGTGAGTTCATAAGGTAAGAAACCGTGAAAGAAAAATATCCATCTCTATCTTTTTTGGGTTGATTTGATTGAGATGATTTCGAAACCGAAGAAAACGAATAGGAAATGAGCGATGCATGCTGATGAAGAAACCCCAACTGGGTTGTCCTCCGGCATGGCAGTGACGATGAAGACAATCTTGCAAACAGAAAAGTTAGCATGAATGATAATGGTCAGAAACTCACCAAATAGACGAGTAGTCAACTCCAACTAACCCTACAAGTAGTACAATTCCTCAATTTTTCCCACTATGAAAAGGGAAGGAGACGAGCGTTTCTGCAACCGTTGGCATTTCCAATGCATAAATCTCTTCTTTGCAGTTGTATTGTGAATAAGGCAAGCTCCGAGACTACAAAGCATTTGGTACATCTAAAGCTGGAGTCTTTTTCTATGGGCTTATTTATAATTCAAGCCTTTCAAAATACTTCATATTATGCCAGCGCCTTAGTAAGCTTGGTGGTATAGTACATCTAAAGCTGAGTCTTTTTTAGCTTCCTCCCCCATATCCGGTTCAAACCCTACCCCACTTCCTTCTGATGTGTATCATAAAAAAAAAAAAAAAAAATCATATTATAGGCATGATCATAAATAAGCTTTGAGCATATTAAAATTTAAATAAATGTAAATTTTTGGTAAATTTTAAAACCAACATATTTATAAATTATAGGCTTCAAATAAACTTTGGGAAATACACTTCTCATATTGTACGAGAAGTGTATCTTATGTCATAGATACTTCGATTTCCGTCTTAAAGGTTTTTTTTAAAAAAAAAAATATGTAGGTTCTACCATTTCATATGTGCATAAAAATCTTCTTCTTCTTCTTTTCATGCAACATGAGAAGTTTAAATAAACTTTAAACCCATTTAAATCCTACATAAAATTAAAATAATCCAAATTATTAATAATACAAAAATGCATCCATTATAATTTAGTATTGAATATACTCATATCGATATATGATATAAATAAAATTATGTTTTTTGTGTAAATAGATCAGCCTGAGAGAGAGGCTTACAGATCAAGCTTATTTTATTAAGGTGTGACTATTTACATAATTAGATTTTAAATAAGTATTGACCTAACCTTTTTAATAAGCAGAGTCAAATTAGACCAAACTCCAAACAAGCCAGTTATGCTTCTTTGGGCACATTAACGAAAGCATCTAGGGACCTTAGTATTGTTTTTTAATAACGCAGAGGAAGAGTTGTAAATTGTAACTTTTAACGATTTAACCTTTCACTTCTACTGTACAGTCTACATGTACATGATATATATATATATATATGTGTGTATTTCAATTTTGTCCTTATTTTCGAGCCAAAAAAAAAAATTGTCCTTACTTAGTTCTCCTTGAAATACCAATAAGGGTGAGATGTGAGAGTTATTTGTAAATGCAGAAAGAGGAAATTTTAATAAGGGCTAACTTTTTTAAAAAAAAAATGTATCAATTTAATGACCAATCTATCATTTTTTAGTATGTGAAAATTAGTTGAAATGGAATTATAATAAGAAAAAGATTGGGCAAGAAATGGAAGTTAAAACATTTAATATATTTCAAATTGATTGAAATTTTGAAATTTTTCCTTATTTAATAGTGAATATTGGGAAAAAAATTGTTACTGATACATTTTCTCTCACCTAATAAATAAGGGTGAAATTATAAAACTGTCATTGATGACTTTCAAGGTGTACTTATCTTTATAACAAAAAAATTGAATAATTGGACTTAAAATAAAAATTAGAGTGATAATTTTTAACTTTTAACTTTTAAGCTTATATCTTAAAAAAAAATTTCTTAAATTTGTTTTATGAGTTATTTTTGTTTGTTTTTTTCCAATTCTCATAAATCATACTTCCTCCGGTCCTAATTATAGGAGCAAATTACCAGAATTTGGAGGGATTAAAGAGAGAAGTTAAATTAATTAATTATATGTATTTTCCTAAAATACCCTTATCTAAAACACAACACACACTGTATATTTCAGAAAGCTTTACCAATTGATAATTTTTGTTACAGAAATACCGGACTAGGCCTAGTGAATAAATCTAATTTAGAAATACCGGACAAAATTCATAGAATAAAATACACCTTTTTTCTTTTTTATTCGTGTTCAGTAGTGTAATACTCATCCTCAATCATATTAGATATTACTACTACCTCATCAAAATGTCTAAAAAAATTTATTAGGTTATTTTAGGGGGAAAATTAATCATGGATAATTTAGTAAATTTAAAAGTTAATCACTTTCAAGTATAATTTAGGTGTATATGACATTAATGAGTTGCAAACATTATTTACTTTATAAAATATATATAGGTGTATTGTTAAATTATTATTGTCTTTAATTATTATTGAGAAGTATAAATAGGGGTATTATAGGAAAAAAAATGACAAAAGTTAAATCTTGCTCTTATAATTAGGACCAAAACCAACTCCAAAATTTGCTCCTATAATTAGGACAAATGGAGTATCTATTTAGTACTCCCTCCGTCTCTATATATAATATCATTTTTGTAAATAAGTTTGTCCCCTTTTATACTATCCCTTTTGAGTTTGTTTTGATAATAAATGTACTTTTACCTATTTTTATCTCAATTACTCTCTTATCATTTATTCTCCATGCGTTCATCTTTTTTTTTTCAATTATTATTCTATCTCTTACTCGTTTATAAATAGTGACATTTTTAAAAACAATTTATATTTTTTGCATATTTATTACTTTTAATTAATTTTAACGGTTTCTTATAATCGAAAGGACTTTATATAAGGAGGGAGGGAGGGAGGGAGTTTTTAGTTTCATTTTTGTAATGTCCCCAAATTTAGTTGAGTTTACTATCTTACAAGTTCCATGTAGATGATAAATGCATCATTTCTTTTGTAGACCCTTTGATTTTCATTTGAGTTTTATATTGAAAAAAAAAAATTACTTATAGAAACTCAATAAAATATAAAACTTTTTTGTTTTGTTTGCAGACTTCTAATTCATGAAAATGCTTACTTCTCATCAGAGTTATCACTGGATAATATGATTAAAAAAACACGTTTAAATTTGTGACAGTGCCTCATCCATTTTTCAATACATCTTATTTGATGTCTTTTTTGAGGGTAAAGGGGAAAAATTATTTTGTTCATGAATTAGATTTTTTTTTTTTTTTTTTTGAGATACTATAAAATAAAATCAAAACCCCAATTTCTATAGTTTTTGTTTATAGCGAAAAGTAGTGATTAGTGAACAAATCTGTATACACAGAACACAGAGTAAGAAAAGAAAGCACAGAAAATGATGTTTCCATAAACGGCCCTTCGCCGTTCTTTATTTCTTTGTCCGAAATCAAACTATTATCTCTTGACAAAAAATTGATCTTTTGACTCAATTCAACAAGTAGGAGATAAACTAGGTCAATTTACAGTAGATCAAATCAAGCTAACAAATTACTACACTCAACACAAGGGAGACAAGACAACATCGCTTAAGAAGGTGTTCAAATCCAAAAATAATGAGTTATTGGAACAGCCAGCAATGTTTGTTCCTTGGAGCTGAAAGAAACATGGTTATAACTTTCTAATGTTTCATAATCTTGTCACTTGCACATGCAAATGACATCAGAGTTGACAAGCAAGGTGATCAAATATTTAATCACTGACAATAACATTATCCAATTAGGCTCACATAAGCCTCTTCAATAAGTTGAGGTTTTATGGTCCCCAAGGGTAAATTTTGCAAACTTGTGGTCTTTGGAAATAATTTGCTGAAAAGAAAAAGATTCCAGCAAGATACATAGGAACAAATCAACTGGTTGATTACTGCAATTTGCAATTTTGCAGTTATAACTTATAACAGCACCATCATATTTCTCTGCACCCAGTGGAAAAGGAAACAGTGACAAAATTTCTCCAGATTATAAAGTTTTACATAGGAAAAATCTGAATCCATTGGCGCTGAAAAGCTGGAGAGAAAAATAAGAAAGACAAAGCACTTTATTCGGTCATTAAGGCTTCAGAGTTTCATCATTCAATGCTCTAAAAGAATGGGTACATAAATCAAAATCAGTGGACGAAGGATCCAAGATTTCATCATACGCTTGCAGGAACGAAAGAGGCAAAACCAAATTACGGCCCTACCAAAATCAAGTTCCTTGCAAAGATGGTAATAATGAGGAACACTCATAACGGATAAATCAACTTTGGGCAACTATTTCTTCTTTATATCAAAATTTTTAAATTTTTGCTTCCTCTCCACAACAAAAGGACCTTTAAAATAAAAAAAAAATGCATGTATTACTATTTTCGGCATGCCTAAAAGAAGCCAAAATAAACTTCAGATGATTTAGTAAACAAACAAATATCCAGCAAATGTTCAAATACGCCTACCATAACATTCCAAGAAATCAATTAGAGTAGGGCTTGAAGCAGAAAAGCTTAATAACAATAATACACAAGGAAACCAAAAATTGCAAGTCAAAAACTTCAGGAAACTGCCTATGCTAGAACTTCAGGAACAGCTCTCGATTCACCGCTATAGAGTTCCAGGAGCTGAGGAACGCTTTCCTGAAATTTCATCACAAAATTTTCCACAAACTTTTTCTCACCCATAATAATAATGGTAAGTAGGGACATATTGCCCTTGATTAATCCCTTCATTCTCAAAATTTTAACTACTGACCATCTGGGAATAATCCTCTGCTTCAAACTATAGCTAAAAATTGTCGGGCACCCGGCTATATCTTCCAATTGTAAACCCATTTGATCCACAAAAAACTTCATTGTATTTGTGATTTTTTCCTCTGACATACGCATGATGCTTGGAAGCTTACTGAATGCAGAAAGAGTGACATCTCTGGACCAGCCCAATCTCTCAAAGATGCCCAGTTTCGACTCCCAGGTTGATTTACCAACCAGTGATACAACTATAAGTGCATCAATGAACGCACCCTTGAAAGGTTGAATTCCTGTTTCCTTGATAAACTTGACATTATCAACAAACTTTGATTGATTGATAAATGCCACATTTGCACTTCTATATAACAGAGTAAGGACAGAAGATTGAGGCACTCCTTCATCCCTCAAAAAATTTATGTTTGGAACTATGTTCATTACACCATAGGAGACAACGTTCCACCTTGAGCCTTTCAAACATCTCTTTACATTGCAATCATCACCAACTACCGTTTTAAGGGCCTCATAGTGGGGAATTATACGTTTCTCTAAGCTTAAAAACAGTAATGTTGGGTTGGAAGAGAATAGTTCTGGGATTTCAGAAGCTGAGAATCCTACAGAATGGATAAACCTTAGTTTGGGCAAAAGGCTTTGCTCAGGATTTGCTGCAAGCACTTGGGGAAAGCATTTTACAATTTTAAATATCTGAGCATCTGAGAATTCGTAGTTTCTGAGAAGACTAAGTACGGAATTGGGTTTATCTAGGTCTTTCAATTCAAATCTTCTCGATAATTTACCAGCCAGTTCGGCGGATATGCCAAAATTGTTCATGAGATAAGAAACCGTAAAAGTAAAACTTCCATGTCGATTTTGTTCAGGTTGATTTGATTGAGAAAATTTCGCAGCCGAAGAAAACGAATATGAAATGAGCGATGCATTGTGCTGAAGAAACCCTAACTGGGTTGTCCTCCAGCATGGCAGTGACGAAGAAGATAATCTTGCAATCAGAAAATTTAGCATGAATGATGCTTACGAGAAACTCACCAAATATCAATCTTCAACTCCAATTAGTCCCGGAAGCAGCACAATTCCTCAGACTCTGCTTTAGAATTTTGAAGCTATGTCCTGTGAGGGAAAAAAAAATTTACGAAGCTACGGGAAGATTTTCCAACTGTGACTCGTAGAATCAGCAAAGAGGAGGAAATCTAGACGCATTTCAGCTCGCGTCAGAAGTGGAACCCTTTCGGTAACTATTAGCATTTCGTCTCGCCTCAGAGGAAATCTAGTTCGGGAAGCTCCATAGCTGCCATAGATGCAAAAAGAGAGCAGAGGAGCCCGGACGAAGATATTCTTTTAAGTAAATAAAAATTAAAATGGGACAATGAGTGAGGAGTCACATTTATTGGTGTCCTTTATATGTTGATACTTGATGAGCTTTTTTTTTTTTTTTTTTTTTTTTTTATTGTATTTATTTAGATTTAAAAAAAAAAGAATAGGATATTGTCACTCTTATTTTTTGTCAACCCAATGTCACTATCATTTTTTTACCGTTAGATAATGAGATTTTGATCTAACGGTAAAAAAGTGGTGTGACGTTGGTAGTGACAAAAAATAGTAATGACAATATCCTATCCTTAAAATATATGCTACTTTTTGAAATATTTTTTAGGTATTTCAAATTAATTAGTTTTAGTCGCATTCAAAAATATGTGTATGCATTATACCCGTAAACTAGAAACTAATTAATTTGAGATACATAGTGCGAAAAAAATATTTTAGAAAGCACCATATAATTTAGAACTAAATAAATACAATAACATAAAAAAATTTAAAACAAAATATACATATCCCTCTAATAAAGGTATGAGCACAAAAGAGGTACCTAATGTAGACTCGTGAGTGAGTGGATGACGCGTGAACCTTAACCTAGGATAAAGTGAGTATTTGGCTAACTCTATTTGTAATTCGAGATAAAATTATTTTTATACATTTATCTTATAAATCATAAAAACTATTTTTTAAAACCTAATATAACACACACTAATTAGTTAATTCCCGTTACAACAACAACACCACCCTCGTCCACTACATAGATCATACGATATTATTGTGCTTTATTGAAAGCTAGCTCTTTATATATATTATTAATCAATAGATCTCATTCTATAATTTCATTAAATGTTCGTTTTGTTTTTCTTCTACCTCTTTTTAGAGAACTTCATTCTAATTGACCAACCCTCCTCACCTGTACACACGAAGGCCTTCTTTGAGTGTGTCCAAAGCACCTCATACATTTTTATATATTATTTTCCTTAATATATGCCACTTCAACTAAAATTCATATATATGCTCATTATAAATCTTATATTTTCTTGTATGATTACACATCCATCTTAGCATCTTCATGCTACTCCCACTTTATATTCATGTTATCCTTTTAAAACCCAACATTAACTATCATATACTAGTAATATTGTTAGTCTTATAATAGTATATTATCTTTAAAATGACTAAATTTGTAGTTAGAAACAGTATAATTGTACTTAAAAATTATTCTTAGATATTAAATATATGACATAATTTATAGTGCAAATTATATTATAAAACATTCCTAAATATAGGACCGGAGGTAATATTTAGAAGTGGTCTTTACTTGTAACTTTTTAAGGTCACGCATTAACCGTCATTTTCCCACATATAAAGAAATCCATGTTTAAACTAGAGCATAAATTGTGCATGCTAATCCTAATTGACTAATTCCAATGAATATCACTATGCATAACTCAATTAAGGTTAGTACAAAATAAAGATTAAAATCATGTTTAAGAAATAGAGAAAAAGACTTTTAAATACCATTTAAATTTGAAAAATCCCAAAAGGTCTGATAAAAAGGAGAAAGGATGGAGAGGTGATTGAAGAGGAATCTGGTTTTGGATCTTGGATGTTTGAGTGTTTTTATCAAAATACTCCGTCCCATCATCTACCCCACCCTACCTTGCCTTCTGTTCTGCTCGTCTACGATATCATCGCCTTCTCTCAGTGAGATCTGGCAGCTTTGGTGGTTGGGGCTCGTCGAGAAGGGGAACCGTGGCTCAACCCTTCTCTCTATCACGATTACCACCACCGATCGCCCTCACCATCAAGAACCATGGACCTTCACTTGGGAGTCGATTTTCAAATGGAAAACAGAGTTTTCCTTTTGGCTATCAAAATACACCCAAATTTTGAAACCAAGCTTCAGTTTGAAGGACGTCGATACTTGATGAGCATGTTTATTTCTTTTTGGATGTCAAAAGACACCCAAAAGCTAGAGTGTTACTCCTTTTCTTTTAAGGTGATAAAGATAAGATTCAAAGGTTTTCTTGCGATAAATGTTGGATGTGTTTCAAGTGATAATGGCTTCAATCTTTTTTGCCGAAGAAATCATTGAATAGATTCTTCATTACGCTGATTTGCCTCAGAACCTATCTTTGTTGGATTAAGGAGAGTCAATTCTCGCAAGATCTTGCCCCATAGTATCTGCATATTATTTGGTAGTGGAGAGCTTGAAGGCCCAAGCTTGCAAATGATGTCCTGGATCTCTGGAAGAGGATACTCTCCTAATCATTTTTCTCACTTTTCCTTATTAGCACCATCTAGACTATTGATTGGAAAGATGAGAGAGAGGTTAAAGTAGTATTGTGATTGATTGGATGGATATGATTTAGAGATGACGGGATAATGAGAAAGAGATTATGAGAGAAACCTAACCGCCTTGATCTTGATCGCGATTGCAAACTAGGGCCCCATTGAGGAAAATTTGAGAAGGAAAAGAAGGAAAGGAAGGGAAGATTTTGAAAGATTAGGGAAGATAAATTGTTTGATAGGAAGAAAATGAAGGGGTGGTAGTCGATGTAAAGAATCGAGAAATGTCTATTTTATTCTCAAAAGTAATTACTTCAAAATAAAAAAGAAAAATAATTTTTTTCTAAAATATATTCTTAAAAAATATGCTCTTGTCAAGTTTGAACTCGTGTAAAAGAATTTCTTGTCAAATTCGAACTTTTCCATCAAGTTTAAATTTTCTCGTCAAGTTTAAACGTTCCCGTTAAGTTCAAATTTGAGGGGTGAATTTGCGAGAAAGTGTGAGCGTGACGTGGAAACTTGAGATCCCACCAATTTTGGTGGGATATGATCTCCCACATATGAAGGAAGATTGGTGAGCTCGGAACTTGGATTCCTAGAAGATTTGTCAAAATGCGTACCAAATAAAAGAACTTTCTAATTTTCTTTTCCCTTCCCACCGAATCCGAATCCAAACCCGAATCCGTGTACCAAACAGGTAGGAGTAGGATAACCCCATAAAGGGAGGGGGAGCAGTGTGGCCATGTGCCGGACTTTGCAAATTTCCTATAATGCTTTTATGTTGATTTGGCGGTGGAGTTGGCTAAACCAAAAAGAAGGCAGTGATGGATGCATAACATCACTGACGAGAAAGAGAGGAAAAGAAGAGAAAAGACGATGAGGGAGAGAAGAAAAAGAGAATGAGGATGGGAATTTCAGAAGTTTCTTGTCTATTTCTTTTTTTTAAAAAAAAAAAAAAATAAATTTGAGAGGTGTTTTAGTAAAAATCCTCGAACTTTAAAAACTCAGATTCCTTCTCAATAATCTCTCTATCATATCTATTTCGTCAAACTTTTTGGGTTTTTGTAAATTTAAATGGCTTTTTTTAATCTTTTTCTAAAAAAAAAAAAAAAAACTAAATTTTAGCCCGCACAATGTACGGGACATTTGTGGGAATCTTTAGTTTTAAATGATATATAACTCCTGATTTTTTTTAGGAGAATTTTAGTAAAGGATTCCTGGACCAAGTTTATTTAAAATCAAAACAAAATAAATCAGAAAATCTACTTCAGGCTTTAAGGAATTAAATTAAATTAAATTTTATAGTAAAATGAGAGGTTGAAGAAAGCCATTCTCTCAAAAGCTCTAATTTAACATCCCAGCAATGTACTAAAATTAAATCAGGCAATGAATTGGTTGAGTCACTTTTTTTAAATACTTTCCCACGAGCTGAGACAACATTCATTGCGCATACTTACCTCATAAATCATAAAAGCACTTCTAAAAAGTTAAAAATTACAACAAACAGATTATTCATTACTAAAATAATATATAACTTTTAAAAGAGTAATATTTAAATGTAAAAAGACGTTAATCCACTTATAAAAGAAACGATAAATTTAATCCTTATCATCAATTTTCAGGTCAAAAAAAATATCATCAACTTCACTGGTAAGTTGTAACATAATATAGCTTGGGATTAAATCAATAATTTTAATTGATAAATTTTATTTTAATCTAGAAAAGAAATTAAGGGGTAGTTAAATTTCTTTAGAAGAAATTGGCGGCGAGCATAAACTTCCCAGCAACTTGCCTGATGAATCCAAATCTAAGTGGGTTCAAGAATCTAACAATAGCAGGTTGCAGACCAAAAATCAGTTTCACTTAAAAGCCTCTTCAATAATTTGAGGTTTTAAAGGTCATTCAGACTACATTTTGGAAACATGTTATCCTAGGATATAATTTTCTGTAAAAACAATTCAGAAAGATGCAAAGGGACAAGCATCATATTGCAGTATGCAGTTATAGCAGCACCATTAAATTTCAATCCACCCAGCGAAAAAGGAAACAACAACAACAAATAAAGGAGAAATTTTATTCCATTGGCACAGATAAGATGGCTAATGCACTTCATTAAGAAACAAAAGCTTCAGACTTGCACCATTCAAAATGGGTATAAGAATTAAAATCAATAGATGTAGGATCCAAGATTTCTTCATAAGCTCACTGGAAAGAAAAAAAAGGAGGCAAAATCATATTACAGGCCTACCAAAATCAACAAGTTGAAAAAGATAGAGCGATATTGAAGCACACTCTTCAATCCTAAGGGCCCTATCAATTACTTTTGGGTCCTTCTTTTTCTTCAGAAGAACTTCTCAAATACAATCATGCTGAAGCAAAATACTTTCAGTTATTCTTTCCTCTCCACCACGTAATATATTACTATTTTTTGGAAAATTAACAGCAACTAAAACTAACCAGGCCTAGAACCAACATGACAGTAAAAGTTAAGTACCATAAATCATATATAGCAATAAGACTTTTCATTAATTATGATGAAAAGAAAACTGATTTAAAACATTCAGATGATTTATTATACAGAAATTAATATCCTACAACTTTGAAGTTCAAAATGGGTTAAAAAAATACTTGAAGCAGTACAGTTTAAGGTCCTTTGGAACCAAGATGCCAGTCAAATTGATTACCATATGTCATATATAACAAGAATATTCTTCAAGAATAGTAAACAGAAACAAATATCCTACATATAAGAGTTCAAAGTTGGCTACCATAATATTGCAAGAAATCAATCAGAGCAATACTTCAGACAAAGATCTCAATTCACAGCTATACAGTTCCAGCAGCTGAGGAACACTTTCCTGAAATTTGATCACAAAATTTTCCCGAAACTTTTTCTCACTCGTAATTATCATGGAAGGTATGGAGATATTAGCCTTGATTAAGCCCTTCCTTTTCAAAATTTTAGCTACCGACCATCTAGGAATAATCCTCTGTTTCAAACTATAGCTGAAAATTGTTGGGCATCCAGCTATATCTTCCAACTGTAAACCAATTTCATCCAAACAAAACTTCATTGTGTTTGTGATTTTTTCCTCTGAGTACAGCATGATATGTGGAAACTTAGTGAATGCCAAAAGAGTGACATCTCTGGACCAGCCCAACCTCTCAAAGATATCCAGTTTCAACTCCCAGTTTGATTTACCAACCTTTGTTACAACTGTAAGCGCATCAATGAATGTAACCTTGAAATGTTCAATTCCTGTTTCCTTGACAATCCTGACATATTCAACAAACTTTGATTGATCGATAAATACAACATTTGCATTTCTAGATAACAGAGTAATGACAGAAGATTGGGGCACTCCTTCATCTCTCAAAACCTTCATGTTTGGAACTATGTTCATTAACCCATAGGAGCAAGGGCCCCACCTTGAGTTTTTCAAACATCTCTTTACTTTGCAATCATCACCAACTACCCTTTTAAGGGCCTCATAGTGGGGAGTTATACGTTTCTCTAAGCTTAAAAATAGTAATGTAGGGTTGGAAGAGAATAGTTCTGGGATTTCAGAAGCTGAGAATCCTACAGAATGGGCAAATCTTAGTTTGGGCAAAAGGTTGCGCTCAGGATTTGCTGCAAGCACTTTGGGAAAGCATTTCACAATTTTAAATATCTGAGCATCTGAGAATTCGTAGCTTCTAAGAAGACTAAGTACGGAATTGGATTTATCCGGGTCTTTCAATTCAAACCTTCTCGATAATTTACCAGCGACTTCGGCGGACATGCCAAATTTGTTCATGAGATAGGAAACTGTAAGCAAAAAATTTTGACCTCTTTCGGGTTGATTTGATGGGGACAATTTCGCAACCGAAGAAAACGAACAGGAAATGAGGGATGCATTGTGATGAAGAAACCCTAACTGGGTTGTTCTCCAGCACGGCTGTAACAAAGATAATCTGGCGTTCAGAAAATTTAGCATGAATGGTGATTACGACTAAGTCACCGAATATGGATCTTCAACTCCAATTAACCCCCGAAACCGCACGATTCCTCAAACTCTACTTTAGAATTGTGAAGCTAAGAGAAGATTGTCCACCTGTGACTCGTAGAATCAACAAAGAAGTGGAAACCTAGAAGCATTTCAGGTCGCCTCAGAAGTGGAGCTCTTTCTGTGACTATGGTATTTACAAGTAAGATATTGTCACTACCTCACCATCTTTTCATTACCTTTTTCTCACCATCAGATTATTATTTGATCCAACGGTCCTTATTCAACTTACTTAAATCAGTTTCCTTCTCCACATTTTTCCCTCTCTCCCGTTCTCTCGATCGGCTACCCAGCGCATCGCCTCCAAGATGCGGCCACCGTCCCTCCCCCTCCTCTGTGCCCCTCTTCCTCACTCCACCGTCCCTCTGTGCTGGGTCATAATTTCCAATCGTGTAATCAGTGATCTGATCCCCCCTACCCTTTTTCTCTTCGCTCTGATCTTCGGATCTGTCTGCTCTGGTCAGTCTTCGTTTCTAGAAATTAATTTCTCTTGCTGTTTGTATAATGAACTGGGACGGTTTATAGCATGGGTGATGATTAGCTTTTATACTCTTGTTCTATTTATTGAAAAGCTTTTGATCTGTCTATCTTAACTGTTGCGCCAGCCCATTTTGACTCACTCAAATGTGATTTGATCAATTATTGATCCCTGTGATTTTTGTTGGGGTCTGACACACCCTTTAATTCGAGCTGATTTCAGTAATTTAAGCGTTTTTGGCTAGTTTTACTGCGTTATGTGGTCTAATACAGAGTGGATTTGTCTTGCTTTCTCTGAATTTGGTTGCAGTTGAGAGATGGCTCAAATTTTTCTTCATGGGACTCTCCATGTCACGATCTTTGAGGTGGATAGGCTGAAGACTGGTGGTGGCAATATCTTCAGCAAGGTAAACAAATTTGTCTGTTTGGATTCGCTATTTAACGCGATGATTTAATCGTGACTCCTGCCTGACTTTCAACTCTTCGCTTCTGATGTATGTGTTTCCTTTGTATTGAAAAACATCGAAAGTTGAAATCTCTTGATGGTATTGATTCAGTAAATTAAACAGCTAAATGGACTGTTAGCATAATCAGGCATTAGTTTATATAGATGAATGAATTGAGCAGAAGGTTTTTTGAATTTCACTTTGATGATAGCTTAACTTTGTACTTATGATAGCCTGCTGGAGTCTTTCCAATCACGGGCTTGGCTGCTTTGCCTTATCTATTGATTATTTCTATAGAATGCCATGCTAATTCAAGATTTCTCTTGCCCCGTGCTCTCTCTTATCTGATAAATACTTTTATTCTAGCTAAATTAGTGATAATACTTATGTACCCGCAATATATTTATGTTCAATGGCTAAGTAGTAGTCACATTATTTTTGCCCTTTTCGTTTTCTCTTGCATTATACTCGTATTTAACTTTTTATTGCTATTTTTGCAGCTCAAGGGAAATCTTGAGGAGGTAATTGGTTTTGGAAAGGGAGTTACAAAACTCTATGCAACCATCGATCTTGAGAAGGCCAAAGTTGGAAGGACTAGAATTCTGGAAAATGAACATATGAAAAGTTGGTTTGATGAGAAAATAGTTTAAGGTCATCTACAAAAAAGATTGATGAGTTGGTGGGGAGGGTAAATAAGATAGAATGAAGTTCTCTGAAATGTGACAGAGAAATCCAAGAAAATGCTCAACAATATTATTGAACGGGACTTTCTAATTAAATTTTTTTTTTTAAAGTTTGGTTGTTGATAGAGTATAATAGTATCATACAATCCATTTAACCAACCTCATGTAGTAAGAAAAAACTTGTTATAGTGGTCCTCTGCCTTTGAGAAATAATTTTGTCGAAAATACTTATATCAAGTTCGTTATATCTATTTCGTCAAGTTCTTCAATTACATGTGACCATGCGTTCTATTTTTTAATTATCAACATTTAACCATAAGCCTATATGAAAAAAAAAAAAATGATACATGGTTATATGCGATTGGAAAATTTATGATAGTATTGGTCTCGAGGATTTTAATTTACAGTCTGAAGAGTCATCTATGATGAGATTGAAGGATCCCAATATTTCACAGACGAAAGGTCGAAAAAAGGAGTCACACAATATGTCACAAGGATGTAGAATTCATAGTGGGATTGAAGAAGAATCAGAGAATACTAATATTTGTGGAAATTGCAAGAAACGAGGACATAACAAACTTACATGTACGGAGAAAAATTTACATTGACTCAAATTATGTTTTAAAATTGTGTGTGTTGGGGGGGGGGGGGGGGGACAAAGACAATTGTACCATGTGTTTGAAACTAAAGCAACAAAAGCCTATGTTCCTACTTCTCAATTCTGATTTCTGAGCCATTTCCTGACTTGAATATTTAGGCAATGTATCCTTGGTCCTCTAAAGATTAATATAACTATGATCACGTTATAATACAAAATTAGAAGAGCTCCATCAATTACTGGGTAACATCTACATCACATTGAAAATCATAACAAATGGTTAATAAGAAGGAATTTAAATGTTATAGTAAGGAAAAAATAATGGCTAGCAACAGTGAGTGTCATCCTTTATTTATATGTGTAACAAGAAGACCTAAGGAGCTGTATAATGTGTTCCTGTCATGAAAGTAACAGTAAAGGCATACGATGTTGAGGTTAAGCAAAGATGAATTATCCCAACCAACTAAATACACTTTACTCAATTCCTTTGTTTAAAATGTCGAGTTTCAGATATTTAAATTGAAAGATTAAACTTTTTATTTTAAAAAGACACTTAAGGTATTAAAGATCCAGTACTCAGCATGTTTGCAAATACAGATTGTTCGTCTTTCTTTGCAACATGTATTAATTTAGTTTAAAGTAAGGGGAAGAATAAATATATTTTCGCTCTCTCCATTTACCAGTTAACATGGCTCAGAAGTTCATAAACATACCATTGACAGCAAAAGGAGCTGTATAATCCACAACAATCAAATTTGGATATTTATCAAGGACATAAGCAAGACTTTTGTCCCTCTCAGAAGGGCCATGCACAAGAAACCCTTTTCCAGTTTCCACTGATCTGAACAGTTCGTCCAGACTCCTGTTCAAGGCCAAATGACAATGGAACAACGTACAATCCAGCAGCTTCTGCTGCTTTAATGACAACATGTCCCATCTTTCCATTACATGAATTAACTTGAATTGAATAAATTCATCCTTAATGCAGATTTACTCTGTAATTTGGGCAGTCATATACAGGCAGGGGAACAGTATGGAATCAATAAACAGAAATATATAGGGTAATCGCCCAAAATATATTAAAGGGCTACTACAAAAGGTTGTTACTGTTTAAATGAAAACATTTTGATTAATACGGTAAAAGCTCAAGCCAACAGATCAACACTAAAAAGATAAGAAAATTTGAAGGTAAGCATGCCGTCAGCAAGAGTGATGAGGGAGGGTGTGCTGCTGTAGACATGGGAAGTTGCCACATATATAAGTGAAGGGGATAGAAAATTACAAGGAAAAGCAAGAATTATATTAAAAAAGGTTAGACTAGTAACCAGAAAATTTTATACATTGGGGCATATAGTTGTCCATTGCAGGCAATAGATGTTATCAACAAGTGAAAATTGAAATCATCTTTCCACTGGCAATGACCAAAAAACAGATTTTAGATAATCCAAAAAACATTTTAGTTTTCAAAAATAAGCACAACAACCTAGAAAATTCCAACTTCAAAAGTGTTGTCACATGCATCATTTTAGAACCTCAAACACAATCTAATGATTTAAATTACTCCTCTGCATTTTAGGTGTTAAACATTCTAGGTGTTAAACAATGGGTAATTACTTAAATTTCAAGCCTAAGATATCTTAGATAGTAATTCCTTTATTCCAACACGTTTATCATTAAAATTTGATAGAAAATACTAATACATGCAAGAATATAAGTGCCATTATCAGACGAACCATTTGGAAAACAAATTATTCTATAATTTAGAACATATTCCCACCATGACTGAACAATGCGAGCTTCAAAAATGAACATCCATACCAATTTAATTTACTCTTCTTCAAATCCCCTGTTTCAAACAACCCCCACGAGAACAAGATTTTTTAAAAAATTGAATCTTGATGTAACAATGAGGAAATGAAGCTTATGTATGGGAAGCACAGTTTCATAACATTGGTCAAGTACTTTAGGGTTGGTTTAATCAAAATCATATATTACCTAGCAAATAGAATGAGGACAAGACGTACTTTACCGGTATATTACAAATATCACACATCCAAAACTTCCACACCCAGAAACTAATTACAGAAAACAAATCATAGCAAAAGAATACAAAAAGAAAATAAAGATGATGCAAAAAAACTGGCTTCACCCAGCAAAAGGACTTCAGAACAGCACCCTGCAGTGCAGAAAACAAAACAAAAAACAGACAGGAAACTAAAACAATTGAACTGTTGAAAGTCTTCTAATTGCGGGGAACTACCAGAATAAATATAGCCTTTCACATCAAGTGGCTGGTCCGCAAATGAACACAACACTAGGATATACCAACAACACGTATTTGGAAATACTTTGAGAATTGAGATTGAAAATAAGTGAAAGATACTTACAGCCGTGTAAGATCCACCAAGTTGGCTACAGCAGTGGGAAAAGGTCCTACAATAGACACAGCATAGACTTCGCTGCAAACAAAGAAAATAATTCCAATTATCGAAAGCCATGTTCCTCAATTCATTCATAAGCTACAAATTAAATCGAACCCTATTGAAAACTAGAAATTCAGCCCCAAGTACGATGCTTACAGTTCCGTAACTACTCGATAATCACCGACAGTTGAGCAGTTGACACCAGATCAGGGAGGCAGATCGCCATCTCCACAGGGATCATCATTGCCGCTCATGACGGCGGAAGAAACCCTAGCAGAGAGGGAGTGGGGCAGGGGCTGGGGTGGGAAGAGGGACGATGGAGTGAGGAAGAGGGGCGCAAAGGAGGGGGAGGGACGGTGGCCGCGTCTTGGAGGGTAGCCGATCGAGAGAACGGGAGAGAGGGAGAAATGTGGAGAAGGAAACTGATTTAAGTAAGTTGAATAAGGGCCATTGGACCCCAAATAATAATCTGATGGTGAGAAAATTACATACGGTCCTAAGGAGGCAGAGATAATTACGTTTAGGTAAAGCCCCTTCAAATGACAAAATATACGAAGTCCAGGGACACGTAATTATTTCATAGTAGTAAAAGTTAACCTTATTGCCCAAAGGAGAAAACACATTAAAGCAATCGACTCTTCTCCACAGCGTTCTAAAGCAATCGACCGAGAATCCAAGGACTGTGCTCTTCTCCACAGCGTTCGACAGCGAGTGCCGAGAATCCAAGGACTGTGCTCTTCTCCACAACGTTCGACGATTTACTGATCTTTTGTCTAGAAACCTTGATTCTCTGTTTTGGGATGTTGTTGAATTTAAGTACAATTTACAGATCTTTTAGTTCCACCTTTTTTCTTTGGCAGTGGATTTAAAAATCCTCATATCTTGACTTGTCCCCGTATATGCTAAATCATTGGTAATTCAATTCCGAGGTCCGAGGATGTATTTACAACAAGAAATTCTATATTAACAACAAGAAATTCCTATTTTAACAAGTTTTGAAAGCATGGATTTTGTCATTTCGAGGTCGAGAGACCATTTACAACAAGAAATTTTATATTTACAACAAAGAAATTCCTATTTTAACAACAACTTTTGAAAACCTGGATTTTTTCAATTCGAGGTCCGAGGCCATTTACAACAAGAAATTCTATATTTACAATAGCAAATTTCATTTTAACAACTTTTGAAAACGTGGATTTTTTCAATTCGAGGTGCGAGAGGCCATTTACAACATGAAATTCTATATTTACAACAAAGAAATTCCTATTTTAACAACTTTTGAAAACATGGATTTTTTCAATTCGAGGTTCGAGAGGCCATTTACAACAAGAAATTCTATATTTACAAATGAAAATTCCTATTTTAACAACAAGTTTTGAAAACCCGGATTTTTTCAATTCGAGGTCCGAGGCCATTTACAACAAGAAATTCTATATTTACAACAACAAATTCCTATTTTAACAACAAGTTTTGAAAACCTGGATTTTATCATTTCTGAGGTCCAGAGGCCATTTACAACAAGAAATTCTATATTTACAACATCAAATTCCTATTTTAACAACAAGTTTTGAAAGCCTGGATTTTGTCATTTTCGAGGTCCGAGGCCATTTACAACAAGAAATTCTATATTTACAACAGCAAATTGCTATTTTAACAACAAGTTTTGAAAGCCTGGATTTTGTCATTTCTGAGGTCCATAGGCCATTTACAACAAGAAATTCTATATTTACAACAAACAAATTGCTATTTTAACAACAAGTTTTGAAAATCTGGATTTTTTCAATACTAAGGTCTAGAGGCCATTTGTAACAAGAAATTCTATAAATCAAAATACAATTTTTTTTCCAAAAAGGTTGTTGTAAATATATGCTTTTTCTATTGTAAATATAGCATTTGTTGTTGTAAATAGCCTCTAGAAGTGAGAAATGAAAAAAAAATCGAGGTTTTCAAAGGTTGTTTAAGTTGAACGGGTAGGAAAAGCATATATTTACAACAACCTTTGAAAATTTAGATTTTTTTTTTCATTTCTCACGTCTAGAGGCTATTTACAACAACAAATGTTATATTAACAATAGAAAAAGCATATATTTACAACAACATTTGAAAACTTGAATTTTTTTCATTTCTCACGTCCGGAGGCTATTTACAACAACAACAAATGTTATATTAACAATAGAAAAAGGATGTATTTACAACAACATTTGAAAACTTGGATTTTTTTCATTTCTCACTTCCGGAGGCTATTTACAACAACAAATGCTATATTAACAACAGAAAAAGCATATATTTACCACAATCTTTGAAAACATGGATTTTTTTATCATTTCTCATGTCCAGAGGCTATTTACAACAACAAATGCTATATTTACAACAACAAAAGCATATATTTACAACAACTTTTGGAAAAATAACCAGAAACAGTAGAGGATGAAGGAACACAAGATGAGAGAAAGGCAAGTTCGCCAGATCTGTGGTCTTGCCGTCAGCCATGTCAAGTGATCACCGTGAGTAAGCAAAACAGAAGCAGAGGTCGAATATTGGAGCAAGTCCGAAATCACAAAATCCACAGAGCACCCGAAAATAAGCAAAACGACGGAAGCCGTAGTTAAATCTTAGAGCTGGTCTGAAATCAGAAAATCCACAAGGCACCCGAAATTAAGCAAAACGTCAGGTGATCTTCAAAACGATGGTGGCGATTAGCGGAGATCGGGGCGGAGTGGTCGACGGAGATCACAGGGGCCGATGGCCTTTCGTGCGTCTTCCTTGCTTGGTTCTTGGCGGAAATCGTGGCGGAGATTAGTCTTGCTAGAGATTGCAGGGGCCAAGTGCGTTTTCCTTGATCGATTCTTGGCAGAAATCGTGGTGGAGAGAGATAGGAGACAGGAGAGAGACAGGAGAGAGGAAAGAGAGAAGAAAAAGGGAGAGAGGAGAGAGAGCGGAGAAGGAAGAAGGAGAGAGGGAAGGTCAGATTGGTAATTGTGCACTCACAAATAATTACACAGAAGTCCCTTGGGACTTCAGAGTAATTTCATGATTTTAAGGGACCTAATTGTAATTATCTCGCTTCCTTGGGACCTGTGAGTAATTGTCCCAAATTTTAATTAGGACCCAGTGTTGTTAAAATATTTTTAAATTTTGAGAAAATTGGGGGATGAATCCCCAAATTAACTGGATGATGCGTGTGACCTAAAAGAAAAGGTGATGTCAGATGTTCTTGTCTCATTCTATAATTAATAATAATTTTTCAGAAGAGGATTTATCTCAATTTTCCTAGGGCATTTAACATTTTAAAATATTTTTTTAAAAATATCTAAAGGTATTCTTTTATGCAATCTTATAATGAAAACGACAGGAAATATGCTATATAATGTTGAAGGCATAAAAAAAAAAATTTATTTTAGAATATTGAGTCTTATTGAAAAAATATATTTAATGCACAAAAAATTATTTTAAAATGTGGGTGTTATCGAAAATATATTTTAGTGTGCTGAATCCAACTTAATTCCTAAGTCAGGAAAAATGATATGGAACAATAAGTGGATGACGCTTTAAACAACCTAAAACCTTAATTAGAATATTAATTACATTTAAAATGACTCAATTTTAGTTAAAAATAGTAAAATTGTAGTTAAAAATCATTTAGAAAAAAAATTGATCTGAAAACACTGCAGTACATTTACATAGACCATTAAAGTACTGCTTGCAATCATGAAATCAAGTTGGAGCAAAAAAAAAAAAAATCATGAAATCGAGCTAACATATCAGATCTCAACACAGCAAAAAACACAGTTTCGAAAAAGGAAGTAGCCAAAACCCAAGTCAACAATATTATGAAACAAGAAGGGGCCAATTATGCCATTATACATATGGATTGACCACTGCAAATAACACGATTTTAAATCTAACCCTCCCTCAATTAAAAGGGTAAAGACTGCAGAGCGATCAAATTTCTTCACGGCAGCCTATCAAATTATGCATTTCAAGAAATTTTATTACAACTGCGTTAATGTGATAGAAAATTACCATCTTCAGTTTCCACTCCCTCAGTAACTCCATTACTTTTGTTTGAGGTTTTAAGGTCCTCCAGTGTGGATTTTGAAAGCATGTGGTCCTTGGATATAATTTTCTGTAAACAAGCGAATCTAGCAAGATGCATAGGGACAGGCATCATGTTAACGACTGCAATTTGCAGTTATATGAGTGCCATTAAATTTCTCTTCAATCAGTGAAGAGAGGGCAACAGTTATCAACTTCCTTCAGACTATCATGTTTTGCATAGAAGAAATCTCAATCCATTGACAACTAATACGCTGGAGTGAAAATTAAGATGGGCAGATCACACTTTCACGGCTACGTCAAGTGCTATTGGCAACTTTCTAGTTTTTCACAAGAACTTGTCAAGAAAATTTGAAATTGTCCAAGATTGAATTTGACTTCAACAAGTTAATACTATTATGTTAAAATTTCTGACCATTTGTTTCCTCTCCTCAATGTAAGGACCTTCAGCATCAAACAGACGAATAATACTCTTTACAGCATGATTAACATCTGTTAACATAACCACGTGCAGAAATAAGATGCACGCAAAATTGATTACCATAAGTCATAAATAACAAGAAGACTTGTTCAAGAATAATGATAAAACGAAATTTGATTTATAGCCATCAGATGAGTCAGTAAACAGAAATAAATATTCTACAAACTGAAAGTTCCAATTGTGCTATCATAACATTCAAGAAATCAATTAGAGGAAGACATGAAGCAGAACAGTTTCATAACAATAATAAGCCAGGAAACCAAAAATTGACGGTCATAATCTCCAGGAAACTGCCTAGGCCTGAAGTTCAGGTAAAGGTCTCAATTCACCTCTATAGAGTTTCAGTAGCTGAGGAACACTTTCCTGAAATTGAATCACAAATTTTTCCAGAAACTTTTTCTCACTGATAATAATCAGGTAAGGAATGGACACATTGTCCCTGCATAAGCCCTTCATTTTCAAAATTTTTACTGCTGACCATCTTGGAACAATCCTCTTCTTCAAGCTATATCTAAGAATATACGGGCATCCAGCTATATCTTCCAACCGCAAACCCATTTCATCTATAAAAAACTTCATTGTGTCTGTGATTTTCTTCTCTGACATAGCCATGATATTTGGAGCCTTACAGAATGCCTTAAGAGCGATAGCCCTGGACCAGCCGAATCTCTCAAAGATGTCCAGTTTCAAGTCCCAGGTTGATTTACTCAACTGTGTTACAACTATAAGTGCCTCAACAAACACAGACTTAGAAGGTTCGATTCCTGTTTCCTTGACAAACTTGACATATTCACCAAACTTAGATTGATTCATAAATGCTACATTTGCACGTCTAGATAACAGACACAGGACCAAACATTGAGGCGCTCCTTGATCCCTCAAAACCTTTATGTTCGGGCCTAAATTAGTCACATCATAACAAATACACCAAATAGAGCCTTTTAGACATTTCCTTACTTTCCAATCATCATCAAGTACACTTTTAAGGGCATTATAATGGGGAATAATACGTTTCTCTAAGCTACACCTTAGTAATGTGAAGTTAAAACAGAAGAGTTCTGGGATTTCAGAAGCTGAAAACCCTATAGACTGGATAAATCTTAGCTTGGGCAAGAGGTTATCCTCAGGCTTTGCAAAGAGCACTCGGGGATACCTTTTCACAATTTTGGATATGTGTGTCTCAGAGAAGCCGTAACTTCTGAGAAGATGAAGTATCGAGTTGGGCTTATCTGGGTCGTTCAGTTCAATCCGTTTCGATACTTCACGAGCATCTTTGGCGGACATACCACACGAGTTCATGAGGTAGGAAACTGTAAACGATTGATTTCCTCCTGGATTTTGTTCGGATTGAGATGATTTCCCAGAGGAAGAAAACGAATAGGAAATGCGGGGCGCATTGTGATGAAGAGACCCTAATTTGGTTCTCGTCCTCAGTGACGAAGACAATCTGGAAATCAGAATAGTTAGCATGAATGATAATGATGAGAAACTCACCAAATAAGATTTGTCAACTCCAATTAACCGCGAAAGAAGTACAATTCCTCAAATTCTTCTTTTGTTTTCTGAAGCTATCTGGAGTTTTCCCCACTCTGACACGTAGAATCGGGCAATCAGCAACACCGAACGAGGAATGGAATAGCAGTATGATTATAAACAATGCATGGGAAGGAAGCGATAATGTATGTACCATTTTCCATTTTACAGGGTACGAAGACCCTCTCTGGTCTCTGCCTCTCGCTATTTTGGATTAGGTCGCGCCATTGAGTTGCCTCAGGTAAGCGAATTGTGAAAGGGATGCGTATACTGGACGAAGAAAGCCAAATTTCAATTTGAAGGTGGTTTTAAATTTGGGTTTATATGCGTCAAGCGGCACGAACTATTTTTCAAGTGCACCCGTCACTAAAGTATGGAGTAGAGCAGTCAATCAGGGTCGCCCCGTGAAGGGTCAGGGCCTAATAAGGCCGGCCTTTCGAGTTCGAGTAAGTTAAAAACACTTATTTTTAAAACCCGACCCGGAAACATCAGGGGTCGGCGGTAGGCCCGCGGGCTGAAATTATTATTTCAAATTTTAACTATTTTTTCTCCACTTTTTTTTAAAAAAATATAATTAGTAAATTACAACACGAATCATCTAATAAATAAGACAATCACTAATTCATAATCAAAAGCAAATCATATTCACAAATAACTCATATAAAATATAAAAAACATATCACTTATGACATTACATTTACGATGACTATTATTATCGTCATCTTCGTCATTATCATCAATTTTAATGACATTTGATTGTTCTTCACTTTGAGTAATAGCCCGGCTCATGAGTAAGAATATCATAAAATTCTTCTCCCGTATCATGAACACATCTATAATCTTTATTTGCAACAAATAATAAATCAAATCATAAAATTAGAATATAGTTATTATGTATTTGTAGTTAAATGGATAAATAACTCTATAATAAATACAATATATATATATATATAATTTAAAAAGGAAAAAAAAAAAAAAAAAAAAAAAAGCTAAGTGAAAAAGGCCCGTAGAGGGCCGATCCGAGACCTCCAGACCCTCCGCGCTAATTTCAAATATCTCGTTCATTTTTTAAGCCCTAGGCGCTTTAGGGCCGGGAGAACGGGCGGCCGATGGGCTGGCCCGTTCGACGCTCTAGACTATGGAGGGCTAAGTGTAAATTTAGTAGTCGAATATTTTTTTTTAATATAGACACCTCATACCTTTTTTGGTTCAAAAATAGACACCTTATACAATTAAGTGATTAACTATATTTTGAGTGCAAAGATACATATAATCAATTTTTTTGGTAAATACCATTGATCCTAATCCTAGTTAACTTCTGTTATATTTTGCACTCAATGTTAGAAATATGCGCCTTTTAATGGAAAAATATCACTTAGACCTTAAGAAAACAATTTTATTTCAGTCACCTCCAAAAAAGTCTAAAATTCCATCACTTCCTTTGGATCAAAATGAAATTAAGTTTTGTCAGGTGAAAAGACAATAATGCCCTTAATTTATTTTTTCCATAAGAGTATTTACAAGATAAAGAAAGATATTCACAAAATAAGTAAATGGATTTGAAAGAATTTAGGGAGTTAAAAAAATTTCTTAGAAGACTAATATGGACATTTACAAGATAAATATTTAAATGACAATTTTTTTCTTTAACTCCCTAGATTCTTTTAAGTCCCTTTACAAGGCAAATATGAACATTCATAAGATAAATAATGTTTATGTCCACTTTTAGACCAAACAAAAGATAATAGTGTTGGGTGTTGATTGTAAAATAATTTATTGATAAATTTGCACCTTTGTCATTCTAAAAAATATTAAAATAATAGAGTGACAAAACTAACAGGACCTACAAGTACAAAAAAGTAACGGAAGTTAACTAGGATTAACAAATTGCTATATATGCCATCAAAAAAATTGATTATGACTGTTAGTCCGTTTGGGTTAGCGATGAGAAAAGACTTATTTTCTATCTGACTTTTGCATAAGTAAGATAGGATAAGAGTCATATTATTAATGTGATTTGTGTTTGGATTGACGGTGACAATTTTTTTTTTTTTTTACCCAAACTAAAATGTACTTGGATTATTATTTGAAAAGTCAATTGGGTTGAAAAGGACATAAATATAGGCAAAAAATCATTATTATTTTTTCCAAATTGAGTCATTATCGCCAGAAAATCATAATAGATCTCGCCTGAAAGTTACAACCATCGCTAGAAATCACAAAGAAATTCCCAACAATGCTCTAGAAGAAGAAATTTGAAGGTCTCCATGAAGTTCAGAAAGGAAGAAGGTTGATATTGTGTTTGAAGTTTCCGGCGATGCACAGTGAAGGTCCAAAAGGAATAAGAAGGTTGGGATTAGTGACTCGCCTCTCTCCTTTCCAACTCTGGGTCTCTCTCAAGCTCTTGTGGAGATTTTCTTTCTTTGCGATTCGATTCGTGTTCTGAGGCTTCGGCTTGTGGCCTTCCCTCTTCCTTTCTAGTCCTCCAACCTTCCATGGTGAAGGGTGAAGAGAGGCAGGTGGTGGCAACAATGGTCGTGAGAGAGGAAGCCGACGATGACTATAAGAAGGGTGAAGGTGGAAGAAGCTTGGAGATCGAGCACGATGAAAGAAGAGACAAGGTGTGAGACAGTCTGTAACGCTCCAATTTTCAGCCTTGGCTCATATTGAGTTCTTTTTAGGAGAAGCTCATTCACTCATAAGCTTACCCACACACCTTAATTGGATTTTTTCCCCATTGAGATTTTTTTTGAAACTCACTGGGTGGGTTTTTAAGGTGTTAAACGTCAATTCAAACAGGTTGTTTGTGTTAGGTGCCCATAAGAAAATAATTTATTGCTAAATTTGTATATCTGCCCAAGTATTAAGTGGTGCAATTTTTGTATTAAAAATGGTTCAATCCTCACCCCCACCCTGACAGATCTTAACATCATTTTTTGGACACAGTTTCCCTGCTCGTCCTTTGGACGAGGAGGGCTCTTGACCGTTTAGATCTCTATATGAGATCTGGATGGCCCAGATTTGTTCTCTATTTTTATTTTTTTTTCAAAACTCGTCAATATCTTAAAATATCTTTTTAATACCATTCAATACCTTGAAATGATTTCTTAAAATCTTAAAAAAAAATTCAAGATCATGAAAAAAAATTTAGTCCCAATCAATACCTAAAGTATCTTTTTAGTACTAGTCGAGATCTAAATATTTTTTGAAGGCATCCCGAATTATCTTTTTAGTCTGGTCAAGATTCTTGAATAACTTTTCAATATCCTATAGTAATTCTTCAAGATCCTTAAAAAATTTAAGTACCCTTGAAAAATATTGCAAGTATCTTGATTTAATACTAAAAGATACTTCAAGATCGATTTGACCGGTACTTAAAAATTCTTCCTAATCTTGAAAAATTATTTTAAGGTTCTAATTGATACTAAAAAGATACTTTAAAAAAATATTTTAGGGTACTGACTGGTACTAAAAAGATACTTTAGGCACTCACTGAAAAATTCTTCATGATCTTGAAAAATTATTTTAGGATTTTGAAAAATTATTTTGGATCTTGTATCATACTAAAAAGATACTTTAGAATATTAACTGGTATTAAAAAAATTATAAAAAAAAAGAAGAAATTTGGGCCAAGTGCTCATCCTCTAAGTACGAGCGAGCCTTGCTTAGCACGAATTGTAATGCCCCTAATTCTATGACCATTATGGTATCCATTTATGTTCCTCTATCTCTTATTAAACTAATTGGCGTGCAATTATTAGAGTGACATCGTTTATAGATCGAAGTGATCACACAACAGAGAGCATGCATAAAATTTGGACGATAAGTATCTGATAACATATGTCCAGTAATATGCTGGTTAACTTTAACCCTCAAGGAATATATGCGTGATATTAATTAAAATTTGGGAATAGTTAGGGTTAGTTCCTTTAGATTAGATGATATTAGTTGTACAGTCATCTCAATTTAAAGTTAAATAAATAGTTAGTAATATACAATCCTTCCTTTGCGGTCCCGTCCAAAATTTCTTCCCGATTCTTTAGGTCCGTGTGAGATTCAATTAAACCATGTCCCATTTTTTTCAGGGGGAAAAAACAGCACACACAACTTGGCAAATTCGGGGGTATTCCCAGCTCGCCACTGTCTTAATCATCGATGCCATTTGGATGTGAACATCGACCTTGTTTTCCCCTTGTTCAAGAGCAACCCAGACAAAGCAAACCCAGAACACCATGTATGAAATTAACTCAGCACATTGAAAGTTTCGATTTTGGATCTGGAGGTTTTGATTTTTGCATTCTGGGTTTCATTTGTGCTTAAATTCCAGTTCTCGGCTTTTGGATAGTCTATATTCCTCTCCTGCTTACAATGTATGGCCGTCAACTCTATCTATTTGTTTTTGGCATGACTATGCTTCTGAGACGATGATGTTGATTGTTTGTGGTGTGGGTTCTTCAATCTCAGTGATTTTGAATTTTCCTCTTCGGCACCAGTATTTTATTCATCAGTTGTAATTGATTCATTTTCAAATTTTCTTCAAATTTCTCTTCGGAGATTCTCGATCTCATCCAACCACAGTGTTCTGTATAAAAATATAGATGTCTAACCTCAATGAATTAATATATTTATATTGGATCAAAGGATTCTCTAAGATATCTACAAGGTAAATATCAAAGAAAATATTAAATGACTCTCCAAGATATCTATAAGACAGATACCGAAGAGAGGAATGTATCACTATGCACGAGTATAGCGTTTAGCCAAAAAGGTGGTGGGACCGAAGAGAGGATTGGATCACTGTGCAAGAGTATAGCGTTTAACCAAAAAGGTGGTGGGGTGTGTGTACAGTGAGACAGAATAGTAAATAGGATGAATAAAAAATATGTATTTTTTAGGTGAACCTCTTATTTATAAAGATTACCTCTATGGTTCGATTTTTTGGGCTTTGTGCACCCCCTGACCTATGCTTCAGCCGCCTCTTCTACAATTGTCATCCTTGATTAAGGTTATTCCTTTATTCCTTGATTATAGACTGATTAGGATCCTCTTTTATTATTGGCGGGTCCAGCTGTGCTTTATCCTTATTGAGCCTTATGGTAAATAGGCTTCTTATTTATGTCCATAATACACAGATTTCGCAACACTGCTCGGCTGTGATCGTGAAGCTTTTTCTTTTCTCCCTCGATAAGAGTGACGGCGTCAAGTTCTGTCAGGGTGGGGGTGGGAATTGTAGCATTTTTAATATATATGAGCCCTAAAATTGCACCACTTAATACTTTAAAATGTTTTTCAAGCAAAAATAAAATAAAATAAATAATAATAATAAAATAAAGTAGTTCGGACTCACCTTAATCCTTTACATTTTAGTCTATTCAACGTCTGTGTGATAGTTTTATACGTATCTACAGTGTATTACTACCTTCAGTATTAAATTTAGGATATAGTTTGTGGTGTAATTGTACTATAAACTATGTCTTATACTTAGGATCAAAGGAATAACATTTAATAAGATAGAATATAGAATTAATTAAAAAGTTATAAAGTATACCACTTTAGTCATCTTTATAAGTCATTTTTTAGAAAAATTGGTTTTATTTATAAGTTCACTTTCAAGTTAGTAAATGAGACTATGACAATTTTGTCCACATTAATTGTACCAATAGAAATAGAAAAAAAAAAAAAGAGTTGAAAAATACTCATTCATAAATGAGGGTAAAATCAAAAATTTATCTTATAATTATTGAGTTAACTATCTCTCCTTATTATGTGTAATTTAGTTAAAATAAGATAGATGTGATGGTAAGTAAAAGATGTAACATCCTAATATTTATAAGTTAATTAACTTAGACTAAAATTTAAACGTACGAATGTTTGGAAGGTTGACGGTTTAATAAACATTCAAAAAAGGAGTTTAAAAAAATAGACTAAAAATACTTTTAATTCTTTAAGTTTATTTCATTATATTTTTGTCTCCTAACTTTATAAAATATATTTTGATTCTATAATTCTAACATCATTAATGTAGTTAACGGAAAATGTTGACGCAACAAACTCAAGTAATGATCGTGTAAGCTTAAGTGATAAATATGTAATTAAGTACTATTGATCTTAAATTTAAAATATATGTAAATTGAAAAATATCAAAAACCTAATAAAGCTATTTGTCGGTTTATTTTAGTTTAATAATCAAAGTATATTATATTAAAAAATTAAAACTTAAGTATGTTTTGTCAATTGCATTGTTATCACTTGAGTTTTTTACGTCAAAATTTTTTGTTAGCAAAATTAAAAGATGTTAGAAATATAGGACTAAAAGTAAACCTCACGTAAAACTTAAAAGACTAAAAATATATTTTAGAGAAAAAAAAAACATTTTAAAATGGATGGGTTGAAAATGATTTTCTTGACATGTGTTACATTTTTTTGATTTGCGTTGATTTGCGTAGGGAGTGATTTTGGAAGGGCAAATGATAATGCTTTTTAGTAGGGTTGTCTAAAAAAGCTCGACGGTTTGGATAATCTGGCCTGACCCAGTCCGAGCAAAAAAATTTTGGTCCAAGACAATTTCATTGGACTAAACTGTTCAGGTTGGCTTAGACCCGTTGGACTAGTCCGGTCTGACCCAATTTTCTTATTATTATTATTTAAATCACCACCACACTCATTCACTCACTAGAGTCTTGACATCCTAATATACTTTTTAACTTATAGGAATCACTTTTCATTTAGTCACTTTTTATTACTTTTGGAAGTCAAATGAAACCAAAGCTAAAATATTACCTTCTAAGAAGACCCCCAAAAAAAAAAAAAAAAGTGGACTTCCTGGACTAGTCCAAGCAGTCTGCCGGTCCGGTTCGATCTTGCCCGACCTCGGTTAGTACCAGATCGGATCGAACCTCAAGCCGACTTTTCCGGCTCAAGGTCCTATAGGGCGGCACCTCGGATTGACCTCCTACCCGGTCGACTCGGTCCATGGACATCTCTACTTTTAGTTGGCAAATTAAAAATAGTGATCCATTTTTTATACTTCACATTTTAAGCTTTTTTTTTTTTTTTTTTTTTTTGGTAGAGTCTTAATTCATAATTTATTTTCTCATATTACCCAAAAAGGTGGAAAATCTATTTTATAGTTGACAATTTAAACATAGGTTTTTTTTTTTTTTTTTTTTTTTTTTTTTTTTTTTTTTTTTTTTATTAAGGAAAACCAAGTTTTGCTGTACATTTTCCCTTCAGACAATATAAAAATTAAAAACTCTAGTAGAAAAGGAGATAAGTTATTATAGAATCCCCAATTTATATTTGGAATAACTATTCTAAACTTTTTTTTTTTTTTTTTTTACTTTACTTCTTTCATTTTCATGTGAATTAACTCTTTCCATATACATAATTCTTCTATTATGTTTAAATTTTAAACTATTTCAAACATTATTAGTACACTAAAGGAGAATAATAATTTTTTTTAAAAGAAAAGCACACAAATGCTCGATGTCCATTTATTTAAAAGTACCACATCAATAATAATTTACGATGGACTTCCTACTTCATATTTGGTCACGAGTTGTCATTTTTTTAATAAAAAAGATAAATTCTCATTAAAGAGCAAGTTTCATAGCCACAAAGCACAGTTCAAAGAAGGATATGTAGAAAATAAAGGAAAAGGGCCATGCGGATGGAAATTAAAAAACCCTATCCTAAACCCAGGAAAGAAATTGAAACACATTAGCAAGATCTTTTTATGAATTGTGTCTGATGATCTTTCCAAAGCTTCCATACAAGTAGTAAGCTGTTTTTTTTTTTTTGAAAAAAAAATACATGCCTAAAAATCCAAAGTGGTCTAATTGGGTGCAAAGGAGTTCATGGTCCAATGAATAGTTGCTCTTACACATTTGAAAACAAAGGAAACATTACCATGCTGCAATCTTTTCCATAGAAAATGTTGAATAGATTGATCCCAAAAGCACACCCAAATATGGCAGATATGGTGATTGTTAGACTTAACCCTATGAACGATGAACGATAATGGACCATCTTTGGATAACGATTAAAGCCTTAAAAACAATTTGAAATAAAATTGGAGACTTAACCCAAAGGTATTTATTTGAAACAACGATTGGAACCTTTAAAAACAGTTTTTCAATCGTGATTTATAACATTCGAAGTGAATATGTGAGAAAAGTTTTACCTTGATATATACGTGAATAAACACTTTTAGATGCCACAAACGTGATCTCAAACAAACACTGACATTGAACCATAAAAAAGGAAGCGCGACGAAAAACATTGGTGAGCCAACTTTGTCATGAGTTGAAAACGCTAAATTACAAAACTCCAGCATTGATATAATTTCACGAGACCACTGAGTGAGGGTAGGATTTTTTTCCCCTTCATGAAGCACAAAATTTCATTTCATTTACAGAACTTTGATCAATATGATGATGCCTTGCAATATGTATTCATGCCCATCACGATGAAGCTGAACCAGACAGCTCGGGCAAGTACAGAATAAATGGAACAAGGTTTCTTCTTCAAAGAAATCAAATCAGCACTGGCCAGATACATTCAGATGATGCGAGCGCAGAAAATCAACATCACATGCTGGCAATGCTTTGAGTTTCCATACAAGTAATAAGTATATACCTGCAATGCAACTCTGTATAAGGGTATTTCCAGCCTAGCGAGCCAAAAATCAAGTTCACTAAAGCCTGCGTTTTGAGGTCCATCAGTGCAGATTCTGCAAACTTGTGGTCCTTGGATATAATTTTCTGCAAAAATTATTAGAACGATTCTAGCAAGATACGTACATATAGGGATAACCATCAAGTCAAAAAATGCAGTCTGCAGTTGAGTCACAGAACCATTAAATTTCTTCACCCAGTGAAAAATGAAACAGTGATAGACTTTCTTCAACCAATCAAGTTTTGCATAGGAGAGATTTTGATCCACTGGTAAAGATGAGAAAAGAAGACAGACAGAAGCACTTTATTCTGTCACAGAAGCTTCAGAGTTGCATCATCCAAAGATCCAAACAAATGGGTACATAAATTAAAATCAATAGACGAAGGATGCAAGATTTCATCATAAGTTTGAAGGAAAGAAAACAGAGGCAACACCAAATTAGAATCAACAAGTTCCTGGCAAAGATGATGGTTATGAAGAGCTTGTGAAGAAACTTTAAAAATACATATGGGCTTTTGGCACCTTTTTCTTCTTCACAAGAACTTGTGAAGAAAATTTAAAATTGTGCAAAAGCAATTACAAAGATAGAGCTTTACTTCAACAGGTTAATACTATATCACAATTTCTTTCCTCTCCTCCACACCATAAAGACCATCACCATCAAATTTATGCTTATATTACTATTTTTGGCACAATTAACATCGGCCAACCAAGATGCCAGTAAAAATGATATCCACATGCCACATATAACAAGACAACTAGTTCAAGAATCAAGAACTATGATAAAAAGAACGCAATTCATACCCTTAAGATGTGTTAGTAAACATAAAGAAATATCTTATAAATTAAAAGTTCAACTTGGGAACCCACAACGCTGAAAGAAATCAAACAGAGTAAGACTTGAAGCAGAAAAGTTTAATAACCATAATAAACCAAGAAACCATAAATTACAAGCCATTATCTCCAGGAAACTGCCTAGGCCTGAACTTCAGGTAAAGGTCCCAATTCACCTCTATAGAGTTTTGGTAGCTGAGGAACACTTTCCTGAAATTTAATCACGAAATCTTCCAGAAACTTGTTCTCACCCGTAAAGATGATGGTAGTTGGGGATATATCATCCTTGATTAAGCCCTTCATTTTCAAAATTTTTACTACTGACCATCTAGGAACAATCCTATTCTTCAAGCTATATCTAAGAATGCATGGGTTTCCAGTTATATCTTCCAACCGCAAACCCATTTTATCTATTAAAAACTTCATTGTGTCTGCAATATTTTTCTCTGACATAGCCATGATCTTTGGAGCCCTACTGAATGCAAAAAGAGTGACCTCCCTAGACCAGCCAAATCTCTCAAAGGTATCCAGTTTCAACTCCCAGGTTGATTTATTCACCTGTGTTACAACTACAAGTGCTTCAACAAACGCAGACTTGAAAGGTTCAATTCCTGTTTCCTTGACAAACTTGACATATTCACCAAACTTAGATTGATTCATAAATGCTACATTTGCACGTCTATATAACAGAGAGAATATCAAAGATTCAGGCACTCCTTCATCTCTCAAAAACTTTATGTTTGGGATTATATTCTTTACATCATAGGAGCCAATACTCCAAGTAGAGCATTTTAGACATTTCCTTACTTTCCAATCATCATCAAGTACGCTTTTAAGGGCCTCGTAGTGGGGAATTATACGTTTCTCTAAGCCTAACATTAGTAACTTCGGGTTATAAGAGAATAGTTCTGACATTTCAGAAGCTGAAAACCCTATAGACTGAAAAAACCTTAGCCTGGGCAAAAGATTGTGCTCAGGATTTGCCAAAAGCACCCGTGGATAGCATGTCACAAGTCTGGATATCTGTGGATCTGGGAATCCGTAGCTTCTAAGAAGATTAAGTATGGAATTGAGTTTATCGGAGTCTTTCAGTTCAACCCTTTTCGATACTTCACCAGCAACTTTGGCGGACAGGCCACATGAATTCATGAGGTAAGAAATCGTAAACGAATGATTTTCATCCCTCGTTTGTTCCACTCGATTTGATTGAGATGATTTCGCAACGGAAGAATACGAATAGTAAATGTGGGACGCATAGTGATGAAGAAACCCTAACTGGGTTCTCGTCCGCAGTGAAGAAGATAATCTTGCAATCAGAAAAATTAGCATGACTAATGATGACCGGAAACGTACCAAATATGAGTGGTCGGCTCTAATTAACCTCGCAAGTGGTCCAATTCCTCAAATTTTGGTTTCGTATTCGGAAGCTATGGGAATAGTTTCCCCCCTCTGACACAAAGAGTCAAGCATACTCAGCTCCAACGAAAGATGAACGGAATTGCGTTTTCGTTCTGGGAATCACACACATCTCAAGAAAGAGAACAATCACAAGCAGCTCTTAGGACCTGTTTGGTTCAAGGGGATGGGGGCAGGGAATGGTAAAAATGTCAGGTTTTTGATTTGATTGGAGGGGAAGAAGGGGAGGGATGTTTAACCATCTTTTTCTGGTTTAACCGGAGGAGAGAGAGGGAGATAATAATCGATGTACCATTTTACCCTTATATTTTATATTATAATTTTTTTACTTAGATAAACTAGTAAAAACTAATTTAAAATTCAAGATTCACCTCAAATAATTATTAACATGGAGGTAATAAAGATGATACTATCTCATATCCTAAATATAAGATATAGTTTATAGTATAATTGTATTACAAACTATGTACTATATTTAGAATATGATTTCCATTGAAAAAAGATGATACTTCTTCCCTTCAAAAATATTTACGAGTCAATATCCAAACATAAAATAAGACATATTTTTATTACATGTTGAACTGATTTTAGGTCGGTGGCCAACTTAATTGAAATTGGTTTTCATAATTTTATTACGCTTAGAATGTTATTAAAAAAGTAATTTATTTCATGCTTTCCCCTTATTTCGTAATAAAATTTATACACAGGGCCAAAATAAATCAACTTTTTTAAATAAAAGAGGGACCTGAATTGAAAGGATCTCAAAAGGGTTTGAAAATTGAAATCGAAACTTTTAGGCTTTGTTTGGTTGGAGGATAAGGGAGGGGAGGAGAGATAAAATTTTGACCAAATTGTCCATGAGAAATTTTAAAAATTACTCCCTCCCGGTCATGATTACAACACCTAATTGACTTTTTTTTTGGAGAGATTAAGGAAATTAATTAAATTACTTTATAATATTTATTTTTTTGTTTTTTTTCTTCAAACTAGTTTAACTAATATATAATCCAAGGATACACAACATATGAAATAATTAAATAACTTATTTAGTTTCCTTTTTTGTCTAAATAAAGTCAACTGTGCCTCATAATTGTGACTTGGAGGTAGTACATAGCTTTTTGCATCATTTTAAATGTACATTAACTTTCAAGCGTGTCACATCATGATCATATTTGACTTTTTACATTAGGAATGGACACTTACCCTCCCTCCTCACCTCCAACCAAACATAGGCCTCGTTTGGATCGAAGAAAATTGGCGGTGGCCATTTGGTTCAAATTTTCTTGGAAAATATTTTCCCGCCACCACGCCGTTCTCCCACATTTAAGGGAAAATAGGTTCCCACGAAAAATGGTTGGAAGCCATTTTCCGCAGCTATGAAAATGGGCTAAAATCCATTTTGCCCCGATCACATGGCACAAAGAGAAGAGAGTGATCGGGGGAGAGGAAAAGAGAGAAGAGAGTGACGTCGGGGAGAAGGGAGAGAGAAGAGAGTGACGCCGCTGGAGAGGAAGAGAGTGACGCCAAAAAACATTGTGGAAGGAGGAAGAAGAAGCCACCGACGGTGGTCTCTTTGTCGTCGCAAATCTGTCAGACCATCTGTCAGACCAAAGGTGACGAAAATGGAAAAGAATCACGACCAAAGGAAGGAGGAAGAAAAGTCCAGAGAGTGCACACTCGAGTGTGTGAGTGCACTCTCATGCACGCGTATATGGAGTGTGCATGAGTGCATAGTACATTGTGTCTATTTCTATTTCTATGTGCGTGGTGTTGTTTAAAATGATATTTTGTAGGGGAAAAATGGTATTTTGTCTTATTTTCCTACCTTATTTTTTTTCAACCAAACAAAATTTTTCCTATCAACCTATTTTCCATCCATTCCATTCTTTTCATTTCAATTCCTTTCCATTCTCACTTTTTCTTTGATCCAAACTTGGCACAGGCTTAGTGCGGGAAGCAAACTGGAATCCAAGTCCCAACCTAGAATTCAAAAACAAGTCTGCGGTGGAGATGCCGTTTCGACAAATGGGGTAGGGGCAGGTGTTTAGTCTAATTCTTTCAATGTGTTTCCGAGCTCCGACAAGTGATTGAAGCGAAGTAAGATCGAAGATGAACGAACAAGATCTTCTGCTAACAGAACCAAAGAGTGGCTTTGATGTTTCTCGGATTGCAGAAGTTTTAAGGAATGGTATGCCAAGCAGAGATGGAATATCATAAAATACAAGAAGACCGATCGAGCACTATCGAGTTCAGAAGCTACTGAGAAAATCACAAAACAAAATCAAAGAAACCATAGGCAAGGGCCGCCAGAACAAGGCAAGAAGGATCATATAAAGCAAGAACGGAGATGACAAAGAAGATCTAACGTCGAAAGGCCATCCTTCGTAGCAGATCTGAAGAGTGAGAAAGAGAAGATCTAAGGTTCACAAAAGAGGACAGAGGGGTTCGCATCACCGGAAAAGAAGAGAAGAGGAGGACGATGAGCATGAGATCAAAGGGACAAGACAGATTGAAGGGAGGTGGACACCAGAAGGGGAGACAGTTAACGCGCCGGTGATTTCGGGTTGGTAGTGAACAGTGGTGTTGTGGATGCAATAGAGAGGGGAGGGGGGGGGAGAGAGAGATTGACGTGGTGAAGGTGGAGAGAAGGCGATATGATGGTGGTCGACGGTGGTCTCGGATTCCCTTCCTCCTCCTCTGCTCAAGATTCGGCCTCCAAGTTGAAGGTCTTCTTCCTCCAATGGCCCTTCTGAATCTTTCTCATGCAAGGGTAGGGTTCGACAGGGGTGGCAGAGTACTTTTCGGCGACGGTGGTGATGGTGAAGCCGCCGGAAAGATGATGAAGGTGGTGACTGTGGTTTCCTCCTCTCCTCACTCTTTCCTTCCTCTAACTACACTATCTAAAAGGCAATTTGTGGCATTAAAAAAAACAGATAAATCAGTTCCTAACATCTATTTATAAAACAATTTTTTGTTTTTTTAGTATTTTTAAAATATTCGTATAAAGGATTTTCCGTTTATTATATCCAACTCAATACCAAATAGCTCTTTACAATCATCAAATTGAATGGGAGTTAGGAAGATTAATTTTAAATGTGAAAAGAATACTTTAACTCGTCTAAAAAGAAAAAAAAAAATAGAAGACATAAATGGAGGGTGAAATAGTCTTTTTCATATTTAGAATTAATTTAATCTAGTTTGCATAAAACTTCAATGAAATTTACTTATTTTAATGGGACAGATTGTAAACATATTTTTTTGATGAAAATTTAATTACGCATTATCAAATACAGATTGTAAACATATGATTTTGATAAATTGTTTTTTTTTTAAATAAATGTTGTTTTTGAATTCAAGAGATAAGATAGATTTTGTTTAAAATACATTTATTTGAATAATAATAATAATACATCATCTGCAATATAAAAATACAAATATATTACATAAATAATTTAAAAATAAAATAATTTTGCTTATTTTTTTTTCTTTTCGAGAAATGCAGGGAGAACCGGAGAGGAGAAAAATATAACAGAAAAAATAAGGAAAAAGGACAAGAAAATATCACTTAAACTTTAAGATTTTGAATAAGTAATTTCCTACTAAAATAAGTTGTCAATTATTATACTCTTATAGATAATGTTGATACTCTTATAGATAAGAGGATTGACTTGGAATTTTCTAGTTTAAATGGTATTTTTTTTTTTATCCTTTTCCTAAAAAAAATGAAAAAAAAAAAAAATATTGATAGAAGAACTACTAAGTAATCATCTTAAAAAAAACAAAAAACAAAAATTCAAACATTTTATCATCATAATCACCTCCTTCTCCCGAATTAAAATATGTTATTTTCTTATAATAAAAATAAGGGTTAAGGACCAATTTTACCAACAAACTATTGGTCCAGGAGCACCAAACACAATATACTATCAACTAGACCTTAAATGCCAAAAAACTCTTCAAAAGCTAAAAGAAACACAAAACCGTTACTAGCTCCGTTAGTGTCTGCATCTGAGAAAATAAAACGAGTTCAAATAAAAACAAACGCGCAGACGTGGCAGGAGGGTGAGAGGAGACAGAAAAACGTCATCTGCATCATCGTCGACACTACGGCGACGGGATCATCGCAGGGCTTCAATGGCGACATCTGCATCATCTGGATTTGAGTGTTTGGAGGGATTTCAGAGGTGAGTGAGAAGATTGAGAAGCATCTTTGATGATTTTGGTTACTTGCATTTTGGTGATGGGAGCTTTGGGCGTCGGCATCCAGAGATGCGTTGATGGTACACCAGGATTGAATCAGACGGCGGAGGGTGCGATTGGGAACGAGGTCGGAGGAGTCTGATACGAAGAGGGGTGGTTTGGTAACTGGGCAATTGTTGTTTTTGCCGGAGAAGAGTGATTTCTCGAAGCTCTCTTTGTCTTAGGTGATCTCGGAGGTGAGGTGATCAGATCCTTCATGATTCACAAAAAGAAGGTAGGAACTTCAATCGGCTCAAATTTAACTTCTCATAACGATTCAAACCTTAAAAAAAATATCGATCGAGTGAGTAAAGTTGAATCATTTTGAATTTGTTAGGTCTTTGAGGTTTGAGGGGTTTAATTGAAATGTGAATGAAATTAGAAAGGCAAAAGAGGGATCGGGGGGAAGAGGGAAACGAGCTGATTTTGAATACCTTGATGTCTCTAATTCCTTCGGCGTTCGTAGCTCGTCGAGAGTTCTCATGGCGGGGACGAGAAGCTTGATGGTGTTCCAATCAGTCCAATGGAGAACTTCGCTGCCAACGAGGATGTTCTTGATTTTAGTTTGAGGGTGGAACCGTTTGATGTGAGCAACGACCCACTGGCGAGCGGAATCTAGGTTGGTTAGAGCTGGAATGTCTCCATTAGGAGCCGTGATGGTGACGGAGATGCCACTTCCGGCGAAGGCTTGCAGGATTTGAGGGCTCACATCGAAGATCTTAACACTGTCGATGGTTGTCTTGGTCTTGAGCAAATTCAGGTTGTCTCCAAGGGTGCTGTAGTTGACGCCGATGGAGGAGACGGAGGTAGCGAGGTGGAGGAGAAAGATGAAGAAGGCAGCTGAGATTAGAGATGAAGTAGCCATGGCTCTGGTATGTTCTTGCCAAGCTCACGCCAGTACGCCACGTATGCATTTTATTCAACCTCATTTTTATTTCCCTCAACAGCAAATTCGCCACGTGTGCATTTTAGTATGTAGTCAACCTCATTTTTATTTCCCTCAATAGGCGGCCACGAACGGAGTTAACGGTTTTGTGTTTCTTTTAGCTTTTGAAGAGTTTTTTGGCATTTAAGGTCCAGTTGATAGTATATTGTGTTGGGTGCTCATGGACCAATAGTTTGTTAGTAAAATTGGTCCTTAACCCTAAAAATAATCAAACTATTTATCTAAGCCATAAAATGTTGAATATTCTTTAATTTACTGTTTATCAGTGTAATTTTTTTTTATAAGTTCAATTTATTTCTTTAATGATATGGTACACGTTTCAAAACAACATTATTTAGCTTTTGTTTATTAATTACATAAATAAAATCTCCATCCTTATATCGAATAACCAAAAACTTTTATTTATCTAATTGATATTTTATCGTCATAGATAACATCAAATAGAAATAATAATATATCACTTTGTAGGTACGTTTGGATATATGGATATCTACTAGAAAAAGGGAAAAAAAACAAAAACAAACGAAAAAAACTTTCAGATATAAGAGAAGCTTCAGGACTCTATTTCGTAGCCTTCTTCAGAGAAGAAATTGATCAAGCAACAAAGTATAGGGAAGAAGAAAAAGTTTAGAGAGATATCTTCAAGAAAAAGTTTAGAGAGATGTCTTCTTCTGAAAATCATAGTGACTCTTTTATCCTTCCTCCGAAGAAGAGGATATTAAGAGAGTTTCAAAGAAGAGAACTTCAAAATCACCATGATGATTCTTCTGTGATTCCTGCAACGAAGAAGAGAATTCATAATCATCATGATTCGTTTTCAGAGTTAAAGAAAAAGGTTGCGAAAATGGGAGTCTATGATCTAAAAATGGTGATAGAAAAGAAAGTTTTTCAAAGCGATTTAAATCCAATAACAAATGGTCGTTTCTCAATCCCAGAAAAAAAGATTCAGAGGGAAGCCAAAAATTTTCTCAAACCTCACGAGATAAAGTGGTTGGAAAGATCCACAACTGAGATAAGAAGCGTGAAGGTATCAATGTGTGACCAAGATTATAACAAGTAGATTAAAAGGGGTTATGAAGAAATTGATATCCCCACTTCAGGCTGGCTTTATCCATGGGAGGTTAATCCAAGATAACATTATAATTGGACAAGAGCTTTTGCATACGATGAAGAAGTCCAAGGGTAGAAAGGGTTTTATGGCAGTAAAGATAGACTTGGAAAAAGCATACGATAGACTTAATCGGGTGTTCGAAGAGTGTGCTCGTTGAGGTGGGCTTCGAGGTTGGGTTGATTAACCCGATCATGGATTGCGTTTCTTCCGTTTCCTACAATGTTTTGTGGAATGGAGAGCGGTCAGAGTTCTTTACGCCGCAGAGAGGCCTTCGCCAAGGTGATCCAATCTCCCCTTATCTATTTGTGCTATGTATTGACAAACTTTCCCATTTGATTTGTGATGCAGTGAGAGATGCTTCTTGGAAACCAATTAAAACATCTGCAAATGGGCCGGCCATTTCCCATTTAATGTTCACTGATGATCTTTTGCTATTCGGGGAAGCTACTATTAAACAGGCTAAGTGTATGATGAGGTGCCTAGATGTCTTTTGTGGAGTTTCGGGAAAGAAGGTTAGCCTGGAAAAATCTTCCTTATTCTTCTCACCAAAGGTGCCAAATGATGTTAGGGGAAAATTAAGAATATTACCTTCATGAGGATTACAACCGAGATTGGTAAATATCTGGGGTTTCCCTTGACTCGAAAAAGGAAACCAACGAGAGACCTTCGGTTATATCATTGATGAGTTAACTCTAAGTTAGCTTCTTGGCAAGCCAATGCTCTATCAATGGTGGAAGGATCACCTTGGCAAAGTCCGTGTTGAGTGCAATTCCTCTTTATCCAATGCGAGGTGGCGCAAGTGCCCCTAAGCATCTGTAAGGAAGTGGAGAGGAGGCAATGCAATTTTATTTGGGGGAAAAGTGGAGCTCATGGGTATCACAATGTAAGTTGGCAAACCTGTTTCTCGGCCCTAAAAACTACGGGGCTTGGGTTTAAGAGCCTTGTCGTAGTGAATCGGGCTTTTGGTTCCAAGTTGGCGTGGCATTCAATTCTTTGGTCTAGAAGGGCTCGGTCGGAAGTCATCTTCTATAAATATATGCGCGGAATGAGCAACACTTGCTTCAAAGGAAGGTGGTGATTCTCCTTTATGGCGGTTTATTTGCAAAAAGAAGGACAATATGGACATGGGTATTACATGGAGAGTCGAAATGGAAGGTCGGTTGATTTCTTTGGGGATAAATGGCTATTCCGGATACACCAATTAAGGATTTATGTCTGCGGCCCCTTTCCGACGACGCGGCCACCACGATTCTTGCCGATTGGGCGTTTGATGGTTCTGGGATTTCGGGCGGTTACGGATGATTGTCTCCAGTGAGGTAATTCGAAACTCATTTCTACGCTACCACTAATTTCGAGTCGGGGAGGATGTTATGTCTTTGGAAAGGTTCTCCTAATGGTCTATTTTCGGTCAAATCCGCCTATTATCGATTAATAGTCCAGATAGAGCGCTGTTTAACGGTTGCTATAAGCTCATATGGAAATGGCGGGGAGTAGAGAGGATAAGAGTATTTATGTGGCTGGTTTTCCATGAACGCTTGCCTACAAATGAATGGCGGGGTAGGCGGTCCGGGGCTTCTCCGACTTGTCCTTCGTAATGTTTGTGTGGAGTCTATTATTCATGTGCTACGTGATTGTGGTTTTGCTAAGGATATGTGGATTTCTCTGGTACATCCGAGGTACATGCAGCGCTTCTTTTCTTTGTCATTAAAGGACTGGTTGCTCTTTAATTTAAAGAAGGAACTGGGAAGGCAAGCGGAACCGGTTGGAGTTTAATTTTTGGAGTGGGCATTTGGAAATTGTGGAATTGGAGGAATAAGGCAATCTTTGAGGATAATTTCATTAAACCCAGGAATCCAGGATCAGTTGTTTTGCAATCTTGGCAGCTGTTTACTAACTATGGACGTCTTTCACAGGAAGCTAGTGGTAGTTTCGGGTCCTCCACAATTTGGATGCTTCCGCCTCGTGGGTGGTTTAAAATTAATGTTGATGGGGCGGCATCATTAGATGGGCACAGAGCTGGATGTGGGGGTGTTATAAGGGATGATTGCGGCAGCTGGGTGGCTGGTTTTTCATACCAGCTTGGGTCATGTTCTCCTCTGGAGGCGGAAGAGTGGGGTTTCTTGAGAGGATTGCAGTTGGCGTGGAACAAGGGACTCAGGAAAGTAATCATTGAGTCTGATTCTAAATTGTTGATTGATTCTCTTAGTCAAGATTCATATGCAGAGGCGCAGAGCTTGGTAGTGTTCCAGATTCGCCACCTACTGAGTTTCCAATGGGATGTTAGAATTGTTCATATTTCTAGGGAGCAAAACCGCGTAGCTGATTATCTAGCTAAGAAAGGAATCTCTGATTGTTTCTTTTTTAATAGCTGTCCTGCTTTTCTGCAGACTTGGGTATCTGATGATTGTATGGGAATTTATTCCCCACCCTCTTTTAATTTAATGTAAGGCATATGCCTCCGTTTTACACCAAAAAAAAAAAAAAAAACTTGGTTTTGAAGAAGTGGTCAATGACATATGGCTATACTTATAATCTTACTCATCATTGGAATGATATTGTGGATTGCAATGATCTCAAACTCCATGATACTGTGCAATTATCGTCGTTTAGAAGGTTTAACCATAAACTTGGATTTGCAGTAGTTAAGCCTTTTTTTAAATGAAAAGGGTGTGAGGAAACAAACATAGGCTAGCTAGTTAAAGGTAGCCTAGGACTGAAATCTTCTAAGAGGATCACTCTATATTCCGTTGAAGGAATATTCATGACAACGTCTTCAATATCCATTTGTTGACTTTGATGAGCTAAAAAATCGATATACTCATTGACTTCTCTTAACATGAGACCAAAAGTAACAATCCAATCACGCATCAGAAGACGGTGAATTTATCTAAGTTGAGAGAACGATCTTGATATAGGTCACTATTGTCTTGTCCATACTTTTTTCCAATAGGTCTAAGATATTTAAATTTTATATTATATAAATCAATTTTTCTATAAATGTCACTCTTTTTCACGATCAAATAAAATAAAATTGAATATTTTATATTATTTTAGAGAAAAGTGTACATTTTATTCTCCAGCTTGTATAATATTTGAGATCTAATTCACTTACTTTTTTTTTTTTTTTTTTTTTTTGGCAAAAAAATATTTTAATAATTTTTCATTCAAAATAGAGAAAGATGAGAGAGAGAGGTGAGAATATTATTAAATGTACACGGAGTGAGAAAATTTAAAAATGTGAACTTTATTGTCATTTTTTAATATATGAGAATTAATTAAAATAAATCTATAATAATAAATAAAATGGTAAGTTGCTTTTACATTTTAAACTTGCTACTTTAATTTTTCCGACAATTTCCCCTCATTTCCCTATAGTTAGTAGTTAAGGAAAATCCCTAAAAAAAACAGATGAATTATTCAAATTTAAAATTAGATCATTGAATTCAATTAATTCTAAGTTAGGTCATATGTCTTAAAATAGGATTTTAGAATTCAATAATTTTTTACCGTATCAACCTCAAGTATCATCGTGAAGTTGTGAGGAGAGCTATGAGAGGAAAAGGCGAACGAGAGAGCGGCGGTGGGAAGAAGGGAGACGGCGGAGGTGGTCGAAGTAAAGGGTGTGGGGAGAAGGACGATCTAGTCTTTCGGAGTCAAAGAGAGGGCGAGAGGTTGAAGGGACTACGGATGGGAAATGGGGTTTGCTCATGGAAATCACAGCTCTGGACCTCAATAATTCTAGTATAGAGACAAGTTGCTCAGCCTCAGTGACTCGGGTTTCCTTGAGGTGAACGTGTCTGCGATGGATGCCCTTAGTGACTATTTTGCCAAGATGAGCAATGAAATGAGAATGTAGGTGGAGGTGATTCGGATTTGGACGAGCAATATGGAGAGGGGGAGAAAACATGGTGGCAAAATGGAGGGGAATATCCAAAGTTGAAGTTCACGGCAGAGGAATATGAGGCTTGGTGTAAACCTTACATGATTGTTAAACTCCAAGGAAAATCATATTGTCCATTGAAGTGAATTGCTTGACACTAACAAAAGTATTTAGGCATTTCCCCTAGTAGTTACCACAAATTGTGAGTGTTTTAAGTATTCTGCGACAACTTGGTTATAAGCATTCAGAGTCAAGAGCTTCACAACTTAAGTAACACTCCATGCCTCTTCTCGTAGGTTCTATACTTCATATTGTCATTAGGGGTGAGTGTATGTGTGACCCCTCCTCCATAGGGGAAGAGGGTGTTTACATTATTGTGCAAAATAATAAAGAGGTTCTAATTTTACCAACAACAAAAAGTTATAAACATTCATACTTTTTAATGGGCACAGCACACCTTCACGGCTACGTCAGTTGCTTTTGGCAACTCCCTAGTTTTTCACAAGAACTTGTCAAGAAAACTTGAAATTGTCTAAAAGCAATCAAAGAAATTTCTGAGCAGTTGTTTCCTCTCCACAATGTAAGGACCTTCAGCATCAAACAGATGAATAATACTCTTTCCAGCATGATTAACATCTGTTAACATAACTACGTGCAGAAATAAGATGCAAGCAAAATTGATTACCATAAGTCATAAATAACATGAAGACTTGTTCGAGAATAATGATAAAACGAACTTTGATTTATAACCATCAGATGAGTCAGTAAACAGAAACAAATATTCTACAAACTGAAAGTTTCAATTGTGCTATAATAACATTGCAAGAAATCAATTAGAGGAAGACATAAAGCAGAACAGTTTCAAAACTATAATAAAGCCAGGAAACCAAAAATTGACTGTCATAACCTCCAGGAAACTGCCTAGGCCTGAACTTCAGGTAAAGGTCTCAATTCTCCTCTATAGAGTTTCAGTAGCTGAGGAACACTTTCCTGAAATTGAATCACAAATTTTTCCAGAAACTTTTTCTCACTGATAATAATCAGGTAAGGAATGGACACATTGTCCTTGATTAAACCCTTCCTTTTCAAAATTTTTACTGCGGACCATCTTGGAACAATCCTCTTCTTCAAGCTATATCTAAGAATAGTCGGGCATCCTGCTATATCTTCCGACCGCAAACCCATTTCATCTATGAAAAACTGCATTTTGTTTGTGATATTCTTCTGTGACATAGCCATGATATTTGGAACCTTACAAAATGCCAAAACAGCAACAGCCCTGGACCAGCCGAATCTCTCAAAGATGTCCAGTTTCAAGTGCCAGGTTGATTTACTCATCTGCGTTAAAACTATAAGTGCTTCAACAAACGCCCACTTGAAAGGTTCGATTCCTCTTTCCTTGACAAACTTGACATATTCACCAAACATTGATTGATTCATAAATGCTGCATTTGCACGTCTAGATAACAAATAGAAGATCAAACATTGAGGCACTCCTTCATCTCTCAAAACCTTAATGTTCGGAACTAAATTTGTTACATCATAACAAATACTCCAAATAGAGCCTTTCAGACATTTCCTTACTTTCCAATCATCATCAAGTACACTTTTAAGGGCCTTATAATAGGGAATAATACGCTTCTCTAAGCTAAACCTTAGTAATGTGAAGTTAAAACAGAAGAGTTCCGTCATTTCAGAAGCTGAAAACCCTATAGACTGGATAAATCTTAGCTTGGGCAAGAGGTTATCCTCAGGCTTTACAAAAAGCACTCGGGGATACCTTTTCACAATTTTGGATATGTGCGTCTCAGAGAAGCCGTAACTTCTGAGAAGATGAAGTATCGAGTTGGGCTTATCTGGGTCGTTCAGTTCAATCCTTTTCGATACTTCACGAGCATCTTTGGCGGACATACCACACGAGTTCATGAGGTAAGAAACTGTAAACGATTGATTTCCTCCTGGATTTTGTTCGACTTGAGATGATTTCCCAGAGGAAGAAAACCAATAGGAAATGCGGGGCTCATTGTGATGAAGAAACCCTAACTTGGTTCTCGTCCTCAGTGACGAAGACAATCTGGAAATCGGAATAGTTAGCATGAATGGTGATGATGAGAAACTCACCAAATAAGAGTTGACAACTCCAATTAACCGCGAAAGAAGTACAATTCCTCAAATTCTGCTTCTGTTTTCTGAAGCTATCAGGAGTTTTCCACACTCTGACGCGTAGAATCGGGCAATCAGCAACACTAAACGAAGAATGGAATAGCAGTATGATTATAAACAGTGCACGGGAATGAAGCGATAGTTTATGTACCAATTTCCATTTTAGAGGGTATGAAGACTCTCTCTGGTCACTCTGCTTCCATAAAACTTCAAACAAATTTGACTACTTTAATGGGCCAGACGGCAAACATATTTTTTTGATGAAAATAAAATTACGAATGGTCAAATATAGGGGTTTTTTTTTTTTTTTTTTTACCAAAATAAGAAGAAGAAAAAAAAAGGAAATTATCAGATTACAGCACTTTGGCAAGTATTTTCTAAAATAAGGTAGTCAAATACTTTCCAAAGTGCTGTAATTTGGTAATTTCTTTTTTTCTTCTTCTTATTTTGGTAAAAAAAAAACCCTTAAATACAGATTGGAAACATATGATTTTGATAAATTTGTGTTTTTTTATTAATAAATGGTGTTTTTGAATTCAAGAGATAAGATAGATTTTGTTTATAAAACATTTTATTTGAACAATGATTAAAAAAATATAGCATCTGCAATATGAAAAATAAAAATATATTATATAAACAATTTAAAATTAAAATAATTTAGCTGAGTATCTTTTTTTCCTTTCAAGAAATGTGAGGAGAACTGGAGAGGAGAAAAATATAACGGACAAAAGACGAGAGAATACCACTTAAACTTTAAAATTTTATTTTGATAACAAAATGAGACACCTCAACTAACTCTCGTGGGTTTATTACACCCAATACAATCCTTACATAAATCTCTCTCAATTCAACCGGAGGCTGGTATATCTCACGGAGGCCCATCCCCGCCTCAAGTCCCTTCTTTGCGAAGAAATCTGCCACAGAGTTGTAAGACCTAGGCACATATGAGCACTTCGTGGTCCAATCCTGTTCCAGCATTTGTTGAACTTTCGTGATAATGGCTGAATCTCGGTGCAAACTGCCTTGTTCACTGTGAAGCATTAACTGTAGGTACTTTGTAGAATCTGTTTCCAGCCATACCTTTCTAAACACCATCATCCATGCGGCTTTTAGACCTAGAAGACACGCCCATAGCTTAGTAGAAAGTTCATCCCCATTCTCAATGGGGCACATGAAGCCTTTAAGGAAACTCCCTGATGCGTTTCGAACAACCCCTCCACAAGCAGACTAGCTTGTAACTCTAGAGTATGTGCCATCAACGTTCACCTTCACCCACCCCTCCTCCAAGGGACGCCAACTTTCTCGAGTAGGGGGGCTAAAATAACGCCCTGAAGATTTAAACCAGCAAGACAATTGTTGTTATTATTCATGGATTCCAGTCATTGCATTAGTACTGGCGAGAATATGATCATCTGAGGTGTACTTCTTCTCGAAAATAGCCAGATTCCTACGACGCCAAATCCACCAACACATAGTAGTGAATCGAGAGGCCCGGTTTTTGCATAATTCTCTCTGACCTCTAGCATTCCACCATAGCCAATCTGAAATATTCATATTACAAAACGTGCGCGATCTCTCCGCAGGCACAATTTTGTCCATAACGATCGTGTATGCGTGCAATCTCGGAAAACATGAATGGTATCTTCAAAGTCCTCTCCACAGAAGGTACAACTTGAATCTGTTGTCAGACCACGTCTAGCTCTATTCGCATTCGTGAGAAGGCATTGGCGAGCTAACAGACAAAGAAGCGTCTTACATCTATGAGGTGCTCGAACTTTCCACAAGCTATGCTAGTCCCTACCCTGATATGACATGTCTCATGTAAGGGCCCTATGCGAGACTTGACTGTGAATTCCCCATGCTTCTCCCATTTCCAAGTGACACTTGCTGCATCATTGTTAGTCACAATTGCCCAGTTCAAGAAGTGTGACATTTCCTGGACAGGCAAATATCCCCTACATTTTTTTAGGGAATAGGAAGAGAAAGAAACACTGAAAAGTCATTTGGTTAAAAAGCAAGAGTCAAAGTAATGATCACATGGGACACGTGTCACTTCAAGTGTAAAAGAGGAAAAGCAAGGGCAAAATAGTCAATTCCTTGTCCTTTTAATGTTGAATTTCGTCCCTCATGAGAAAGAAGAGAAAACCAGGTGATTTAAGTCCTATTCAGGCCCAAACTTGAAATGCAGGTCCCACAGGCGTTTGATCAATAGAAACGGGACCGATAGGGACCGATTAGGGGTTCCTTTGGACCGAATAGGTCAAGTGCGGGGCCATTCCATGAATTTTGGAAAGTGTCCCTAGGAGTGTCTATTCAAGAAAAAAAATAAATAAATAAAAGTGCACAGAGAATCACCCTGTTGGCCGGCGAGGCCCACACAAACCAGTAGATCGGGAACTGGACTGAAAAGTGAGGAAAAATGGAATTAAATACCAGAGACTCGATGTGTGAGGCCCCTTAGGCGTCACACACTCCCTTTAATCATTAAAAATATTTACTTGGAGAAAAAGAAAGAAAAGTCGTGTAAAAGTCAAACCGCGGTCCCATATTTGGAGAACAGGGGCAAAATGGGAATAAATGGGTAAAAATTGGTTTGGGCAGGCATGTGGGCCCAAAATGGCGCCACATGTGTCCATATGGGCAGACAAAAACATGGGGAAAGGATTGGTAATTATTAAAAAGTCCTGGGCCAAAATCGTAATTTCCAAAAGTTTCGGGCCAAAGAGTTAATTTGCCCCAAAAAGCAGATAAAAATCTGATCTCTTTTGATGGGGATGCGCCACATGGCAGATTCTGGACTCCCCTGGACTTTTCTAGAAATACTTGGAGGTTAAGTAAAAAATTACATATCTAAATTACTCCCTACCAGCCAGAAACTTACGCCAGTTAATTCCAGTTCAATCGGATCAAATTCACTTTTATTAAAAAGGTGTTTTACCTCTTCTTTTTCACCTTTGTGAGGAAAAAATTCCAGAGAATCAAAGGGGACCAGTCAGCCACCATTGTTAGGGTTTCAAGCTCAAGATCCTAAGTTCCTTCATCACCTTTCCGATTCCAGTGTAACACCTACAACTTCATTTCTGAGTTCTTGTGAAAGAAATTTCGTGCAAATGGTGAAGCTTGGTTTTGGGGTTGTATTTTTGTATTTTTAAGGTCACCAAAGGCTCTGGAATGAGTTTTTGTATAGGATATAATTATGCTTAAAGTTTCCAAAGTCATAAACACCGAAAACCCCATGAGAGTGCTTGCTGCCAGTTTCAGTCAATCTGGGTAGTGGACCTTCTAACGCGTTTTTGAAGGGGTAAACCAACATTTTTTAAGATCAAATTTTACCTATGAACACTAGACATCAGGGGCATGAATTTACATATATAATATGATAGATTTGGATAAGATTTACTGGGTGAAATAAATGGTTGAAAAGAGGCTAGGACCAGTGATGCGAATCTGGACCAGAGGAGATAAAACAAGCTACACGCCAAAATATTTGTACTTTCAGGGTCTAAGTATATTTTTCCTGTAAAATATAATTTTCAACTGTTTGAATGGCACTGGTCTCATACAAAAATGATTTTTGTGAAATCTATGAAAAATCTCTGAAGTTGGGAAAAAACAGTGAACTTCTGGAAATTTCATGTGGGCTTGGTTTTAGCAAAAAAAGAATGTAAGGGCATTTATGTAAATAGTGAAAATGGTGTATTTTTATGTTTTAGGTCAGGGGTACTTTTAGAAAGGCTATTGAGCATAAAGGAAGTAAAAGCAGTATTCACCACACCAGGTATTAACCTCTTTACTTTGGCACTTTTATGTGTTTGATGTATGTATTTGCTTGTCATATGTGTGTTTTGTATTGTTTTGCCAAATATGCATACAGGTCATGTTTGTGATGTGTCTCTAGCACTAAGAGTGCCTGCCGGGGTCGACCTACGTGGTGACTCTACGGAGACGGGCTGATAATTTCGGTAATTCCGGGGTCTGTCTTGGTAAGGCGACCTGACGGTGCGAAGACGTGTTGTTGTGTGTATGTGTGTTTGCATATTGTGGCGTGTTTGGCACATTTATCTATGTTTACATACTCACATGGTTGCATACATACACATATCACATATAGTGCATGAGTATTGACGGTTACTCTGGGGGCCAATGATGGACCTTAGAAGCTTGTGGTGACATAGGGGATCGTGCTTGACCTATAAAGGCCTTTTTGCAAAGGTAAGGGACGACCAGGCAGATGAAGGATAGGGGATGCCCTATCATATTTTGTACTTTATATTTTGGATGACTGTACTTATTATTTAAACACTACTGCCGGATGACTGTATCATAACCCTCCAGGGGCTTTACTTTTTGTTGACTTTTACTTTTTACGAGTACGTAGGTTGTCCAAACCGATCATGTGCTCTGCTATGCGTACTCTGATTTATCATAAAATAGACTAATAATAAGGGAAAGGTAATCTTTAAAAGGAATTCCTCTAACCTGCCACCCGAAAGGGCGAGGCCGGTGGGGGTGTATCAACTTTTACCGAGAGATCCTCCCTGTGCTTTACAAGTCGCCAGTCGAGTTTCATAAAAAATGCTTGATTATGGTGTTTCGTATATCATAAACCCAATCCACCCCTCCTTTTAGCTTGACACACCTCATTCCAGGCAACTAGGGGCATCTTTCTACCCTCCAATGTACTACCCCACAAGAATGACCTATTTTGTTTATCCAGCCGTCACACACATTTCCGGAAGGTAAGAGGTTTGCATTGTATATACCAGATAGCCGAAGTCACCGAAGATATGAGTGTTGCCCCGCCACCAACGAGAATGAGCTAGCTTTCCATCCGGTTAGCCTATCCTTTACCTTATCCATTACCTCCTTGAATGACTCCATTCCAACCTGCTTATGATGAAGTTGGACCCCAAGATATTTGCTGAGATCCATCATTCGAGAGAAGCCAAGAACCGTGCTAAGCTCAGTGCTCCTATTATGATTGATGTCTTTAAAATAGAATATCTGAGTCTTCGAAGTGTTTACCTTTAAACCCGAGCACTCACAAAAGTGAGCCAAACAATCCCTAATCATCTCCGCTTGTTGAAGGGAAGGTTCAATAAACAGAACAATATCATCCGTGAAGAATAAGTGTGATATTGGCGGACCCTTCTTTGTAAGGCAAATAGGCTTCCATTTCCCTGTTTCCATTCGTTCTTGAATCATATGGGCTAGCTTTTCAATGCAAGTGAAAACTAAGAAGGTTGAAGAAGGATCCCCCTGTCGTACCCCACGTGATGATGAAAAGCCGTCGGCCTTGGTTCCATTCCACAGTAATTGAAGGCTTGCCTTAGTAATACACTGCTCAATCACCTGGATGAATGATCTAGGGAGATTCAGGTCCTGCAAACACTGAAGGAGGAACTTCCAATTCACCCTATCATAAGCCTTCTCTAAGTCTAATTTAATGGCCATGAATCCCTTCTTCCCCCCCCCATAGTTCTCATAGAATGAATTACCTCTTGAGCCACAATAATATTATCCGAACTATGTCTCCCCCGGTACAAAGCTACACTGATTAGGGGAAATAATGTGAGACATAAAGCATTTCATTTTGTTCACCACTATCTTGGTTACCAGCTTGTATATGACATTGCGTAGACTAATTGGCCTGAGGTCTCTAACCGTCTATGGATTTTCCTTTTTGGGGATGAGGACAATCGAAGTTCCATTTACCTCATGAATCTGCTTAGGACAAAAAAATAAATGTTTAACAAACTTCACAACTGGGCTTCGAACTATCTCCCATTGGTGCTGATAGAACAAGGCATTGAAACCATCCAGACCTGGCGACTTCAGTGCATCCATACTAAACAATGCATCTCTAATCTTAAATTCTTCAACCTCCCTTTGGCACATGTGAACATGGACCTCCGATAGCTTTGGGTAAGAGAGACTACATGAGAGGGACAAACACTCCACAACCTCTTCCTTAAACAGAAGTGAAAAATACTCTGTTACATGCGTTTTAATTAGCTTCTCGTCAAAGCACCAATCACCGTCATTAATACATAAAGCATCAATTCTATTCTGCTTTCTTCTACTGTTAGCCCAAGCATGAAACAATTTGGTGTTGCGATCCCCTTTAAGAGCCCAGTTAATCTGTGCTTTTTGGGCCCATAACAAGGCTTCCTGTGTTAATGTCTCACCAAGCTCCAGCCGCACATCCCTATGGAGGTCCTCAAAATACTGGGACTTACCACTCCTAGTAATGGACTAATTAATCCCATCTAGTTTGCGAAGTAGATGGTTCTTCCGCCTTTGGATATTTCCGAACACGTCTCGATTCCACTGTTTGCAAGCAGAACCGAAACTCTCAATATTAACCACCCAATCGTTAGAGCTACCGCACTCCTTTGTGACCAAGTCATTAAACGTGTCATGTAAAACCCATGAAGCAATAAAACGAAACGGCCACTGATTCTTCTTAGTTGATGCAGATTTTTCCAAATGCAACAATAGTGGTCTATGATCAGACTTATATTGTGGCAAGTGTAGAATCTTTGCGTCCATGTATTGATCACACCAGTCTTCATTAGCAAATACCTTATCCAAACGGGCCTCTCAATTTCTCCGCTTCTAAGTGTAAGGTGGACCATCAAATCCCAAATCTACCAATTCATTTCCTTAGCCCATCTAGAGAATTCTCGGTTCGAGGGTAACTTGGAGGCTGCACAAGAACATCTCTCCTTCGCAAATAACGTAGCATTAAAATCCCCCCCCCCCAATGCACCATGGTCCTTGAACAGAATCTTTTAGATGAAGTAGCTCGATCCACAATGTACGACGGTACACCTCGTTAGGGCTTGCATACACCACTATAAAAAACCATACTTGCTTTTGAGTATTCTCAATCCTCATGTGCATGAATTGTTTATGATGCTCCAACATTTCAATCTTGAGTGCTTCTTCCTCCCAAAGACACCATATCCCTCCACTAAAACCTTCGGTAAAAGCAAACTTACTAAAGCCCATATTACTTAATTTTCCCCTTCGTTTTTTTTCTTGTTCTATCGTGTTTCCGTAATAGCCAAAAAATCCAATTTATAATGTTTTTTGAGTTCTCATACAAGACTTGAAAATGACTTTGAGCCTGTACCCCTTGAATTCTAAATCATAAAAATCATCAAAACTTTAAAATTTTAAATAAGTGATTTCGTACTAAAATAAGTTGTTAAATGATATACTTTTATAGTTAAATCAATACTCTTATAGACAACAAAAATGATGAGGAATTTTAAAGTTTAAGTGGTATTTTTTTATCTTGTTCCAAAAAAAAAATGAAAAGAAGAAAAAAATGATAGAAGAACTACCAAGTTTTCATCTTTCCAGAATAAAGAAAATAGGGTTAGGTAGCAAATTTGCCCCAAAAGTTTTCACCGAGGAGCAATATTACCCTCCCGGAAGTTTTAAAACGCAAAGCAATGGTCCCTATTTTCGTTAAAAACTTAATGGTCAATGTCAATTTTTTTGGCAATCAACGTTAGTTTTTTGAGAATATATCAACATTACTACGTTTTGAAACTTCCGAGACAACATCGAGACAATAAAAACTTCTAAGGCAAAGTTTGCTTCTATGCCTATATTTCTAGGACGAATTTGCTACTTCACCCAAAAAAAAAAAATTAATTAATTCAAGACAAGGAGGTGATGATGATGATAACATGTTTGAAATTTAAAATTTATTATAATAAAAATAATCAAACTATTTATCTAAGCCATAAAATGTCAATAAAAGTATTCTTTAATTTATTTTTTATTAGTGCAATTATTTTTTTTATAAGTGCAATTTATTTCTTAAATGATATGTTACACTTTCAAAAGAAAATTATTTAGCTTTTGTTTATTAATTACAAAAATAAAATCCCGACCCTTATATCGAATAACCAAAAACTTTTATTTATCTAGTTGATAATATATAGTCATAGATAACGTCAAATAGAAATAATAATATATCAATTTGAAGATACGTTTGGATATATAGATATATAGTAATCCTACTAGGAATATATAAGAAAAAACTTTCCTATATAAGAGAAGCTTCAGCCCTCTATTTCATAGCTTCTTGAGGAAAGAAATTGATTAAGCAACAAATTAAAGTATAGGGAAGAAGGAAAAGCTTAGAGAGAGATGTCTTCAAGAAAAAATTCTGAAGATCATTGTGATTCTTTTATACTTCCTCCCAAGAAGAGGATATTAAGAGAGTTTCAAATAAGAGAACTTCAAAACCACCATGATGATTATTCTGTGATTCATGCAACGAAGAAGAAGAGGATGCATAATCACCATGATTCCTTTTCAGAGTTAAAGAAAAAGGTTGAGAAAATGGGAGGCTATGATCTGAAAATGGTGATAGAAAAGAAACTTTTTCAAAACGATTTAAATCCAATAACAAATGATCGTTTCTCAATCTCAGATAAAAGGATTGACAAGGAAGTTAAAAAGTTTCTCAAACCTCACGAGATCAAGTGGTTGAAAAGGTCTACAACAGATAAGAAGCGTCAGGGTATCAATGTGTTACCAACGGGGGTTGGTACAAGTGGCAAGCAACTTGTGTCGCTTAAGTAAGGTCTCGAGTTCGAGCCTTGTAAATGCAGAAAAACCTTGTTGGGAGACTCACCCACCTAAGCAAAAGTGTGCAACCCGGTCGGATTCGGATTAGTCGGGGCGAAACTCCTGGATACCGGATGGGCAAAGAAAAAAAAAAAAGGGTATCAATGTGTTGGTATTGGATCCAAAACTTAGAGAGTTCAACTTGGTTTTGAAGAAGTGGTCAATGACATATGGCTATACTTATACTCTTACTCATCATTGGAATGATATTGTGGATTGCAATGATCTCAAACTCCATGATACTGTGCAGTTATGGTCGTTTAGAAGGTTTAATAATAAACTTGGATTTGTATTAGTTAAGCCTTTTTTTTTTAATAAAAAGGACGTGAGAAAACAAACAGAGACTAGTTGGTTAAATGAAGTTTAGGACTGAAATCTTCTAAGAAAATCACTTTATATTCTGCTGGAGAAATATTCACTTATATTGTATTTCTTTTCATTTTTAAGTATCTAAAGTTCTCTCCCCAAGTGGTAAGAACTTGTGCGTGTAGAAAAGTTATAGCTGTTATTTAGGATGCAACTCTATTTTCTATAGTCTTTTGAGGTTTTTACCAATTAATAGTGGCATAAGTTGGGATGTTAAGCTATTGAATCAATAGGGAGGGCTTGTCCAAACCTTTTCCAATAGGTCTAAGATATTTAAATTTTATATTACATCAATCAAATTTTCTATTAAATGTCACTCTTTTGGACAATCAAATAAAATAAAATTGAATATTTATATATTATTTTAGAAAAAAGTGTACATTTAATCCTCTAGCTTGTATAATATTTGAGATCTAATTCACTTAATTTTTTTATCAAAAAAAATATTTTAATAACTTCCGTTGAAAATAGAGAAAGATGTGAGAGAGGGTTGAGAATATTAATAAATGTATACGTAGAGAGAAATATTTAAAAAATGTAAAGCTAATTGTCATTTTTTATTATGTGAGAGTTAGTTAAAATAAATCTATAATAATGACTAAAATGGTAACTTACTTTTACATTTTAAACTTGCTACTTAATTTTCCAACAATTTCCCCTCATTCCCCAATAGTTCGTAGTTAAGGGAAATATCTATAAAAAAAAACAGATGAATTATTCAAATTTAAAATTAGATCATTGAATTCAATAATTCTAAATCATGGCATATATCATAAAATAAGATTTTAGAATTCAATAATTTTACCTAACTACCCTCATTTGATTCAACTCAGTAATAGTTATATACGTCAAAAAATAAAAATTTCACAGGAAAACCACAAGTCTCATTGTGAAGTTGTGATGAGAGCTATGATTGGAAAAAAGAGAACAGGAGAGCGGTGAGAGCGGCGATGTGAAGGAGGGAGACGGCGGAGGTGGTCGAAGTAAAGGGTGTAGGGGGAAGGACGATCTAGCCTTTCGGAGTCAGAGAGAGGGCGAAAGGTTGAAGGGAGTATGGATGGGAAATGGGGTTGCTCATGGAACTCAGCTTGATCTGGACCTCAATTCTCGTATAGAGACAAGTTGCTCAGCCTCAATGACTCGGGTTTCCTTGAGGTGAACGTGTCTGCGATGGATGCCCTTAGTGACTATTTTGCCAAGATGAGCAATGAGAATGAGAATGTAGGTGGAGGTGATTTGGATGAGGACGAGCAATATGATGGAGAGGGGGAGAAAACATGGTGGTAAAATGGAGGGAAATATACAAAGTTGAAGTTCACGGCAGAGGAATATGAGGCTTGGTGTAAACCTTACATGATTGTTAAACTCCTAGGAAAGTCATATTGTCCATTGAAGTGAATTGCTTGACACTAACTAAAGTATTTAGGCATTTCCCCTAGTAGTTACCACAAATTGTGAGTGTTTTAGGTGTGCTGCGACAACTTGTTTTATGTACCATTTTCTATTTTGAAGACCCTCTCTAGTCTCTCTACTTCCATAAAACTTCAATGAAATTTGACTATTTTAATGGGCCAGATGGCAAACATTGAAGTGAATTGCTTGACACTAACTAGTGTATTTAGACCGCTCGTCCTTGGGTTCAACTGGCGTGGGGGTCGGTCTTCCTGACCTTAAAGGAGGGGGTTCGATCCTTGCGTTGGTCAAGGTGCTGGGGGAGGCATCCTAGGGATCTAGGAAATAGTGGTAACGCTGGTAGAGGTTGAGACATGTGTATTCTCTCGCCAAGATCCCTTGGATGGGCTCCCGCGCCCCCTCGGATCAGAAAGGTGAGCCCAACCCCTTGCCTAAAATTTATATTAAAAAAAAAAAAAAAAAAAAAAAAAAAAAAAAAAAAAAAAAACTAGAGTATTTAGGCTTTTTCCCAGTAATTACCACAAATTTTGAGTGTTGAGTGTTCTGCGACAACTTGGTTATAAGCATTAAGAGTCAAGAGCTTCACAACTTAAGTAACACTCCATGCCTCTTCTCATAGGTTCTATACTTCATATTGTCATTTGGTATGAGTGTATGTGTGACGGAATGTTTGGGTCCCCTCCTCCATAGGGGAAGAGGGTGTTTACATTATTGTGCAACATAATAAAAAGGTTCTAATTTTAGTATTTTACCAACAACAAAAAGTTCTAAACATTCATACTTTTTAATGGGCAGAGCACACTGTCACGGCTACGTAAAGTGCCTTTGGCAACTTTCTAGTTTTTCACAAGAACTTGTCAAGAAAATTTGAAATTGTCTAAAAGCAATCAAAGATTGAATTTGACTTCAACCAGTTAATACCATTATGTTAAAATTTCTGAGCAGTTGTTTCCTCTCCACAATGTAAGGACCTTCAGCATCAAACAGATGAATAATACTCTTTCCAGCACGATTAACATCTGTTAACATAACTACGTGCAGAACTAAGATGCAAGCAAAATTGTTCACCATGAGTCATAAATAACAAGAAGACTTGTTCGAGAATAATGATAACAAGAAATTTGATTTATAACCATCAGATGAGTCAGTAAACAGAAACAAATATTCTACAAACTGAAAGTTCCAATTGTGCTATAATAACATTGCAAGAAATCAATTAGAGGAAGACATAAAGCAGAACAGTTTCATAGCTATAATAAAGCCAGGAAACCAAAAATTGACTGTCATAACCTCCAGGAAACTGCCTAGGCCAGAACTTCAGGTAAAGGTCTCAATTCACCTCTATAGAGTTTCAGTAGCTGAGGAACACTTTCCTGAAATTGAATCACAAATTTTTCCAGAAACTTTTTCTCACTGATAATAATCAGGTAAGGAATGGACACATTGTCCTTGATTAAACCCTTCGTTTTCAAAATTTTTACTGCGGACCATCTTGGAACAATCCTCTTCTTCAAGCTATATCTAAGAATAGTCGGGCATCCTGCTATATCTTCCAACCGCAAACCCATTTCATCTATGAAAAACTGCATTTTGTTTGTGATATCCTTCTCTGACATAGCCATGATATTTGGAACCTTACAAAATGCCAAAAGAGCGACAGCCCTGGACCAGCCGAATCTCTCAAAGATGTCCAGTTTCAAGTGCCAGGTTGATTTACTCGTCTGTGATACAACTATAAGTGCTTCAACAAACGCATACTTGAAAGGTTCGATTCCTGTTTCCTTGACAAACTTGACATATTCACCAAACATTGATTGATTCATAAATGCTACATCTGCACGTCTAGATAACAGATAGAAGACCAAACGTTGAGGCACTCCTTCATCTCTCAAAACCTTCATGTTCGGAACTAAATTTGTTACATCATAACAAATACTCCAAATAGAGCCTTTCAGACATTTCCTTACTTTCCAATCATCATCAAGTACACTTTGAAGGGCCTTATAATAGGGAATAATACGTTTCTCCAAGCTAAACCTTAGTAATGTGAAGTTAAAACAGAAGAGTTCCGAGATTTCAGAAGCTGAAAACCCTATAGACTGGAAAAATCTTAGCTTGGGAAAGAGGTTATCCTCAGGCTTTGCAAAGAGCACTCGGGGATACCTTTTCACAATTTTGGATATGTCTGTCTCAGAGAAGCCGTAACTTCTGAGAAAATGAAGTATCGAGTTGGGCTTATCTGGGTCGTTCAGTTCAATCATTTTCGATACTTCACGAGCATCTTTGGCGGACATACCACATGAGTTCATGAGGTAAGAAACTGTAAACGATTGATTTCCTCCTGGATTTTGTTCGCATTCAGATGATTTTCCAGAGGAAGAAAACGAATAGGAAATGCGGGGTGCATTGTGATGAAGAAACCCTAATTTGGTTCTCGTCCTCAGTGACGAAGACAATCTGGAAATCAAAATAGTTAGCATGAATGATGATGATGAGAAACTCACCAAATAAGAGTTGACAACTCCAATTAACCGCGAAAGAAGTCCAATTCCTCAAATTCTGCTTCTGTTTTGTGAAGCTATCAGGAGTTTTCCCCACTCTGACGCGTAGAATCGGGCAATCAGCAACACCAAACGAAGAACGGAAAAGCAGTATGATTACAAACAGTGCACGGGAAGGAAGCGATAATGTATGTACCAATTTCCATTTTACAGGGTATGAAGACTCTCTCTGGTCACTCTGCTTCCATAAAACTTCGATGAAATTTGACTATTTTAATGGGCCAGATGGCAAACACATTTCTTTGATGAAAATATAATTCCGCATTGTCAAATACAGATTGGAAACATATGATTTTGAATCCAAGAACAAATGGTCGTTTCTCAATCCCAGGAAAAAAAGATTCACAAGGAAGCCAAAAACTTTCTCAAACCTCACGAGATAAAGTGGTTGGAATGGTCTACAACAGATAAGAAGCAGGAGGGTAGAAATGTGTTGGTGTTGGATCCAAAACTTAAAGAGTTCAACTTGGTTTTGAAGAAGTGGTCAATGACATGGCTATACTTATAATCTTACTCATCATTGGAATGATATTGTGGATTGCAATGATCTCAAACTCCATGATACTGTGCAATTATGGTCGTTTAGAAGGTTTAACAACAAACTTGGATTTGCATTAGTTAAGCATTTTTTCAAATGAAAAGGGCGTGAGAAAGCCTATAGAGATTAGCTGGTTAAATGAAGTATAGGATTGAGATCGTCTAAGAGAATCACTCCATATTTTGTTGAAGGAATATTTATGACGATCTCTTCAATATCCATTTAATGACTTTGATGAGCTAAAAAATTCGGTACACCGATTGACTTCTCTTAATATAAGACCAAAAGTGACCATCCAATCATGCATCAGAAAACGGTGAATTTGTCTTATATGGTTGCTATTAATTAACTAGAAGGCTTCTACAGAATTACTAAAGAAGCAATTTTGCATAATTTAAGCCTTTTGATGTAAAATAAAAATCATAAAAAGATCAGATAGATGTGGGGTGAAATATGTTATTTACATATTCATACCATTCCATTGCCGCTAATAGCTTTTACACACACTATTATAGAAATATTATATTGTATTTCTTTTCATTTTAAGTATCTGAAGGTTCCCCCCAAAATGGTAAGAACTTGTGCGTGTAGAAAAGTTATAGCTGTTATTTAGGATGCAACTCTATTTTCTATAGTCTTTTTGAGGGTTTTACCTATTAATAGTGGCTTAAGTTGGGATGTTAAGCTATTGAATCAATAGGGAGGTGTCTTGTTCAAACCTTTTACAAAAGGTCTAAGATATTTATATTTTATATCATATAAATCAATTTTTCTATTAAATGTCACTCTTTTTCACAATAAAATAAAATAGAATATTTATATATTATTTTTGAGAAAAGTGTAAATTTGATTCTCTAGCTTGTATAATATTTGAGAAAGATGGGAGAGAGGGTTGAGAATATTAGTAAATGTATACGTAAAGAGAAATATTTAAAAATGTAAACTTAATTGTCATTTTTAATATATGAGTATAATGACTAAAATGTTAACTTGCTTTTACATTTTACACTTGCTACTTAATTTTTCCAACAATTACCCCTCATTTCCCAATAGTTAGTAGTTAAGTAAAATCCGTAAAAAGAGACAGATAAGTTATTCAAATTTAAAATTAGATCATTGAATTCAATTAATTCTAAATCATGTCATATTGTCTAAAACAGGATTTTAGAATTCAATAATTTTACTTATTACCCCGCATTTGAATCAACTCACTAACAAATAGTTCTATACGTCGAAAAAATAAAAAATTCACGGGAAAAACACAAGTCTCATCGTGACGTTGTGACGAGAGCTATGAGAGATAAGGGAGAAAGAGAGAGCGGTGGTAGGAAGGAGGGAGACGGCGGAAGTGGTCGAAGCAAAGGATGTGAGGGGAAGGACGATCTAGTCTTTCGGAGTCAGAGAGGGTGCGAGAGGCTGAGGCCCCGTTTGGTTGACGGAATTGCGGCAGGTTCCAGGGAACTTAAACCAGTTCCCTCGTTCAGGACGTGTTTGGCGCGCCATCTTCCTGGTAGCTCTGGTTCCCGCGGGCTGTGCAGCTCCCAGAAACGAAGGAAAAGGGGATCCTTCCCAAAAGGGCGGGATCTTGAAATTTCACCCGGGAAAGTGAATTTGAGGACTAAAAAGCCCTTGTGAGGATAAAAAAAGCTGAAGCGCGACTGGAGTTGGAAGAAGGAGCAGACGAAGGAGCAGACGAAGGTTGAGCTCGTGCGAAGGAGTAGGCAAGCAACATCGAATCGAGGTAAGCTAAACCTTCCTGTGCTTGAAAACTTTTGTGCGCTGTGGTGGGGAACAATGGCGCTGTGGTTGAGTGCTTTGCTGTATAGGGGGGAAAATGTTTCGTCTGCTGTGTAGGATGCGTAGCTGTGGTAAATGCAGAAGTTTGTCACGTTTTTTAGGGTGGTTTGATGGGTATTGTGAAACATGTATATAGGTTCAAATATTTGGTTTTTCCAGTATGTCCTGTATGTTTGTGGTTTAAGCAACGGTCAAAATGACGATGTGAAGCTATTTGTTGCCTTTCCATATTGACTGTGCTTCGGTGATGTGAAAAATTTGGATGTGCATGATGATTTTTAGTTGTGTGTTATATATGCTGGGTGGTACAATGCTTTTACAGTGACATGGCTTGTTGTGATTAATAATTGATGTTGTCAATTAAAGTAGATAGGATGAAAAAAAGTTATGTTTGAAGATGTAGTTTGTAAAGTGGAGTAGTAGATGACATTGAAGGGCAAATGGGTGTGGGAAAAATTGTGTAGGTATGGACCAAGAGGCAGAGGAAATGGTTGCAATGTTGGCTGGATGCTTAGCTTTGCTTATAGCGGTGAGGACGTTCATTGTGAATATGGTAGTTGCAGTGGGAGCAAGTAGACCGAGGCACCTACCGGATAGGTCATATAGATTAGACTTTCATGCCAAGAGAGCCAATTTGAGGGCAATGATATATAGTAGTGATACAACATGCTTCAACCAAATTAGGATGTATCGGCAACGTTTGATAAATTGTGTCACATGTTAGAGACAATTGGTGGATTGAAACCAACTAATCATATGCTAGTTGATGAGCAAGTGGCGATGTTTCTTCACATCCTAGGTCATCATGTCAAGAACAGAGTAATCCAATTTGAGTTTGGAAGGTCGGGTGAAACCATTAGTAGATACTTTAAACTTGTGTTAAATGCTACCATTAGACTACAAACATTCCGCTTAAGAAAGCGGAGCCTATTCCGGAGGACTCAAATGATAATCGATGGAAGTGGTTTAAGGTACGTAGCATGTGTTTTTGTGTGACACATTAAATTCTGCATATATAAATAAATAATGGTTTGACCACATGCCTTGTTAATTGTTTATGTTTGCAGGGTTGCCTTGGTGCATTAGATGGGACGCACATACGCGTACAAGTCCCCTGTTGAGAAAAGGGGAGGTACGGAGAAATAGGAAAGGAGAGGTAACAACAAATGTTTTGGGTGTATGCTCACCGGATGGTCAATTCATATATGTCTTGCACGGATGGGAAGGGTCTCTGCGGATGGTCGGGTGTTGCGCGATGCTATACGAAGACGACATGGTCTGCGAGTACCACAAGGTATACATGCTATAGTTCGTGCAATATAAGTACGTATAGTTCCTTGTTCAGCTTCTTAAGAATCAAAATAATGTGGGGTGGTTTATTTCCATAGGTAACTACTATTTGGTTGATGCGGGGTACACAAACTGCCAGGGTTTCTTGGCTCCTTATAGAGGCCAGAGGTACCACCTTAATGAGTGGAGACATGGAAGCCAACCCCGAACTCCGCAAGAGTGCTTCAATATGCGACATTCGGCTGCTCGTAATGTCATTGAAAGGTGCTTTGGCATAGTCAAGTTACGTTGGGCAATCCTCGGAGTGCATCTTATTACCCAGTGAAGATCCAAAACAGAGATACATCCTTGCTTGTTGTCTTCTCCATAATCTCGATTCGACGTGAATCAGTTCAAGATCCACTTGATGAGCAGCTGGACTCATTTAAGGGTGGACCTCCCACAATTGAAAACACCCCCACTGTTCCAATGGAAACTACCGACGCGTGGAATAATTTTAGGGAGAATGTTGCAAATGAGATGTTTCTTTGCCTTTGTCACATCTACGATAATTGATGATGTTGTACACATATTTTAATCAAGACAATATGTCGTATTATGTTATGTTGGCTTATTAGTATGAACTCCAAATTCAGTTGTCACTGTAATGAAACAATTTGTGTCACACTTGGTTAAATCTGTGTCATATTTGGTATATGTTTATGCTGAACATAATGCAAATTAATATTTGCATTTGACTGTGCCTTTTTTAGATGGAGCAGGTTGATCTAGCTGCAAAGGGGAAACAAAAAATGTGGACGCCTGAGGAGGACAAGGTCTTGATAGACTGCCTTGTAACTCGAAGGTTGACCCACAAGTTCATAGCCGATAATGGCTTCAAGAGTGGATTTGCCAATGCGCTCCGACTTATGATGGAACAAAAGCTTCCCTATTTGTGGGATCAAGGCATCTCCGCATATAACATCCAGACTTAAGACCCGAAGAGATTGTGGCAAACCGCTCACGACATGGTCTACGGAACCAACACATCGGGCTTTGGTTGGGATCCCGACACAAAATGTGTCACGGTGACAAAGAGGTGTGGGATGAGTATATCAAGGTATGTTGTCGCATTTGTCACTCATTTGCATGGCACTTTACTTATAATGACATTTAAAGTTATACCCGTCGTTCTCACATGCCGATATGGTGAATTCACGGAGCTCATTCAAGGGCGGGACAATTTCGCATGTGCCATTCCCAAACTTTGAGTCCCTCACCATGGTATGGGGTAAGGATAGGGCCGTGGGTGAGGATGTGGACTCCCCGTGGGGATGGAGGAACAAATTAATCTAGAGGATGAAGAACTTCCGAAACACCGAATCTTGTTACGCTGAAACTGTTTTCACACCAACAGTCAATGTGATACCACAAACTGCATTGAATGGAGCTGAACCATCTAGCAGTCGACAGAAGAAGAGACGCTTGAACCACTCTGAGATCATGGCTGATGCATTGAGGGACACAGTCACCTCGTTGGAAGGGACAATGGTCAATGTGGTTGACAAAGTTTGCAACCAGATTTCTGCTCAACAAAGGCAAAGACAAGCTGATATTGATGCTCAACAAAGACAAAGACAAGCTGAGATTGATGCAAAGGGTGATGATCTTTTTATGCAAAACTCTTGGAGCTTGAAGAACTGTCATGTGATGAGAGGAACCAGTGCTCATATCAAGATGCTTGGCAATGAGAGACCTGTTGAGTGCCTTTGGGAAAATGCCTCCAATATATAAAACCTCATGGATCCGTAGCCTCCTTCAACAATAGAGGTTGCCATCTAAAGTTAACTTGCTTTTTTGTGGGTGGTCAGGGTTAATAGAGTTGTGTCATTATACTGTGGCGATACTCTAGCTTTTGTGTTGGACACCAAACTTTGGACCATGTTCATTACGGAAATGCGGTTACATTGAACATGGGATAAATTTTGGTCTTCCACCTGTACATGTAGTAGGACATCTTTTGTTTGACCCTCCCATCTGTATATAGGCCAATGTAATAGGTTATTTTGGGCTGTATGTAAATTCAGCTGATAGGCCAATGTAATAGGTTATTTTGGGCTGTATGTAAATTCAGCTGATAGGCCAATGTAATAGGTTATTTTGGGCTGTATGTAAATTCAGGTGATAGGCCAATGTAATTGTGATTGCTTGGCAAGTGTAAAGTCCACCACAATGCAAACACTTGGTGGTTTTGAATATAAATTTTGATATAACTTTTCTCGATCGTTATAAACCAAATGGAGCCGCTTTAATTTGTTAATTACGGGGTTATTATGGATTTATTGGTTTACATGCCGATATGACCGTCTGTCCCCTACTGCGTTCAAACTTGACGGTTACGTTCGAACTTCCTACTAAACATTCCCATCCTGACTAATAAACACATTTTACATTTCAAAGTTCGAACGTAGTGTTTTGGTTCGAACTTCACTCTTGTTAGCAGGAAGTCCAACGGTTGGCCCAAAAAACTTAATTTATTAAATTTAAATTTATATCGTCCAAAAAGGGCATGTCAAATATTGATACGAAGTCCAAACGCACGTCCGTCGGAGGAAACCCGCCATAACTTTTCTCTTTTTGCGAGTAGGCATGTACCTATAACCGCCACTTATCTAAACCAATCGACACCCACCGCAAGCGCAAAGTGTTCCCCCATTAATCGCTCAACCCACACTACTTCAAACCCTAGAAAATCTCCCGCCGCTTCCGGTGAAGTTCAACAAAAATGGCGAGGGTGAAAATGACGATCGATCGATTGAATGAACCGGGAATCACAATGGAGGATGTCGGGATGTATGGGAAGCATATATCTTCAATCCGACGGGGTGGTCGTGCTTCGGGGGATCAAAGTACAAGACGAAACATGACTATGATGAGTACGAAGGAGCAGCCAAGTGGAAACGTGATAATGAGGCAAAGGAGGTGAAGAAGAGGAAACGTGCTGAGAAGGGGAAGGCACTTGCCACCGTGTCTAAGAAGAGGAAGGCGCAGACGGAGGTTGACGGTGATTCATCGTCGACATCCTCGCTAGAGGAAAAAGGAAAAAGGCGGAGACCAAGAAACAGGGGAAACCAACGCCTGTTGCGATTGAGAGTTCTGATGGGGACGACAAGGGATGGAAGCCAACTGAATCAGAGGATGGATCATCAGAGGGAAACCACGAAGAAGAGGACAATGTAGTACAAGATAAGAAGAGGGCCAACCTGTATAAGAAACTGAAGAAAGTCCACCGCCGGCCAAATAAGGTGCCTGAAGCGACCTCAGACTTGAACCAGTCCCAACTTGAAGACTACGATATCAGGTTGGTTGGTCGTAGCTTTGCCTAAAATGAGTACTATTAATATGGATACATTTGAAGAAGATTATCCTTTTGGGGTGTCGACATCGTTAGACCTTTCAGGGGCCTACTAGAGTTGTCATTGCCTTACTCTGAGTCTGTCGTTAAGGTGTTTTACACCAACTTGAAAATGTCAAGGGGAGGCGTAGTTTCTTCATGTGTAAGAGGGCAAAGGATAGAAGTAAATGAGAAGAAATTGTTACAGTGGTTAAGTGTGAAGTGTCCTCGGTCAAAGGACACTAAATTCAAGTGGACATGAAACCGACAAAATCCTTCTGGAAGGTGGTACAACTGACGATGATCGTGGACTATGCAGACCTAAGCAGCTCCCATATAAATATAGGGTCCTACACTACCTCTACAGTAGGAATTTTGTGAACAAGGGGAAGCACTACTCATCATTGAGCATTGAAGACAAACAAATTTTGAGTTGTTTAATTCAGAGGAAGCCTTTTAACATGGGGAAGAGGATAGTGGACACAATGCTGAGAGCAGCGGCAATGGGAAAAAAGAACACAGACCTCCCGTATCCATCACTTGTGTCCCTCATATTGGATAAGAACAAAATTTGGTATCTCCAAGATGGTGACCCTCCACTATGGAGTTCTAAATTTGATGATGAGGCCTTGCACCGAATGCGAATTCCTCTTGCAGCCATAGGGCGCCAACGAAAGCATGAATCGAGGGGGAAACGGGTGTTAAGGGGAAGGGGCGAGAGAACTCCACGGTCTGCTTTGCACCATGTGGACCTTCACATGTGTAGATGCAAGCGGAGATGGGGCTCTGTTTGGGCAAGTTTTGGATGATAAACTTGGAGTTGTGAAAGATGAATTGCAGGCATTGATTGAATACCAAGTAGGGAGATTGGACTCAAGGTTGTCACAAATTTTGGAATTTAAGGGTCTTCAAGAGTTTATCCATCTATACGGTTCAGATTTTAGAGGATTTGCATCGTTCAAGGCAACGAAGCGACCATGCCGGTCCGTCCACAAAGCCTCCACATACAACTGAAGAGACTGGTTCATCTACTCATGGTTTGTTCCTCCCTTTTCAGTTTTCCATGTTTCACTTTTTGCCTAATGAATTTTGTTTCTCATCATATCTGCCTAATCAATAGTATTTAACTAGTTTAGCCGTTTATTTTGATTGTTGTCTCGTTATAGTAAAAAAAAATGAGGATTTAGTGACACTACAGTGCTTCCACTTTGTTTTGTTAGATTTTAATTTTGCAATGCATATGCACTTCCATTGCCTGCATTCTGATTCTCACTGGACACTTGAATGCAACAGATGAGAACCAAGATGAATCTGGTGGTCGTGGAAATGGCTGTGAGGGGGGACGAAGGAGAAGAAGAGGCTGGGGAAGAGGGGTCTGATGGGGGTGGTGGGAGTGAAGGCGAGAGAAGGAGAAGAGGATGATTGGGAAGAGGGGGTCGATGGAGGAGGTGGGAGTGAAGCAAGCGAGAGAAGGAGAAGAAGGAGAAGAACATCATGAGGTGGAGGGTCTCGATGGAGGTGGTGGGAGTGGTGGGAGCAAGCAGAGAAGGAGAAGAAGAGGCTGATGATGGGGGTCCGATGGAGGTGGTGGGAGTGAAGGAAGCAGAGAAGGAGAAGAAGAGGTCGATGATGAGGGGTCGATGGAAGTGGTGGGAGTGAAGGAAGCGAGAAGAAGGAGAAGAAGAGGTCGGATGATGAGGGGAGTGAAGGAAGCGGAGAGAAGGATGGAGGTGGTGCGAGGTGGTGAAGGCAGCGAGAGAGGGACAACAAGATCATGGGCAGGAGGGGTGTGATGGTGGTTCTGGTAGTGAGGGGGACAAAGGGAAGAGACAAGGGGAAGGAGAGGCTTCTGGTGGTGGCACTGGGAGTGAGGGGAACAAACATGGAAAAGAGGAGGATGAGAATGTGTCTGGTGTTGCCACAACGTTTGAAGGGAACACAGGTGGAAAAGAAGACGAGGAGGACGCTGTTGGTGTTGATGACAAGGGGACCAAAAGTCCGACAAGTGTTGACAAAACCAGTGAGCAACACGATGGGGGTGGTGACAATATGCACGAAGGTCCCACAGGTGAAAATAAATTTGAAGAAGGTCATGCTGATGGTGACAATGCAAACAAAGGTCCAACAGACGAGGAATTCGAACCAGTCACCCCACTCTCACTTGTGACTCTGCCTGACCCTGTCAACCCTCCTCCTGCCCCATCTAGGAATATAGTAGATGCCGTTCCCTTGAGGTTCATACCTGCTTCAAGTTTCAAGAAGAACAGCGGCTCGAATTTTCCCGACATCTTCTCGGTGAATCACGCATGCTCGCTCCACCCCCTAGGCCTCCAACCCCCATGTACATCCCGGTTAACTCCGCTCGGCTCACGCACTTCATCGCCAAGACGGGGCACTAGTAGGAAGTCACTTGACCCAAGAGGAAGAAGCGAATTAGATATTAGTTTTGCTTTTTATGTTTTAATCTTTTTTTACATGACTCAGTAGACTAGGTTGGCTAACATGATAAGTCCTTACTGCTGATATGACCTGTTGAAATGTTTTTTGATCTGATACAGGATAGTCGTTTTGGTTTTTAGTGTACTGGTTCAAATTATGTCAGCTGAGTTCGAACTTCAATGTTTCGTTCGAACTTCACTGTTTCGGTCGCACTTTTCTGTTAGGTTGGCACTTGAATGTGTTCTGTGACATTGACAATGCTGGTTGGGATATAACTTAGCTGATTTGTTTTACATGCTTCCTGCACTATTTGTTTGTTATTGTAATTTTTGGTCTATCACGAATCAATTGGGACATACATGCTTTAGATTGGATTTTTTGTGAAGTTTGGTTTTATGCAGGTAAGTTTTCAATCCTTGTGGTGGGTATTCTGCACCATTTTTGTGGACTGCAGTAAGGTCCTTCAATGAGTTTCCTTTTTTCCCTCATTTTATGCAACATTTGACCACCACAAAGTGGTTTACTTTTACATCTTCCATTCAATCCACATTATGGTCATTTTCATTCATCTACAACCGGCCTTTTTTCATCTTAAACGTTGCTTTGCATTTGTGGGGTGGATTATGGTCCTTCAATGTGACTTGTTTCTTCATTTTAGTGCAGCATTTGAGAAGGCCAAAATGGCATATTTTTACTTCCTTTAACCCACATTGCATTGAATTCAATTTACGGTGGTGTTGCTTGACATTTGGCCATTTGTGGGGTGGATTGTGTTCGTTCAAGGTAAGTTGTTGTCATTTTTTATACTGCATTTGAAAAGGCCAAAGTGGTTTTTATTTTTTAATTCCTTTCATCCACCTTAGGTTGAATGCAATTTATGGTGATATTGCTTCCACTATAACCACGCCTTTTTTGTGCATCACCTTCGCATTTGAAATCACCTTTTCTACAACCGCTCTTTGTCATATGCATTTTTTATACCTCGGTGCTTATTAACTTGCTCGTTATAAACTATGCTAATGGACTTGTCAATTCTCACGAGATATATCCTTTCGTTTACGCCGCTACGATAGTTTCCTCGCATTTCACCTCAACTTTATCGATTGTGTTCCCACTTTCATACGAAGTCGGTTTGGTTATTGTCATCTTCAAGCTCAAATGTTTGGATAATTCTTCATGACACATTCCAGTCCTTTTCGTCATTTTCTTGAACGCAACTCGTTTAAAATTACCAACATTGTCATTTTTTCCATCCATTTTACAATTTCGGGACTTAGCATCGATGCATTTTTAATTTTTCGTTTTTTCCCTATAAAATCAGCACGGGTTCAATGTCCAAACACATTTCCTTCCCTATTCCGCTTGCAAAATTCATGTCCGCACAAGATTGGTCCATTTGTGGTGTCGTCCCCCTCTTTTTCCTTCCATATCAGTCCGACCACCTTCGCACCTCCGACACCCATTATGATCGTTGCGTCCTCGCCGTTTCAAATCTATTTGAGGTCTCCACCATCCGCCTTTCTCATCGAAGACGCGCTTCGATTTGCTTCTATTTGTTCAAATCGCACGAACAAAAAAAAAAAAAATCCTTTCTGCGTTTTTTTTTTTTCCCGAGGGCATTAAGGGAATTTTACCAAACTTTCCCACTTAACCAACACCCAAATCTTCAAACCAAACAAATTATCTTCCCTCAACTTAATTAAATTCCCATGTCAACCAAAAGCATTAAATTTTTTAAAGTTCTCTCAATCTTCCCTTCAATTCCTTTCCTTCCTTTAAGTTCCTTTCCCTCTTTAAAAGTTCCCAGAACCAAACGGGGCCAATGTAGTATGGGTGCCGTGGAGCCTAACTCAAAATACTAGGACATGTGGGTTAATTCACAACCACAACCCCCGCCCCCAAAAAAAAAAAAAAAAAAAAAAAAAAAAAAAACTTTATTTGGGATGATTCCTCAAATGGGCTTGGAAAGTGAACATGAAAGGGCCAGCCCAAAAAATTGGCCCATTTGCTACCCATGCAGGAAAAGAAAAGGGTAAAGGTACACATGAACTTTGCTCCAGGGAGCGTGCAGCACCACGAACTTTTTTTTGGAGTAAAAGTACACACGTGGTTATTTTTTGGGCGCAAAAATACTACGGTCGTTAGTTTACCGAGACGTTGACCGTCAACTTGGATGGAGTGAACGTAATGAGGGTGAAATTACATTTTTACCCTTAGTTTTAAATAATAATTAAAAAAACTAAAATATCCCCCTCCGCTCGGTGGGCCCCACCACCGCCCACCCCATCGCCCATGCGGCGCCGCCGCCCGCACCGGTGGTGGTCGGCCGACGGCGGGGCTATATCTACCGCACTTGTATTATTTCTTTTAGACATGACTACAACAAAGTTATCCCTCGGTATTCAACGGTAAAGGGGTGGACACTCTCACCAAAAGGGAGGGAGTTCGATCCCGGAGATGGTTAAGACATCGGGGAGGCATTCTAGGGGTCTATGAAGCAACAATAACACGGGCTAAGGTGGAGACATGTGTACATCGTTAATCCCGAATTCCTTATATAGTGGGTTCCAAGCGCCCGCATTTCTTCAACTATGGGTGAGCTTAACCTCTCTCCTAAAATTTTTATATATGAAAAAAAAAAAGAATACAACAAAGTTTTCATTCGTCGAATCACTTTTTTTAATTCCATTTTTTCCATTCCAATTATGTTCGTTTGGAATAGCAACCGGAGCTCTCAAAAATAGATTTTCAATCATGATTTATGATATATAAAATAAATATGTGAGAAGATAAGGTTTATTTTGATTTACGTAAATAAACACTCTTAGGACACCTAAAAATGATTCTTAAACATTCATAATAACAAAACATAAGGAGAGGGAAAAAAACAAATTAGATACTCTAATTTGAAGTTATTGTTAATTTATCACAGTCGCACTATTTTAACTTTGGAATAATTATTCGGAATAAATTATATTATTTTTTATTTTTTAAAAATACCTTTACATGTTTAATTTTAAGGCCCATTTTGATACGAAGTACTAGTGTGTACTGTGTAGGGATGAGTTTGAATCAATTTTTGGTACGAAGAGTTGGAGACGACCTGGGATTGGGATTGAGAGTACTACAAAAGTAGGAGACAAAAATATTTGGGAAAATCCTGTTCAGGGCTCATATTATCAAAAAATGCGAAAAAAGGCCTAAAGACTCTGAAAATTCAAAAAAAAGGCCCAAGATTCTGAAATTTTGAAAAAGACCCAAAGTGAGTTGTTAATGGGGACGTGATCGAGTTGTTAGCAATTTGATTTAGTTGTTAGATGATGATTTAGTTGTTAAAAATAAAAAATTTTAACAACTAAATCACCCCATCTAACAACTAAATCACCGCTAACAACTGATCAAAGCCCTATTAACAATTTCAAATTTGGAAGGGCCTTTTCCCGTATTGTCAGAATTCTTGGGCCTTTTTTCGAATTTTCAGATTGTTTGGGCCTTTTTCAATTTTTGACTAAGAGGGCCCTGAAACGGATTTTCCCAAAATATTTTGTAACCATACCAAAAATTTAAGAGACACCTCAAGTGGATTACAAATTTAAGAGACAAGTGGGATTACAAATTTAAGAGACAAAATTATCCCTCTTTATAATATATTTTTTTTGGACAGAAGTAACCCTGTTACCCTTGACCTAGCATCCATCACGTGTTCCCACAATGGTTCGTCGCACCATACCAATTGTCGCTCTCGTCGTCTTGTCTGGCCAGCTTGCTACTTACTCCGTTGATCGACGTTGGTCTCGCTGTCGATCATCTTTCCTCACGTGCTCGCTCTCTCCGGCAACTATGGCGTAATGTGTTTTCCCATGTCCCAGTTTCGTGACTTTGAAAATTAGGTGTACGTTTCTGATGATTTTTGTGTGTGGGCGCGGCATATGCTTAATTAATCTATTGACAATTATTCGAAAGTAACAAGAAAAAGGGATTATATTACTTTTATAGGAAGAACGCAGGAAAACCATTGCTATTTTAAATAGGGAAAAACAATTCTCATGTTGTAGGAGAAGTGTATTCTCATATCACACACACGGGAAATGGTGGGACTCACATATATATATAATGATCATTATATATATATGCGGGTCCCACCATTTTATGTGTGTATAAGAATCTTCTTCTTTTCTTCTTCTCATACAACATGAGAAGTTTAAACCCCTTTAAAATATAGGGTTTAAACTTCTCATGTTGCATTTAAAAAGATTCTACACACACGTGAAAATGGTGAGACCATATATATATATATATATATATAATGAGCATTATATATATGTGTGGGTCCGACCATTTTATGTGTGTGTGACATGAGAAAACACTTCTCCTACAACATGAGAAGTGTTTTTCCCTTAAAATATATATGTGTGTGTGTGTGTGTTAGCTTTTGCAGTCTTCCTCATTCGGAATCAGTGACGGAGTTTCTCAAGGGTCGGAGGGGGCCATGCCCCAAAAAAAGGAAAATCCTAAATATTTAATATAAAATAGATTTTTTACACAAAATTTATATATTTGGCTCAAAAATTTATACATTTGACCTTTCCAAATTTTTTTCTCTTAATTAGTTAATAAGTATTTGGTCCCTCAAACACATTTATCCCAAAATCCACCACTGTTCGGAATTTCTAATCAATTGTCGATGAGAGCGTGGATGAAGTAGAGATGGCTTATGAAGGAGTTTTGTTATAATTACGTATTTTTATTTATAAGGGCATTACAGTCTTTTTATAATTCATGACTGATTATGAAATAAAATTAATTTAAACAGTACTACCTCCAAATATTACCACGTACCAAACGTAATTTAAAGCCTAAATTTCAATTCCAATCCCACTCCATTAGAATTCAGTGCTTCATACCAAAATGGGCCGAAAAGACTAATAACATTGCCCCCGTGCCATCTGTTGCATGGAAGATGGAAATATGCCAAATTTCACCCTTAACAAATCAGATCTGTTTAGCTATAAAGTGACTTGAGCTTGACTTGTAGCCTGTTAGAGGCCCTTGTTTTGACCTAAACTTGGCATATATACAGGCCAAGCCTTGTTAAGAAGGTCTTTTTAAAAAAAAAAAAAAAAAAAAAAACTTTTTAAGTAAGTTAACCGGCTAGAGGGCTGACCGTAAAATAGGTCTAATTCAAATAGGCCGAAAACATGGCTACTTTAAACAAGCTAAAAATAGGTTGAATTACATCAATGTGTCAAAATCTTAGAGGAGGGAAGAGAGAGTAATTACACATTTACGATTTTATCCTTATAACAGGTCGGCCTGACAGGCCTAAAAGGCTCATTGGTAGGTCTAGGCCTGACCTATTAAGAAAACAAACCTTGAAATAGGCCTTAGCCTAACCTTTTAGTCGACAGCCATATCGATCGCTTTAAAAAAATTTGCCAGACGCTGACAATTGCTTTGGCCTATTTCTACCCCTAATTGCATGGGAATATTTATTTATTTTCTTTTAAAAAGTACAGCTTCAGTTGTAGTGCACGAACAACAACAGACATTTGGTTTAGCGTTGTTGATACAAACAATTAATAAATAAAGTTAATTAATTTTAATTGTAAATAATTTATTAGCAATATACAATATACTCTCCTATTCTTAATATAAAATCTAGTATCTCGTGCAATCTAGGTTTTAATATAAAATCTAATTTATATTAAAGAACAGGGAAGGTGTAGTAGTACCTTTTGCATAGAATACTAGAAGGTAATGCTGCATTCTTACGCCAAACATTTTCATAAATTTTTTACTCGCCTAACTGTTAACAAGTATTTAAAAATGGGGAAAAAAATTGTATAAAAGAACGGAAGGAATATTTCTTAATCATGGGAAAAATATGATATACTTTTACTAAGTTTTTGGGGAAAAAAAAGACTTAATCACATAGATTAAGAAATACAATAAACATGTAAAAAAGTATCGATAAGAGTATTTTTTTACATGATTTTAAAAAGTAAGTTATTTTACTTTAAAGAGAACATTGAAAAATATATTAATTATTTCTTCATGAAATAATTTTTTACATGATGCTCGTTGGTCGGAAGGAGCACGTGTTTGAACCACATTGAGAGTTGAGAAAGAGCAAAAGTTGTCGGCTGGCATCATTCTCATTCGACTTGAATATAGTGACAAAATTTATAATATACACTACAAACATTACAAACTGATCTTATATCGCTAACTACTGGAGGTAGTATTATCATCCAGTGTTGGAAAATATATTTTTTCTGATCTTTATTATAATGATCAACTAACAATTTTTACAAACCAACAAAAATATTTAAAGTCAATAAAGTTGTCTTAAAATTTAAATATTTTTTAATATTACCCCTTTTAATTACACTTGATCCTAATATCATATTAATTATTATTTTTACACGATATCCTTATTAATTAATTAGGAGTAATATAGGAAAAATAATTAATACTCCTTAAAAATAAGCAAATATCTTATAAAAAATATCAAATACACTTACTAATAATACTTAGAGTAGTTCCGATGTTTGTGTCTGTGTAGAGGAAAAAAGAAAAAGAAATATAGGATTTGCCATAAAAATAAAAGTGAAAACTGATACATATTGGCGGATCATTTATCCGAATAACTATTTTTAACGATAAAATCTAAGTAAAGAAAATTCTTATTGGTGCTTCACTCTGCTCTCCTTTTGTCCTTTTGCCATGTGACTTGTGTGAGTCTCGTAGTTGCGTGGGAACTTGGGTTTCTCAAATCTTTACGTATTTTTGGAAGCTTGTCTTAAAAAGAAGACAAAATAACGATTCACAGATTCTATAAATTTTCTATTTAGAGTGAAATTTTGGGGACATTTAGATAATATATTTTAATTGTGAAAGGATCAAAATAATCACATTCGTTGAATAGAGAGAAGAAGTTGTAACATATTTTGAGGTTATTTTGATCTTGTTTTCAATTGAAATATATTTTGTAAATGTCTTAAGGGACTTTCCTACAAATTTAAGATTTTAAGGGAGATTTGAGTCTTAGTTGGTCTTGATTGGGACTTAAGTATAATTTTCCCAGTATTTTTCTGACATTTCCAGGAAGCAGGAAACCCTCAAAGCATCAATTCCCGGAATTTTCTTCTCTTTACGTCTTGCAGGTCAACTCACCCTCATTGGCCCCTCTCTTTTCCCTTCTGGGTCTTCTTTGAATTCATACTTGAGTAGACTCACAACCCATTTAAGGGTTTAATCATTTTTCGGGTAAAACCATGTTAGAATTCAGAAAAATCTCTTCTCCTTTCTCAGCTCTCTCTTTTTTCTGGGTTTCGCTGCTGTTTGAAGCTTCGTGGGTCAATTTTCCGAAGATTTGTCTCTGATTCATGTTCTCATAGTTTATCTTCAACCTTGAGCTAAAGATTGATCCAGTAAGTGAGATTTGATTCTACTTTTCCTTTGGATGTACTCGCAAGGTCTATTTATTTTATTCGCTCTTGAATAAATTGTCGGTCAGATGGAGCACTGTTACACAAAGATGCCGGACTTTTTTCTTCTGGGAATCTGAGTTTAATTGCTTGGCTTGTACGTGATATTTAGTTTTGTTCTGGGTGACAATAAAACAGCGCCTTTATGGATTTTGTGTAGAGTATGCTGGTTTTGGTTTTGTAATAATCAGATTCATCTGAATAGGAATTTTTGGGCTGAATTGTAATCAATTAGTGATGGATAACGCGAACGAAGCATCATCCTCCTTGAGTTTTGCATCATCTTACTTATCAAATGGGTCAAGTAATCCCAACATATCTGCCTGTCCTAGCCATGAGCATGTGGCAAATCTTGAAAATTTGAGCCTCAGTAAGCTGAGTGGAAGCCTTGAGAAGCTACTGATAGATCGTGAATATGACTACAGTGATGTTGATATTGTTGTTGAGGGCAAATCTGTGGGTGTTCATAGGTGTATATTGGCTTCACGTAGTCAGTTTTTTCATGAACTTTTTAAGAAAGGAAATGATGGCTCGGTGAAGGAAGGTAAGCCAAAGTATCTCATGTCAGAGCTGGTGCCTTGTGGCTTCGTTGGACATGAAGCATTCTGTGTTTTCTTGCATTATTTGTATACTGGAAAGATGAAGGCGTCACCCCTGAAGTATCAACATGTGTTGATGAATCATGTATCCATGATGCATGCTGGCCTGCTATCAACTATGCTTTAGAGCTAATGTATGCTTCTGCCACGTTTCAGATGAAAGAGCTTGTTTTACTTGTTCAGGTTAGTTGTTCTTGCTTCCTATTCTAAGTGCACCTATTCAGTTTTTTCTTTTTCCATGCTTCTGTATTCACTTTTGTGCGGAAAGGAGAAAATGGGGAAAATCCAGGGCAATAAACTGGAAGTCTGAAATCAACAAATTACATCCTAATTGATAAGTCATCTGATGGGTGGTTGAATAAACAGTACTTGCTGCTTACGAGATCTACTTGTTTTAATTCTGCCAAGGCTTCTCCATCCATTTAAAATAACAGCAGATGAAAGCTTTCCCAAAGCCTAGCAAGGACTTATAACAGCGCTTGGATGTTTTGTTTTTTTCAATTATTTTAGCAAGAATTGTAAATTGCTCTTAGTTGCATGTTTATTCTTCGGACTGCATTTTCAAGTTAATCTAATTTGGCATGGCTGTGTTTTGCTCCAAGATATGTCTGCAGTCTTGAACTCTTACAAGTTATTTTTCACTTCTTCCTCCTCTGCAATACCTTTATATGTTTTTCTTCCATATATCAATGTTATAGCGTAATCTTACCTTTCTTTTGATGTTACTTGTGGGGCTTTTTATTAACTAAAGAAGCCAACGAATGAGCAGCATTAGACTTTTCCCCACTTATAGATAAACTTCAATGTATTCAAAACGGAGCTAATTGGGATATCTCTTCATTAATGCAGAGGCATCTCCTCAATTTTGTTGAGAAGGCTCTTGTAGAAGATGTGATTCCTATTCTTATGGCTGCCTTCCACTGCCAACTAGACCTGCTTCGGTCACACTGCATCCAAAGATTAGCAAGATCTGACCTTGAGAACACAACTTTGGATAGAGAGCTCCCATCTGAAGTTTTTAGTGAAATCAAATCACTCCAACGCAAAGCTCTGGCAGAATCCCCTCCTGATGCAATGGAAGTGGAATCTTCAAATGAAAAAAGTATTAGGCGAATCCTTAAAGCATTGGACTCTGATGATATTGAGCTGATGACTCTTCTTTTGAACGAGTCTAGGGTCAGTCTAGATGATGCTTATGCCCTTCACTATGCCTGTGCCTATTGTGATCCTAAGATTGTTAAAGAAGTTCTTAATCTTGGGTTGGCTGGAGTAAACCATACAAATCTCCGAGGGTATTCAGTTCTTCACGTGGCTGCAAGGCGCAAAGATCCTACAATTTTAGTGGCACTGTTGACTAAAGGAGCCTGTGTATCAAATATCACACCAGATGGACGAACAGCTGTTGCGATTTGCCGGAGGATGACGAGACCCAAGGATTATAATGAGATAGAAGAGCGGGGCAAGGAATCTAACAAAGACAAGCTCTGTGTTGATCTCCTGGAGAGAGAAATGAGAAGAACTTCAATGTCTGTGAATGCATCTGTTTCATCAGAGTTAACCGCTGATGATTTGCACATGAGGCTTGATTACCTGGAAAATAGAGGTATAGCCTTCACTTATTCATGTCACTTTCTTTCAGAGAAAATAGAGTTTTGCATATCATTTTACTTTAGCCATATGCATCAAATAGATCTACATATGGATGATATAAGCTTTTGCTAGGCTCTACATATGGATGATATAAGCTTTTGCTAGGCTATCTTGACTTATAAAAATAAAACCGGTGGATTAATAGTCTTATGAAGCAATGTTTCCCATTTCTGTAGAATTTTTGTGCCATAAACGTGGGAATAAAAAAGTGTTCTCTTTTACGTTGCAGTTGCATTTGCTAGGCTGTTGTTTCCTGCTGAGGCTAAGGTGGCCATAGAAAATGCCGAGGTTGAGTCGACATTATACTCAAACCCACCGAGAGGCTCAAATGGCAACCTAAGAGAAGTTGATCTAAATGAAACTCCTTTTATGAGAACCAGAAAACTGCAGTTAAGATTGCAATCCCTTCTGAAAACAGGTATGTCAAAATCAAGTAGTTTTTTTTTTTTTTTTTTTAATGGATATGACTTATTCTGTTAACATCAAATTCCACTTGCATGTCCTGCTTTCAGAAGTTTGAAAATCTTGGAATTGGTTGACGAATATATGTGATTTAGAGTTTATACTGATGCTATCCTCTATAGTAGTTCTCTGTCCTTGTCTCTCCCGCTTTTCATTTTCTATCATAAATGAATTTGAAATTTACTTCTTCAGCGTACCAAAACTTCAATTCCGTGCAGAAAATTCATGTGAAAAGTCTATCATATGATTCTTCATTGAGGCGCAACTGATATATATATATATATATATATATATATGTATATATATATCAGCTTAAACGTTGTGTAAAAAGGATGCTAGTACTTTTAAAGCATTTTCTCTTTAAGCTTAAACTGTTTTTCTATTTATATTTCAATTTCGTTTCACTGAACTGGTATCTGTGACTTTATCTACTGAAAAGTTTATTTATTCTGTTTATAGTCTTAAAATCATGTTTCGGAAGAAAAATGAGTCTCTTGCTAACCTGAGAAACTATTTACATAGGAAAATCTCCAAAAAGAGTAAAGATATAATGTAAAGCCTATTCCTTTGAGATGATAATCACAGACTGAATTCAAGGGTTTTTTTCCCTTTCTTCTCAAGCCAACTCCCAATAGGAAAATTACCTGACTCACTTGAGTCCTTTCTTAATTTTTTAGCTTTACAGCAGACTCATTGCTTGTTGAAATTTTGATAAGACCCTAGATTTTAACAAAACATTGAATAAACTTTGCTACAGTTGAATGAGAAAACTTGGTGAATCCTAAATCCGTGAACTGAAATTTGCAGTTCTTAGACATATTTATTCATTCCTTTGTAAATGCACGTGTGCGATTGAGTTTTGATGCAATTAGCAATGATGGATGACCCTAACAAAAAAGAAGTTCCATCCGTTTTTACTAGTTCTTGAGCATACCTTGAAAATTTTCTGCAGTTGAGAACGGCCGGCGCTTCTTTCCCCATTGCTCTGACGTTCTTGATAAGTTTCTGGATGACGATATGCTGGATATTTTCTTCTTAGAGAAGGGTAGCGAACAAGAACAGAGAATCAAGAAGCAACGCTTCATGGAGCTTAAAGAGGATGTGCAGAAGGCATTTCATAAGGATATGGCTGAAAACAATGGTTCGGGTTTTTCCACAGTTTCTTCCTCATCATCCTCATCTAAGAAAGGTCTCAGCCAAAGAGTGAGGAAAAAGTGAAGTCCATATATATGTGTGGGTGTGTTTCTAGGGTGAGAAACAAAACTGATCATGTAGTAGTTTTGGCTTCTCTCTGTATTGGGGCAAGTATAGCAACTGTACCATAGTTTTGCCAATAAAATGCTATATTTGCATAAATGGAGATCTTCTACACTTGAATAGTCATGAACTAGGAGTGACATTAGAAAGTAGGATTGTGTTAAAGGTCTATACATCCTATTCTCTTCCTCTCTCTGGGACTGTATTATATACAGAGGATCCAAATTCTTATCTTTACATTAAGGGTTTGATAGATTATGACCCAGGTTTCTTGTTTTCTTCTGGTTGAAGGCAATGGGAGATCTTTGCTAGTAGGATGTACTTGAAACTAGTTTTATGATCACTTGGGATTTATAAAATGTATCATCCCTCAATATGCTCTTTTTTTTTTTTGGAAGAACCATTCTTATGGTCATTGAAATGTAACTTAATGGATTGTGTATATATATTGGCTTTGTGGTTTCTGCTAAGAGGGTTAGTATTGTGGGTTTCTGTGTGTTTGATGGTAATTATTTTTAGCTAGTTTCGTAGTTTCCTTGTGTTTGGCATTTTAAACAGGGTTAAGTAACAATTTTGCTCCGGGAAGTATACGGTCAAGGAGCAATTTTTAGGAAGTTTTTGGAAAAATCCTTATAGGGGCCCTTTTTGGCAAAAAGAATCCAACAAGGGCCTTAACTTTCTGCCAATTCCAGAAAGGGCCCTGGGCCCTTTCTACGGAAAAAATGCATTAAAATTTAACAACTAAATCATCCATTTACAACAATTTTTTTACTCATTTACAACTAAATCGGTCGCATTTGCAACAATTTTTTTACAACTAAATCAGTCGATTACAACAATATCGTCACGATTAACAACTATATCGTCTCATTTCAACTTCACAAGATTCGACAATCGAGAAAGGGCCCAAGGGCCCTTTCGAACTATCGAAAGTTAGGCCCTTTTTGGATTGTTTTTGCCAAAAAGGGCCCTCAGAAGGATTTTCCCAAGTTTTTTTGGGAGCAATGTTGTCACAAAAGTTTTTTTTTGGGAGTAATGTTTCTCCTTTGTTAATAACCCTAACGGTGAACTAACTGTTGACCATTAAGGTTGTTAACGGAAGGGTAAAATTGCTCAAAAAAAAAAAAAAACTTTCGGCAAAATTGCTTCTATGCAGATACTTAGGGGCAAAAATGCTTACCGAACCCTTTTTTTTTTTAATATATATTTAATATTTAATTTTGCACTAATGACTCGTTAATAAAAATGCAACCATTTTTTATCTCTCGCCTTTGCTAATTTATGTAATTCGGCCTGCTTAAAGTGAGCCTGTTTGAAGTAGGCCGGTTAGCCTAATTATAAATTTTTTTAAAATATAGGCCTCCTTAACAGGGTATAGGTCGCCTGTTCAGTGAAAAAATGGCCTCTAATAGGTTATAGGTCCGGCTCGAGCCATTTTGTTCAGCAACAGCCTGGCTTTGCATGGAAGCTTTGAAATTTGGGTGATTTGTTTCCACCTCTAGATATTATATAAATAAGAATTAAAATATATGATATCATAAATAACGATTTTAACATTTTTTTGGGTTAAGTAACATTTTTGTCTGAAGTTTTGGGGAGCAATTTTGCCTCTCGTTAGTTGACCATTAGAGTTGTTAACGTAGGGGTAAAGTTGCTCCAATTTTAGACTTCCGGCGCAACATTGTTCCAAAAAAAACTTAGGGTAAAATTGCTCTTGGTCGTATAGTTAGGGACAAAAATACTACCTAACCCTTTTAAATAACATGATCTAAATATTTTATAGTTTTATTAATAAGCAAAATTTTGTTGAATGCACTAAGGAATTTTGTGCTGACTTTAGAGCCCCGCAAATTTAGAGTGGGCATGTTACTTAAATTATGATTGGATTAACTTTTAAAGAATAACTTTTTAGATTTATGAGGTAAGTATATGAGAGGAGTTGTCTCGACTTACAGAAAAAATAGCTTTTAAACTATGATTTTGTTATTTCCCAAACATTCATTTAGTAACAGAAAACAACTAACCGTGGTTTGGGGAAAAAATGCGTTGGGACACTTTTCGTGTTTGTGATCATATTCGTGTGGATATTACAGAGTTGTTTGTTCGAGAAGCAAATCTGTGACATGAGAGTTAAATATTTTATACTTGCAAGTTTTATAAATCGAAGCTCTTGAAAGAAAAGAAGCTAGGATAGAGGGATGGCAGGGGATCAAGTTAAAGGTGAGTTTCTTGCTTATTAACAATAGCTTGTATATTCTTAGATTATATATTATTTTATTAGTCAAATTAATTAATTTAGAGAAAATATAAATATAAATGCTTTAAAATAATTTAATGAGCTTCCTTAATCTTTCTAAAAAATTCAACTTTGTCTTATGCTTAGGAATGGAGGGAGTATGAGTTATCTATGTTGTAGCCAATTTAAAGTTTAGGGAATTTTATATAATTTAGGCTAATTAATTTGTAAATATTAAACCAATGGGGTTGGGTTCTGCGGGAGGGACTAATTCTTTATAAATTGATGACTGATATTTGAATTTACGTGGGAGAGGTGCTCACATTTAGTACCTACCAATACCTCAAATAGGATTGCCTTCAATTCAATGGGATGATATCTATGCTTAACCAAAAAAAATAAAAAAAATATTAATGAAATTAGTTAAGCTAGTTATTTGTAATAAATGAGTGTTGACTTTCTTAAAATACCATTCTTAATCATATATTCATGTGTATAGGAACTAGCCCTTAATATGTACAATTAATAAGATATTTTGAGGAAATTTATAAATTTTGAAGAAAAAGTGAATTGAGGTCTTATATTTAAAACAAAAGTAGGGAGAAAAAGTGAAATGAAGATTTTTATTTAAGATAAAACAAAGGCTTTATTTAATTTTTATATTAGAAGGGTTAAATATCATATTTATGGATAAAACCATAAACAACATTCCACCAAGTGGCTAAAAGTAATACTCCTTAGGTCTTAATTATAGGAACACTTTTGTAGATGATTTGTATTACAAAAGTGTTATAATTAGAACCTAGAGGTAATAAGCAATATCCAAGTCTGTAAAGCAAAGACATGAGAAATGAAGTTTCAGTGATCAAAGACAAAATCCCTTGCCTTAGCGGCACAAAAGTAGCTAAAACAAGCAAAGGGATAGAAAGAGCCTTGAACTTGAAGGATGGTATATCTTAGCAAAATTCAAGCCATAATCAACAATTCTAACAGCTCCAGTGATCCACATAATACAACATCACGCTGGTTCTAAAAATTTCATGCACTAATATAAGATATCAACGAATGCCAACTCAGCTTTTAATCATCATCATCTTCTAGTCTTAGGTCTCCCCGCGCACACGTGTGGGAGTAAAGTTTCTCTCCGCTGAGCGTGAGAGCGATCGAGGGTAGGAGACACGGCGGAAGGTCGGTGACGGGGCACGGAGGTTTGGAGGCACGACGGAAGGTCGGCGACGGGGTGCGGGGGTTAGGAGACTCGGCGGAAGGCAGGCGACGGTGGACGGAGGTTCGGAAAGGGAGATCGGATTTTCTTGATTGGAAGGCGCGATCGATCAGATTCAGACCGAGAAGGAGTGCTAGCTTCTTCGTCCGGTCCTCAATCGGACTGGATCGCTCCGTTTCCTCAGTGCTATCTGTCGCCAGTCTTGGGAGCTTGGCTTCGGTATGGAGGATCCGCAAATCACAACGCCTCTGATCTGGAAAGAGGATGATACAGCACGAGTTCTGATCGGCAAAGTCTTATCGAGTAAATCTTATACTCGAGGCGCTATGGAAAGGATCCTGCAGAAGGCTTGGAATCTGCAGTCTGGCTTCGTTGTGATCGAGGTCACAGGCAACTCGTTTATGTTCAAATTTGTGGATCCGGAAGAGTATAACAGGATCCTTCGCGGTCGTCCATGGTCGATCAACGGATGTATCTTGAATTTGATGGAGAGGTCGAAGTTCAAAACGTGCGAAGAATTTGATTTCAGTCGTTGTCCGATGTGGATCCAGATCCACAATGTGCCGATGGAAGCTTTGTGTGTGGAGAACGCCATCATGATTGGAGGCTATGTCGGAGAGGTTGTACTGGCTGAAGATCCTCACTACAAAGACAGGTACCTACGCAATTTTCTTCGTGTTCGCATTATCCTTGATCTGAGGAAAGCCTTAGTCAGTGGCTTCTGGATGCCCAAACCAGACGGTAATAAACCGGATTTCAATTCTCTATGAGAAACTTCAGAGCTTCTGCTATAATTGTGGCCGCATTGGCCATGATAATCGTTCTTGCAAGGCTGAAACTCTGATGTCATTAACGAACAGCAATGAACCACGTTTTGGTCCTTGGACAGTTACGACTCACTGTAGGAGTTGGGAGGATGTGTTGGTAATTGTAAGGGAGGATTGGGAGGAGGCTGAGTTTGTTCGTAGGAAGAAACTAGAAGCTACAGCAAGGAGGTTGAACGAGCAGAGCAAGTCGAAGGTTGAGGATCCTAAAGTTGCTGAGGAGGATCTTTTCACCATTAAGGTCCATAGATCACCCGCCTCTGTGATGAAGGAAGAGTTATATCAGGGAGTGAAGGGGGCTGACGTACCAGATGCAACTGACCTGGGCACTAACATAACCTTACTGGAGAGGTCTCAAAGAAGGTGCCACAAAGGCAAGTCATGTATAGCAACTAGCGGTGCTCCAGTAGAGGGGGGTAAGGTGGCTTGTGATCGTGTATCTGCAAATGAGGATGGTGACAGGAGTTCAAAAGTGCTACAGGGGTAGGATAATAATGTGTTTGATGGCATTCGATCTAATTCTGTGAATGAGGATACGGTGAATCCTTTAGCAATTATTCCCTACAATGATAAGACAATTAGCAAAGTCTTATGTGGGATTCGTGATCTTGGACTAAAGAGAGTGGCTGATGAAGAGCTGGAGTCTTCAACTCTCAAAAAAAGGAGACTCACGGTTTCAGTTACAAATCTGCCGAGATCCTACAATCTCTACGTTTGCTGGAAATCTGAGAAAAGCAAGGGCTAAAGTGAGGAAAACTTTCAAGAGGAAGACTCAGGAAGAGAAGGAGAATATTCTGGAGGATTGTTCTTGGGATGAGCCTATGGAAGATACAGGGGGATCTCAAGTTAAGGCAGCAGAATTTGTGTTTAAAGCCAAGAGAGGTAGGAAGAAGAAAAGCTTTGCTGAGGGTGAAGGTGGATGGCCTTTAACAGCCATCAAACAGCCATGAAAATCATATCTTGGAACTGTCAAGGCCTAGGAAGAGCCTTGACAGTTAAGAACTTGAGGGACCTAGTGAAAAGGTATCGCCCCTCACTAATCTTCCTAATGGAAACTAAGATAAATTCTGGAAAGTGTAAAAAAGTCAGGCTGAAGTGTGGATTCAATCATGAACTATATGTGGATCCAATAAGGTTGTCGGGTGGTTTGGCGGTGTGGTGGCAGGATAGTATTTCCTTGTCTGTTTTATACAGGTCAAAAAACATCATCCATGCTATAATTGATTCTGATTGCTTGAATGCTCCTAGAGTGATCTCTTTCATCTATGGACCTCCAAATGAAGGCGAACGTAGGATTGTATGGGACTCTTTGCGACGGTTGGCATCTGGTATATCTGATTCGTGGTTGGTTGTAGGGGATTTCAATGATCTCCTTTCTCAGAGTGAAAAGGAAGGAGGAAATCCTAGAGCCATGAGGAAAATCATCAATTTTCAAGGACTTTTATCGATCGCAATTTAATTGATTTAGAGTTCAAAGGCTCCCAATTCACTTGGTGTAACAAGAGGGATGGTGCTATTGTGAGAGAAAGACTTGATCGTGCCCTTGGGAACGTGGAATTCGAGAGATGCTTTCCATCATGCCGTGGTTTTCCATGTGGACCGGTGGGATCTGACCACCATGCCTTGGTGGTGGACTGCTATCATTGTGAGGAAAAAGCTCCAAAGGTTTTCAGGTTTGAAGCAAATTGGGTCCACCATGTGGATTTCTTGTCGGTTGTTTGGAGATCCTGGTTGGAGGGGGCTGGCGTTATGGACGATAAAATCTTGGACTTAATTCGGAGGCTGGATTTTTGTAGAAAAGGCCTCATGGTTTGGGATAGGGAAGAATTTCCTCATTTCCAAAAACTGATTCAGCACTTGAGGATACGGCTTGCTGATTGTTACAAAGGCCCTATGGTTGCTGGTAATCTGGTGGAGGCTGAAGGACTAGTCAGGCAAATCGAGGAGGCCTTGGATAGGGAAGAAACCTATTGGTGGCAAAGATCCAGGATTTCGTGGCTGAAAGGTGGAGACAGGAACACCAGATTCTTCCATAGCAGTGTCATTCAAAGAAGGCAGCGCAATAAGGTCCTGAGATTAAAGGATGACAATGGGGTATGGTTGGAGGAGAGGGAGGCGATAAACAGGACCTTCAGTGCGTTTTACAAAAAGCTATTTAGTTCGGATGGTCTTAGGCCTATGGAACAAGCTCTATCCTATGTCAAAAAGGTAGTCTCTGCAGAAGACAACGCTGTTCTGATTCAACCAGTGTCTGATCTTGAAATAGAAGGTGTAGTTTTTCAGCTAGGTGCCAACAAAGCCCCTGGGCCTGATGGATTTTCTGGATCATTTTACCAATCTGCCTGGAAGGAAATAAGCAAGGAGGTGTGTGGTATGGTACATGCTTTCTTTGATGGAAATTCGAATCTAAAAGAGCTCAATAGCACCAATATTGTCTTAATACCTAAAGTTGATAAACTGAAGGGTAAACCACTTCCGTCCCATTGGCCTATGTAATGTTACCTACAAAATCATTGCGAAGATCATGACCAATAGGATGAGGGGGTTGATGGACAAAATTATTTCAGCAAATCAAAGAGCATTCATAGCTGGTAGAGTCATCCAGGATAACATCATACTGACACATGAAGCCTTCCACTACCTGAAACACAAGAAGAGTGGGAGGAAATGGGAGATGGCTCTTAAGATTGACATGAATAAAGCCTATGATAGGGTGGAGTGGGACTTCTTAGCCGCTTTGTAATGTCAAGAATGGGCTTCTGTGAGAGCTGGATCTGCTGGATTATGGATTGTATCTCCTCCACAACGTTTAATTTGAAGGTGGATGGCCACAATGTGGACTCTTTCAGACCTGAACGTGGTGTTAGACAAGGGGATCCTCTTTCTCCCTACTTGTTTATCATTGCTTCAGAGGTATTATCCTTAATGCTCCAATTCCACATTGAGACAAAGGATCTTTGTGGAGTGAAGTTAGCTCGTAGGCACCCCTGTACTCTCATTGCTTCTTTGCCGACAATGCCATCTTATTTTTAAAAGTTGATGAGTTAAACTGTAAGGTACTAAAGATGATCCTAGATGTATATTGCAAGGCGTCCGGTCAACTAATCAACATTGAGAAATCGAGTCTTTTTTTCTCAGCTAATACACCAGCGAGTGTCATGGAAAGGATTTTAGGTTGCCTTGGGATAGAGTTCTCAGCCCAACCGGGGAAATATTTGGGGGCGCCTCTACCGTGTGGGGAAGATCTAAGGCTGCCGCATTGGCCTTCGTTAGAGATAAGGTGGGTCCGAAGTTACAAGGGTGGAAGCGAGACTATTGACCTTTCTTTGGAAGGGAAATTCTGATCAAAGCGGTGGCAAATGTAATCCCCACTTATCCCATGTCTTGCTTTTTGTTTCCCAAGAAAGCATGTCATGATATTGATAGTTTGATCTCTAACTTTTGGTGGGGTCAAAAGGGTGATGGGGGGACTATCCATTGGAAGAGTTGGAGGCATATGACTAAGAGTAAAGGGGATGGTGGGATGGGCTTTAAAGATCTTCTCTGTTTTAACAAGGCTCTCCTTGGCAAAACGGCTTGGAGACTGCTGACTCAACCAAATGACCCTTGGTGCAAGACGTTGAAGGGCATCTACTTTCCGAAAGGGGATTTTCTCTCAGCAAGGAAAGGGAGACATGCTTCTTGGGGCTGGATCAGCTTGCTGGAAGGTAGAGACTTGTTATTAAAAGAGCTGTTTTGGAAGGTGGGCGATGGCAGATCTGTTTATATCTGGCGTGATGCTTGGATTCAGGGATTGCCGGGATCAAAACTTCAGACTGTGGGGGAACCAGCAATGGAGGACAGAAGCACTGTTGCAAGCCTTATTGTTAATGGAGGCTGGGACCTTAGTTCTATCAGCTCAAGAATCAGCTTACTAGAAAAAGAACTTATCCTGAAAGTTCCAATCCCTGCTGGCAGATGTGCTGACCGTGCGATCTGGATGGCTACTAAAGATGGGGCATATTCGGTCAAGTCTGGGTATGTTGTGGCTAAGAGATACATCCCTGAGGTGGGTACTAAGGATCCAGGTACGTCGTTTTTAATCTCTAAAACGCTGTGGAAGGGCATTTGGAGGGCAACGGTTCCCCCAAAAATCCAACACTTTCTTTGGAGGCTTGGTGCGGGAGCGGTTGCCACTAAAGATGCCTTATTCAAACGTAAATGCTCTCAAGTTCCTGTCTGCCCAATTTGTTTGTCGGATAGGGAAACAATTGAACATCTTTTATTTCTCGTCCTTGGACTAAATATTCTTGGTTTGGTAGTCCTCTTGGCCTTAAATTTAGTAAATGGTCTATGAAGAAGTGTGAGGATTGGCTTTGTGATATGTTGTATGGTAATGAGGTTTTAGATGAATATGGGAAATCCTTGTTTGCTACTACTTGCTGGTGGATCTCGGGAAGAAGCGTTGCAGCTGGGTATTTAGGCAAGAGCTACCGGATGCAAAGGAGGTTGTTAGGCTGGTTAACAGCCAAGTGGAGGAGTTTTGGCAGTCAAAAGCTAGGTCGGATGATAGGAGGGTCAAGGTGTATGAGAAGGGAATTGAGAGGAACTTGATGTGGGTGGCACCTCCTGCAAATACAATAAAGATTAATGTTGATGGTTCTTATATAGAGGCATCAGGGAGGGCTGGAATTGGCATGGTATGCCGTGATGACAAGGGCCAATTGGTAGGGGGTAGGGCAGTGGTGGTGGAGGCGCTGTCTCCCTTTATGTCTGAATTCTTGGCAGTGAAGGAAGCTTTACTGATTAGAAACAGATTTGTTAACTCAAAAGTAATAATAGAGACTGATTGTGAGTCCTTATACAAGCTGATTTTAAGCAAGTCCATTGCTGGATGTGATTGGAGGTGCTGGGATTTATTGAAGGAAATAAAGGACCTGTTAGAGTCATTGGTGGAGGTTTCTTTTTCTCTGATCTCGCGTCAGGGGAATAAGGTTGCTGACAAGTTAGCAACGAGTGCCACAAGGGAGATGCACCAACATCCTTGGTTGGTTTCTGCTCCATCTTCCTTATGCAAGCTTCTGCAACATGACTCCATAGGTTCCAGGATGTACCAGGAGAGGAATAAGGGTAAGCAAGACAGGGAAGGTATCGGATGAGTGCTCCTGTAGCTGCTGATATATCTGGTTTACTGGTTTGTTAGCTGCTGGTTTTTTTAGTTTGCTGGTTTACTTCTTAGATATACATGTATGTTGGTTTTTTACTTTGTGAGTGTGTGATAGGTTGTACTGAATAGGAATTTTTGAGGGTTATTTGGCTTAGGCTATTAGTGGATGTAATATGTTTTTGGTATTAATAAAATAGACTGTTTTTTGGGCCAAAAAAAAAACGAATGCCAACTCACAATTAACACCCAAATATTTTAGTTCAAGCGAGTTTTCGAGGAAGCCACTTGAAGAATAACCAAAGTCAAATTGAGGATTCTACCAACCAAAGAGGATCAAGTTCAGATTGTCAAATTATGTGCTTAGATCATATGCGAAGCTAATCAGAATACACAACAGGTTGACAGAAACCAAACACAAATTCAGATTTCTAATACCAAAAGCAATGTGACAGCCAACAACTCACAGAACATTCACTCCAATGACCGTACCGTATACACACAAACAGTAGCAATTAAGTCCAGAAAAGCAACATGAATGTCCAGGTCAAGACAATCTTGAAATTTGTCGAGAAAAATGAAGAACAAAAAAATCCAGTTGAAAGCAACAATCCCAAACAATCTTGAAATTTCTAGAAAAGCAAATGTCATGCAAATAGTCAAGACACATGCCCAAGTGGAATGTTTATGAATTAAAATCAAGACAAGAAACCGATTCTTTATCCAGAAGCAATAACTTTTTTAAGGATCCTATGTTGACTTTCAGGTTTATTATAGCAGCAGAATATTACAGCATACAATTTCAACAGCTTCAGATTTTGAGTCAATCACATCAAACCCAAAACTTTTGCAGTAGATCAAATGAGCAATCTCAGAACTCAATCAGATGCTTCAATAACAGATACCAACCACAGAAAAATTCAGAGTGAAAGTTTGCTAAAAAAAAAATCAGCAGTGAATGTGTGTATCTCCTATTCTTTGTTTGCATTTTCCAAAAGTTTTCTTCCTATTAAGAAAATGAAAAACAAGTATTCCCATGTATCACCTATTCCATGAAGCCTGAAGCCGCATAGTATATATAGCAAAGAAACAAGGAAATTAAAACAAAAGTAATACCAAAAATTATTTGTTTTGCCTTTGCAAATTTTTTTTCCTGTAACAAGTGAAGAACAAGTTTCAAGAATTGAGTTCAAACCTCATTTTTCTCAAGAATTCAAAGCTCACAACTGTAGCAACAAGTTTAAAAAATTCAGTTCCAACGTCCTAATCACTGTTTAAGACCACAATATCCCTCTCATGACATGCAATACCTGATGTCAAATATTCAGTGTTCAATGAGTTACAAGACACATTTCACTGAGACTAAACCATGAGAGATGAGAGATGCAGTTACACTCAGATTCATTTACAGATGATAGAAGTAGAGAATAGAAATACCTACAGAATTCCGCCAAAAATGCGAGCCAGTAAGAATGACTCACGCTCTTCTCTGCTCAGCTCCTCTGCAGGAATCAGAACAGCAGAATCAAGATGTAACGAAAGTAAAGATTGAAGATGATTCAGGTATAATAGCAGCCAAGAAATGGAAATGCCTTTGGATTTCCGGGGAAGAAATGGGAAGAGGATACTCTCATCATCTCCTCATAATTTCATCTCCACCCTTAAAACATGAAACTAATGGTTTAGATTTAATATTTTATAAAATTACTATTATAATATTTTATAAATTAAAATTTATTTATTTTTTTATGGATTGTTGTTATGAATGATATAGATTAGATTTTAAGGGTTTAAATTTATTCATTTATGTTTATAGATATAATTCTATAAAAAGATTGAATTTGAACCATTTATTGTTTTAATCTAATGATGGATATGAGATTATGAGAAGAAAATAAGAAAGAGGACAATGAGAAAAACACAACCCGTCTTTGGAGGATTCTTGCATTTCTTCGGGTTTAGTTTCTCTCATTGTCCTCTTTCTCATTTTCTTCTCATAATCTTATATCCACCGTTAGATTAAAACAATAAATAGTTTAGATTCAATCTTTTATAATTTTTTTCTATAAACATAAATGAATAAATTTAAACTCTTAAAATCTAGTCTATATCATTCATAACTACAATCCATCAAAAATAAATAATTTTTAATTTATAAAATATAATAATAATAATTTTATAAAATGTTAAATCTAAACCATCCATTTTATATTATAAGGATGGAGAAAGATTATAAAGAGACGATAACAAAAAGAATAATGAAAGTATCAATATTCCATTATTACCAAGAGGCATTGGTGGTGGATCTGAACTAGTGTCAGAAGAATGAGAGAGAGTTGTTCTCAATATGCATGGTATAGAGATGGTTCAAAGCTTCTAACCCATTTATAACCTCAAAATAGTAAAGGTAGTATTAGGTAATGAGTGGTCCAGAAGGCTTGACGACTCATCATGTGGGTTTGATTATCGTACAAATCCAGTCAAGTTGCATGGAAGAACAGTACAATTCAAAAATGATTTGAACTTTTTAAGTATTGGTACAAATTATATAGTTGGAATGGGTTCGACTGTGGTCCTCTGCCTTTAATATCTCTTCCATCCTCTGCCTGCAAAATGATGCCGTTCGTGGGTAAAATGGAACCTGGACTAACTATACCATAGGACACCGTTTCAATTATTCTCTTCCCATCACCTTTTTCCCTCCCGCAGAGAGATTTTGATTGGCTCATTCTGTTCTTTGGCGTGATTTGAGCGCAGGTAAGAGTCAGTCTTAATTAGACTATTTTAATTGGCTAATTGTAAGATTTGCATTTTCCAATTTCATATGCTGATTACATCCTTTTTTTTTTCCTTGTTTTAGTTTCCGTGAGAATAACTTTTTTCTAGATTCGGGATTGCTTCGCTTATGACCAACAACTTTTCTAACTCTCCTTATCTTTATGCAATTTTTGTTGTTGTTAACAGTGTTGGATATATATGTTGATGACTTTATTTTCCAGTATTGTCTCCCTTTTTTTAATTTCTATTCAAACTGATTAATGAAGATAAAGCTTTTATATAGATGGAATATCTGTGTTGCCAATTCCTACAAAATTGATTCACATAAACTATTAATTTACTGCTGCAACAGTTCTTAAAGCATGCCATGATTTGTTAGACATACTGAAGATTACACTTTTATTAGCCATCAGGTTCAATTTTGTGCAGAAAAAAGAATTTCCTTTTCTGGATTTGCATTGGGAGCAAGGCATAAGTAAAATCTTCCATTATAAATTATTTCATTTTGCAAATTTAAAATGAAAGTTTGATGACAAAGTTGAATTTAAAAGAGTTTCTAGCGGTAAATGCATATGTATATTTTGTTTTGGTTTATATATGTGTGTGTAAATACATTTATAGTTTATAATTAATTTATTATTTCATCATTGATTGACATTGGGCATTTACTTTTTAATTTTGCAAAAGGCTTATGTCATGGCTATAAATTTGACTCCTACACTTGATCTTGAATTCGACAATATAATAGAATCATGGGAATTTTGGAGTCCATATGGTAGAAGAATTGGTTTTGGTGTTAGAAAGCAGAAGTTCAACAAGAGTAGAAAGGATTCGTCAATATATGCATCTTATCCTATATATTTGTAATAAGGAAGGGGTGAGAAAACCAAATAGGAGAGAAGTGTAAATTAGAAAGTCTAGAGATGAGACAAGAACAAGTTGTGAAGCTAGAATGAAAGTTAAGCTAGTAGATGAAAAATAATTGTTCGAGATCCTTCGACATCGTATAGAAGGAACAATTTGTTTTAAGGAGACAACATCTGTTGGGCTCGAATTTCGTCATTTTCTTATTTCTGCATCTGATTCTCATATACTATGAGTTCTACTGTTTAATCATTTCTGCAGAATTGTTATATAGCCTTATCTTCATAACACAGACTCTGATCTTTGTGAAAATTTCAATTCTAAAGTATTCTGAACAACAACAATTTTTAGTATGATTTCTAGTGTTGGTTTGCTACCATATTTGGAATGCAGGTTTTTGTCAGTGAAACTTTTTTGCATTTCCCATGTCTTTGCAATACATTCTTGTAATGGGTGTTTCTATTTCTGTGATGCTTATTAATAGTTCTTAGTGGTTGAATGTTGCTATCATTGCGTTGGTTTCGTTTGCTGCTAATCATATGAAGGTCTTTTTATCACTGAAACGTCATATATTAGCAATTATAAAATGCATTAAGCACATTGTTCTTGCTTCCTACAATACAAGACATAATACAAGCCAAAACATGGAACTTAGTGATCAATATATAGAAAACTTCCCCCTTAAAGACGAAGAGAAACAAAGCAAAGCACGCGAATTAAAGAAGAACCATCCAAGTTAAATAGTAATTCATATTAGAAACCATTAATTCCCAAGTTTTGAAAAAGATGATGCAGATAATCTGAACTTTGACATTATGTAACACACATCTCCTAAAGTGAGGAAGAATGAAGTAATGACGAATTTCAAAACGATTGGGCAAAAAGATACAGGAGGCGCATCACAGATAGGTATATATATATTGAGAATTTTGATGAATGTGTTCGCGGCGTGTAATTCTTTTTATTTATTTGGTTTTTCATCCAATCCAAAAGCAAAATCGCAGGAAGCTTTATGTTAATCGGCTTACTTGTTTTACAAATTTAATTTCCTTAGTAGTTTTTTTTTTTTTTATATAGTATTAAATAAAATGATTAAACACACATTTGCATGAAAGCTACTTAATTACTTGGGCCACTTTATGTTTTTTCATTGTTATACATGTAAAACAATCATGGAGAAGGGGGAAAAGAAAATTAAATTAATAGTATAGTAAATTTATGAGTTGAATATACTCCTACTAATTTATAAAAAAGAATATGCTATTTATTGCATTCTCAATCATGAGTTGGGCACGCTAGACCATTCCCTAGTGAACTTGCTTTATATAAGGATGCCAGGTCCATTCAGTATATAAGGTCAAGAACCAAAATCTTCGTCTAACAAAAATTAAATGAGCTTATTCACAGACCATTGAATGCAGGGGAAGAACAGTATATTTCTTTGGTTAGATGATGGTGGGTATTGAAAGGTGATAGGTTCATGCCACCGGCTATCACTATTAGAAAAAAAATGCTTTTTAGATCGGCTAAAATTAGCTTTTTAAACCAGATTTAGGTTATGCATTATATCAAGTGGTTTAAAAAGCCAGACGACCAGTCTAAAAAATAAAAATAAAAACAGAAAAATTCATATTTCAAAATCATTGTGGATTGAATAACCGATTTCGAAATTTGGATAAGATACCATAAAATCACAGAAGTGATAAGCTACGGTTTTTTGAGATCTCATAACAAAATCCACATCTCAATAAAATAGAAGATAAATTTGAAAAAAAAATTAAGAAAAAAAGCATATATATATGATAAAATTGCAAGAAATAGTACAACAATAAAAATAGTAGAAGAGTACAAAATATTAGGTAAGATATACGTTCAAGTTTGCTAGATTTAGACAACAGTAATATATTTGGCAAAATTAAAACAAACAGATCGAAAAGGGAATTTGATGGATTATCTTAGAACAAATCTGCACAAGCGCGCATAGATATGGGTGATGACTCAATGAGAGCTTGAGATAGCGCAAGTTGGATATAAGGAGCACGGATTTGGACATGACAATCATAGATCTAAAAGCCAACCAGCACAAAAAAGAAGAAAAAGAAAAAGACAAGCATTGAGGAGACGAGCATGCAGAAGAAAACCAATGTCAATGAAGTTAATCAAAGAAATTATTACTCTTGAAGTAGTTGAGGAAGAGATTACAAGTGAGGTCTTATGAGAGACAAGGAAGGGGAGAGCATTAGAAAAATGGCAACCCAAGATGAGAAGACGTACAGGACATGAATTTTGATTTTTAAGGGACGTCTGAGTGAAGTCTATACAACTTTTTTGGGTTTTAGATCCCACTGGTGATTTAATAAAATCCAATATAAAAGCTTGAAAATATTATTTCTTTAAGGAAAAATATTTTAATTCTTTTTAGATTGATGGTAAACAGCGGTCACATTTTTTAAAATGTCTCCATAAAATAAACGTCTAGATAAAAGGCATTATTTTAGTAGTGGGTTGCAAAGCTTATTGGCTTCATTATATTAACGGTCTAAATTTGTGTTGGACCAAAGGTTTCAAAAACATTATAGCGTATTCAGATTGTATATATAAGCTATTGATATGTGCCTAAGAGGCTGTGATTCAGTGGTAGAACCAGAAAATATTTATACCCTGGACAAAAAAGTAAGTATATTGAACTATTTACTAAATAGTATCATATAATATTTAAAATACAAATAAATAAGAACCGACAATTATAAATTAAAACAAGATATAAAATGATACTACCTTTTAGGTAGGTATCTCAAACAGAATTTTACTTTCCTCTCACATCCTAATGAATAATGAACCAAATATTGTCCTCAAAGAGAAGATAAGAGATTAGCGAGACTAAATTATTGACCAAAGTAAAATATCATATAATAGATACATATATATATATATATAGATATATATTAATAAATTTTAGGAGGTTTGTGGCTAGCAAGTGGTTCCGTCATTGTTGTGATTACAATGCAATCACCCCTTTAATGATATTGTTGATGATTCAAGGTTAGTTATTCATTGGATTGGCAAGTAGTTCAGCTGATTCATAGGTTTAGAGAAAACCTTGATTCAGCAGATTATCTAGAAAAATTATCTCATAGGATATATGGTAGGTTTCTTTTGTACCTTTGATAAATCTCCACCTGTGTTTCATGAGGTGGATCTTAACCAGGGTAGTTAAAAAAGATGTTACTATTTTATGCTTTATTAGTAATGTAATACAGTTTTAAGTTAAAAAAAAAAAAAAAAAAAAAAGTGATGGGCTTTCCCTTTTAATTTGTATCATTTGTTTTTTTTTTTAAAGAAAATTTAATCAAGGGTATAATCCATTTTTAGGTGTAGAGGGCAAAATTTTTTTTGCCCCTTCCAATAAATACGCTTCTTAGAATTCAAATTTATGTTCTCTCCCTTATGCGGTGGTGAGATCACCTTACCACCTCCTCAACCAACAACTTGTGGTTAGGCTGAGCAACGGCGGTGGGGCTGCCCGTGCCTAACCCGTGTCCCGCCCGTTTATTTTACACAGTGCGGGGTAGCCCGTACCCGTTACGGGTCCAATGGCCTGGCTTAAACGGGTATAGGCAAAAACAGGCGGGTTTCGACGGGTTCCGGGTTACCCGTTTGGAGCTTCAAGTTTTTTAAAAAAAAAACCCACCAAAGAAACTCAGAACAAAGAAAAGCAAACAGATTAGAGATGAGATGAAGAGATGAAAGAAAAGATGGTGGGTAAATCTATGATGCCCGACGATGAGAAGCCGAGTGTTGCAGAAATCGACGGACGGCGACCACCAATAATGACGAAACAGCCGAAAATATCAACGATGTTGTTGCCATAAACGGATCCACCAAGTGAGGAGGGAAAAAAAATAAGGTTCATGGATGGTTGAGATGCCTGCAACGCCGGATTGAAAGTGAAGAGTGAGAGAGAAGAGAGAAAAGAGAAGGGGAGGGCGGCGGCGAGATACTGCGAGACACGAAAAGAAGAGAGAAATTAAAGTGAAAATATAAAAAAGGCGTGTTGTGGTTCCAAGAATTTTTACTATGTGTCGGGCATGACAAGATAAAAAAGACGCAATCCTTTGTTTCAATGGTTCCAAGATAAAAATGTGTCGGGCATGAATTTTTTTTTTTTTTTTTTAAATGTGTGTGAGGCATAAAAAGGCGTGCAATTTTTGGTTTAAACCCAATCCTTATAGCTGGATAACGCAATGCGCTAGTACGCCACCGAGCCAACCGTCAACCTTGCAATAAATGTTTAAAATTTAATATATTATAATATAAATAATATATTTAAAAAATATAAATATATATGGGCGGGAACGGGCAGCCCGTGCCCTAACCCGTTCCCCGCCCCGTTTAACATACACGGGTTTAAATGGGCCAAAAACCACGGGTCACGGGCGGGTCCACGGGTTGCGGGTATTTTGCTCACCCCTACTTGTGGTGTGTATCATCTGTTTTTTATTTTTTATTTATGAAGCAATTAAGGCTCAATTTGAATTAAAAAATAGTACTTCCTCCGGTCCTTAATATAAGACATATCTAGGAAGTTGATTTTGGTCCTAAATACACGACATAATTTTTATATTTATAGATCTTTTCCTAATTTACTTCTATTAATGTTCCCTCAACAATAATTAAGGAGGAGAGGTAGAGAGTTATAGAAGATGATGATTATGTGTTTTAGAAAATACATGTCATATTAATTAATTTAACAAATTTCCTTAATCTAATCAAATTATATAAATATCAAATTTCCTTAATCTAATCAAATTATATAAATATCAAATTTCCTTAATCTAATCAAATTATATAAATATATCTTATGTTAAGGATCAGAGGGGGTAGCATTCAATTTCAAAGAACTGAGTGAAGTAGAAATATGAACATCATTGCAAAGAAATAATAGAGACGCAGTTTCAATGATCAAAAGGTATATACCAGGAAACCAACAATTAAAAAACAACATTCAACAAAAAGAACTAAAGGATGCAAGAAAATAGAAATACTCCAGAGGCTAGTGGTTGAAGTATGTGTCTTGAGCCAAGTAAATTCCCCACCAAAGTTGAAAAACAGTCTTCATCCAACAATAAACCTGTTGCTATATCAATCTTCCTAATTAAATCCAATCCAGCATCATAATCCCAACTTCATTTCTCCTTGAGAGAGAAGGATCTGCTTCCAATTTTACAGTTCTTCCATGCCACTTGAAAGTCAAGCTCATCGGCATTCCTTGTAACGTCGTATCGCCGAGACTTCTCAGCCACTCATTACCCAACACCACATCGGCGATTGCTAAATCAGTCACAAAGAAAGTCTCAACAATCTCTATACCTTGCGTCTTGAGAACAACTCCCTCACATACTTCTTCCCCTTCAGATCCAGGACCAGAGCCATAGTTCAGTCGAAATCTTCTTTTGGTCCTTTGCAATGATATTTGTAAAGCATTAACTAATTCTTTTGAGATGAAATTGTGTGTCGCTAATAGGCCAACAAATACAATCACGTCCCTAGATTCAATCTTTCCAAGAAATTTGAACTGATGAGCCCTCATGTTTTCTTCTTGTTCCACCTCTTCTTTCTTGATCTCCTCTGTTTTCTCGTGATCACGGTCGCATAAACCGATGATCATGCTATGGTCAAAGTCAGATTCTTTCAGTATCTTGAATCCACCCTCTTCTCTGCCTGTTCCTCCCATTTCCTCTGATTCCATGTTAGAATTATCTGATTCAAATCCCTTGCTTACCATTTTCTCCTCCGCTCGTACAATGGAAGAGCCTAGAGCGTTCGCCGTGAAGGGGTGGCCGGAATTCCCACCAGGCCAGTTGCCTTGAACAAGAGCATCCTTAATAAACTCTTTCGTAGCACTCATGTTCTGTTCAAGAACTCTGATCCTCTCATTCATGTTCGCAATCCTCTCATTCAACTTCGCAATCTCTCTATCAACTCCTTTTTGAATACTTTCAATACTTTTAGCCGCAGAATCCATGTTTAGTACAGTTCTGAAACGCAAAATTAAAATGTACTAAACCCTAGGCATCAACGACAAGAATCCTAGAAAGTAGAAGAGAAGTATAATTGCAGAGAAGCAGAAATACCTTTGAATTGGGAAGTGGACCATAACCAAACCCCTTTGAATATATGGTTGAAGAAGAATCTGCAGTTTCAGGGAAACATCTCTGTGACTCTTCGTTGAAGACTAGAAGTGACTTAGCGGCTTCTTCCCAAAACCGTAACAAACCGCTCTTTTATCTGTATTTTATTACTATTCTCTCCCTTCTCCTATAACCGCCTTTCTTCTGTAACCGTTCTTTGTACTAAGCCAATTATGGGCTGCCATGTGTCCCTCCTTGGTTTGTGTTTTCTCTAATAATTCAGGGAGTGTTTTTGGAGCCAACTACTCTTTTGATTTATTTCGTATTTCTTATTCCTCATCTCTTATCACTACAATTTGATTAATTTTTAATGGTGGAGATTTCACAGTTTATAATAATATTATTATAATATTAAATAACTATATATATAAACTATAAAAATTTCAACTGAACAATTCTTAATTGCTTAGGATAATGAGTTAACAAAATTTAAAAATTTCTTAATAAAACTCGATAAGTGTGACCTATCCAGATCAAAATTTAACAATTTACAAGTATACATATAGTAGGGAAACCATTTGAAGGTAATAAATGTAATACCTAGATTTCCCAATTCTCAATAACCTTAGATTTTTATTATTATAAATAATTAGCATAATATGAAGGTAATTATGTGTCTCAAAGGGATTTTAATTTATTAATTATAATTTTATGCAAATGTTACATTGAATTAAATTAACAAAAGGCTAAATTTGAAACTGTACTTAGGGATTATAAAATGTGATATAATTAACACATGAAATAATAGTTATTCTATGATTAAAAGAGGCAAGAAAATGTTATGAAAACACTTAAGTAAATTTAAGCGAATTTAGCAAATTCTAATTGATAAATTAACTTGTGCTAATTAAGATTATTTGCAAATTTCATCAACTTGATAAAAGACAATAGGAATAAGTAAAGATTAAAGTGCATAAAGCTTGATTAATAAAGCACTAATGGCCATGATTAACTAACAAACAAATAGGGCATGGACATGTGGCATCAAGGGACACCTAAGCCCTTGATTATCTCATCGAGATGACATCATAATTGGCCCCAAAAGTCCACAAAATCAGATGATGAGCCTTGTTGGAGCAACGAGGGCCAAGTATTTATAAGATAGTATCTCAAGTAATAAAGCCTTAATCCTTACGTAATTAATTGGACCAATAGGGAGACTTGAACCATAGGATTTTGCATGGAAAATCAATCCAATGGCTAGGGAGAGAAGGAAGAGGTGGGCATTTGGATCAAGGGAGGGGATTGGAGTTGAAAAAGTAAAGTTTGATTCAAGGGTAAAGGAGAAAGAATAGGAAATGAGTTTGCACATGGGTGGGGACTATCTTGGGCTTGAGATTTCCTATAAATAGGAGCTCACACCCCCTCAATTCTTCACACCAAAACCAGCTCAAATCAAATTGATTGAGTAAGAGAGGAGAGGCAAAAATCTTAGAGGAAGAGAAGGAAGGAAGCAAGCTCAAGAGCAAGAGGTAAGTTCTTAGCTCAATCTTTTTGGTTTTTGGTAAAAGGTTAGTTGCATCTAGAAAATTATGAAGTAAATCTCTTTACATGTTTTTAAGATGCATTAACTCTTAGAAATTGACAACATTTCAGCACATTTTCTCTCTCCTTTTACCTATTTTTGGTTCAAAATGTGCATAGAAATGAAGTTATACAGGAAAATGTGCATATGGAAGTATAAGGCAAAAATCAAAGAAATCCTTGTTATTATAGAGTTTATGATTCAATTGAGAATTGATAATTGCTTCCTCTTTTGTAGGAAGATGGAGACAAGTTTGAAGCTCTATAAGAATCAAGAAACAAGGAAAGAAATAAAAGAGGTGAAGCGGTGCAAAGTTAGAAGAACTGTACATAATCGGCCTGACACTTTCGCGGAAAGTCCTAACCTGGCATGCGGAAAGTATTTTCGCGGAAAGTCGGGAAAAAATGCAGAAAGTACAGCTGCGCGTTTACATTTGAGAAACAGAAAAACCCTATTTAACTTTGAAGGGAAGGCCCGAAAAAAGACACTCTTGACCTAAGGAAACAAGTGGGCACACAAGGGAAGAGCTTGGGAGAGAGATTTGGACAATCTTGGAGGCTTGGGTGCTCAACCTAAAGAGATTTTGGGGATTTCACCTTGGTTCTTCCTCTTTTCTTCCTAGTTTCTTCATGTATTCAGTTCCTTTGCTTAGACTCTCTTTGTATTTGAATATGAGTAGCTAAACCTTTCATTCTAGGGTTCTTCTTACCCTTTGTATGGATTAAAACTTGAATATTCATCTCTTTTGGTAGATAAATATACACATGTGTTGATTTCAACCTTGGCTTAATGCTTCTAAGTGATTGGCCTCCATTTAGATGATTTATTCACATAGGTTTTGACTCGAGAGAGCTAATCTAGGTGTAGAACTTGATTGAAATCATGCTTGTCTTGAAGTTTACTTGATAAATGGATGGTTTGTTGGTAGAATAGAGATATATTTACTAACCTTGCATTGTCACATTAGGGTTGTTGCTTAAAGATTGATTCTCATTAATTGTAACAAGAGATTGTGCATTTTAATGAGAAGAGAAACTTGATTTTGACTTGAGAAGCGGGTCAAGTATTTGTGAACCTTAGACTAACACATGTATGTATTGAAATGCCACTAGAGAGGTATTTGACCAAGTTTTATGAAATGCACAAGGGAAGAAGAATCCTAGGCTCTTTTATCCTTGAAGTCAAAAGTCATTTGCCTTTATCAATTCTAAGTTTTAGAAATAGTCTTTAAAAATTCTCTTTCCAAATCAAAACTTTGTTCTAGCTCAACTTGATGAAATTCACTAAGCCTCTTGCTTGACCAATTTGTTATACAAATCCTCGTGGGAACGATACTTTACTTTTCACTTTATTACTTGCGAAACTCGTACACTTGCGAGGCGAACAAGTTTTGGCGCCGTTCTTAGGGGATTTGTGCAAACAAATCCTTTGGTCAACCTTTGGCTTGTGTTAGTAAATTTCGCTTGAGCTTTTAGTTAGGTTTACAATTTTTCTTTCTCTCTTTTCTTTATTGATCTTTTGTTTTAGTTTGATACTCGCTCTTGCTTGTTTCTCTTGTAGGTACCATCTTTGTATATGCAAACCTTGCATCCAGACGGATTGGTAGTGGTACTTGACGAAGTGCCTCTCATTGACGAAGTGCCTCTCATTGAGGAAGAGCCCCTCATTGAAGAAGAGACTGAATCTGCATCGAAACCATGGCGAGACGATGAATATGATAGAGCTACTTGTCAATGACTTTGCTAGTCGGAATATGCAAGGCCCTCAATCTTGCATTCGGATGCCGGACATGCAAGCACGTACCTTTGAGATCAAGCCGGTTATGATAACAATGCTTCAAATGCATGGGATGTTCCATGGCCTTTACAATGAAGATGCCAACAAGCACTTAATGTACTTCTTGGAAGTGTGTGATTCTTTCAAGCAAAATGGAGTTCCCCAAGATGTTTTGAAGCTACGGTTATTTCCTCTTTCTCTACAAGGCAAGGCTAGAGGCTGGTTCAACAATCTTCCGAGAAGGATCTATCCATTCTTGGGCCGATCTTGAAGCTAAGTTTAGAGCTCGATTCTTTTCGATGACAAATGCGTGGAAGCTAGGGATGAATTTCTAAGCTTTAAACAATATCCGAGATGAGCATCTTTATCTTTGCTTGGGAGAGATATAAGATGTTAATGAAGCAATGCCCTAATCATGGGGTGGACAAATGGGTTGTAGTCCAAATTTTTTGTACTCGAATTAATCCTCAATCTAAAGCAATGGTTGATTCTATGACCAATGGAGGATCCGGAATGTTCTGTGAATGAGGTGATTCGATTGTTGGATAAGTTGTCTGCAACAATACTCAAGGCAATGATAGGAGGACTAACCGAGACCATGCCTAGTGCAAAAGAAGACTCTTCCTCACAAATTGCAACTCTCTTATCCGCTTTGAATAAGCGTTTTGATGTGCTAGAGTCTCAAATGCAAAAGAGCACTTCTCAAGGTGTGCATTCTATTCATGCTACACCAATTGCATGTGATCAATGCCATGATGTCCATATGCCTGACCATTGTCCTCTTTACATGGCTACTAAGTCTGTCAACTACATGGGCAAGTTTCAAAATCCTCAAGGCAACCCCTATTCACAAACCTACAATAGTGCTTGGAGAACTCATCCCAATTTTTCTTGGAGTCAAGGTAATAATTTGAATCAAGCACATGGATCTACATCGGTACTAAGCCTATTCCACCCGAGTTTTCAAATGCAATCAAGGCAACTTCCTATTAAGGAAGAGGAGTCTAAAACGGACAAGATGCTAGCTCGAATCTTGTGAAGTAGAATCTTCTAAAGCTACTTTTTCTCTCCATGAAAGGGCTATTAAAAATATTGAAGTGCAAATGGGGCAATTAGCAACACAAATGAATGTTATGTCCAGAAGCAGTCTTCCTAGTGACACCATTCCTAATCCAAAACGAGTTGGAAAAGAGGAATGCAATGCCATTAACTTGAGAAGTGGCAAATTACTACCGGATGTGCCTAGCTCAAGTACTCCTCGACCAAAGCAAGATGATCAAGTGATTGTTGATCTTGATGGAGAAAGTGCAATGGAAGAAGATGTCACTAAGAAGATAAAACAAATTGAAGAAAGTTTGCACGATGTTGGCAAAGACAAGAAGGTGGAGCAAGAGATGAATGATGAGAAAAAGAGAAAGCCCACCACCCATACTTTTATGCCACCACTACCTTTTCCTCAAAGATTCAAGAAGAAAGAGGAAGATGCTCAGTTCAAAAAGTTTGTGAACATGTTCAAACAACTCCATGTAAATATTCCTTTTCTTTGAAGCTTTGGAGAGCATGCCTAAATATGCCAAGTTCCTTAAAGATGTTTTGTCTAAGAAGCGGCGATTCAATGAATTTGAGACGTGGCATTGTCCGAAGAGTGTAGTGCAGTGCTTCAAAGGAAGTTACCGGCTAAGCTTAAAGATCCAGGGAGCTTTTACATCCCTTGTAACATTGGGACCAACTTTAATGGTAAAGCTCTTTGTGATTTGGGTGCAAGTATTAACTTGATGCCTCTAGCTGTTTTCAACCAATTGGGCTTAGGAGAGCCAAGACCTACTACGGTAACTCTTCTCTTGGCCGATCGTAGCATTTCTAAACCTAGGGGAATCATTGAGGATGTCTTAGTTAAAGTTGACAAGTTTATCTTCCCTGCGGATTTTGTAGTGCTTGATTGTGAAGTTGATTGGAAAATTCCTCTAATCCTTGGGCGTCCATTCTTAGCCACTTGCGAGGACTCTCATTGATGTAGAGAGAAGGGTGAGGTCACTTTGAGGGTAGATGATGAACAAGTGATATTCAACATGCAAAAGGGCTTGAAATTTCATGATGATTCTACTCAATGTTCTTTTGTAGAAATATTAGATGAAGTTATTCCTCAAGAATCATATGCCTCCATGATCAAAGACCCTATAGAGGAATTCTTGATTGATAAGAAGAGCTTTGAAGAGTTCGATGAAGATGTTGTTGAAGAGCTCTTTCAATTTGAACCATTTCCTCATTCTAGACCGATGACTTTTGAACCACTTGAGGTGTCTGATGCCTTAAATACTCCATTGAAGCCTTCTATTGAAGTTCCTCCGGTTCTAGAGTTGAAGCCATTACCTTCTCATCTCAAGTATGCTTATTTTGGGAAAGCACGCCACTTACCGATAGAATTGGAGCATGGAGCTTATTGGGCTATCAAAAAGCTAAATTTTGATCCAAAAGCTGTGAGGAAGAAAAGGCTACTTCAACTCAATGAGTTAGATGAAGTTTGCCTAAATGCCTATGATAATGCAAGGATATTCAAGGCGAATGGTCAACAATTGAAGCATTATTGGGGAGGAGATGTGGATAGGCTTGTGTCCACTATCGACTTAGTTAATGAGGAGTGACCACCATGAAGAGTCAAGCTAAAGACTATAAACTAGGCGCTTCTTGGGAGGCAACCCAAGTTCTAAACTAAATCTTTTCATTTTGTGTGTGTATGTCTTTATTTTTTTTTCTTTAGTAGGTTTATGTTTGATCTTTTTGTTTTGTCGGAAGAAAAGGTACCCAACTTAGAAGTGGACTGTTGCAGCTGGGAGGACTATTTATGAAGGAGGAAGAATGCATGAGCTATAATGGAAATGCTTTTGAGGGAAGTTCATTTGACTCTAAGCTCATATATATATATATATATATGATTGATTAGGGTGAAATTGTGATGGTGGTCAATTTTGAGTAAAGCTGTGGTTATTATGATTATTTGGTTGAGTCTCATGTGAAATCCACTTGTGACTATGACTTGAGTGCTCAAAATTTGATGTGGGGTGGTATTCCCTATGAATATGTGTGTATGTGTGCCTTATGGTCTTGGATGGTTTAAAGTGCTTAATCCTGAGTAATTTGGTTGATAATGGGTGGTATAAAGTTTATTGGGTGATTCTTGTGGTATTTGGGAATGTTCCTTATGTTTTGCAATTGTGCTGGTTTTGTTTTGTTTTTGACAGCAAAAACTTGCCACTCATGTGTGCCTTATAGTTTTGGATGGTTCCAAGTGCTTGATTTTGAGTCATTGGGATGATAATAATTGGTATAAAGTTTATTGGGTGATTCTTGTGGTATTTGGGAATGTTTCTTGTGTTTTGCAAATTCTATTTTGTTTGGTTTTGTTTTTGACCGCATGACACTTTCCGCGAAAAGTCCCCACTGGCCGTGGAAAGTGCTCTCGTGTCACTTTCCGCGGAAAGTCCCCATTTGGCGTGGAAAGTGCTCTCTGTGTTCACTTTCCGCGAAAAGTTCCAACTAGCTGTGGAAAGTGGCTCTCTTAAATAAATAAATAAAAATTTAATTTTTTTTTTTAATATTTTCGTTTTCAAAAAAAAAAAAAAAATATATATATATATATATTAAAAAAATTCAAAAAAAAAATTAAATTTTTTTTTTTTTTTAAAAAAAAAAAGAAAACCAAATTTTTTTTTTTTTTTTTAATTTTTCCCCCTTCTCTTCCTACTTCACCCTTTGTTGTTTAATTTAATTCCCATTTTACCCAATGAATCGGCCCACCATTGGGACCACATTCATTCTCAATTTCAAAGCCCTAATCCTAAATGTAATTTCCCTCCATCTCCATCAAGCCCTAATCTCTTCATGGCAACGCTTCACTTCCATCCTTCTACTATTTGACACTCTTGTTAGCTTTGTGAATCGACTTTCCTAGCTACCGATGGCTAGTTTGAGTGGTTTAGATAATTTTCTCTTTCAATGAATTGCCTGTTGTGTGTGTTAATATCCTAGTTTGTTGATAGCTAGTAATGGAAGCAATTTTGAAAATGTTGTGGCTGGTCTCGAGGGCCCAATTGTTAGTTTGTAAATCTTTTGTGGATATGAGTTGAATCGGTACGGGTTCTACTTCGTTACTTTCCCATTCTTTTAGTTGACAATGAGGACATTGTCCGTTTTAAGTTGGGGGTGAAAGTTTTTTGCAATTCGAAAATTTTTGAAACTTTGATGAGTGCACAGTGAAAATTTTGAACAGCTTTTGAAAGAAAATTGTTGGAATGTTTGAAATTTCTCATGCTTAAATTTTGTCTAAAATTCTAGGTATTTGTCAAAGTTGCTTGAATGATCCAATGATAGAAATTGCTTGCTCAATCTTTTATGTTTGATAGGAAATTTTGTTTAATGTGTATTGATGGATAGATTGTAGTGATAAATCATGTCATTCAAGAATTTTCAAATTAAGAAAGTACTATTGGAGTGAACTTTATTCGGATGTTTTTGTTGAAGGGCTTTGTGGCAAATTAGGTTATATGGCTTTGTTTCAAACTGTTGATTTCAAAATAATCTTTGGACTTCTTCAAAGCTTTTGATTTATTTCATAAGATTTAAAGAAAGGATTAGGGCACTTCATAAAATGCGATTGAGCCTTTCAAGCCTACCTAATTGATTATATTCCCTCTTGAACCCTTATTTTGAGCCTTAATGAAAAACCAATTATAGATTCTTTTTGAAAGACCTAACATCTACCTACCTTAGCTAATGTGAAAAACCATGATTCCTTTGCTTTGAGATAGATGATAATTTATTGGGGTTGTGGAATATAGTGATGAGTAGAGTGTCAAATGATTAGAAAAGGATGTAGAAAGTAAAAGGGTTCACAATGTATAGAAATCAAGCCACAAAAAAAAAAGTGAAAAAAAAAGAAAAGCAAAAAAAAAATGTGTATATGGAAAAAAAAATTGATAAAAAAAAAAAAACACAAATAAGAAAAAAAAAAATCCAAAAAGGCTTGATATGGAAAAGATCAATTTGGTTCAAGTTTGGGGAGTGTGGTTAATGAGAAAAGGAAGTAACCCCTTAAGTGGTTATCATCTATCTTGAGGTATTTGTTGATTATCCTTTACCTTTTCTTTTGAGAACCTTAACCTCTAGCCCCATTACAATTTGGAAAGTCCCTTTGATTTTTAAGTCAAGTGAAGTGAATTAGAAGAAAAGAGGAAGAAATTAGAGAATGTTGGAATTGATTGTTTGAATATAGTTATATGACTTGAGTTGTTGCTTTTAACTTTAGCAGGTGCAAAAGGAGTACATGTCAACTCCATTCACACACTCACTTGAGTTGAAAATTCTTGAAAAGCATGTTTTAAATCTATGAAGTGTCCATTTGTGCATATTTAGTTGATTTCTGTTTTATATAACTCTTCGAGCAGTAGATGAGGACAAATTTATTCATGCATTAATGAAAAATGCGAAGAAATTTTGTGAAGATACATGTTTTTGCTTGAGGACAAGCAAATATTTAAGTTTGGGGGTGTGTTAACTCTTAGAAATTGACAACATTCCAAAGACATTTTCTCTCTCCTTTTACCTATTTTTGGTTCAAAATGTGCATAGAAATGAAGTTATAGAGGAAAATGTGCATATGGAAGTATAAGGCAAAAATCAAAGAAATCCTTATTATTATAGAGTTTATGATTCAATTGAGAATTGATAATTGCTTCCTCTTTTGTAGGAAGATAGAGACAAGTTTGAAGCTCTATAAGAACCAAGAAACAAGGAAAGAAATAAAAGAGGTGAAGCGGTGCAAAGTTAGAAGAACATGTACAATCGATAATGACAGACTTTCGCGGAAAGTCCCAACCGGCCGTGGAAAGTGCTCTCGTGTCACTTTCCGCGGAAAGTCCCAACGGCGCGGAAAGTATTTTCCGCGGAAAGTATTTTCCGCGGAAAGTGACAACTTTCCGTGGAAAGTCGGGAAAAAAATGCGAAAAGCAGTGCGCGTTTTACATTTCAGAAACAGAAAAACCCTATTTAACCTGAAGGGAAGGCCCGAAAAAGACACTCTTGACCTAAGGAAACAAGTGGGCACACAAGGGAAGAGCTTGGGAGAGAGATTTGGACAATCTTGGAGGCTTGGGTGCTCAACCTAAGAGAGATTTTGGGGATTTCACCTTGGTTCTTCCTCTTTTCTTCTCTTTTCTTCCTAGTTTCTTCATGTATTCAGTTCCTTTGCTTAGACTCTCTTTGTATTTGAATATGAGTAGCTAAACCTTTCAAGATAGTGGATGGAAAACATGTTGGGAAATAATTTTTGGAATCAAAGTATCAAGATAGTGAAAGAGGAGAAATGTCCATATTGTTGTTTTTCTGGAGTCAGACCCTTTATGGGCGTTATTTTATGCATAAAATGAGCTTTAAAAATCCTGAAATTTTCCAACGATAAAGTAGACATAAGGGGATTTTTAAATATGTAAAACATATAATTTTTAGGGTTTTGTACAAAGAGATGAAAATTTTCCAAGTTAACCCATGTTTCAGATCGGAAATTGGAACAGTGAAGGAAAACGTTAAACTTGGGAATGATTCAGGAATTTCGAGTTTATGAGATTATTTTTCCATGAAAATAGACATGTCAAGGGTCATTTTGGCTTTGGAATCACATTATTCAAGTTTTGTACAATTAGTTACGATTTTTCGTAGTTATTGAAAAAAAATGAGAAATGCTTAAATCTCATCTTTAAGGAAATGTAAGGGTAAAATTGGTATAATTAATCCACCAGGGGTAAAAAAGTCAGAAGGGGCAAATATGTTATCATATTAAGGAAATAATGTTATAATAATATATTATTGTTAAAATTTGTATATTTTTATAAGCTATAGTTTTGAAGAGTTATTAATAAGTAGTAATTTAATGGTGCTAGATTGATTTTTGGCATATGTTTGAGTTCTTGGATTAGAAGTGGTGTGATAATAATTGGCTTTGGCGAGAGGTAACAACTTTCCTCTTATTTGTGTATGCTTGTATGATGTTTGTGAGTGTTTTTAATTATATAAGACTATGAATCTATGTTGATAATGAAATTGTTTTGTGGGATTTATCTTCATGAAGGAATTACTAGTTAGATTATATTATATGAATTTGTGTGGAATTATGAGATTGGAAGTATTCTATTAGTAACTCGTGAATTATATGAGAGGCGATGGTAGATATGGATTTATCAGGAGATTATTCAAAGAGGAAACAAGGGGATGAAATCTTGTACAAAAAAGGAAATAAGGTAGTGGGCTTCTAGGTGTACACTAGTCAGTCATTTGCTCCATTTGTGTTCAATAGGGCCTTAACACCCCACTTGTACGTTAGAGGGGGAGCCCATGGTCTGGTCTTGTACTCTATGGATTTTGGCCGGTCCATATCACTTGATCAGTGAGCTTGTTGAGTTAAACTACCGTCACAGGGGTGAACACTAGCCCATGGGTTTAGTCAGAGAAAATAAGGCAGGGAGGAAATAAGGGAGGATTCAGAATAAATTCTTGTATATTGATTATTGTGTACTTGTGTAGTAAATATGCAAAGTTGAGATATTGATATATATATATATGTATATTGCCATGTGACATTATTGATAATATTATAATTTTATAATATTCCACTTGACACCTCATGAGATCTTACTCATATGCCGATGAGATGGATTAATGGTTACTATTTTTCAGGTGATAGTCCTCGTACGGGTCCATCGGGGAAGGATCTGGAAGCTCGAGCTACTTTTGCTAAAGTAGTGCTTCCACCTTTTTATCATATGTTGGATTATTGTATATTGCGATATTAGGGCTCATTTTGCATATTCTAGCTTATTTTGATTATTTTATTAAATGACGATTGGTTTGATCAAACTTGATTGGTTATTATTATTTTATATAAAAAAATAGAGGGTTACACCTATTACCCCTAGGCATTTACGTAGACACCCGAGAAGATAAAATGCCTCCCTGGCACTTTCTTGATTATATTTATTGCATTTATTCTCTCTAACATATTGCTTTTAAAACTAGAATAATAAATAATTAAAAATATAAAAATAAAATGTTGAAAAAGATAACTTTCAAGAAAAAAATGCAAATTTTTTATTTTTGTACTTTTTAAATATTATTCTTTTAGTTTTTGTCATTAAAAAAGGTATTTTGATTAACAAATGATAATAAAAATCTTAATAAAATTATTAAGATGATAGAAGTAATGACATAGTTTAATATTATAGATCAAATTTTTAAGGGAATTAAATTTAAATTTTGAAATTTGAGGGGTTATTTGTAACCGATCAAATAAGTTCGGGGTTATTTTAACGATCAAATTTTAGGGGTTACATGTAACTTATTAAAGTTTAGAGAGGTTTTGTAAAACAAGAAATTTACATAAGATGCCATGAAGGGTTCTATATGTCACCTATTAATCTGATGTAGCAATTTCTGTAAAAAGATAACTACTTTGTTAATGGCATAGTGCTTATAATATTTTTTTTTAAAAAAAAGTCGGGGTTAAATTTAAACTATGAAATGTCGGGGGATTACATGCAACTAACTCAAAGTTTTTTTTTTTTTTTTTTTTTTTTTTTTTTTTGGGGGGGGGGGGGGGGTGTTTGTATAATGTAGCCTTATATTATTTATGTTTTTCATTTATGTTCATTATTATCTTTTTATAGAGATTTTTTTTGGTTATCTGTGTGCTACTATGTAATTTTTGTCGTTCCCCTCCTAAAAAAATCGGATCCATCTCACTATAAAAATTGGATTCAGGGATGAAGAAGATTCTGGAATGGGATGAGGAATAAAATTGGTAGGGCCTCAGTTCAAGAGATAACGAGAAGTATTCCTCATCTTAAATGGAATTTTTGGTATGATTTCTAGTGTTGGTTTGCTATCATATTTGGAATGGCTGGTTTTTGTCACTGAAACTTTTTTCCATTTCTCATGTCTTTGCAATACATTCTTGTAATGGGTGTTTCTATTTCTGTGATGCTTAAGACAGTTCTTAGTGGTTGAATGTTGCTATTATTGCGTTGGTTTCGCTTGCTGCTAATCATTAGTAGAAGGTTTTGGAAAAGATGATGCAGATAATTGGAACTTTGAAATTATGTAACACACATCTCCTAAAGTGAGGAAGAATGTAGTGATGACGAATTTCAAAACGATTGGGCAAAAAGATACTGGAGGTGCCAGGCCCATGCGGTATACATCAAGAGCCAAAATCTTCATCTAATACTACAAATTAAATGAGCTTATTAATTCACAGACCATTGAATGGAGGGAAGAACAGTAGTATATTTCTGTGGTTAGATGGTGGGTATGGAAAGGTGATGAGTTCATGCTACCGGCAATCGCACTACTATAAAAAAAATCCTTTTAAATTGATTAAAATTGGATTTTTTAGACTAGATTTAAGTTATGCCGTATATCAAGTGGCTTAGAAAGCCAAACTATAAAATAAACTACCAGTCTAAAAAATCAAATTAAAAAAGAAAAAGAAAAATTCATATTTCAAAATCACAACAAATTGAATAATCAATAAGATATAATATAATCGTAGAAGAGAGAAGCTACGGTTTTATGAGATCTCATCATAAAATCCACATCTCAATAAAATAGAAGATAAATTTGAAAAAAATAAAAATAAAAAACGTATCTAATAAAATCGCAACAAACAATACAACAATAGGTCAAACATACGTTCAAGTTTGCTAGTTTTAGACAACAATATCTTCGGAAAATTTAAAACAAAGAAAAAAAAAGGAATTTGATTAATTATCTTAGAACAAATATGCATTGGCAAGCATAGATCTAGGTGATGACTCAATGGAAACTTGAGATAGAGCAATTTGTGTAAGTGGAGCTATATACCCAAGAGGGGGGTGAATTGGGTATTTTAAAACTTTTCGAGTAAATGCTCTGTTTTGAAGCTATAAAAAAGAGGTAAACAGAGTGAGGGAAGAAGAAGCTGGACACAAGGATTTATACTGTTTGGTTCGGTCTAACTCTTTGACCTACGTCCGATCCCGAAACACTCTGGGATTTTCCACTATCACTCACTTACAATTACACACTCTGTACTCAGGATGATCCTCTCCCTATGACTCACTCCCCTTTACAAGCTGTAATTGCTTATAAACAGATACACACTCTGTAAACGAAGGATGCTCCTCAACCTAGGACACACTCCCCCTTACAAGCTGTACTCTGTTTACAATCAGATGTAAATGGAGCAATATACCCAAGAGGGGGGTGAATTGGGTATTTTAAAACTTTTCGAAAGTGCTCGTTTTGACTAAGTAAAAACAGATTATAACGAAGGAGGAAGGGAAGGAAAGCTTGCACAAGAGAAATTATCCTGGTTCGGTCTTATCCTTGACCTACATCCAGTCCCAAGTCACACTTGGGATTTTCAATCCACTATACTCACAAACCGATTACAAACTCGTACTCAAGAGTAGTTCTCTCTCTAGAACTCACTCCCCCTTACAAGTTGCAATCAATACACCCAACCACCAAGTCCCATGACTTGTGGTTATCTCAATCAATAAATGATTTACAGATAGAACTCTCTCACAGAGCAGATAAGATGAACACTGAAGTGCAAGTATCAGATTGATACAATACAGATGAAAGCTGAACACAATAAATGACAATCAATGAATTTTCGCTCTCAGTAGGTGTATCAGCTTGAGAAGAAGTTAATGCACCCTATTTATAGGTAGAGAACATTAAATGACCGTTGCTTGATGAATCCAACCGTTGTAGGTGATTAGCTTAAGGACTGGTCATCTTCTCTCTCTAAACTTCTGCTAATCCAGGTGTTAATTTGATCTGGTGTGATTCTCTGAGAATTTGCCCGTTGGAGATTACCTTGCTTGTTGTAGTAAGCATTCTTTAACGTTCAGAAGGCGTGCTCGGATGGATTAGCTGAAAGTAGGTTGTTTTGCGAGAGGTGCATTAAACGCACCGAACACTTTTTGCTTTATGGCTTTGACCTTCAATAATCTTCATCTCGATCTTAATGAAATTCACTCAACAAACTTGTTAAAGATAGCTAGGAATGTGATTGAATGAATTATGGAAGCAATGAGATCAAATAACAATGATTTGCAAATTCGTATAATTCAAAATCAATTTTTAGCGTTGTAAATTGCAGTATGTTCATGTAAACTCGAGTATGGCACTTGTTCACAAGTGTCCAAACCGCAGATATCAATTGGATACTCGAGTTTGCACCTTCGCAGAAGGCAAACCATCGTGTCTTGTATTTGAAAGACAAAACCTATACTCGAGTTTGCCTATGCAAGCTGCAAAAGATTGTTTTAACTTAAGAAATCCTTTTGCTCTCGTAAGTCCAATACTCGAGTTTGGCTACGCAAACTACGTATTGACTTAACTTGAAAAATCCTTTTGCTCTCGTAAGTCCAATACTCGAGTTTGGCTACGCAAACCGCAATATTGACTTAACTTGAAAAATCCTTTTGCTCTCGTAAGTCCAATACTCGAGTTTGGCTACACAAACCGCAGTATTGACTTAACGTGAAAAATCCTTTTGCTCTCTCGGAAGTCCAATACTCGAGTTTGGCTAGGCAAACCTGCGTATTGACTTAACGTGAAAAATCCTTTTGCTCTCTCGGAAGTCCAATACTCGAGTTTGGCTACGCAAACCGCAAGTATTGACTTAGCTTGAAAAATCCTTTAGCTCTCGGAAGTTCAATACTCGAGTTTGACTATGCAAACTGCAAGAGTATTGACTATTCAATACTCGAGTTTGGCTATGCAACCGCGGTATTGATTTGACTTGGAAAGCTTTAGCTCTCGGAAGTTCAATACTCGAGTTTGACCATGCAAACTGCAGTATTGACTATTCAATACTCGAGTTTGGCTATGCAACCGGTATTGATTTAACTTGGAAAGCTTTAGCTCTCTGGAAGTTCAATACTCGAGTTTGACTATGCAAACTGCAGTATTGACTATTCAATACTCGAGTTTGGCTATGCAAACTGCGGTATTGATTTAACTTGAAAAGCTTTAGCTCTACGGAAGTTCAATACTCGAGTTTAGCAATCAAACTGCGGTATTGACCGTTCAATACTCGAGTTTGCAAACCTATACTGCGGTTTGTAACTATCAGAATGTTTTTAAACAACTTTGCAAACTTCAAAACATGTTTTACATTTGTTGTTAATCATCAAAACATATTGAGAACTAACATCAGATACCCACTCTGTAAACGAAGGATGCTCCTCAACCTAGGACACACTCCCCCTTACAAGTTGTACTCTGATTTTCCCAATCTCCAAGTCACCTGACTTGAGAGTATTACAATGAATGATATACACAGAAATAAACTCTCTCTAAGAGTAGATATGATAAGCATCGAAGCTCAATGTATCACAAGATACTACGAGATAAAAGCGAAGAAATAAATATGAGACTTGAATGATTTTCGTCTTCGCGCAGGTGTAGTTGTTGGGATGACTTGAATGCAACTCTATTTATACTTAGAGATCATTAAATGACCGTTGCTTTCCAAATAGATCTGTTGGAGAAGTTGTGCCAAGGTTAGGAAGTGGTTTTGGCATCTTTCTCTCTCGTCCTTAGCTTAATCCAGTGGCCAAGAATCGTGTTGACCTTCGCGAATTAATCGTTGGAAATACGGTTGCTTGTTGTAGGAAACATTCTTTAATGCTTTGCAACCGTGTGCGGGTGGATTAGCCAAAGTTGTGCAACTCTCTGTACAGAGCATTTAATGTTCTGAACCACTTTTTGCTTTTTGCTTTATCACTCCAAAATCATTCTCTAAACCATCTCGAAACTCACTAATAAGATCATTAAACATAGCTAAGAATAGTAGAGAATAATCCTGGAAAGTATTAAGATTAAACAAGAATGATTTGAAAAATCGTGTAAATCAAATTTCAAAAACAGCGACAGAAACTCGAGTTTTGTTCCTCAAAACTCGAGTTTTCAACTGTGCACAAGACCAAACTCGAGTTTCAAGATCCAAACTCGAGATTGCTTCTTCCGAGAGCAACATCGCGATTTATGCTTCAAACCAGGTTTTCGATGAAAAACTCAAAACTCGAGTTTTGACCAAAACTGAAGTTTTGACCAAAACTCGAGTTTTGGACTATTGATATGAAAAGTAGTTTTAGTCCAAAACATCAAATCTGGAGGTTTTCATCCAAAACCGGAGGTTTTCAAGTCAAGAAAATATTGATGTTCTCGGGTTGCCCAAAACTCGAGTTTTGCTTCCAAAACTCGAGTTTTCACTTAGAACATGAAAACTCGAAAACTCCGTGAACATATCAAACCGGCGGTTTTGCTTCAAAACCGGCGGTTTTGCAATTGTGAAAACTTGAGTGCTCTTCGCAGACCAAAACTCGAGTTTTGCTTCCAAAACTTGAGTTTTCATATATTTGTGAAAACTCTTGAAAAATCCGTCGATATCAAATCGGCGGTTTTCAAACCAAAACTGGCGGTTTTGTATTTGTTCAGGATTTTCTCAGAAAACTCAAACGGAGTTTTCCTTGACAAAGAAAGTGCTTTAGATTTGCAAGAGAAAACTTCTCATTTTGTTTACAATTGTTAAAACATCATCAAAACACATATAGAACTAACAATTTGGATATAAACAGCACAGATCTAGACATGATGATGAGCATAGATATGTAAGTCAACAAGCACACACAAAAAAAAAAGAAAAAAAGAAAAAAAGACAAGCGCAGAAACAAGCACGGAGAAGAAAACCTGCATCAATGAAGTCGTCCAACGAAGTCAAGAAGTTGTTACTCTTAAAATAGTTAGGGAAGAGATCACGAGTGAGGTCTTGTGAGAGACAAGGAAGGGGAGAGCTTCAGAAAAATGGCGACCGAAGATGAGAAGATGTACAGAACATGAATTTTGATTTTAAAGGGATGGTCGAGTGAAGTCTATACAACTTTTTTAGGGTTTAGATCACTTTGTGGACCAATTTAAAAAATTGCGGTATAAAAACTTGTAAATATTGTTATTTGATTTCTTGTTGAATTGTAAAATCTTAAGGTTATGGAACCTTAAGTGTGCGTGTTCAATTACAACTTGTAAGGGGAGTGAGTCCTAGCGTGAGAAGATTATCCTCGAGTACGAAGTGTTTAATTGTAACAGTGATTTTGAGTTAGTGAAAAATCACAAGGTGCTTGGGGACCGGACGTAGGTCGATAAGTTAGACCGAACAAGTAAAATCTCTCTGTATTCATTTCATTTCTTTATATCTGTCTTTGTGTTATTGAGAGCTTTAGCAAAAAAAATTTATAATCACCTATTCACCCTCTCTAGGTGATATTCCACCTTCATATGTGCCCTTGAAGGCTTGTAGCAGCTGCAGTTGGGGAGACATAAATAAGGTGTGGGAGGGCTCAATATAATAAGTAGGATCCACCCACCTATGTAATTTCTTTAGTTGTAGCAATTGTTGTGTGTATATAAGTTTTAAATTTATAAATATATGTGATCCAAAATGTAAGTTTTATTTTTGTATAAAAAAATATAAGCTTCATTTTGGCTTTTAGGCATTTATTGTACTTTTAAAAAACTTTATCCCTTGCTAACTATATTTATTGCATTTATTCTCTCTAACTTATTGGTTTAAAAACTAGAAGAATAGTAATTAAAAATATATATATATAAAAATTGAACGTCTTATTCAAGAAAAAGTATGCAAATTTTTATTTTCATACTTTTTAAATATTATTCTTCTAGTTTTTGTCATAAAAAAGATATTTTAATTGAAAAATGATAATAAAATTATTAAGATGATAAAAGTAATGAAATGTAGTTAAATATTATAAATCAAATTTTTAAGGGAGTTAAATTTAAATTTTGAAACATCAAGGAACCGATCAAATAAGTTCATTGGTTATCGTAACGATCAAAGTTTAGGGGCTTATGTGTAACTAATCGAGTTTAGAGAGATTTTGTAAAATGAGCAATTTATATAGGATGCTATGTAAGATTTCACATGTCACCTATGACGTAGCAATTATCATTAAAAAGATAACGGTCAGTGAACGACATGATGACTATAATATATAAAAAAAAAAGGTCATGAGGTTAAATTTAAACTTTGAAATGTCGGGAATTGATTATATGCAACCGACTCAAAGTTCGGGAGGTTTTATATAATTTAGCGTTATATTAATTATGTTTTTCATTTATGTCCAATATTATATTTTTATTATTTATGCATAAAACCGGAATTTTTTTTGGCCAAAAAGATATAGAGAATTTTTTTGGTTATCTGTCTGCTACTTTTTAATTTTTGTTGTTCCCCTCCTAAAAAAAGGGGATCCATCTCTCACTATAAAAATTGGATTCAGGGATGAGGAATAAAATTCGTATGTAGGGCTTCGAGTTCAACGAGATAACGAGAAGTCTTCATCTACAATGGAATTTTTGGTATGATCTCTACTGTTTATTTTCTACCATATTTGGAATCGCTGGTTGTTGTCACTCGAAACTTTATGCATTTCTCATGTCTTTGCAATACTTTCTTTTTTTTTTTGGATAAGATTGGGATACCTCAACTACCTCCTACTAGGGTTTACACCCGTTACAATCCTGACAAAGGATAACCTCAAGAGCCTCTGAAGGCTGATACACTTCATGGAACCCCCATCCCGATTCTAGTCCCTTTAATGCTAGAAAGTCAGCTGCTTTGTTCCAGGACCGAGGCACATGCAACACCTTAGTTTCCCACTCTATCTGCAGTAGTTGCTTCACCTCATCCAGAATGTCGGAGTCACGGTGAGAACCTCCCTGTGCATGCGAAAGTAATGTAATACACTCCATAGAATCGATTCCAACCAAACCTTCCGAAAGCCCATCGCTCAAGCAGTTTTGAGGCCCAATAGGCAAGCCTACGCTTCAAGAATCAACTCATCGCCCCTTTCAATAGAGTGAAAGAATCTCCTAAGAAAGGAGCCGAAGAACTTTGAATGATCCCTCCACGGGCTCCCTTATTTGTAGTTCTAGAATAGGCACCATCCACATTCACCTTTACCCAACCGGCTTCTGGCGGATGCGAAAACCCACGACTAGTAGTAAGAGTAATGCCGTTAAGTGGCATACCTGCTAGACGATTATTCATACTATTCCTACTCTCCAACATCACATTCGTGCTAGCAATGATGTTACTATTAGGGGTGAATTGCTTCTCAAACACAAATAAGTTTCTCCGCTTCCAGATCCACCAGCATAGTATAATGAATCGGGACGCCCATTTCTTATTCGCATTGCTTCTACCACTGATGTTCTACCATATCCACTCTAATAAATGTTTGTTACAGAATGTGCGCCACTTGTCCAGGGGCACCACTTTTCTCCATAAGGAACGTGAGTGCGTACAATCCCTAAATACATGAATAATATCTTTGCACCATGCACCACATAGAGCACAACTCTGGTCATTCATCATTCTCCGTCTCATTCGATTTGCATTCGTGAGCAGGCACTTACGAGCTAGCAGCCAAAGGAGCATCTTACACCTGAGTGGCGCTCGAACCTTCCAAATGCGCTCCCAGTTGTATCCATGTTCCCTTCCCTTGTTAGAAACCACGCTATATGCCGATTTCATTGTGAATTCACCATGCCTCTACCACTTCCATCGTACGCCGGGTGGATTAGTTGTACTCTCGATCCCCCCTTGAACTTTATCCTAAGTTCGCTTAATTCCTGTCCACACATTTGAACCAGGTCGTGTAGCCTCAATGCGAGGAATTAAGTCATCCCCACATTTATACTTGTCCGTACAACCTTAACCCATAGGTCCTCCCTATGCGTGACTAGTCTCCATCCCAACTTCATAAGGAAGGCTTGGTTTTGGTACTTTGCATGCCTCAACCCCAACCCGCCCTTTCGCTTCTCCATGCACACCTCATCCCAAGCAACCAGTGGCACTTTACGACTCTCTGGTGTGCTACCCCATAAAAAGGATCTATTCTGCTTGTCCAGGGCCTCACAAACCATACTAGGTAGGTGGGATGTTTGCATTGTGTATGCCGGGATAGCGGAAGACACCGAGGAAACAAGTGTAGCTCTTCCGGCTAAGGAGAAAGTCTTAGGGGTCCACGCGCTAGCCGGTCCTTGACCTTATCAATGACCGCTTGAAACGAGTCCAATCCCACTCTCTTATGATGCGCTTGCACCCCAAGATACTTCCCAAGATCCGCCGTTAGAGTGAAACCAAGTGCATCGCTGATTTCTCGCACTTCGATATGATTTATGTTCTTGGAAAAGAACACCGAGTCTTTGAATCATTGACTTTAAGCCCGAGCATTCACGAAATGATCCAGACACTCTTTTACCATTCACGCTTGTTGGAGCGAGGCTTCCGTAAAAAAGGATAATATCATCATGACAAAGAACAAATGTGATATTGGTGGCCCGGTCTTTGTAAGGCATATAGGTTTCCACTTCTTCGCTGCCATACGTTCTTGTATCATGTGTGCCAACTTCTCAATGCATATTACAAATAGGTAGGGCGAGAGCGGATCACCCTGTATAACCCCGCGGGAAGTGTTGAAGAAGTCCGCCTTACTACCATTCCACAAAAGTTGAAGATTAGTAGTGCTAATACATTGCTCCACCACCTTAATGAGGTTGGTAGGAAGGTTGAGCTCATGCAAGCAACTAAGCGGGAACTTCCAGTTCACTGTCATACGCCTTCTCCGGATCGATCTTAATAGCCATAAATCCCTTTTTTCCACCCATTGTTCTCATGGAGTGAATAACCTCTTGGGCCACGATAATGTTATCCGAGCTATGCCGCCCTGGGACAAAACTACATTGATTCGGGGATATAACTTGGGACATAAACCCCCTCATTCGGTTTTCCACGATCTTTGTAACCAGCTTGTAAATCACGTTACATAGGCTTATTGGTCTAAGATCCTTAAACGTCTCAGGGTGATCCGTCTTCGGGATTAGGACCAATAATATCTTATTTACTTCACATATCCTCTCTGGATGAAGAAATATTTGCTTCACAAAGTGAACCATGGACTCTTTGACAGTTTCCCATTGGTGTTGGAAAAATAAAGCATGGAAGCCATCCGGCCCTGGTGCCTTGAGCCCATACTAAACAAGGCGTCCGGATCTCCCCCTCTTCAACATCCCTTAGACATACTTGTTTACGTACTTACGTTAATCCTGGGTAGCCAATATTACGGATGAGACTTGGGCGCTCCACTACTTCCTCCTTGAAGAGATTGGAGAAGTATGTCGTTGCATGATCTTTTATACTATCCTCTTCAAAACACCACTCCCCTTCATTCACACAAATCGCATCAATTCTATTTTGTTTCCGACGACCATTAGCTTGCGCATGAAACGCCATGTATTTCTATCACCATCAATAGCCCAATTAATCCTAGCTTTCGGGCCCATAGCAAGGCTTCTTGTGTTAGAGTCTCATCAAGCTCCAACCGAGAGAGTCTTACGGAGGTCTTCAAAAAACATGGTATTCCTACCTCTCGTGATTGCATGAGTAATCCCATCCAGTCTTCGTAGCGGTTGATTTTTGTGCCTCGGATATTGCCGAACACTTCCTTGTTCCAACGTTGACAAGCAATTGTGAAGCTCTCAATGTTTACCGACCATTCTCTTGACGAGCACCACTTGTCCTTAACCAAACCATTAAATTCCTCATGAAGAAGCCAGGAAGCAATAAACCGGAAAGGCCTCTGAGTTACACCTTTTGGCGAAGCCCCATCCGTTCTTAGCAATAAAGGTTGATGGTCAGACTTATAATGCGGCAGATGAAGCACTTTCGAGTCATTGTTCCTCATACACCAGTCTTTATTAGCAAGAAAACGTTCCAACCGAGCCTCCGTATCACCATTTTTTTCCATGTAAAGGGTGGCCCATCAAATCCCAAATCAACTAGATCCATATCTTCAACCAATCGACAGAACTCTCAGTCCGAAGATAATTTTGAAGATGCACATGAGCGTCTTTCCGTAGCTAGCAAGGTGGCGTTAAAATCACCACCAATACACCATGGTCCCTGTACCGTAGTCTTGATCTGGAAGAGCTCAGACCATAGCGTTCGGCGCTGCATTAGGGTGGGACTCGCATACACTACAGTAAGGTCCCATGTTTGTCGTTTTTCATCTGTGATGTTTAAGTGTATGAATTGCTTGTGTTGCTTTATTATGTCAACCTTCAGTGTCCCCTCATCCCATAGGCACCATATCCCTCCACTATATCCTTCCGCAATAGTGTACGAAAAATTATTGAATCCTAAAGTACGAATTCGTCGATCCGTCTTTAGAGCATTTTCCCGTGTTTCTAAGATTACAAGAAAATCCAACTTATAGTGTTTCTTTAGTTCCCATACAAGGCTTAGAAATGACTCCGTGCCTGTACCTCGTGAGTTCCAAATCATAACAATCATTAAGACCTTGGAGAAGTAGTAGGAGGGGCCAAACCGCTGCCCACACCATTAATTAATTTCCCATTAGCCTCCGTTTGTTCCTGCATCCCTGCTTCTCCATCACCTATGTTACAAGCTGTTGAATTATTGACCAACTCACTTACCTGCTCATCATCCATCTGAGTATCACCCTGCGCCAAACCATCCTTAAGGCCTATATCATGTAGGATTGCAAAACCATTTGTCATCACCATGCTACTTGACTCGCTTCCTTTAGTTTCATTTTGGGCCTTCCACTGTCATATTTTCTTTCCCATATTTTTTGGGTTTTTCATCTTTTTTCCTTTTGGAGCCCACAACAACCCACTCCCCCTTATTTCTCTCTTTTTCTTTTAATGGTAAATTGGGAGATCCCATTAAATCAGCCCCTGCCACCTCATTTTTCTGCAACCCGTTACTCCCTTTACGCGTAATCCCACGATTCATGCCATCCTTCTTCATACCTTGCGAGATTGAAAGAGATCCACTTTTAATGCCAGACGTCTTTAATGGTAATTGATTGTTCCTCCTCAAATCTTGTCGCAGGATCATTTGAGGTCCCAAATGCTTGCTTCCACCGATCTCATCCTGTGCCAGATTCGGAATCTCATTAACTCTCGCATTCAATGTTGATTTTTCCAATCCCGTCGTGACTTGCTCCTTCCTCGGAATTCCACCGTCACCCTCACCGGCCGCCATGTTCGACCCTTCTTCCATCCCACCGACAACCAACCTTACCTTTTGATGCCCACTGCTTACTTCGACTCCCGCCCCCACGCTCGTTCCTACACCACGCTCGGTTATCCGCACCGTCGACCGGTGTTTGTGGCGAGACACCCATGCGCTCACCCACTCCAACTCCCTTCTCCCGAGTCGGGTGAACACTTTTAAGCGGATCACCAACCACCTTTCGCGAGGACAGTCCCTCGTTCATGCCCATATACACCACATCGAAAACATACCAAGTGCAAGCCCTCATATACTAGTTGTTTATCCTCATCGAACGCCGTGAAAGCTGGTAGTAGCGGTTGTTGCAGATCCACCTCGACGCAAATCCTAGCGAACTCTCCTTTATCATAGATGGATGTTGATCGTTCTATTTTAATCATCTTCCCTATCATATTACCGATAATTCCTAGCGCCTCCACCGTACAAAATTCCATCGGCAAATCAGGAATCCTTACCCACACCGCGATCCTCCATTGACAGTCCGCTCTCTTTGGATTGAAGTTCGGACGCCACCTCTGGACAAGAAGATAATGATCATCAATCATCCATGGACCTTTATACAGTGCATAGTCTTTGTCCTCCATGCTTGAGAATGAAACGATGTAATATTCATTGCTCGGTGGAACCACTTTCGCCGCCGCCTTGGTCTCCACATGCGCCGAACACGGTCAAACAGGACGTGTTTAGGAACAGAGTGCCCTAACAACTTGATAACCAGCGAATTCATCCATGGGCGACACCACGAGGTATACTGCTCCGATGTGACAGACAGGACGGGATATCCACTTTTCGAACCACCCCCCCAACTCCTCTTGCTTCTCCTGTTCCTCATCCTCAATCACGGTTGGCAACTCATCATTTTTCCGAGCAAAGTAGCCTCGCCATCCGCTGACAATATCATCCTCTTCAGCATGAGTAACCAAGTATCCAAGACCGCCTCGTGATAATAACTTTTCCTTATACGATAAGAAAATCGGACGCCTAGCATCCTGAGCCTTCTCCTTGATTGCACTAGCCTTACTAGGCCCGCTCGGAATCGTTCTCCCAAAGACAAATGGTTCCTGACGTACTCCCTTTCCCTTGCTCCGGTCGCCGCCGTCTCCATCGCCTCTTTCTCTTCCGTCACCATCCTGGGTCACCTTCCTCTCGCTCTCGCTCACCTTCCTTGCGCTCTCGCTCACCTTCCTCTCGCTCATCTTTTTTGTTTAACGACCTCCTTTTTCTTCTAATGGGTATGTTTCTATTTCTGTGATGCTTAATGGTTCTTAGTGGTTGAATGTTGCTATTATTCCGTTGGTTTTGTCTTCTGCTAATCATTAGAAGGTCTTTTATCACTGAAACGTTATATATTAACAATTACAAAATGCATTAATTAAGCACATTGTTCTTGCTTCCTACAATACAAGACATAATACAACCCAAAACTTGGAACTTAGTGATCAATAGAAAATTTCTTTCTTAAAGACGAAGAGAAACAAAGTAAAGCACGTGAATTTGAAGAAGAACCATCCAACTGTCCAAGTTAAATATTATCTTCGTTCCTTATTATAAAACTGGGTTGACGGTTTCTTTTTGAAGAAATTAAGGAAGCTAAATAAGTTACTTAATCATATTATATGTTGTGTATTCCTGAATTATATATTAGTTTATTACTCAAACTAATTAATTTGAGAAAAAATAAAAATAAAAATACTCTAAAGTAATTTAATTAACATCCTTAATCTCTCAAAAAAAAAAAGTCAATTTGGTTTTATAATTAGGACCGAGTGAGTAATTCATATTAGAAACCATTAATTTGAAGGTTTTGGAAAAGATGATGCAGATATATAATTGGAACTTTGAAATTATGTAACACACATTTCCTAAAGTGAGGAAGAATGTAGTGATGACGAATTTCAAAACGATTGGGCAAAAAGATACTGGAGGTGCATCACAGATAAGTGTATATATACTGAGAATTTTGATAAATTTGTTTGCGGCATGTAATTTTATTTATTTATTATTTAGTTGGTTTTTCATCCAATCCAAAAAAATCGCAGGAAACTTTATGTTAACATACTTGTTTTAAAGGGAGAAATTTAATTTCCTTAGTAGTTTTTTTATAGTATTGAATAAAATGATTAAACACACATTTGCATGGAAATTAATGACTTGGGCCACTTTATGTTTTTTCATTGTTATACATGTAAAGCAATCATGGAGAAGGGGGAATAAACCCAAAAAAAAAAATAATAATAAAATCAATTAATAGTATAGTAAATTTAAGAGTTAAATATACTCCTACTAATTTTTATAAACAAATATGCTATTTATTGCATTCTCAATCATGAGTTGGGCACGCTAGATCATGCCCTAGGGAACTTGCTTTGTATAAGGGTGCCAGGTCCATGCAGTATATATCAAGAACCAAAACCTTCATCTAATACTACAAATTAAATGAGTTTATTAATTCACAAACCCTTGAATGGAGGGAAGAACAGTATATTTCCATGGTTAGATGGTGGTATTGAAAGGTGATGGGTTCATGCTACCGGCCATCATTGCTAGGGGGGAAAAAGCACTTTAGATCGATTAAAATTGACTTTTTAGACCAGATTTAGATTATTCCTTATATATATCAAATGGTTTAGAAAGCTAGATTGTAAAATAGACGACGAGTCTAAAAAATAAAATTAAAAAAAATAAAGAAAAATTCATATTTCAAAATCATTGTGAATTGAATAATCGATTTTGAAATTTAGATAAGATATCATAAAATCACAAAATAGAGGAGCTACAGTTTTATGAGATCTCATGACAAAATCCACATCTCAATAAAATAGAAGAAGATAAATTTGGAAACAAGTTAAGAAAAAAAGAATCTAATAAAAGCGCAACAAACAATACAACAATAAAAAGTAGTAGAAAAGTGAAAAAAAAGGTCAGATATCATGTTTGCTAGATTTAGACAACAATAATATATTTGACAAAATTAAAACAAAGAGAAAAAGGAATTTGATGCATTATCTTAGAACAAATCTGCATAGGCCAACATAAATCTAGGTGACGACTCAATGGGAGCTTGAGATAGTGCAATCTGGATATGAAGAACACGGATTTCTAGATAAATCTGCACAGGCCAGCATAGATCTAGATAAAATGCCTTTTTTAGTAGTCAGTTGCAAAGCTTGTTGGCGTCATTAATGGTCTAAATTTGTGTTGGACCAAAGGTTTCAAAAAGATTATAGTGTATTTAGAATGTATATAAGCTATTGATATGTGCCTAAGAGGCTGTGATCACAATCCCCCCATTTAAAAATGTTACTATTTTATGCTCTGTTAGTAATGTAATCCAATTTTAAGTTAAAAAACAAAACAAAAAAAGGTTATGGGCTTTTCCTTTTTGTTATGTTTCTTGTATCATTTTTTTTTTTTTTTTTTTTTTTTTGGTTTAATTTAATCAAGGGTATAATGCATTTTGATGCGTAGAGGGTAATTTTTTTTTTTTTTTTATCGCCCTAATAAGATTTAAACTTGTGATCTCTCCCTTATATGGGGTGAGATCACCTTACCACCCAACCAACAATTTCTTGGTTTGTATCATCTGTTTTTTACTTGAAGTAATGAAGGCTCAGTTTGAATTAAAAAATAGTACTTCCTCCGGTCCTTAATATTAAAGATATATTTGGAGAGTTGATTTTGATCCTAAATATAAAGCATAGTTTTTATACTTGTGTATATCTTTTCCTAATTACCTCTATTAATGCTCCCCTAACAATGATTAATTAGAGTGTTTTAGAAAATACATGTCATATTAACTAACTTAAAAACTTCCTTAATCTAATTAAATTATGTAAATATATCTTATGTTAAAGATCGGTACAAAAAACTATGAGTGAGATAGAAATATGAATTTGAGCCCAAAAAAAAGAAAGAAAGAAATATGAACACCATTGTAACACCCACCTTAAATACACCCATTAATTGCGTACACGGAAGCGTTCTTTAAAAATAATACATGATCTACTTGTCCGAGATCACTTCTTCGATCTTGAGCTTTCTTATACAAGCTGCAAAATTATATCTAATTCAAAAATATTGTGGGATTCAAATGAATCTCAGTAGTAACGTTAATCACTCACATAAAATGCATAGATAGAACATGCAAGTCAACCATCATTTATACATACAATTCATTCAGCACATTCAACATTCAAAACATTCATACAATATGCATATAAATACAATGGTAAACACATGCATATAAAGGCACACATAGTATGTGAGAGAAGCGTTACTACTTGATGGTCTTTCCAATTCTTGAATTGGTTCTAAATCATTTGGTCGTCCGGATAAATATCAGCTCCTATATTTAAATATTCATGGACGGCCGAGTTTTTATTTATCAAATTCTCTATTTCTTATTCTTGGTTCAACTCTAGAAACTGACGAAATTTTCAATTAACTTTAAAAATTCATATTTAATTACACAAAACTCCAAATGTGTGCTTCCAAAAATTACGTGTTCCTTATTAAGTCTATTTTCAGAGGAAAATACATTTCACTTCCAAATCCACAGACACTTTTCCAGATTAGTCAATAAATCCTTCTTGTTTCAGAAAAACATTCAGACTCATTGTCTAACTTCAAAAATACATACAGGTTCGGGTGTCCAAATCAGGTGGTTCAAAAACCCATGAACTTCTTGCTAGGTCTAGTTTCTAGGAAAATTGGTTTCAACATTTAATCATATTCTAATAATTCCCAGATTTAAAAAACGTAAACACAGTTCGAGAAGACGTTTCGGAAAACGTCCTAGATCCATTTCATACTTAACTTCAAAAATTCATATTTTCTCGAATATAAATCCAAATGAGGCTTGTGACCTATCAAATTAAATCTTGATAACACTAGTATAAAAAAGGGCTTTAAGACCGGACGAAAGAGGTATCGTAAGACCGGATCTGCGTCTGGTCTTGTTCCAGGCGGTCTTAAAAGTCTGTAACTTCTAAGACTGGATGAACGACCGGTCTTAAAAATTTAGACTGAATTTTTGAAATATCCGGTCTTAAAAGTGTTTCAAAAAAAAAAAAACCCAAATAAAACAATCGGTCCCAAATCACCGGATCTGTCAATATTTTGAATGTCCCTCCGTCATCGCGACGGAGAACCAAGAAGAAGGTTGGAAGCCACACCAACAAGAAAAACAAAAAGAAGAGAAGATTGAAAGCAACAACAACAAGAAAAACAAAAAAGATGAATACAAAGTCAGAAATAAGAAAACATAACAAGAAATAGAAATTATTCATCATGGAAATCGAATTTGAATCAATATAAAATCGAGGTGAAATTGAAGTCGGATCTACAAAAAAAATCACAAGCTTAAAGCTACCAAATCGAGCGGGATCCTCTTGTTGATCTTTGGCAAAGCTTCAAGCAACCAAAATCAAAGTCTAGATTTGAGAAGGAGCGGTCAAGGTAGGAGCAAACAAACTTAAGCAAGAAGAGATCTGGGTTTGATTTTAAGCCGGATCTATACGAAGGCGGTGTGGGAGGAGCCATAGATCCAAGAGGAAGGAGCCGCCGTCGTCCAAAATCCTCAAAGCAGTACGCTTGCGCCGTTGTTGAGGATTTGAGTTGATGCCATCGCAAAAACCTCGAAGCATCTCATTGCCAACGTTGCCAAGGATTTGATTGTGTGGCTCTTAGGATGACTTACGAAGATTGCGAGTAGATTAAAGGAAGAGGATGTCATTCTTCTTTGGGGATTTGACCGTGAGGCTCGTGGGACACTCGTTGAATCTATAACTAAGTAAATGTTATATCACCAAGAGGACAAGCACGCTCACGGACTTAACGAGTTTAGCGAATTTAGTTTTTTTTTTTAAAAAAACACTTTTAAGACCGGATGTTTGTAAAAACAGGTCTTAAAAGTATATTTTTAAGACCGCCTTTATAATCCGGTCTTAAAAGTGTTCTATATATTTACGAAATTGCAACCGGTCATACTTTTAAGACCGGATTATAAAGGATCCGGTCTTAAAAATATACTTTTAAGACCGAGTTATAAAGGATCCGGTCTTAAAAATATATTTTTAAGACTTTTTTTACAAAAACACCCGGTCTTAAAAGTGTTTTATATATTTGTTGGAAATTCAGATTTAATTAGTTAGCATATACGATTATATTGTGCAATTATTTTAATTAAATTGTTAGAGATTTTAGGAATTAAGTGAGCGAGATCATGGTTTTTTGAATTTCGTAATTATATTCGATTGTAATCATCTTAATTAAGTTGTTAGAGAGATTTTAGGAATTAAATTAGCAAATCATGGTTTTTTGAATTTCATAATTATGTTCCTCATTGTAATCCCTAGATTATAGGTAATTCCAATTAAGCGAAGGAATAAATCATCGCGTTCTCGGACTCATCTCGATCGGCGTCTTCTCACAATATTTACGAAATTGCCACCGGTCATACTTTTAAGACCGGATCTTTTATAATCCGGTCTTAAAAGTGTTCTATATATTTACGAAAGTGCCCACGGTCATATTTTTAAGACCGGATCCTTTATAATTCGGTCCAAAAAGTTGTTTATATTCTACGAAACTGCCATAGGTCATACTTTTAAGACGATTCTCTATCATCCGGTCTAAATGAGACGGTCTTAAAGCCCCTTTTTTGCACTAGTGTAAGTCTACTTTCATTCTGGAAATTTTCATAGAAAAAATCAAACGTTTACTATTTCAAAAGTGAATCCGAAAATCACTATTCATTTCTGGAAACTGACGTTTTCTAGTTTTCAACGTCTAACTTTGAAAATTCATAATTAATTCTATAGAACTCCGATTGAGATGTTTCAAATTTCTATTCGAAGTTCTATAAGTATATTGAAGGGAAAAATACTCATCAAACCAATAAATAAATGTAAAATTCCCAGAAATTCGAAAAAGGAACGTTGCTTGATTCTAAAAACAGGATTTTCCAGATTTTCCAGTCAAACTTAGAAAAATCATAACAGGAGTTCTAGACGTCGGATTAATACGTTCTAGCACTCATTTCAAAGCTTAAGAAGTTTACTTTCTTCTTACCAAATCTCACATTCATAGGAAGTCATTTGTTTTGAAAAAACGCTGCATAAACCTGACTGCCTTACTGAATTTCCGGAAATAGCAGTGTTGTGCATGTTGACCGATGCTTCTCAAACGGTCTCTTCCTCTCGGCTCTCACTCTCATCTGAGCTCTCTTTCTCTTCTGCGTTCATCTCTCTCTCTCAATTCTTTTCTTGTTTCGGCCAAATGAAGTGTGAGCATTCTTGTGCAATCCGTGAGTGAATAAGAGGGAGTGTGAGCGATACAATGTATAATTGAGATAATGAGAGGGACGCGGCTGAGGTCCTTTGCTCTTAAGGACCTCTGCGGTCCTCTTCTCCCATGCGGCGCCGTTTTGCGCCAAAAAAGGTGAGCTGATCTCTTTTTTTTTTTTTTTTTTTTTTTTTTTTTTTTAAACTACTACAGTACTAAAAAATTATTTTAGGATCTTGATTGGTACTCAAAAATACTTCATGATCTTGAAAAATTATTTTAAGATGTTGAAAAATATTTGAGTGTTTGGTACTCAAAAGATACCTCGGGATCTTTGTGGGGATTTGATTTGGTACTTAAAAAATACTTTATGATCTTGAAAAATTATTTTAGGATATATATTCTCTGAATATATATCCTAAAATCTAAAATAATTTTTCAAGATCATAAAGTATTTTTTTAGTAGCCGGCCAATTATCCCCGATCAAGATCCATCGAGGTATCCGATCTTTTGAGTACCGTCTGCACGAAATATTTTTCAACCCCTTAAAATAATTTTTCAAGATCATGAAGTACTGTTAGTATTTTTGAGTCCAATCAATTATCTAAAATAATTTTTAGTACCTGGTAGTAGTTTTTTAAAAAAAAAAAAGGGATCAGCTCACCTTTTTTGGCAAAACGGCGCCGCATGGGAGAAGAGGACCGCAGAGGTCCTTAAGAGCAAAGGACCTCAGCCGCGTCCATAATGAGAGTGGAAGGAGTGACCGCATGAGAATGAAGGGGTGTGAGTGTGGGGTATCCATGTTGGCCACCTTTTCAATGAGTGGTGTGTGGGTGTGTCGCCTTATGATAATTAAGGAATAGAATATGCATGTGAACAAATAGAAGAGAAATACATACGTTGGTGTCCCGTGAATCAACAAGTGTGAAGGGTGTTCCATGCTTCTCATGCTTTCAAATAAAATAATAGGGAGTGTTCCATGATTCAACTACCCACCGTAAAATACAAAGTAAATGGAGGATATTACTTTCACAATTTCTATCCTTATTCACACTTGTAATTCTTCAACAAAATTTCCCTAAAATATTTCTTATATCGTTTCATAATTTTTTCCCAAATTCAAAGTCCATGATAATTATAATAATAATCTTAAGCTTTTCCCCAATAAGCTTAAGACTTTGGAATTTTACCGGCTTAGAAGCCTTTTTATCTTAGTTTTATTTCTAAATTCCTTGTACCAAAATTTGGGATATTTCAACCATTATATTGCAAAGAATAATAGAGACGAACGCAGTTTCAATGATCAAAAAGTATATATAGCAGTAAACCAACAGTTAAAAAACAACATTCAATAAAACGAACTAAAGGAAGCAAGAAAATAGAAATACTCCAGAGGCTAGTAGTGGTTGAAGGAGGTTGAAGGATGTGTCTTGAGCCCAGTAAATTCCACACCATCGTTGAAAAATAGTCTTCATCCAAGACTAGAGCCTAGAGCCTAGAATTTGTTTTGATTCCATGTTAGAATTATCTGATTCTACTCTGGAAGAGCCTAGAACGTTCGCCGGAACGGGGCTGCCGGAATCCCCGCCAGGCCAGTTGCCTTGAACAAGAGCTTCCTTAAAAAACTCTATCATAGCACTTATGTCCTGTTCAATAACTCTGATCCTCTCATCCAAGTTCGCAATCTCTCTATCAACTTTTTCAGCAGGAGCCATGTTTAGTACAGTTCTGAAACGCAAAATTAAAATGTCTTAAACCCTAGACATCAAAGTCAACAATCCTAGAAAATAGAAGTATAATTGCAGAGAAGCAGAAATACCTTTGAATATATGGTTGAGGAAGAATGTGCAGTTTCAGGGAAGCAGCACTGTGACTCTTCGTTGAAGATTGGAACTGACTTAGCGGCTTCCTCCCAAAACCGTACCGTAACCGCTCTTTTATTTGTATCTTATCCCTCCTCTTCCATAACCGTCTTTTATACTAAGCGGCTGCCATGTGTCCCTCCTTGATTTGTTTTTCTCCTATAATTTAGGGTTTTTTTTTTTTGGAGCCAACTCCACTGTTAATTTATTTCCTATTTCCTAATATTTTTTGGTAAAACAATGTATCCTAATTTTGGTAAAAAAAAAATATCCTAATCTTAACTACTGCATCTCTAGCCGACACATCGGCAAAATGGCGGACTCAAAACACTACAATTAAAAAATAAAAAGCAAGGCAATATAAAAGGGAATAACATATCTGCTTTTACTGCAGAAAAATCTATCTGCAGCAAGCCAAAAACTAAGTCGTTTCATCTCTCTTTTTTTTTTTTTTTTTTTTTTTTTTTATAAAAAATTTCCCCCTCTTTATATCTGATTATATCTTATTACGGTTTTTATCCCAAAAATTTGTTTAAAATGGTGGCCGAAATCTTCTCCACCTTCCCTCCCCGGCGACTCAGTCTTGAGATCGACACCAAGAATCTGAGATCCCGACGAGGAGGCTTTGCTCCATCAGGTGGCCGGAATATGAGATCCTGCAGAGCGAACCCGTTAGAGTTCTTGTATCCAAGTGTTCCCTATATAGTTCTACCTCTTACTCTCATCAATTTGTTAGGTATGAAATTCTTATCTGGGTTTAATCTGAAAGGAAAAGGGATTACAGAATTCTTTCATTTTTGCCAAGTTTTTTGGGGGTTGTTTTCTCTTCTTCTACGGGGATTGATTCAAATTATTTGTTGAAGAGTTGAACATGAGTATGTATACATCAGGTACGGCTTGATATTCAGTTAACCCTGAATTGAAATCAAAATCACAAACACTTTTGGAAGAGATCTTCACTTACCTCCGTTCTCTAGCACTAAATCAACAATCGCCAGCGTCCTATCTTCATCACGCAGCTCTTTTAAACAATATTTTTGGGATAAAAACCCTAATCAGATATAAAGGGGGAAAAAAAAAAGATGAAACGATGTAGTTTTTGGCTTGCTGCAAATGGATGCATTTTTCTGCAGTAAAAGCAGATATGTTATTCCCATAATAAAATATGGATAATGGAGAAGATAGTTACATAGTATTTTGATTAATAATGGGGTGGTGTTACAAATATTTAATTTAATGTTTTGATTATTCTCTCTAAATAAATAAGGGAGAATTATAATTAAGGACCTAAGAAAAATAATATTTATTAAGAATGACCATAAAATGGTAATTATTTTGAAGGACCAAAAATTAAAACATTAATATAAAAAGATTAAATTGCCCTTGGTTCTACAATTTTTACATAAAGGTGAGAAATAAAATAAAAAGTTTTAATTTCTTATATACTTTTTCAGCTCCATGCTTACCGAGAAAAGAGATAAATTCACAAAAAAAAAAAAAAAAAATTTATTTTTACAGCTCAATGTTTTTTTATAATATGTCATATATTAGAACTGTGAGTAAATCGGTTATGAAAGATGAATAATAAGGAGAGTAGTTACATAATATTTTATAAATTAATAATGGAGGTGGTAGCTACAAAATATTTAATAAATATTTAATTTAATATTTTGGTTATTCCTTAAATATCTAAGTGATTTTTTATATAATAATATATTAATAAATATATTCCCTCTCAACCGTGAATGGCACGGGCCTTGGCTAGTTATACTAAATCAATCCACAATAATTAAATAGATGCAGTAAGTCAACCTCAACAGAATAGGAAATTATGGTAATAAATTGGAAATCATAAATCAAACACGATCTCTAATCATATTTTGTGACCTATCCAAATCTCTAATCATATTTACATATATTTTAATTTTTTTTTTAAACTAACCATCATTCTCCCTCTTTGACATATTATTTTGTGAATAAATAAATTTTGACGTCTCCCCTAATTGATTTCAAATATTAAACGTATCCTTTTAATATTTGAACTACACTACAAAAAAACGTAACATTTGTCGCGGTGACCTTGTAGCGGTCAAGAAAAACCACTACCAATTAACAAATTAGTAGCGGTTTAAACCCAAACCGCCACAAATTAGTAACGGAAGCATTGCCGCCAAAATGCGACCATTTTGCTTCGCTTTTTGTCACGGTTCACAAAACCAAACCGCTACAAATATGGCACCCGGCCTTGGCGCGTTATGGCACGAAGTCCGTTGCGGTTATTTCGTAGCGGTTATGTCAAAATAACCGTTACCAAATCATGAAACGACACACCTTTGTCACGGTTAGAAGAAAGCGACACGTTAACGCGTCAAACCTTCAAATTTGGTAGCGGTTCTTGCGATAACCGCGCAAATTTTATTCTATAAATAACCAAATGCATCCGTACAACAATTATAATGTTCAAAAATATTCTAAATCGGCTTTGTCGTTGAAAGAGCATTCTTGGCTTTGTTCTCAAAAACGAGAAGCGGGCATATATCGCAACACCGATCTCGGGAGATGAGTTTGAGATATTTGTCTGTCTTCTCATCGTTCAAGCCGAGAAGGTTCCTTTAGTGACAATCCAAATTCGATATTCTATTGACGAAGACTTCTACTCCTATAAATATGTCTAACATGCCACTGGAGATTGGATCCATTATAGCCACCTTTGTTTGTTAAAATATCTACGATCAAAATGAGTCGTGAGTTTTTCTTGGAACATCGGTGGCTATAATGAATCCGAATCTTGATAAACTTATTATTCCTAAATTTTATTATTCCTAAATTAATTAAGATCGACTCTTTTAGGGAAATTTCAATAAACCTGTTATTCCTGATTTAAAGAAAACAATTGAGAATGTTTTTTTTAATAAGGAAAAATTCCAATCTAATTAGTTTATCGCTAAACTAATTAGTTTGGATGTTTTCTTTAAAAAAATTTATTAAATTAGTAGCGGTTACAAAATCACCGATTCTGATTAATTATTTTGTAGCGGTTTACCTCAAGAACCGATTCTGAGATGTTGAATGGTCATTTCATTTTGTAGCGGTTACACATAAGCAGAGACAACTATGAAAGAATTGTCGCGGTTGGGGTAGCGGTCTTAATTAAACCGCTACAAAATGATTAATTTTGTAACGGTTACTTTGTTTAACCGCTACTAAACGGCGGTTTTTATATTCACTTTCGAAATTCACGCACTCTTGTTCACATTTTCACTTTTCACCCTTGTACTTTTACTTTTCACATCATGGTTTCTCACGACAACGGAAAAGAAAGTAGTTGAACCCGAAAAGGCCTATCGGGGTAGTAGCGGTAGAGGAGGCCGTAGGAGAGGACATGGGCCTTTAAATGTCTCCGTTCAGCCCCCTCGGATAAATGTCTCCCTTCAGCCCCTCGGATAAATAATGTCCCCCTTCGGATAAATGTCCCCTTTCAGCCCCCTCGAGATAAATGTCCCCCTTCTTTCCCCTCGGATAAATGTCCACCCACGGCCCCTCGGGTTGGGAATGAGTTTGATGGGCTCTTTGAAAATTAACCAATCCCAAACCCCGAGACCCTACAAGAGACCGTAGGTGGACAACGAGGCGCAAGTCGTCGCTTGAGGACATCCTCAATGGTGATGATGACGAGATCGAGATTGAGATTCCCATAGCGGAGGCGGAGCGGTTTCTCGACGAGGACAACGAGCGGGAACAAGGGTACCCCGACCTGTCGTCTTCTCGTTCCACCGGATTTACGGTGGATATCGAAGGTAAGTATAAGTAGTTTATTGGCAAAAAATAAAATTTAAATTCCTGGCCGTGTGAAAATTTATGTAAGTACAATACAACAATTTTGTTTTATAATTGTGCAGATGAATATGGGAACATCAAGTAGCGGGGGACGCTGGATGTTCACACCCTCGATCGGGGAGAACGGCTACCGCGTGATAGTCCCCCGGAACACGGACACGGACCGGCCCGTCGGCGAGTGGTGGTCACTGTTGAATCGATACCTATCACAATTTGGCGGGAATTGGGTATGGTTCCCGATCTTTTTCCAGAATTGGAAAAAGATCCCGAAGGAGACCAAGGACAAGGCGTTTGAGGACGTTGTGCAAGTAAATTATGGTTAATTTAGTTATCTGTTTCTTAATTAATTATTACTTAATTACTAATTATTTTATGCTATAGAATAAGTTTAAACTGCGAGCCAACGCAAAGAGGTATGTAAAGTTGAAAATGGGAGAAGTGTGGAAGAGTCGGAGGGGTCGTCTCTACACCCAGCAGAATGGAGATTCGACTATGCCTCTGCATCAACCGATGGAGAATGTCCTGCACGGCGTGGACCCAAATCCTTTGGGCAGCTTTTGTCCAATATAGGAGGAGTGCGAGGCACAGTACGTTTTTTAATTAATCGTAGTTCCGTTTTTTTCTATGAGGGTATTGTATAATTACTCATTTATTTTGCAGGCTCTATCCCAGAGGAACACCAGATCCAGGGCAGCTCAAAGGATCAATCACACGGGTGGATCTAAGACATTTCTTTGTGACCTACGGTGAGATGGTATGTTAAAAGTTAAATTAATTTTATGTTTAATTGATTATTGTTTTGTTTTGGAAATAACAAAGTTTATACTCTTTTAACTCTTTCAAAGAAGAGAAGGCTCGATAGGAGGGTGGTCGACGGACTATGGGCGGTTGTGGAAACGCAAACATAGACACCGTGATGGGACGCCGATCTCGAGGCGCGGAGGAGATAATAGTAAGTTACAAAAAACTAATTAAATAGTTAATGTTGTATATTAAAATTTAATTAAATTGATTGATTAATGTTTTATGAAATATATGCGCGGACCCGGATTGAGCGAGCCCGGCAAGAGATACGTCGATCGCGAGACCCGGAGTCACGGGGTTCGTTGATCCTACGGCCACATTGAAAGCTTGTTGTGGGCCCGGTCGAGCATCCCGGCCGTGTTAGGGGCTTTGGGCCAGCGCCGGGCCTAGCATGGTGTACCGCAAGGACTCCTCCTCTCGCTTTGGGAGCGTCGGCTCGAAAGGACCACCACCAAAGGCGGTTGATGCCATGATTGCCGAGCGAGGTTGCCGCGCAGTTGCCGAGCGGACGACGGGAAGGTTGCCGGCGGAGTTCCGCGAGAGGGCCGAAATGAGGCTAGGACTAGGCGCATGCGGGAGGGTCGCAACAGTTGGTTCGCTAATCAGAGGACTAGCTGGAACTCACTTGCCGGGGCCTTGTCAGAGTTGCTACCGAACAGACGGTTTCCATCTCCTGAGCCTCCCCCTCCGTTCATCTTCGAGGATTCCCCCACGCCTCCATCGCCTCCCCCCTCCCCGTCCAGATGTTGCTGCTGATCAAGATGAGGGGGTTGTTACGTCTGGTCGAGCCCACACCGTCCCTGAGAGAGACCCCACCGAGAGGACTCCGATCATCGGGCCCCGATAGTTATTAGTTTTTTTTTTGTTCGTAATTCAATTTGTCTTGTCGGATGTTTGTTGACAATTTTTTTAAATTTAAATATTTGTTATCTTTTTTTTTTAAGTCAAAAGGTTTTTTAAATTTAAATTTTATCAAAGAATAAATGGAGTTTATAATTTGTAATAAAATCAATATGTTAATATTACACCCAAAACAAAAAACAAAAGTTAATAAATTTTGTAGCGGTTAAATCCTAAAACCGCTACAAAATATATTTGTCATAGATTGATATATTTACCCGCTACAAATTGAACTTCAAATTAAAAAATAAGCGCCTAAACTTCCAACGGTCATCCTTTTGTAGTGGTTTTTATAGCGGTTTTTGAACCGCGACTAATTTATGGCGCGATTTTTCAATTCAAATTTGTAGCGGTTCATTAACCGTGACAAAATTTGAGCTGAAAAATTGTCGCGGTTGATGTCGCGGTTTTAACCGCTACAAATTTCCCCGTTGCATTTAAGATCCCAAGTTGGTGAAGTTGTGGAATGTAGGCGTGGAGACGATGGATAAATCATGGATCGCGCACGAGAAGTTCTTAGATTTCGCCTTCTTCAACTTGCGTGATGCGTTTAAATGTGGACTATGGAACATCTTCTTATTAAGCCTTTCGGCATGACTTATGGGGTGTTCATGGTGAGGAACGTGGTATGAGGGAACATTATCTAGGTGGAATGTGCATACCGGCCTTGCGTGTCCGCTTGCAATTTTGACTTCCGACTCGGTGCGCCTTCCCCACGGTCGTAAGTGGTGCTTCATGGGTCATCGGAGGTTTCTCGATCGTACGCACGGGTTTAGGTTGCAACGCAATCGTTTCAATGGGCAACGGGAAAAAGAGGACCTCCTCGCATATTATCCGGTGCGAGAGATCATAGAGCAGATTGTGGATGTTGATTTTGAGTATGGGAAAAAGACGATCCAGCAAAGGCGAGGACAAAGACGGTCGGGGCTTCGGTTCCGTGACCCAACAATGGCGGAAGATAAGCGTATTCTTCGCTCTTCCGTATTGGAAAGATAATTTGCTCCGACACAGTCTGGATGTCATGCACATTGAAAAGAATGTGTGCGACAATGTGTTGCACACGATTATGAACGAACCAGGCAAGTCAAAAGATCATCTTCAAGCGAGGAAAGATTTACAAGAGATGGGGGTTCGTGCAGACGCGTGGCCGGATGAGCATGGCAGATTTCAACCGGCAAAATTCACCTTGACAAAACCGAATAAGGAAATCTTCCTCGCCACTTTGAAGAAAATAAAAGTTCGACGGGTATTCAAGCAACATTTCACGATGTGTGGACGTACGGGCTCGAAAGGTTACTGGGATGAAGAGTCATGACTCACATGTGCTTATGCAGCAATTACTTCCGCTGGCCATAAAAAATACACTACCTCTCGATGTGTCGATCGTTTTGGTCGAGCTTTGTACTTTCTTTCGGAAGTTGTGTTCCAAGGTGTTGATCGTGGAGGAGCTCGACCGGCCTGCAACTTGACAAATCATTCTTACGTTGTGCCATTTGGAGATGATCTTTCCTCCTTCATTTTTCACGGTCATGGTTCACCCGACAGTACACCTTGTTCACGAAACAAAACTTTCTGGCCCAGTTCACTACCGATGGATATATCCTATTGAGAGGTACTCTTTTAAAATTAATTACTTCAGCATTATATTACTTCCTAGTCGCATGTTTAACCATTGATGTATCGACATCTTTCCTCATTACTTTATAGGTTTCTTGGGAAACTAAAATCTTACGTGAGGAATAAGGCGTGGCCTGAAGGTTCAATAGCAGAAGGTTATCTTGGGGATGATGTCTTGTATTTTTGTTCCAGGTACTTTGATGACATTGAGATGTCATTCAACCGACCGCCTCGTGTGGACGATTGTCCGAGCCGAGCGAGTCATCGGCTTGAGTTGTTATTCCCTCGTGTTGGTAAACCGGTTGGCGAGATGTGAGAACTTCAAACTCACGGCACTTGAGAAGTTTCAAGCACATAGACATGTCTTGATCAATTGCACTAAAGTTGAACCGTACCTTCGTAAGGATTGCACACGTATATATATATATATATATATATATATATGTTATCCTATATGTTTCCTAACATTTTAGAGGCACATTTCTTGCTCGTCATCTCATGTTTAATTGCGGGAATTCGGGAGTCATGTGAAGCGTCGGCTAAGGATCCGTACGACATCATCCGAAATTGATAGAAAGGTCCACGAGAGAATTCCGGGGTTGGTTTAGGAGGAGAATAATAAATGACCACAACCCTCACTCACCAGCATTCAGAGCTCTCACAATCGGCCCGCTTGACCATGCCCAAAGATTTATGGCATACAATGTCAATGGCTTCAAGTTTTGCACGGTTTCACGAGATCATGGATTGCTAACCCAAAACTCGGGTGTATATGGCACGTTTGGGACGAGGAGTTATGCGAGTAGCAGTGACGGGAACATGCAGTTCGGTGACGTCTCGTATTATGGAAAATTGATTGATGTGGTCAGGATAACTTACCAAGGCCTTTTCTCTGTGACGCTGTTCAAGTGTTTGTGGGCGAATACGACAACGTCCCAGGGACTCACGACTGATGACTTAGGCATCACATCAGTGAATTTCTCCTGGCCTATTCACACTGGTCGGTCGAAGATGATGAGCCGTATATTCTTGCCTCAGAGGCCCATCAGGTTTATTATGTCGTCGATGAGAGGCACAGGGATTGGAATATGGTGGTTCATTTAAAGCCTCGGGACCTTTACGACATGGGCGATGGTGAGAACGTCGCGTACGATTGTGAGCCGCTCCAGCCTGCCAGTTTCGAAAACTTTTTCCCAAACGGCGATGACACTTTACCTATAGTTCGGTACGTTTTTTAATATACGCATTATGAAATTTAAAAATAGCATTTCACAAAAGTTTTATATATGTCTTATTCCATATCCAACTCACACGTAACTTTTTATAAAAACTTTCTTTGTAGGGATCTTGACGAAGATTGAGAAGAAAAATTATCGCTACTCTTCATTTTCCTTTTGTTTAAAAAAAAAAAAAAAAAAACATTGTAGCGGTTAATAATCACCACTAATAACAAAAAAACCGTTGCAAAATGAAACCGCTACTAAAAACAAAAACAACCGCGACTAAAATAAACCGCTACCAAAAACCAAAACCTTAACCGCTACAAATAGATACGCCGACATCAAAATAAATACCCCACCAAACCACATTCAATATGCTTCAGCTCTTTTTTCTACACGCGTTTTCTCCCCGTTTTCTCTCATATTTTGGCGTTTTCTCAATGAGAGATTTTTGAATGAGGTAAGTGTCACTCGGCTTGATAAAATTTAGTGATTATCGAAATATTTGTTTTTTGTTCTATCTGGTTGATATTAACTTCTCTTATTTTACAGGTGGATTTTGTCATATTTTTAACTTTTTTCCTACTTTCACATACTTATTCTTCGATCTACTTTCCCACTTTTTTTTCTATAATTTGTTTTATATTAATGAACTCATAAATATTTCTTATTATACTCATATATTTTTTTGTTTTACATATCTATAGTAATCTTATACAATCGAATATCATATTTTAATACCATTTATTTTTTATAAAAATATAAATATAAATGATTAATAAGAATGGTTAATTTTTTTTTTTCAATTTCATCCATTTGTAGCGGTTATATAACCGCTACAAAACAACAAAATACCGAGGCTCCGAACATGTTTTCAAACAAATAACGTCAATTGTTGTAGCGGTTTGTTAACCGCTACAAATATAAAAATAAAAATAGCGGTAAAACTTTTTTAAAAAATATGGCCGGAATTATTTGTAGCGGTTTTGATTTGCTACAAATATTTTGGCGTAAAATTTTGCCGAGATATTTTGTAATATTTAGTAACGGATAGATAACGCGACAAAATTTATTCATTTTGTAGCGGTTTTTATACCGCGACTATTGTGCAAATAAACTCTCGGTTTGGCCTTATATAGTGGCGGTCGACTAAAACCGCAAGCGATTCTGATAGCGGTTTATGTTGTTGTAGTAGCGGTTTTTTTTAACCGCTACAAATTTATGTTTTTTCGATCGATTTTGTAGCGGTTTTGGTAACCGTGACAAATGTTATTTGTCGCGGCCAAAACCGCTACAAATGTGCGATTTTAACTGCTACTAATGACCCTTTTTTTTGTAGTGCTACTTCGTCAATAAATATATTAGCAAAAATAGAGCAATAAATATCTCTCGCCGACACATCGGTGAAATGATAATCAAAACACTAAAATAAAAAATAAAAAGCAGTAAGAGTAAAAAGCTTTCTACTTGACACTGTCCTTTTTATTCCATCAACGATCAAAATAACTTCAATTACTTATTATTTCTTATTTTTTATTTATAATTTATAATTCATGCCTACAATTTCTTTGCACTTGATACCTTTCTTGTTTGTTTTTACTATATGTCAAAGTAACACTATTGACTTATTATTTTTAATTCTTAATTTTAATTTATCATACAATTTGTTAGAATAAATATCTCTATTAACTCCCTTAATTATTCCTCTTTCTTCATTTGTTTTCCACATTTTCAAAACATTATTTTATGCAATGTAGTTATGAAGGAGGGATAATAGGAAAAGTAGTTACACACTATTTTACCGATCTTATTTTTTCCTCAAGAATAACTAAATATTTTTTCATCAATAACTGCATTTAAATTCTTGTTTTTTCATGTTTAAATCTTCAAAATTTATTTCCTAACACAACAAGTAGATATATGAGATGTAGTTAGATATAATATAGGGATTCAAATTTCAAATAAATTAACTAAGATAATTCTTTATTTATTTCAAATGACCCGAGGTTTTCATGAGGTGGTGAAAAAATGAATTTCAAAATATTTAATTACATTATAATTGTTATCATCAAAACATTAAAAATATGAGAACTAACAGGTTTAAGCTAATTAGAAGGCCCTTTGCTATCAATAAGAAGGAAAAGCGGGATACGGTATTACTAGTGCCAACTGGAACGGAATGGCCTGCTTCTCAAAGCCCTTATTCAATAGAAAGGATTCCTTCGCCTATTATTCCACCCAATGAGCAAAGAGAACTGCGGATTCTCGATGGTTGAACAGAAGAGAGACAGGGCAAGCAATTGATCCATACCAGCCGGTTCCCACCGCTAGACGAGGATCGGCCCACCAGCGGGGGAATTAGGTACCGGCTTATGCCATATATAAACTGGCTTAGAAAGCCAAACTACAAAATAGACTAGCAGTCTAAAAAATCAAATTAAAAAAGCAAAAGGAAATTCATATTTCAAAATCACTGTGAATTGAATCATCGATAAGATATCATATAATCGTAGAAGAGAGAAGCTACAGTTTTATGAGAGCTCATCACAAAATCCACATCTCAATAAAATAGAAGAAGATAAATTTGAAAAAAATAAATAAATAAAATATCTAATAAAATCGCAACAAACAATACAACAATAAAAATAGTACAAGAGTAGAAAATATTAGGTCAAACATATGTTCAAGTTTGCTAGTTTTAGACAACAACAATATCTTCGGAAAAATTAAAACAAAGAAACAAAAAAGGAATTTGATTAATTATCTTAGGACAAATATGCATAGGCAAGCATAGATCTAGGTGATGACTCAATGGAAACTTGAAGTGCAAAAAGGGGAGGCTTTAAAACGTACGAGAACATGAATTTTGATTTTAAAGGGATGGTCCTCAGGTTTTAGATCACTTTGTGGAGTATAAAAACTTCACTAGTGGACAATGCGGGACGGACACCCGGTCTTAAAGGAATGGCCGGTGCTTGAGTTAAAGTAAATATAAAGAACTTCTTGCAGGACCAATTTTTCACCGCTCTTAAAATCATTATTGAGACCGACTAAAATACCACCGGTCTTAAAAATTGAACTGAAATTTCAATTACTTTCTAAATATATCTCATATAGCCGTACTTATATTTTCTGCGGTAAAACATAATAAGGAAAAATTTAAATATAAAAAGTCTAAAGTTTTAAGACAGAACTTACCAACAAGACGGTCTTAAAAGTTTTCTTTCAAGACCAGGACATATGATACTTGCGGTACGAAAAAGTTCATTAATATTAAGACCGGCGTTTTAAAAGGAACGGTCTTAAAGGTTAAACTTTTAAGATCGGACGTTTAATATGACCGAGATTAATGTAAATATTAAGACCGTCTCTTTTTCATCCGGTCTTAAAAATCCAAGCAAGTTATACATTTCTTCGCGCGAAAGCTTTTGTTACTCTGTGGAGAACCTCATTCGCGTTCGAAACCCTTCTGTTGCATTACCTCTCTTCCTCGCCCACGTACCATCAGCCCCTGTTACTCTCTCATTTGCTCGGGCATTCCTCTCTTCTGTCTCGAAAATGGACGGTGAAAAGCGAATCTATTCGTGTTCGGCAACGCCAGTTCTGGTGTGGCGGGTGTGAGTGAGAACGAACCCTCTTCATCTCACAATGAGGCTCGTAATCGCCACACACGCCGTGGTAGAAAAGGCACACGAATGATGGAAGTGACCCTAAGTCGGACTTACGGGTCAAAGCTCGAGATTCGGTTTGATGCAAGGTTGGAACTGTCGGTCCTAATAAAAGCAAATATAATAGTTTTGTTAAATTTGTCTAGCAGCACGCGACAAGGTTAGCATCTTGATAGATGAGTGGAAAAGTGTGGACTATAAGAATGTAAAGGATCCTATTTGGGAGACTATCGGGTTACATACACTTGTCACTTTGTCGGAAGTTGAAAGACAAGACATTGTCTTATTGTGCTGATCGGTGGAGGAAGTTTAAGACCTTTCTCGCTAACACGTATATTTTCTCCGATGTTCCGCCTTTGCCAAACATCCTTGGGAAGTTTACACATTTATTGATGAGCGAATTTGGCGACAATTTGTTCTTCTGCGGACCACTCCTGAAGCTCTGGTGAGTATATATTTAGTTTTGTTTTCCCTTTTGTTTGCTTATTAACTTTTGTGCGGATATGTGAATGTTATTGTGTTCATCTAATCTGTTAGTTATATAATAGTTCGGTGTGTGAATAGAAGTATACATTTCTGCCTTTGTCTATGCAAGTTCGATATGTCAACCACGAAAAGGTAAATTACTTGATGAGAAGGTATTAATTGTGTAATGGTTTGTCTTGCAAAGGAGGAAATGAATAGTCTTAAAAGGGGAAACTTTATATACCCAATTGTTACTATCTAATGGGAATGCTTGATCCCCTTTGGATGCCTTAAAAAGGATCAAGTTTGTATTATTACGTAAGCCTTTGTCTATGCAAGTCGATATGTCAACCACGAAAAGGTAAATTCGATGAGAAGGTATTAATTGTGTAATGGTTTGTCTTATGCAAAGGAGGAAATGATCGAATAGTCTTAAAAGGGGGAAACTTTATATACCCAATTGTTACTATCTAATGTTGCTTGATCCTTTGGATGCCTTAAAAAGGATCAAGTTTGTATTATTACGTAAGCATAATTCTCTTTTGTTTCTTAACCTATCTATCTAGCTAGCACTACAAAACATAGCTCCAATTTCTTCTACAATTCTACATCTTCCTTAAATAAAATGTTGAAACTTGATGAAGTGAAGAATTTGACTCTTTGTTTGATTGACGTTCATATGAGCGCGAAGTTCTCTAATTTGTTAGTGACATGCATGTTTGGAATTCATAATTAATAGATGTTTTCTATCTGATTCACGAGAAAAGAAGGGAACAAGCACGGGAGATAGGTAGAAAGAATGATTGCCCTCATAGGGCTTCTCGCATGCGGATATCAAAAGGCCGAAAAAGATTTGATGGCTGCCAAGCGGAAGAGATTGGATGATGAAGCGAGAATCCAATCCTTACGTGATACATGCTCCTCCATCTCCAATACGTCGCGAGGAGTTGTGGTTGCATATTCGGCAAAAGCCAAGCGGCGCCTACACGAGTGAACAAACTCGTCTAGTTCTTTGAAAGAATTGTAAGTATCGTTATTGTTATTTTTTAGTTACTAAACATGTTTCATTACTAAGCTTCTCGTTATACGTATCTTACGGGAAGATCTTAAAAACAAAGAAGCGAGAGGGATCTTTTGTGTCGGACGGGAGGAATGATGTTCGGCCGTTGCGGCCGGAAAGCCGGATCACCGGGCGTGTAAGGGGGATTGGAGGACGGGTAGGCATAAAGCAAGTCTTTGGTACATCCAAACGCCATAGACAAAGTATGGTTACCGGGAGGAGATGGACAGATTTGGCTGCTAATAAAGCTTCAATGGCGCAATGTTTCAATCCGAGATGAGCCGGATGAAGGAGGAAGCTGAGTCGGTGAGGCTGCTTTTGAGCAATCGTCCGGAGACCGGTGTTCCCTTCACACTCTCCTGCTGCGTAACGGTGAGCACTAGAGGGGGAGCTGCATTGATGGAGAGTCGAGCAACCTTGTGACCTTTATGTGGAGGATCCGATCATCATGATGGACGATTATTGGTTGCAAAAGGGACTGTTCACAACTTGGGATCAGCTGTACACCACCAACAAATGCGATGATGAAGTCGAGTGTCGGTTGAAAAGGTGATCATTGATGCACGGCTCCCTCTCCAAGCGATGGTGAAGCTTGTGAGTGATGTCAAGGAACCTTCATCCCTTGGCCGGTGAAGCTTGTACATGTCTCTCTTGCTCTGAAGCTTCAACCCCTCCTCCTCAAGTTCCATCCCCTCGTCGGGCTCCATCCCTCCTCAAGCTCTATCCCCTATTTGCTAAGTTGGGCTCTTTGCCGGGGAAAAAATATCCGATCTAATGAAAAGTGGATATTTTAAGGATAAATCGTGGCTTTGTCGATGAAGTAGTAGGTGTCCCTCATCCTATGCCCGTTCAAGTTGACACCGTTGATGTTGAGTCCTGCTTTGCTTCCTCGACGGGAGCTTGCGATGCGGTTGTTCAACTTTTTATGAAGTAAGTATCTTAAATGTCTATGAGTACATCATTTAAATGCATCGTTTAGACATACATACATATATATATTTCCGATCGATGTCATTATGGTAGGTTCTTGCATCATGAATTGGTTCAAAGGTGCGGGATCAACGATTTTGGATTCTTGTGCCTGTCTATTCAAGTCAAACAACCATGGAGGAGAGACGGGAGTACATATCAAAGAGGTTGTGCTCGAAGTGATCGAGAAAGTTGTACTTTTTGCCATTCTTCCACGGGTACATATCAAAAATCTTGTCCGCAATTCACTTAATTCTGCTACATATATATATCTTTGAGTATAGTTCTTGATGTGAATTTTCAGCCGCCTTTGGCGGTTGGTCGTCATGTGCATGGAGGAGCATAAAGTTATCTTCTTATGCTCCACTCCTGCTGAGCCATTGGCTACGTTGGTGCAGACCATCAACGAGTAAGCATGTCATTTTGATTCCTTGTCGACATCATCTCTTTGTGAATTTTAAGTGAATCATTGATAAATTTGTGATTTTGATGATAGTGCCATGAGGACCTTCCAAAGACTAGAAAAGAAAAGGCGTGCTACTCGGGACAAAGACCCCATATGGTACAAACCGGAGGTTGGTACAATATTTAATTTGTAACCTTTGCCTTGTGAACTTGGTCATTGAGCTATATATATGCTCTTATATATATTTCTTGTTCTTTTTAGACCCGTCGGCAACCAGGCGTCCAACTTATGTGGCCGGTCGTCATGAAACACATGTATGATATTACAAGGCGAGGGGATACTAAATTAAGCTGCAAAGGTAAATGTATTTGATGTTACATATTATGCAAGTTAATTCAGTTTAAACTTCTTGTTACAAATGAAATATGCACGCAAGTTAATTCGATTCTTTGTCTTTGATGTTACGAGATGTTTCAATGCAAAACTCCCTTTCGATGATGAAGCTGGAGCACATACGCAATGTGTTTTGTGAATATCTGTATGGTCGATCTTAGAGTCACAAAAAGGACAATAATTAATGTCCTAAATTCATTTGTAACTATAATGTAGCAACAATAATCGATCTTACGTAAATTTGTTTATTTTTTTGAACAATTCATTTGTAAATATACATAGGCAATGTAAAATTCAATACATAAATGTAGTTAATTTTTCGAACAATTTTCTTGTGTCCATTTTGGGTTTCTTAATGTATTATTGGATGGTGGATATAGCTATTTAATTTAGTGTTTGAAATCGAGACTTTTAGGACCGTTCATTAACATCATGTCCGGTCTTAAAGGTCCACAAAATCTTCGGTCTTAAAGTATGAGACTTTTAGGACCGTATATTTCTCTAGTGTCAGCTCTAAAAACTTAAAAAACTTCATGAACTTTTAGGTCGGACGTATTATAGAAGATCGGTCTTAAAAAGTCGCCCGCCTAACTTTTAGGGACCGTACGTTTTTATTTATGCGATCTTAAAAGTCAATTTTAAATACATCTTTTCGAGACAAATTAAATGGATAAATTTGAAGACAACAGGGTTACGCGATCTGCTCAAGCTAGGTCCTTCATTATCATCGTTGTTACCTCTCCATGTGTAGAAGCGGCATTATCGGTGTCCCTTTTATTTTGTCTTTTGTCTTTTTGTCGGAAAAAGAAGGAAGATAATGAAAAGGACACTTTGTTTCTAACATGGGGAGGTAAAACCGCGACAACGAAGGTCCAACCTTGAGACGAATAGTCACTTTTTTTGTTCTTATCCGAATAAGGTAAAAGCTCCTTTTTTTACGTATGTTCTTAAGCTGTATTCTGCGAATTTTTGTTGTTGGATTTACACGAGGACAATGTTTTGTTTGTTTCCTTTTTGTCGGAAAAAGAAAGACGATAATGAAAAGGACAAGAGGCAATCGGATATGGAAACCAAAGTGACAAAAATGGCGTGTTTTTAGGGCCGTCGATTTACTAACTAAAGTCTTCGTTCTTTTATTTTAGGTTTTTAGTACGCCATTATCCGTCCTTCATAGTTGCCTTGTTTATTGCTTTCCGGGTTCGAGATAATGGGCTAAACTCGCACGAGAACAAAAATTAAAAATATTTTATTTTCTAAGTATCCGACTTTTAGGAATAGTATATTTATTTAGTGTAAAGCTCCTAAAAACTTAAAAGATACATGAACTTTTAGGTCGGACGTATTATAAAAGGTCGGTCTTAAAAGTCCCCACTTAACTTTTAGGACCGCATGTTGTTATTTGTGCGATCTTAAAAGTAATTCCCCTTTAAATACTCCTTTTCGAGACAAATTAAATGGTTAGGGTTGAAGACAACCGAGGTTACAGCGTTACTGCTCAAGCTAGGTCCTTCTTTATCATCGTTTTTACCTTTCCATGTGTAGAGGCGCATTATCGTTGTCCCTTTTATTTTGTCTTTTGTCTTTTTGTCGGAAAAAGAAGGAAGATAATGAAAAGGACACTTTGTTTCTCACATGGGGAGGTAAAACCGCGTCAACGAAGGTCCAACCTTGAGAAGAATAGTCACTTTGTTTGTTCTTGTCAGAATAAGGTAAAAGCTCCTTTTTTTTGTATGTTCTTAAGCGTATTGCGAATTTCTGTTGTTGGATTTACACGAGGACATTGTTTTGTTTGTTTCCTTTTTGTCGGAAAAAGAAAGACGATAATGAAAAGGACAAGAGGCAATCGGATATGGAAACCAAAGTGACAAAAATGGCGGTGTTTTTAGGGCCGTCGATTTACTAACTAAAGTCTTCGTTCTTTTATTTTAGGTTTTTTAGTACGCCATTATCCGTCCTTCATAGTTGCCTTGTTTATTGCTTTCCAGGTTGAGATAATGGGCTAAACTCGCACGAGAACAAAAATTAAAAATATTTTATTTACTAATTTTTTTACGTTGCCCTATAGGGGCAGCGATCACAAAAAAAAAAAAGCAAAAAAAAAAAGCAACAAAAAAAAACTAATCCCTCTCGTAGTCGGAAAGGGAGGGGGCGTCGGAGTCGTCGGAGTTGTCGGAGTTGTCGGAGTCGTCTTCAGCGGGATCGTAGTTCACGTCATTGGCGTGGAGTACCATGTTCGGCTTGTTGTTCATGGTATGAGCAAGCTGAACCAATTGGCCCAAACGTCGATCGATTTGATCGGCGGGCCCGATGATATTGCACCAAGCGCTTCACGGTCGGATTTGGAGGAGGCGGTGGCGGAGTGGGCTGAGGTTGAAGAGGAGGAGGAGGAAACGGAGGACTGGGGGGAGCAGCCATTAGAGTGGGGGCTGAGGTTGAAGAGGAGGAGGATGAAACGGAGGACTGGGGAGAAGAATGTGAAGAAAGTACGTAACAACGGGTTTAAATAGAGAACCCGTCTGAACAATGTGAAACGCGGAAGCTTTAACGAGGAGACGCATTGTTCATCGGAATACGAGGAGACGCCTAGTTGGGAAGTTTATCGGAAGCCGAAGAGACTCTGCATCATTCATTTGAACGGTGTGTAAGTACCGGGTAAATGATAAAAGGTCGGTCTTAAAGGTAAGACTTTTAGGACCGGACTTACTATAAAAGATCGGTCTTAAAAAATTAAAAAATAGAATTTTATACCGCACTTTTATATAAGTCCGGGTTAATGATAAAAGGTCGGTCTTAAAATAAAATGAATTGCAAAAATATTAAATAATGGAATTTTATACCGCGTACCTATAACTCCTTATTAATTCCTCGCTACCTCGTAACTCCAAACTACGTACGTGGCTATCGAGAGCAGCTCTACGCCTCTATTAATTAACTCCTCATACCTCTCTTTATTTGCTCAAACCATGGTTAGATACAAGAGAACCGCTCGTAGGGGTGCTCTTAGTCGTGATGCTCGTGCCTTCGTCGATCGTTATACGGTGCGCCTCCTCCATCGAGAGTCGTCCTATTGTGACGAGAAGAGTCTCGGGTCGTTGGACCCATTGTTATTTCTTCGGATGATGAAGAGATTGCGACACCCCTCCATCCTGCTCCCCCTCGCCAACCGGTTGGCCCCCAGCGACATGCCTCCGTGACCCCTCTCCTCTTTCCTCTAGTGATGCATTGTGGTGATGCAACGAAGACGGGGAACTTGCTTGATCTCCGGGAAATTAATCTTTGTTCACGTAGAAATCGCCAAGGCTTTGGAGGATAATAAGCTTTAGGAGATGTTTAGTCGATTCTTGTTTTTGATAATTTTCTGCTTGTTTTTGTTTTGTATTTTTTCTTGTGTACGTGCATATGCAAGTAATATATGTAATTAAAGAAACTCCAGTTTTCCTTTAATTTTTATTCATTCGATTCTTTGCGCTCGCCAAATCCTTTTCGAGAAATCAAAAAAGAATTTTAGGGGCCAGGAGTATTATAAAACGGCGGTCTTAAAAAGTTGTATATATAGAACCGTGTTCTTTTAATGAGCCGGTTTAATTGTCTCAATTTAGGTCGGAGGATTATAAAAGTCGGTCTTAATAAAATCCCAAATATAAAACATGTCTCGCTACGTCGCGCGGAATATTAAATTTCCCTCTACGAACTTCTCTTGTCGCGCCTAAAGTGTAACTCGGGTTACATCGCCACTTCGTCGCGTTGGTTCGCGTTGTACCTCTCGACAATCACTTTACGGTTCCTTAGCTAAACGTCTATAGACCAAGCTGTAAGAGGTGTTTCGGTTATATAACTTTATGATTTTCTGCTCATCGTTTGGGTTTTTCTGGGTTGAGCGAAATCGATCAAATGTTCTTGTGGGTTTTTTGTGTTGTTAATGGATATTGTATTTTGAAGATTATAATTGCATTTTAGACCTACCCAACTGACCAATAAATGTTTTTAGGGTACTCTTTATGCACGCAACATCAACGTTCGTGGCGGGAGAAGAAAGACTAAGCAAACGCATTTGAATTTATATGATACAACGGTGAGTCCACAAGACCTTCACGCGATGCATTTAATTTCCTCGTCATGCATTTATTTTGGTTCTTGGATTCTCTGCGATACATTTATGACCAAAAGTTATTCTTCGTTCTGCATTTAATGAGCAAGTTTATCCGAAAAAAAAAGGAAAAAAAAGACATAACCGACATTTGAGCATATATATGTATGTTAAATCTTTCCGTCTATATATATAGGAATTCTACTATGGATCACGGTTGGATAAATGCTAAACGGACAAGTGTTGAATATCGAGAATGGGGTGAGGGACTTTATAAAATTTGCTAAACAAAATGGCCATCTTTGAGGGTGGGAAGTTTTATTGCCCTTGTGTAAAATGTTTGAATGAGAGCGACTAAGTCTGAAGTTATACACACACATTTAATTTGTGAAGGAATTTGTAAGACTTATACGGTATGGGTATGGCATGGTGAAAAAATACCAAGTGGGTCTCAACATAGGGAAGTGGCCTTTGATGATAATGACACGGATATGGATGATCACATAGAGGACATTATCCGTGATGTAGGAGAAGAGGCTTTTCATCAATCACATGCATATGGTAATATGTGCGGTGATGCGAGACCCTATCTATACCGTGGGTGTAAAAAATACCAATTGTTGAATCTTTGTATTGAAATTGGTAAGCTTGAAGGCACGTCATGGATGGAGCGACAAGAGTTTTTCAGAAATGCTTGAGGCTTTTAAGGACATGCTTCCGGATGATAATGTGTTGCCGCATCGATACTATGATGCTAAGAAAATACTTTGTCACTTTGGGGATGGAGTACAAAAAGATCCATGCATGCCGAATGATTGCGTGTTGTATAGAAAAGAGTTTGAAGAGGAGGCGAGTTGTCAGAAATGTGAAACCCCAAGGTACAAGTCAAATAAGGGGCCGGCAAAAGTGTTGTGGTATCTTCCAATCATACCAAGGTTCAAGCGGTTGTTTGCGAATGAAAATGATGCAAAAAATTTGAGGTGGCATGCGAGATGAGAGGATTTCGATGGAAAGCTTCGACATCGGCCGATTCTTCTCAATGGAAGAAAATCGATCAATTATTTCCGAACCGGCGAAGAACCTAGGAACCTTAGGCTTGCCCTTAGCACGGATGGCATGAATCCATATGGAAGCCTTAGCAGCATACATAGTTCATGGCACTGTACTACGATTATTTACAACTTATCTCCAATGTTATGCATGAAACGAAAGTACATCATCTTGTCTATGTTGATTTCGGGACCGAAACAACCAGGAAATGACATTGATGTTTACCTTGACCCTTGATCGAAGACTTGAAGGAGTTGTGGGCGAGAAGGTGTTGATGTTTTTGACTCTTTCAAGAAGGAGGTGTTTAAAATGCGAGCCATGATATTTTGTACTATAAACGACTTCCCGACATATGGGAACTTGTCGGGGTATAGTGTAAAAGGCCATAAAGCATGTCGGTTTGTGAAGAAGGCACACGCTACCATCAACTTCAACATGGAAGAAAGACGGTTTATCTTGGACATAGGAGATTTCTTAGACGGGGCCACCCATATCGTCGATTGAAGAAAGCCTTTTTTGGTGGCCAAGAGTATGAAGATGCTCCGGTGGCATTATTTGGGGAGCAAGTTTATGAAAAGGTGAAAAATATCAATGTCGTATTCGGTAAGGCGCAAAGTGTAGAAAAGAAACAAATATATGGAAAAAGAGATCTGTATTCTTCGATCTTCCATATTGGCGCAATCTTGATGTGAGACACGAGTATTGATGTCATGCATGTGGAGAAAAACGTATGTGATAGTATTGTCGGCACGCTTCTCAACATACAAGGTAGTTCCAAGGATGGTGTGAAGGCAAGATTGGATCGATAGCAATGGGAATACGCGAAGAGTTACATCCAAGGCCAGATGGGAAGAGAACTTATTGTCCCCGGCTTCTCATACTTTGTCTAAGGATGAGAAAGCGAAGTTTTGTGAGTGTTTACATGGCACAAAAGTTCCCACGGGGTATTCTTCAAATTTTAAGAGGCTTGTATCGATGAAGGACTTGAAATTAGTAGGCCAAAAGTCTCATGATTGTCATGTCTTGATGCAATGACTACTCCCGATAGCTATTCGAGGCATCGCTAGAATATGATCTTCGGGTCGTTTTGACTAGACTTTGTGTCTTCTTCAATGCGCTTTGTCGTAAAGTTTTTGAGATTGAAAAGTTGGATGAATTGGAGAATGAAGGATATCTTATCTTGTGCCACCTTGAGAAGCTTTTTGTTCCTACATTTTTTGACATCATGGTTCATCTAATTGTTCATCTAGTGAGGGAGATAAAGATGTGCGGCCCTATCCATTTACGGTGGATGTACCCAATTGAAAGATCTATGAAATTCCTAAAAGTGCGTGAAGAGCATACCGGCCCGAAGCATCGATTGTTGAGAAATATGTTTGAAGAAGCCATGGAATTTTGTCAAGATTATTTGGCCAAAGTAAGACATATTGGGCTTCCAAAACGTCAACATCTTTGATGGGGGTAGACGAGGGGCTTCCGTAAAGAGTGTGGATCGATGAATTGTCACTAGTCCACTTGTACATCTTGAATAACGTCGATGAAGTTCAAGCCGGCATAGCTGCACATAAAGCATTTGTAAGGAAAGAAAATCATCGAATGGTGAACAAAGGTTGATTAGGGAGCATAACGAGAACTTTTGCAAAGCTGGTTCAAACAAAAGGTCGAGGGAGAGGAATGTGTTTACGATACAATCAAATGGTTAGCGGGTGGTCACGAGGTTGATGTCATAAGTTGGAATTCGTATGTGATCAATGGTTATACATTTTACACGAAGTCCCTAGATGATACGAGCACGGTCGGAAACGGTGGTGTTATGTTAGAGGCTGAATCTATGCACTTCTCGAGTTCAAAAGACAAGAGCCCTTTATTGGCGAGTCATGCCATATTATGGGGTTATTGAAGAGATTTGGGAGGTGGACTATGTGAAAATTAGATTTCCCATTTTCAAATGCAAGTGGGTTAATGTCAATAATGGTGTTCGGATCGATCGGCTAGGATTTACATTAGTCGATGTCAATGGTAGAAGTTTTGGAGATGAACCTTTTATTATGGCGAGACCGGGCAAAACAAGTGTTCTATATCATAGATCAAGAAAATAAAATGTGGTCTGTAGCTCTCCAAGGAAAGAGGGTCATTGATATTGATGAGGAAATGAATTCAAATTATGGTATTCTGAGAGTACTCCTTTTTCAAGGGTCTCCAGGACATGAGCGAAGAAGATGAAGCGGATAATGAACCCGGCATAAGAAGTGATCATCAAGAAGGGATATGGGAAGATATCACTTTATAAAAGAGTCAATTCATAAGGTAATATTTATATGCAGATTTCTTTGAAGACTTTAATTAAGGCTTTAACTATATATATTATATTCCTTCTATCTATGTTCATAGTTAATGTCTTGACTATGAATTTTGTTCTTGTTTTATTTTTGTGGCGGGATCCGATCCAAATGGGCATGTTATATAAGAGGATGTTACGTTGTTGGGTGGGGGAATCAGATGAAGGCATGGTGAATATTATTTTGGGCGCATGTATGTTGTACTTGTAACTTATTGTATTTGTAAGTAAGTTATCTTATTGTATGAATTAATTTAGGTGTTGTAGTCATAGTAATCATTAATTAAGGGGCCAAATAGCTCATGGTGAATAATATTTGTATTCTTTTTCCAATTCAATTTATTCAAATAATTGTTCATAGTTTGTAGCTTAAAATATCGACTTTTATGTCTTGGATTGGGTGGTGGATTTATGTATATATATATATATATAATCGGGAAGAACACGGGGAAAAATTCGGGAAAATTTAGACCAGGAAATAATAAGCCGGTTTTAAATGTTCACTTGTTAAGACCGGATGTAATTATATGGCCGGTCTTAAAGGTCGGGACACTTTTGAGTTTTGATATTAAACCGGTCTTAAAAGTTGGTCTTTTAAGACCGGTATATTTAGAAGTCCGGTCTTAAATAAAAATCTTTAAGACCGGATGTATTTATCATCCACTCTTGAAAGTCAGTCTTTTAAGACCGTATGTGTCTTGTCCGGTCTTATAATTACGATCTTTTAAAGCGGCCTATTGTTTGACCGGTCTTAAAAGTCGAGCTTTAGGACCGAACAAAAATTATTTCGGCTTCATTTAGTACAACTTTTTAAGACCTAAGTTTTTAAATGTCCGGTCTTAAAAGAGTTTCTTTAAGACCGGTTGAGTCGGTCTTAAATGGTAGACTTTTAATCCGGCATTTGGAACAAGACCGGTCGCATATCGGTCTTACGACCCCCCTTTTGTCCGGTCTTAAAAGCCTTTTTTCCACTAGTGCTTGTATATATTATTATTTTTGGAAAATTGATCTAAAGATAAGAAGTGAAGACTAGGGAATAAGAGACCTTCCTCTATCCTCCCTAATAGTGTTGAGGGTGGGAAGCTCTAGATGGTTGGCAACTGGCAATATGCATGATCTTGATGATGGTAATAGTTGAATCTAAAAGCCTCCTCCAATTTGTGGAGGTGTAGTTTTGTTCTATTGTCACGTTCGGCTTATGAGTTAGAATACGTGTTTTTGTAGGTGTTTGGGTTTTCATATATGGGTTCAAGGGGTTTTATAACTTGGGTTTGTGTCTCGATTCTCGCTATGCTTTTTCTTTTTTGTACTCAATTTAATTTGATATTCTTCTATTGGAAACACTAAATGTAAACACATTTTTTAAGGAAGATTTGAACACTGCTTTGTCATGCAGTAAGGGACTAGCCACTTTTTGTTGGTAAAAACAATAGAAGGAGGCACAAATATAACATGTTTTATGACCTTCTTGGTTTTCTCTTCCATTCGAACAAGGGTTTATACGGGTTCATATTAGGTGCACATCTCTTATGTGCAACTTAGAGAGATGAGCACATTTTTTTAAAAAAAAAAATTATATATTTTATTTATTTAAATTAAATTATATGCTACATGCTGATATTTTTTGTACCAAGTATCTCAAATTAATTAATTTTCAATCCTACATTTAGAAATATTTTTCCTGTATATAACACCGGTATTTGGAAATCAATTAATTTGAGATACTAGGTACAAAAAAATATTTTAGGATGTAGCATATAATTTAATCTAAGTAAATAATTAATATATATATATATATATATATATATAAGTACTCATCCTTTTATTAGAGGGATGAGTACATAAAGAACACATAAGATATATGCATCTAATGTGGATTCAGTTTATGCTTGCTTTGTGATGAGAAGTATAGTGACCAAACGATACACAACACATTATTTATATGATGTGACTAAGGGTTACAAGGTGTTTCCTCCTCTCAAATCAGATCAACTCCTTCTTACAAAGAGAGTGGCAATTGTCCAAGTGTAACTGCTTGGGATTTCCATATATTCCCCCAAACAAAAAGGAAAAAAAAAAAAAAAAAAAAAAAAAAGATTGGAGGGCATATCATTAGCAACCATCAACTCACAGCATATAAATGTGGTGCTTCAAGACATTCAATACCAGCCCGAGGAATTTCCTTCTTTTACTATCTCAACTATTACTTGTGTTTTTTGGTTAAACTTAATTTCCCTTTTATCTTCATTATAAACTTTTTAAGCTATTAATGTCATTTTATACTTAAAAAAAAAAACTGGACGGAGTATGTATCGCCTAACTCTAAATCGATCCTGTTAATTTTTTTTTCCTTTTTGATAAAAAAATTTTAGGAAAGGGGTTGGCTTCACCCACGATACAAGGACAGGGTAAAATCTCACTTCCTCTTAGGTGATATCGATGTTGGGCAAGGCGAAATCTCCGTTACTCATATTCTGTTCAAGAACTCTAATCCTCTCATTTAAGTTCGCAATCCTCTCATTCATATTCGCAATCTCTCTATCAACTCCTTTTTCAATACTTTCAGCCGTAGAGGCCATGTTTAGTACAGTTCTGAAACGCAAAATTAAAATGTACTGAACCCTAGGCATCAACGTCAAGAATCCTAAAAAATAGAAGAGAAGTATAATTGTAGAGAAGCAGAAATACCTTTGGTTGAAGAAGAATGTGCAGTTTCAGGGGAGCAGCACTGTGACTCTTCGTTGAAGACTGGAACTGACTTAACGGCTTCTTTTATTTGTATTTTATTACGATTGTCTCTCTTCTTCCGTAACCGTCTTTTATACTAAGTCAATTATGGGCTGCCATGTGTCCCTCCTTGATTTGTTTTTTCTCCTATAATTTAGGGAGTTTTTTGGCGCCAACTCCTCATGTAATTTATTTCGTATTTCCGTTGGCAAATCTTAATATATCCTAATTATACTAAATCATCAAATTTCAATTCTAGATTAAAGTTCTAGTTTAATTTAAAAAGAGCATTAAAATATATAAATTTTGCTAAAGGAAAATTTTTATCAAAGAATTTAGCATTTTATATTGCTCCTACATAGACCCTTCCAATAATCTCTAGGGCCCGTTTGGTATGAGGAAGATTTGAAGAGAGAAGGGAAGGGAAAAGAAGATTTTGAGGGATGAGGGAAGATGGCTTGAGGAAAGATAAGTTGTTTGGTAGGAAGAAAAATGAAACGGTGACGAGTTGATAGAGAATTAGAAAATATTTATTGTACTCTCAAAAATGATTAAGTCAAAATGAAAAGGAAAAATATATTTTTAAAAAAATATCCTATTATCAAATTCAAATTTGTCTAAAATATTCTCCTGTCAAGTTTGAATTTGTCTAAACTATTTTTTGGAGAAATTCAAATTTGTCTCAAATATTTTAAAATCAAATTCGAATTTGACTAAAATATTCTCCAAACCAAGTTTGAATTTAATCATATTTTCTTGCATTAGAAAAAAATATTTTATGAGGGGTAAATAGGTCTAAAAGCGTTATTGTTCATGTGGGAACTTGAGTTTCCACCAATTTTGATAGGATATTATCTTCCCACCTTTAAAGGAAGATTGGTGGGCCCAGAAACTTAAGTTCAAGAAGATTAGACACAAAAGTGTACCAAACAAAGGAATATATTCATCTTCCCTTCCCTTTCACTTGTTATGTGTACAAAACAGGTCCTAGTGCGTGTATGTGCCCTTTAAGACTTGTAGCTTGTTTGCAATCGGGGAGACAAATAAGTTGTGGGAGGGCTCCATGTAATAAGTAGGCTCCACCACCTCTCGTAATTTCTTTAGTTTTTTTCTTGATAATAAAATTTTAAGAGAAAGGTTGGGTTCATTGATAGTCTAAAGGAGGACGCTTGGAGTCCACTCTGTAAAGAATTCAGGACTAAGAGTACATATACCTCCACCTTAGCTTAGGTTACCGTTGCTTCGTAGACCCTAAGGATGCCCCCAGTGCCTTGACCAACTCCAAGATTGAACTCCCTCCCTTTTAGTGAGAGTGTTCAACCACTTTGCCAGTTGAACCCAAGGACAAGGGGTATATAATTTCTTTAGTCATAGCAATTGTTGTGTGTGTATATTTCCTGCATGCCTTACGATAAGTTTTAAATTTATAAATAGATGTGATCCAAAATATAAGTTTTATTTTTGTATAAGAAAAATATAAGCTTCATTTTGGCTTTTAGGCATTTATTGTAGTTTTTAAAAATTTTATCCCTTGCTGACTATATTTATTGCATTTATTCTCTCTAGCTTATTAAATTTAAGACTAGAAGAATAGTAATTAAAAAAAAATATTGAACCTCTTATTCAAGAAAAAATATGCAACTTTTATTTTTGTACTTTTTAAATATTATTCTTCTAGTTTTTTCCTAAAAAGGATATTTTAATTGAAAAGTGATAAAAAAAAATCTTAATAAAATTATTAAGATGATAAAAGAAATGATATTATGTTTATTGATGTTAGGATTGAGAAAGTAGATGTAGAATAAACACAAGAAATGGATTAGAAGAGAAATATGCTCTCTCAATCTATATTATTGCAATGTCATAACAAGTCTAAAATCTCAATGTACAATTGGGGGATTGGGCTATTTATAACACTATAACCTCCCTGATTAATCCTAGTTTACAGTTATTGACTAATTACCCTACTAACTATCTAGTTTACAAATAGGTCCTTAGGTTTATCTTATAATTAGGTCCATAAATGCATATTATTATCTTTACATATCAATACCCCTTCCCCAAAACATCCTTGCCCTCAAGGATGAGAAAAAACAAAAACACAAACCTAAAGAACAAAAATACAAAACTCAAAAATACAAATATGAATCAATAAAAAAACATCTTCTTCGAGAGCCCACTTCTCACCTTCATTCCATGATACTTTATGCAGTGCTTCACTCAACCTCTTGCTGGTCAGCCCCTCCCGTCAAAACTCTTTGTAAGTAGCCCTCTCCAGTTAGCCGTTTCTCAGAGAACACATTATTGATTGATGGAGAGTTTCTTGGTTTCCTTTAGCCGTTGTCCCATACCGACAAGAGGTATATGTATTTTTTTTTTACCGAGTACACCGTTTCCAATCAATCAAATCAAATCAATGTCTTTTTTTTTTCTTTCTTTTCTTTTTTTTTTTCAAAAGTAAAAGAAAGAATTTATGAAGATCGGAAATTCATCCACTATTCCGTGAGACCCTAAGACGTATATCGCGGTTTGACGACGATGTAGAGCATTTTGTAGACTCAAACTCGTGCGACACAAAAATCGTAACGTAGAGAAGAAACAAAGCGCGAACAACAATGAGAGATCACATAAGCTTGACGCAAGCAAAGGTGAATAACTAACATAATCCATAACCAATCAGCACTTTTTTTTTGTTATTCCCACGATTTCTTGACTGCTCTTGTAGGCTCGATGGCTTGTCTTTGGTGTCGTTTGAGAGTCCGGTCTTGGTGTTTCTCGTCACGGCCTTCGAATAACGGAGACAAAGCAACTTCTTGTTTTTTTCCTTTTCTTAGTTGCTTCTTGAATATCAGTCCTTGTCGAGAAGAAGAGTGGCTCGGGCTGATTCAAGAATTGGAGAGATCACGACTAGAGAGCCGAGGATGACTCGCTCGATACCATTGTTAGATAAGATGTAGAAATTAGAGGATTTGGGAAGAGAAGAACGAACGGAGAGGAGAGAGAAGAGAAATGTGATGCTCATTCATTCATCTTAACAAGCATAGAGATACATGAATAGTCATATGCCTTTACCTCTAGACCTACTAATCCCAATTAACTACCGTTAATTACTAACAACTAACCAACTAACTAATCCGTTCCTAACTAACTAACCTAATTAGTTACTTACAGTTTTACATATCAATTGACATGTAGTTTAATATTATAAATCAAATTTTTAAGGGAGTTAAATTTAAATTAAAACGTCAAGGAACCGATCAAATAAGTTATCTCTAACAATCAAAGTTTAGGGGTTATATGTTACTAATCGGTGTTTAGAAAGGTTTTGTAAAATGAGCAATTTATATAGGATGCCATGTAAGATGTCACATGTCACCTATTAAACGATGTAGCAATTGTCATTAAAAAGATAATGGTCATCAAAAACATGATGGTTGTAATCAAAAAATAAAAGGTCATGGGGTTCAATTTAAACTTTGAAATGTCGAGGATTGATTATATGCAACTGACTCAAAGTTCGGAAGGTTTTTTTATAATTTAGCATTATATTATTTATTTTTTTCATTTATGTCCATTATTATCTTTTTATTATTTATGCATAAAAACGGGATTTTTTTGGCCAAAAAGATATAGAGATTTTTTTGGTTATCTGTCTGCAACTATGTAATTTTTGTTGTTCCCCTCCTAAAAAAATCAGATCCATCTCTCACTATAAAAATTGGATTCTGGGATGAGGAATAAGATTCGTATGCAGGGCTTCAGTTCAAAAGATAACGAGAATTCTTCATCTACAATGGAATTTTTGGTATGGTCTCTAATCTTATCTTTTTATTAAGCACATTTTTCTTGCTTCCCACAATCCGAGATATAATACAAGCCAAAACTTGGAACTTAGTGATCAATATATAGAAAATTTCTCCCTAAAAGACCAAGAGTGACAAAGTAAAGCACACGAATTAAAGAAGAACCATCCAAGTTAAATAGTACTCTCTCTAGTCCTAATTATAGGAACACTTTTGTATTACCTATAATTAGGACCAGAGGTAGTAATTCATATTAGAAACCATTAATTTTGAAGGTTTTGGAAAAGATGATGTAGATAATTGGAACTTTGAAATTATGTATACACATCTCCTAAAGTGAGGAAGAATGTAGTGATGACGAATTTCAAAACGATTGGGCAAAAAGATAATGGAGGATTGAGAATTTTGATAAATTTGTTCGCGGTATGTATTTTTTTTTTATTTAGTTGCTTTTTCATCCAATCCAAAAAAAAAAATGGAAGGAAATTTTATGTTAATTGGCTAACCTGTTTTAATGGGAGAAATTTAATTTCCATAGTAGTTTTTTTTATATAGTATTAAATAAAATGATTAAACACACATTTTCATGAAATTTTGATAACTTGGGCCACTTTATGTTTTTTCATTGTTATAATACATGTAAAACAATCATGGAGAAGTGGAAATAAACAAAAAAAGAAATTTCAATTAATAGTATAGTAAATTTATGAGTTAAATATACTCCTACTAATTTATAAACAAATATTGCATTTTCAATCATGAGTTGGGCACGACTCAAAAGGAATTTGATGGATTATCTTAGAACAAATCTGCACAGGCCAGCATAGATCTGGGTGACGACTCAATGGGAGCTTCAGATAGCGCAATCTGGATATGAAGAACACGGATTTAGACATCACAAGCATAGATCTAGGAGCCAATAAGCACAAAAACTAAGACGAGCAATGAGGAGACAAGCACGGAGAAGAAAATCAGTATCAATGAAGTCATCCAATGAAGCCGAAGAAGTTGTTATTGAAGTTGTTGGGGATGAGATCACAAGTGAGGTCTTCTGAGAGACAAAGGTGAGAGCTTCAGAAAAATGGCGACCGAAGATGAGAAGACGTTAAGATTATGAATTTTGATTCTAGAGGGACGACTAAGTGAAGTCTATATAACTATTTTAGGTTTTAGATCACTTTGTAGACCGATTTAACAAAATCTAGTATAACAGCTTGTAAATGTTAATTTTAAAAAATATTTTAATGCTTTTTTTAGACGGATGGTAAAAACAACCTTGTTAAAATTTTATATATTTTTATACAAATGCCACCGATTACATTTTTAAAAAAATTGTCTCTATAAAAAATAAACAATCTAGATAAAATGCCTTTTTTTAGTAGTCAGTTGCAAAGCTTGTTGGCGTGATTAATGGTCTAAATTTGTGTTGGACCAAAGGTTTCAAAAAGATTATCGTGTATTTAGAATGTACATAAGCTATTGATATGTGCCTAAGAGGCTGTGATCACAATCACCCCCATATAAAAATGTTACTGTTTTGCAGAGGGTAAAATATTTTTGTCTCTTCTCTACTAAATGCACTTCTTATAATTTAAACTTGTGCTCTCTCCCTTACCCTTACGTGGGGGTGAGATCACCTTACCACCACCTCAAGTAATAATTTGCCGGTTTGTATCATTTGCAAGTAATGAAGGCTCAATTTGAATTAAAAAATAGTTCCCTTCAAATGAGTCCTTAATATAAAATATATTTGAAGAGTTGACTTTAATTCTAAATATAAGACATAGTTTTTATTTTTATTTTTCTTAATTTACCCTATTGCTCCCCTAACAATGATTAAGGAGGAAGGGGTAGGGAGTTATAGAAGATGATTAAGGTGTTTTAAAAAATACATGTCATATTAACTAACTTAACAAACATTCTTAATTTAGTTAAATTATGTAAATACATCTTATGTTAAGGATCAGAGGAGAGGAGGGAGTAACATTCAATTACAAAAAACTACGAGTGAAATAGAAATATGAACACCATTGCAAAGAAATAATATAGACGCACGCAGTTTCAATGATCAAAAAGTATATAGCAGTAAACCAACAGTTTAAAAGCAACATTCAATAAAACGAACTAAAACGAACTAAAGGAATCAAGAAAGTAGAAATACTCCAGAGGCTAGTAGTGGTTGAAGGATGTGTCTTGAACCAGGTAAATTCCACACCATAGTTGAAATATAATCTTCCTAATTAAATCCAATCCAGCATCATAATCCCAATTTCATTTCTCTGTGAGAGAGAAGGGTCTGCTTCCAATTTTACTGTTCTTCCCTGCCACTTGAAAGTCAAGCTCATCGTCATTCCTTGTAATGTCGTATCGCCGAGAGTTCCCAGCCACTGGTTACCCAACACCACATCGGCGATTGCTAAATCAGTCACAAAGAAAGTCTCAACAATCTCTATACCTTGCGTCTTGAGAACAACTCCCTCACATACTTCGGTCCCTTCAGATCCAGGACCACAGACAAAGTTCACTCGAAATCTCCTTTGGGTCCTTCGCAATGGGATTCCTAGAGCATTAACCAGTTGTTTTGAGATGAAATTGTGTGTCGCTGATAGGCCAACAAATACAATCACATCCCTAGATTCAATCTTTCCAAGAAATTTGAACTGATGAGCCCTCACGTTTTCTTCTTGTTCCACCTCTTCTTTCTTGATCTCCTCTGTTTTCTCGTGATCGCGGATGCATAAACCCATCATCATCCTATGGTTCAACTCAGATTCTTTTAGAATCTTGAATCCACCCTCTTCTTCGCCGGTTCCTCCCATTTCCTTTGGTTTTGATTCCATGTTAGAATTATCTGATTCTACGCCGGAAGAGCCTAGAGCGTTCGCTGGAACGGGGCGGCCGGAATTCCCACCAGGCCAGTTGCCTTGAACAAGAGCTTCCTTAATAAACTCTCTCATAGCACTCATGTTCTGTTCAATATCTCTGATCCTCTCATTCAAGTTCGCAATCGTCTCATTCAAGTTCGCAATCTCGCTATCAACTCCTTTTTCAATACTTTCAGCCGCAGAAGCCATGTTTAGTACAGTTCTGAAACGCAAGATTAAAATGTACTAAACCCTAGGCATCAACGTCAACAATCCAAGAAAATAGAAGAGCAGAAATACCGAAGAAGAATGTGCAGTTCAGGGAAGCAGCACCGTGACTCTCTGTTGAAGACCGGAACTGACTTAGCGGCTTCTTCCCAAAACCATACCGTAACCGCTCTTTTATTTGTATTTTATTACTATTCTCTTTCTTCTTCCGTAACCGGCTTTCTTCAGTAACCGTCTTTTATACTAAGCCAATTATGGGCTGCCATGTGTCCCTCCTTAATTTGTTTTTTCTACTATAATTTAGGGAGTTTTTTGGAGCCAACTTCTCCTTTTAATTTATTTCCCATTTCCGGTGGCGCATCTTAACATATCCTAATATTTTTGGTCCAAAATATAAATCCTAATTATACTAAATCAATCCACAATAATTACAATAGATACAGTGAGTCAACCTCAACAAAATAGGAAATTATAGTAATAAATTGGAAATCATAAATCAAACTTAATCTCTAATCAAATCAATTTCTTATTCCTTACCTCTTATCACTACAATTTGATTATTTTTCAATGGTGGAGATTTCACAGTTTATAATAATATTATTATTATATTAAATAACTATATATATATATATATATATCAACTGAACAATTCATAATTGCTTAGGATAATTAGTAACAAAATTAAAAAATATTTTAATAAACGTCTATAATTGTGACCTATTCAGATCAAAATTTAACAATTTACAAGTATCCATATAGGGTTCAATGTTTTGTTTTTAGTGCAGAAATTTTTTTGTCACACTCACATAGAAGTGAGTTGGTCTCATTATAAAGGAAAAAAAAAAAGAGAAAATATTAGTGGAATCTACTCACTTTTATGTGAGTGTGTCGGAAAAAAAAATTTTGTAGCAAAAACAAAAATATTAAACATATACATATACATATAATAGGGAAACCATTTGAAGGTAATAATATTTTCTTCAATTTTTAATTTGGTAGATGTATATTTTCTCTCATAAATGATTTAATTTTACTCTATTAGTACCGTTAACTATGGTATAAAGGCTAGTAGTGCGAATAAAACAAAGTTGCAAGAGCTAACAGTATTGAGAAAGTAAAATTATTGATTTAATTATAAGAAAAAACACACTGCTATTAAATTAAAAAAATTAATGAAATCATAGGTACTTCTTAATGGTTTTCCTATGATATTATGAAAATATAGTCATAGAAGGTTAAATATGACCCCATGAAAATTGATCTAATGACAAATTTAAGAAGTGAAGGCTAGGGAATAAGAGACATTCCTCTATCATCTCTGATATTATTTAGGGTCGGAAGCTCTAGGTAGTTAGCATACGTTTTTTTGTGGGTGTTTGGTTTTCATTTTTGTGTTCAAGAGGGTTATATAACTTGGGTTTGGGTTCCGATTCTCTTTACCTTTTTCTTTCTTGTACTCAATTTAATTTAATTTGATATCATTCAAATCATTATATTTGGGGAAAATCTATCTCACGGTCCATATTAACAAAAAAAAAAAAAGTTAAAAAGGTCCAAAAAAGTCACATGTCAAAAAAGGCCCTAGGATCTTTTCTAGTATTATTTTATAACCGTTAACAACTAAATCGTCTCATGACAATTAAATCAATATTCGTTAACAACTAAATTAGTACATATTGTTGTTAATGCTACTGATTTAGTTGTTAAGCAGATCCGATTTAGTTGCTAATGAGACCGATTTAGTTGTTAATATTTTATGAAATAATACTAGAAAAGGCCTTAGGACCTTTTTTTTATATGTGACTTTTTTCTTGCGCTTTTTTTTTGACATTTTGTTTGCTAATATGGGCCCCGAGATGGATTTTCCCTTATATTTGATGCACTAAATATAAGCATCTCTTCTAAAAAAGATTCGAACATTGGTTTATCATATGTAGTAAAAGACTAGCCACTTCTTCTTTGTAAAAACAATAGGAGAGGCACAAATATAACATGTTTTATAACCTTCTTGGTTTTCTTTTTCATTCGAATAAGAGTTTATGTAGGTTCACATTAGATGCACATCTTTTATGGACATCTTATGTGTTCATCCCTCTGTTAAAGGGATGAGCACTTCTTTTTTTCATTTTTTTTTTATACATATTTTTTTTATTTAGATTATTAAATTATATGTTACATCATGAATTGTTTTTTATACTAAGTATCTCACATTAATTAATTTTCAATTTACGTGTAAGTCAATAATAATATCCCTGTCTTAGTTTCTATACTTTGCAAAATTTTTGGAAACGACGAGTCCTCCCACTACCATAATACCTCATGGAGTAATTTGTAAAAAAAAAAAAAAAAAAAAAAAAGTAAATAATGGGGATCAAGTTAAAAAAATGAAGCAAATTACGAGAATAGAGTCGGGAAATCGAGCGGCTCGTTTAAACCCAAACCCTTTAATGGCGGGGCCTGAAAATTGGAGCTACTAAATAAATAAAATTGATCGTACAAGGTAGGTCTTGCGGGGACGAGAGGTTAAAAGGGCCGGCCGTTAGGCCCTTTAATTCTTTTTTTTAAAAAATTAACTTAACCGAAAATAAGAGTGTTGGGGGATAAAGGAACCCTAAAAATTTAATCACCATTTTCCTCGATCTCTCCGGCTCTCTTATCTTCTCTATCGTGTCTCAACTCTCAATCTCATTCTCTCACTCACTCATGAATCAAGTATCACAACTCACGTTTTGAAGACGAGACCGACTGGTACTTATTTGTTGATTTGTGTTTTTCGTTATATGATACATGTTTGACATTAATGTTGACAACATTTTATTTGATAAATTAAAACTTTAACTGTTGTAATGTACTAATTATATTTTTTAAAATACCAAGAAAAAATAGTTAAAATTTAGAATAATAACTTCCGGTCTTGCAAGGTTGGCCCTCACTTTGGTGCTCTCGGGTTGGACTTCAAAAAACATATTTTTTTTTCACTCTGCCCTAGCCCTTCAAGGGGCTGGCCCTGCAAGATCGGGTCAATCTTGATTCGTAGCTCTACGTACTAAGAGGGACCCAAAAAATTATAGAAATATATTAATTATTTTTAAATTCAGCCAATATCCTAGTCGGACAAATTTTTAGGAGACAATTGCAATATTACAATAACAAAAGATCACTTCAACTAAAAATTACACCTTTCTAAACAAAAAGATCTCCGTCTTTTAGGGTCATTTGGTTCAACGAAGGGGAGGGGGAGGGGGGATTTTAATGGAGGGGAAGGGATGAGAGGGATTTTAATATTACCTTGTTTGGAATGATCAGAAGGAAGCGGAGGGGAGGGATTTTAATGTTACCTTGTTTGGTTTAGGAGGTGAGGGGAGGGAATTTTTTTTTTACATTGACAACTTTACCCTTATATTGGAAAAGGGATTTCAAGTTAGCTGCTGCCTGGAAAAAGAATGGAATGATATCACTGTGGTGGAACTTGCATAGTTAGAAACCAAATGTAAACAATCAATTTTATGATTGCAAGAGTAAAGAAACAAATTCAGGTATGGCAGAGGAATTTTCTTTCTGAACATTAAATATATATGAGGCCAATTCTATACCTGTTTATCCCATGTCCTATTTTCTTTTTCCAAAAGCAGCATTGTCTAAGCTAGACCAATTAATTTCTGGTTTTTGTGTGGAAAGAAACAGATAATAAAAGTAAAATTCATTGGGTGTCAAGAGAAAAATCTAAATATGATAAGTTGTATGAGGGTTCGGGTTTTAAGGATTTCAAAGCTTTTAATCTTGCACTTTTTGCTAAACTGGGATATATGGAGAATTTGAATCAAGCAAGCGGTTTGGTTTAGGAGTTCTGGGAGGTTCGTGACCTGGATATAGCTCTGAGTGATGCTTTTGACTATGTTATTGAGAGCCGACTGGGATATGTCGTGTTTGTATCTGACAATCTTCCTCTGGTTAAAGGCACCGTATACCCCCAGAAGTAATTATAAAAACAGAAAGCTAAAAGATCAATTTAATACTACGACAGGAGGAAATATCATATAATTCGATGAACAAATTCATTAAACAACGCTAAACAGTCTCCAAGGATAGTAGATCTGTGTTAATTTACTCATATTTTCTAGAGATAGAAATTGAGCTAGCTGCTGAATAGGGTTCGTCTGAGGCTGAGTGCTGTATTGAGTTAAACTTATAAAAGGGCATCAAGGTATTTTGCGAATAACAACAAAATACTAGGGATAATTTTGTCCACTCACACCCCCATTTTAATAATCCCTCCGAATCCGTCCGATTTGGGGGCTGAAGTTTTTGAGGGGAGAGGGGAAAATTTTAAAAAATTTCCCCCTCCCCTCCTAAAAATGTCATCAGCGAAAGAGGGGAGGAGGCTAAAATCCCTCCATCCTCCTCCCCTTCTCTCCAATTCCCTCAAACCAAACAGACCCTAAGGGTATGTTTGGTTGGGAAGGGAGAGGAGGGAAAATGGAGAGAGAGAGAAGTAATTTGTGATGGGGCCCACAATTTTCTCCTTTTAATATTTTCCCTCCATTTTCCTCCCCCCCTCCCTCCCCTCCCCTCTCCTCTCCCTCCCCTTCCCCCAACCAAACATACCCTTAAGAAAAATTGTGTCAGTAAATTCTGTAATTTTCTGTCAGTAATGACCGACAGATTATATATGGAAAATTGTCACTGATAGAATTTACAAAATTTATAATTATTATATTATTATAATAATTTATATAGTGTAATAAATAAAAAATATAAAAATATATTTTTAACAAAAATTTAAAAATTTAAAAAAAAATTTAATATAATAAAATTAATATTTAATATAATATATTAGATATGTATTATATTAATAATAGATCTTTTAATGGAATAAGAAAATAAAAAATAAATATTAATTAATATATAATAAAATATATATGTATATATCTTCAAGCAATAAGTCTAAAAAGTAACATATTTTAGACGTGATATAAACTAAATCATATCTAAAAAGTTCAACTTTTTAAATTGGTTGCTCAACCAATTTAAAAGTAACAAACTTTTTAAACCGGCTATATTAAAACCTAGTTCAAAACCGATATAAAAAGCGATATCTATTAGGTCTAAAAAGCAATTTTGTACTAGGGAATGAGAATGCTCCAAGTCTCCAACTCATATATATTTAGTATCGCATCTCAGCCTTCTTTCATAATTTTAAAAATTATCAATCAATTACAAATCACAAATTATCAGTCAATTAATAATAATTCTAAAATACCAAATTTGGAAATCCTAAAAGCCCCTAGCTTGTGGTTGAAGGTTGTTCTTAGTGATAAAAAAGCCTTTGTGATATAGGAGCAAAAAACATCGGCTTTTTTTTTTTTTTTTTTTTTTTCAATTTGTCCATTTTTAAATAACTATTTAAGCATATGCTTTTTATTTGGAAACTATTTAAGCATGCTCTGTTTAGTCGACTAATGCCCTCATTTAGTCGACTAAACGCGGGGCTCAATTTTTTTGAAAAATCCCCCGATTTAGTCGACTAAATCATGTGATTTAGTCGACTAAATCATGAGGGACATATTTTTTTTTTAAATCCCCCGATTTAGTCGACTAAATCACATGGTTTAGTCGACTAAATCGGGATTTTTTTAAAAAAATTGAGCCCCACGTTTTCAATGGGCTGACAACCTTTTTACATTAAATTTGTTGAAAAGAAATTTGTTTTTTAATTATTGTTATTTTAAAGTTTGAATTATTGTTTCCAGTTTTTAGGAGTTTCAAATAAGTAGCAGTTTTGTTAGGATTGTTTTTTACGCTTTCTTGCTAAAAGTTGTTTCCTACTTTCTTACTAAAAGTTGTTTCCTACTTTATCGCCTATAATGTAGGATATATATACATATATTTTGGTAGAAATATTTATTGTATTTTTGCTAGACACCTTTGAAAAAATTTAGTTTGTTAAGAAACAAATGATTCGTTATTAATATGTGTTTCGACAACACAAAAATGCAATCCAAAAAAAAAAAAAAAACCCCATTAAGCAAGTACATCGGGTTATTAATTATGGAGAAAATTTAAGTAATATTTTGTCAGTTTAAAGCTGAATATTTTGTTCATTATTTTGACTAAGTTTTAAATTTTTTTTTTTTTTTTTGGTTGCATGCCTCACATTTTTATTAATTCGTTTAATATAATTACAAAGAAATAAAAAGTGCAATTCAAGGTACGCGGGGTAGTTAAAAACTCGATTTATCACTACGATTTTACGTTTTTTATGATTTTTTTCATTAAAACGATTTTACTAATTTTCCAAACGCTTTTACGTTTTTTTACGATTTTTTACGATTTTACTACGTTACGATCTTAAGTTTTACGATTTTTCATTTCTCGTCCGTTTTGGTAAAATCTACGTTTTCACTACCATGGATACGCCAGAATAATAAGCTTATATTGTCAAACGAATTGGCTATATTATTGCTATTACACACACACACACATATATATATATATATAACGTTAGATATATCGATTAAAACTTTGAATTCGAGAAGTAGGTGATGTGATTTTTATGAAAATTAACAACTTAAAGCAATAAAGTAGGAAACAACTTTTAGCAAGAAAGTAGGAAACAATCCTAACAAAACCGCTACTTATTTGAAACTCCTAAAAAAAACTGGAAACAATAATTCAAATTTTAAAATAACAATAATTAAAAAACGAATTTTTTTCAACAAATTTAATGTGAAAAGATTGTCACCCATTGAAAAATTTAAGCTTCCGGGTCCCACCTCATATATTTAATTAAACCATGCCGGATGAAAATGAGTAATTTTATCAACTATTTAACTTAAGATTTTGGTTTTTGATGATATTAACTTGAAAAATATATATTGATTTGTGTAAATAGAATATATATATGATATAATCTAAATAAATAGAATATGTATAAAAAAAAAAAGTGTAGTCCCTCCGATGAGAGGAAAAATAGAAGATGTTTCATTTGTAAAAAAACGCAACATAAACTATAACTATATCTTATATATTTTGTTAATCACTTCCACTTATGTATAAAATATAAAGTAATATAATAATATATTATTATAATAAAATAACATTTTGTTTTTCCGTACCTCCAACTTCCCCTACTATTCGGATGCATCTTAACAATCCTAACAAAAGCTACATATTTGAAACTCCTAAAAAAGCTGGAAACAATAATTCAAACTTTAAAATAACAATAATTAAAAAACAATTTTCTTTTCAACAAATTTAATGTGAAAAGGTTGTCAACCCATTAAAAATGTGGGGGCTCAATTTTTTTGAAAAATCCGCGATTTAGTCGACTAAACCATGTGATTTAGTCGACTAAATCATGGGATTTTTTTAAAAAAAATATGTCCCCCGCGATTTAGTCGACTAAATCACATGGTTTAGTCGACTAAATGTGGGATTTTTCAAAAAATTGAACCCGCGTTTTAGTCGACTAAATGAGGGCGACTAAAAAGGCGGAATCTTAAATAGTTTCCAAATAGAGACTTAAATAGTTATTTAAAAAGAGGCAAATTGAAAAAAAAAAAAAAAAATCCAAAAAACATCACTAGAAAAGCAACATTCAACCAGAAAAAAGCTATAAGTAGCATATTAATAGAACAACCCTTGGCAACATTAAACCAAAATGTGTTGTAAGTAGCAGACAAATAGAAACATCCCTTAGCAACATTAAAGTAAAATGTGTTGTAAGTAGAAAACAAATAGAAACATCCCTTAGCAGCATTAAACTAAAAGGGCATAATACAGTCATCACCTCCAAATCACATCAGCACTAGAAATTTGAAGGGTTTTGGTGAATTGATTCCCACAGTTGATTCCACTGACCATTACTGTTTCTTGTTCCTCCTATTCGTCTTTTTCCTTCTTGATGCAGAGTTCAGCACCACCCTCCTTGTTGCAAGAGGGCTCACCATCACCACCAGCACCATCATCGTCCCATTGCAGCATTATAAAACCCATTTCCAATCCTTTAGTGAGAGACGGATCCGATTGTAAAGTCACTCTTTGTCGAAGCCACTCGAAGCTGATGAGCATGGTTCGGCCTGAATGTATGGTTGGGCCTGACTCCATTGTAAAAGTGTCAAGGCATTCCAACCACTCAGAACCCAACACCACGTCTGCGATTCCTAACTTGATGGGAAAGAACCTCTGAATAATCTGTATACCATGCGTTTCGACCACAACGTTGTTGCATACCTCTGAACCTTTAGCCTCAGAACCACCAACCCCGTAGTCTACCCGGTAGCTTCGGGTCCTCTCCACCGGTATTTGTAACTCATCAACCAATTCTTTTGAGATGAAATTGTGAGTAGCTGCTGTTCCTATCATTACAACCACCTCCCTGTCACGGATCTTTCCATGAAATTTGAAGCCCATTGTACAGACTCAACACTAGGATCGCAACAACGTATAGCAGAACCGACCGACAGAAGTAACAGTGTGTTCAAGAAGTGAAAGACGGGAGCAATAAAGATAAGGCTGAGAGCAAAGTGATGATTTATGACTGATGGTTACGGCACTTTAATTCCCGCTGTCAAATTTCTCAGAGCAATGGTCAATCTAGCAATACTAGAGTTACAGGTGTGCGTTGGCCGGGGAACTTTAATTCCAGCTACCAACTTTCTCGTAGGACCTCCGGGTCTATGAAAAATACTTTCTCATGGCCGGCGCTTCTAGTATAATAGTTTTTAATTGTCCTATGACGGTTTTTATTTTAGACTTATTATAACGTTTATATTATAATATCTGATCTTGATGAGTTTCTATTTTTAATTAATTTGATATATATTTTGATACATTTAGAAAATCATCAATATTAAATTGAAGAGAATTTATTGAGATTTTAAGAGATATCAATTTGAATATATTATTAGTGGGTCTCAATTTAAAATAAAAGTTTCTAAGTTTAGGAAATAAATAATAGTAATAGAAAGTTGTTTTAAAAAATAATAATTCAGTTTTTATTTTGTTATTGCTATTATTATATGATTTCCTTTTTTTTTTTGTTGACAATCAGGAAGTACGGGGCGCATGATTTTGACTTACCTCCAATTCATTACTCGGGCAACACGTTGGGCATTGAATGGAATTGAGCCCGGAATTAAAGACCTTAAAGAAAAGATACAAAAAGGGACGCGTGGAGAATTGAATGAAAATTGTAACCTAAAATCTATATATTAAAGGGAGGCACATTAGCGAATAGAAAAACTCAAGAGGCGCAGAGATCTGAGGAATTAGAGAAGAGGTGTAGTACGCATTGTATAAGGAGAAGGCTCAACAGTTTTGTGATCTTGTTTTTCTTCTTCTTCGCTTTATTTTGAAATCTGAATTTTATCTTTTTGTAATGGACTTTCTCTTAGCCGCTAATTTTTCTTTTCAACCTAAAGAACCTATGAATTTGTTTGGATTTTAGAGATTATTCCCACTGATTAGTTTTGTTTAATTTTAATTCAGTTTATTTAATTCTGTATTTATTGCTATTGCTTATTGAGTGGCCACCATTGAGCATGTTTTAGGGATTTAGGGTTGAACTTGGAAGAGGGAATCCTAAATTGGCCTTAGGAATAAATAATGTGGAATTAGGATTAAATTTAATGTGAATTTAGGCTTTAATCTAATTTGCGTCTAGGATAGGAATATACCTAGAAGCTCTACATAATCAAATTAGAGTGATCCCGATCTAAAACGTATCTTATTTAGTTGTGTGAAGCGTTGCATAATCAATTAAGGTAGGTATATAAGTGGACCGGAAGGCATTTATAGACATTAATACTCTAGATTAATGATTAACTGATTAAGTTAAGTCAAAATTAATTTAGTGGGGATAAAATCTAAGAAACCAACAAGGGATTAGTGACTTTAGGTTGTATTTCTCGATATTGGAATTCGCTCTTTTGCTACTATTAAGTTCTTATTACTTTTCTTTTTGAAAACAATTCTGACTCGCTTAACTTAAACGAAACAAGGAAATTTAATATATAATCGCTAGTTAGGCGAGTCCTCGTGGGAACGATACTTTTCTTATCACTCTATTACTTGATACGGCCCATACACTTTGAGTCTATAGGTTACAAAATTTTTCCCTATCAGTTATGTATTGAGGCTTTATGAGATCATAATATGCTTATTGTTATGATAATAATTATTAAGTACATATAAACAATTGTCATAATATATAATAATGCTTACATGATATATAACCGATTTCAAATTAGCAACCGTTATATATCTATAACATATATAATGGTTTTTTCCAAACAAATGTTATATATAATTGATATAAATAACACTTGTTAGGTAACAACCATGATTTATAGAACTAATTTCTTTTTAAAAAAAGGGGTTTTGGTTTCGAGATCCTCTTGCATATATATACATCTACAAAACAAATTATAATATATATTTTTATTTTTATTTATATACAAAATAATATAACAAATCAAAATATAGCTACATTCATTCATGTACATGTATCACTACTACTACAAAAAAGGCAATTTAGATAGGATAAAATGCTTTTTAGATCAGATCTGTAATCGGTCTTGATATAGGTGATATAAAAGGTCTGTTACTTTTAAGACCGGTTGAGCAACCGGTCTTAAAAGTAAACTTTTTAGACCGCACTTTTTAAACATGAGGTCTTAAAAGTTGAAAGTGGACTTTTTAGACTTGACTTTGTAAACATCGGTCTTAAAAGTAGACTTTTTAGGCGAAATTTTTAAAATCCGATCTTAAAAGTAAGTTTGAAAAAAAAAAAACTCTCCCTTCCTACAACCACCATCGGACTAGATTTAGAGCGTTTGTAGAAACAAAACACTCAAGTTTGTCAGCTCGCGATTCAGAGGCTCTGATAGTCAATAGCGGAGTTACCTATTCGGAAACACGCTCTCTACATTTTGAGTCTGGCGCCGTGTGCAGTAGCCTTGCTAGTGAAGTTTCGATACAGATCATTGGGGTTGCAGAACAAGAACATAATGTTGTGTTAGGTTCTTTTTCACTCCCTCTCTCGAATCAACTTGGACAAGTCGATCTTGTTAATTTGATGGAAAATAGAGAAGGAATGGTCCCATTGGATGACGCTGATTGTGGAGGGTCGCAGTGGTAGAGTCCCCCTAGCATCTTCAACCACACTGGCCATTAGTAGACAAGTGGATGAAAATGTTGGGAATACCTTGGAAAGCAACAATAGGGATCCATTCTTTTACCAGAGGTATGATATTCAACAAGCTGCCAAGTGGATTGAGCAGATTCTTCCTTTCTCACTGTTGCTATTGGTTGTTTTCATTCATCATAACCTGTTACTAACATCAAAATATGAACATAAATCTTACTCTACAACCTAATCAAATGGAGAAATAGTTCATATATACATACATATGTATTTATCTTTGTTGGACAAGAGCTGGACAAGGAACCAAATCACTATGAGAAGAAAAACAACACTTACAATCAAATTTCTTCCATCCTGGTATGAGCTTTTCTCAGTCAAATATAACTTGGTAGCCTGTCATGAAGTTTTCTACAGTAAACATCAAAACAAGTGAGGGCTAAAATTATGGAGAAAGACTACTGAGAATTAGCATATATTTTACTTTGTAATAAATTAGCACTAGTTTATTGGTATACGGGGCAAAAGGACCAAATTTGGAATCTTCAACAAGAACGGATCCGATCCTGATTGTAGAGGTGAGAGGATTTTTTATTATAGATCTGGAATCTTTCATGGATGAATGAGAGGTGAGATAGATAGGTAGAGATTATGGTGGTGGGCGAGGTGCCAATTAGAAGAGAGTGAAGCTGTATAATGAGAGTTATCGCTATGGGAAGAGAGGTTCAAAGAGCGAAATTCAATTTTTAGCGTGAGAAAAGAGAAGATTCATCTTTCGGACCCGACTTTTTAAACATTTGGTCTTAAAAGTAGACTTTTTAGACCAGATTTCTTAAACATATGATCTTAAAAGTTTTTATATTCGTAAAGCTGTCACCGGTCATACTTTCTAGGCCGGTTGTTTGAGAAAAGTCTAAATAACATTTTTTTTATACCTCATTTTAAAGGAACCCATTTAAAAAGTGTTCTTTATATTTATAAAACTGCTATCGGTCATACTTTTTAGACCTAACCCTTTATAATCCAATCTAAAAAGTGTTCTTTATATTTACAAAACTACAACCGGTCATACTTTCAGACCTAATCATCTATAATTTGATATAAAAAGTGTTTTTATATTTACAAAATCCTGCCAGGTCATACTTTTTAGACTTGATCCTCTATAATTGTCTAACAAGTTCTTTATATTTACAAAAGCGACATCAATCATACTTTTTAGACTTGATCCTCTATAATACGATCTAAATGAAGCGCTCTAAAAGCCCTTTTTTGTAGTAGTGTATACACTATTAAAGCCAAAACATTAAAAAGAATTAAAAAAATCATCATTATCTATAAATTTATAGTCATACTATGTATTATTTACGCTCCAACTAACGTTCTACAGATCCTGCCAACTCTTCAACCACTTGTTCCATTTGTGAATTAGTCAACATTGAAAAGGAGGCATTAAAGTAATGTGCGAAAAGGAAACAATAGATGGAAATTAGATATTGTATTATATAGTTGATAAGTCATATTTTCGCTATATATTTTCATTATGTTATGGCTGATTTGACTTGTGTTTTTGTGCTTAAAAGGTATCGATATGATAAAATGTGATAGATTTCATACATATGTGGAAATAGGGATTAAGTAAGCTAAATTGTTGCATCGTAGAAGTTATATCACATATAGGCAAAAAAAAGGACTTAAATTTGATGCAATCCTGAACTGACATATCAATACTGACTCGATGCTACAACATTGTAAGTATACGTTTCTGAGTTAGCAATGTGATGCTATCTCGATGCTACAACATTGTAAGTGATTAAAGATAATATGCAATATTCTATTGTACACTGATCTTTTCTTGAGAAAAAATAGAAGATAGATTGGAGGATCTTGGGCTAGACGTTGAATGGGCTTTAAAGATAAGGAAAGACGAAATTAAAGAAAGCGGCTGGTTTAAGAAAGACGGAAGTCAAAGTTTATGGGAAATAAAGGAAGAGATCGTAACAGAAACCCATTAATCACAACAGACTCAATCAGACAAAATCTTCTGGTCGGCCTGACAGAAGAAGAAGAAAGAACATCTCATTAACAAACAACCGCACGTGCAGCGCAAGGATCTTGACAGGCATAAAAGAGAAGATAACTAACCTTAGAAGACATGTACGATACGCAGACACGTGTACGTGCCGCAAAAACTAAGACAGAAAAAGTTGACAAGCATGATAGATCAACTGTGATAGAAGGTTGCTGATACAAATAAGACGCAAAGGCGTTACGTGACAGACGCTAACAAGTGTCATCGAAAGCCTTCAATGATCTCCCCTTCATTTTAGTTTCTTTCTCTATATTTGATGGATTATATTTTATTAGTTTCAATTGTGCTTTGCTTGTTAGCCACGAGCTAAATTCCTTTAGGCGAGCGACGATAAAACCTTAGTTTGTGATTTCGAACAATATTGTGAGTTTTAATTAATATATTTCAGTTTTTTTAACTGTGCGCGTAACATTGGTCTTACACGTTAGGTGGCCACTAACAAGCAAGAATCGTGGCTTTAACTTACTAGAAAAGAGTTAAGGTTAGACTTCTATTAAACATTGTATGCTAGTGGAGTTTGTGCAGAACTTTATTTAAACTATAAACTACAGGAATGAGTTTATCTTATATAACCATCACACTTAGTGTTACTTGGTATTCTCGAGCCTGGATATGTGCATAAAAATATGAGAGAAGTAGAGTAAAGAGTATAGTTAAAGGATTTCGGAAGCTTCGTACACATAAGTGGTGGGTTAACTGAAGAACTTTACTGTAGGCATTGTTGTAGCATTACAGAAACTGTTATAGCATTATGTAAAGCAATCTGGGGACGAGTTATAAATTAAGAGGAAATTTGAGTTTTGTCTGTCTTAAGTCTGACATCTCTGAAACGTATCTGTATTCTATTGTTTTCTTCATTTATTAGAATTAGTGGTTCACACCAAACAATCATATTCTTATATCTCTTAATTACGTGACTTTTGATCACTACTGGTTATATAAGTTGGTATCGTAATCTCTCGAAACAATACTCTATTCTTTACTTTATTACTTGTTAGTGATTTACTTGCCATAAAGGAATTCGACCCACAAGTTTTTGGTCTTTTTAGGGGATTATTGATAGCATTTATGCAAGTAAATTATTTTTTTGAAAGTTGCGTTTGATTTGGTTACTCACTCTCTCTATTTTGATTTTCACGTACCTCTGTCATGTGTAGGAGCGGTTCGTGCTCTTCTAATTTTGAATCCTTTGGTCTAGAGATAGAAAGAACATAAAAACAAATAAGAAGGAAGCAGAAAAGAAGAGAATGAGAATGCACCAAACATATATTTTTAATCTCACATCTCAGTGTTCTTTTATAATTTTAAAAATTATCAATCAATTAAAAATTACAAATTATTATAGACAATTAATAATAATTCTAAAATACCAAATTTGGTAATCCTCAAAGACCAGTGGCGTTTTACAACTAATGTTATTTAAAAAATGAAAATTCAAAATTTTCAAGTAATTGATTTTAAATGGAAAAAAGCAATATTTTCTTTAAAAAATAACAGTTTATGTAAGCCGTTTAAGTAATTAAAAACCTACGTAAGAAGAAATTTTCTAGTGATCCTGAGTTCCATGTTTTGTCTTTAGGTCTATAAATCATGCATAATATAAAGCAGTTTCAGTAATGAAGTACCTATGTAAAATAGAAGCAAATTAAACCAACACTAAAAGTGATGTTCAAGTTGAACCAAAACAAACCATGGTAGATCGATAATCATTTCCTTTACCCTTCCCATCCTTTACCCCCTCTTCTTTCATGCCGTTGGATTGAAATTTTAATGATTTAGATTTAACATTTTACAGAAATATTATTATAATTTGATTTGAACATTTTACAAATGTGGTAAAAAAAAAGGGTAAAAATATACTTTAGTTAATAATGAAAAACCATTTTTAAGGTATATATAGTTTCATTCGATTTTTAATTTCGTTACATTTTTTCCTGATTCAAATTTTTAATTTTACTTTTTTTTAAAAAAACACCATTAACTTCTATTACTTTACTTTATTAGCATTGTTAATTCTTGTACAGAAATTAATTGTATTAATGGAGTAAAATTGAATGATTTAATAAAGTTTTAAAAAAAAGTGCAGAGGCATTAAATTAAAAATTGAAGTAACTATAGGTACCTCGATATTGGTTGTCCCATTGAACGGTTCAAAATAAATTTTAACGTTCTAAATTTACATTTGTATATAAATAAAGTTATACTGATATTTTATAAAATGTTGAACCTCGAACATTAAAATCATAATTCAAAGGTGATGAATAGAAAATGATGGTAGGTGATGGGAAGGACAGAGGAGAGGATCCTCTTCAGAAAAGCCCCTAGCTTGTGTTTGAAGGTTGTAGTAGCAAAAAACCATCGTTAGAATAGCAACATTCAACCATAAAAAAGCTATAAGTAGCATATTAATAGAACACCCCTTGGCAACACTAAACCAAAATGCGTTGTAATTAGCAAACAAATAGAAACATCCCTTAGCAACATTAAACTGAAAAGGGGCTTAGCTTTGAGCAGCAAAAGGGCATAATGCAGTCAGCACCTCCAAATCAGTACTATAAATTTGAAGGGCTTTGGTGAATTGATTCCCACATTTGATTCCACTTACCATTACTGTTTCTTGTTCCTCCTATTCCTATTTTTCCTTCTTGTTGCAGAGCTCAGCACCACCCTCCTTGTTGTAAGAGGGCTCATCATCATCATCACCGCCATCACCATCACCATCACCATCATCATCGTCCCATTGCAGCATTGCAATACCTATTTCATCTCCTTTAGTGAGAGACGGATCCGATTGTAAAGTCACTCTTTGTCCAAGCCACTTCAAGCTCATGAGCATGGTTGGGCCTGCAACTCTTTCAATTGTGCAAGTGTCAAGGCATTTCAACCACTCAGAACCCAACACCACGTCTGCAATTGCTAACTTGATGGGAAAGAACCTCTGAATAATCTCTATACCATGCGTCTTGACCACAACGTTGTTGCATACCTCTGCCCCTTTATCCTCAGAACCAAACCCGTAGCCTACCCGGTAGCTTCGGGTCCTCTCCACCGGAATTTGTAACTCAACAACCAATTCTTTTGAGATGAAATTGTGAGTAGCTGCTGTGGCTATCATTACAACCACCTCCCTGTCACGAATCTTTCCATGAAATCTGAAGGCCATTTTACAGACTACAGAGCCAACACTAGGATCGCAACAACGTATATATAGCAGAACCTACCGACCGAAGTATCAGAGTGAAAGAGAAGTGATCGCATTAATCGCCGGCGTTTCAAAGCTTCAATTTTTAAGTCGTGTCTCAGAAAATCTTGAGCTCACGTGTCGGTCCACGTGTCGCATCATAGACACGTTATTACTCGTATGTGCAAACTTGGGGATGACCGGCCGTTCTCATGTCTAAATAAAGATCAACGATGAGATGAGAATTCCAGCTTCCAGGAGCATTTCAATTTCAACACCGATTTAACAATAACCACCTAACAACGATGTATTTAATAACCAGAGTACTGAAAACCTACAATTGAAAGGAATAAAAATAATATAATATAATTAAAATGTGTAAAATTATTTATATGATTAGTTCAACTAAATATTATTATATTAAACATTTATCAAGTTCAAACAAAGGAGTAGGCCCTTGTAAGACTTGATTTCAAAATCAATTATATTTAATGCATCCGACGAACTTCACAAGCCTGAATAAAAATCTAATACAATAGTTATCAACAAAACTAGTTAAACAGGTGAAATTAAGGGGGAAAAAATCAAGAAGCTCAGTTCTAATATTATTGCATTCTAAAAATCTCATTACTTGTATATATATACTATGAAAATGAAAATGTTTCTATAATTAAAAAATATTATTTACACCCCAACTGACTTAGCCGCTTTTTCTCAAAACCGTACCATAACCGCTCTTTTATTTGTATTTTATTACTGTTCTCTCTCTTCTTCCGTAACTGTCTTTAATACTAAGCCAATTATGGGCTGCCATGTGTCCCTCCTCGATTTGTTTTTTCTCCTATGGACATATTTGTGCCCTCGCAACAATTCCCTCCTTCTGATCTATTTGGGCTCTAATCAACATAGTTTCTTGGGCCCAACTCATCTAGTTAATGCCACGTAGCATTTTAAATTTATTATAAAAACGATATCAAAAAAATTTTTATAAAATATCGCTTGAATGATAAACAAATATATGTTCATTTGCCCACATATAATTGATTTCTTTTTTTCACAATTCTTTATCTTCTTTTTAACATATTCTCATAATTGATTTCTAAAATTCTTGTTATATAAAATAAATCAGGAAAAGTTCAGGTTTTAGTTTTCTAAAATTTAATTTATTTTTTTTCATATATATGTGTTTATTTTTTTATTTTTTTTGCGTGTAAGCTAATAATAATATCTCCATCTTACTTTCTATACTTCGCAAAATTTTCGGAAGTGGCGAGTCCTCCCACTACCCATGAGGCCATAATACCTCATGGAGTAATTTGTGAAAAAAGTAAATAATGGGGACCGAGTTAAAAAATGAGGCAAACTACGGAGGGACCCAAAAAATTATAGAAATATATAAAAGTTATTTTTAAATTTATATCCTAGTCGGACAAATCTTTTAGGAGACAATAGTAATATTACAATAACAAAAGATCACTTCAACTAAAAATAATAAAATACACACCTCTAATCTGACTTAATTCTAAACAAAAACGATCTCCGTGCTTTTAGGAAAAATTCTGTCACTAAATTCTGTAATTTTTTCTGCCACTAATTACCTACAAATTATATATGGAAAATTGCCAACGATAGAATTTGCAAAATTTATAATTATTATTATATTATAATAATTTATATAGTTAATAAAGTAAAAAAATAAAAAATATTTTTAACAAAATTTTTTAAAAATAAAATATTTTAATTAATAAAATTAAATTAAATATGTATTATATTAATAATAAATATTTTAATGGAATTAGAAAATTAAAAATATATATTAAATAGTATATATATGTATGTATATTTTAATAGTGTATCTTTGAGCAATCAGTCTAATAGTAACACCTTTTAGACGTTATATATAAGCTAAGTCATGTGTAAAAAGTAATACTTTTTAGACCTAATTATTAAACAACCGGCTCAAAAAGTTATTTTTAAGACTGGTTGCTTAACCAATTTAAAAATAATAAACACAAACTTTTTAGATCTAAAACCGGTCTAAAAAGATTCTAAAAGGCAATATTTGTACTAGGGAATGAGAATGTTCCAAGTCTCCAACTCATATATATTTTAATCTCGCATCCCATCCTTCTTTCATAATTTTAAAGACTATCAATCAATTAAAAATTACAAATTATCATAGACAATTAATAATAATTCTAAAATACCAAATTTCGTTATCCTCAAAGTCCAGTGGCGTTTTACAACTAATGTTATTTTTTAAAAAAAATCAAAATTTTCAAGTAATTGTTTAAAAAAAATTCTTTAAAAAATAATAGTTAATATAAGCCGTTTAAGTAATTAAAAACCTACTTAAGAAGAAATTTTCTAGTGATCATGAGTTCCACGTTTTGTCTTGTTAAATATAAAGCAGTTTCAGTAATGAAGAACCTATGTAAAATAGAAGTAAATTAAACCAACACTAAAAGTGATGTTCAAGTTCAACCGAAACAAACCATGGTCGATGATCATTTCCTTTACCCTCTCTCCCCTTCACGCTGTTAGATTGAAATTTTAATGATCTAGATTTAACATTTTACAGAAATATTATTATAATTTGATTTGAACAATTTACAAATGTGGTAACAAAAAATGGGTAAAAATATACTTTAGTTAATAAGGGAAAACCATTTTTAAGGTATATATATTTTTGTTTTGTTCGGGAACGGGGCCCGATTGGACTTGACTTGGAGCCAAGCCTAAGGCCTACGTGCCGTGAGTGGGATCAAAATCCACGTAGTTGAGACACGGTGGCGTTAGCCGAAGGGGTGGGGTGTGTGCTTCGTGTTTGCAAACAAATAAATAGGGCATGAGTTAGAACGTGTGCACCTCAGCAATTGGTCTCTATATAGAGCCTATTTAAAATAGGTGAATATGTGGTCTCAAATTTTGAGATGTGTTTATTCTATTTTCTAAGTAATTTTTCCTTAGGATTAGAATAACCAATGATTTAATAAATTTTTGTTAGGCATCATAAAATACCATAAAATATAATAAATACATATTAAACTAAGGTTTATGTAAGATCAAAAAGAGCAAGTAAGTGCTATGAAAATCCTTAAATAAATTTGGAGACAACAATAACAATTAATGACCAATAAGGATCTTCACCAAATTAAATAAATTGTCCAAGGCTTCATAATTAATCAAAGGACCTTAAACACCAATGGTTATGATTTTCTAATACCCTATAATTAATATTTAGTTCATATTTAATTCATAAAAGGCCATAAAGAACTATCAAAACACTTGGTACAATTATGGGGCAATTACTAATAATTAATGAGCAATTAAAATTACACCAATGGAATATTTAGGAAATTCTTTATAATTAATGTTAATAGTCACCAATTAAAGTTGTATTAGGACAATTAAAGAGTCAAGAACCAATAAGAGGTTAGGATTAGCATTAAATGAATTATCAATAATCATAAGTCACTCTAAGAACCAATGATACATTAATCAAGAGATAATTAAGCATTGGATTAAGATGCTAATTAAATTCTAATCAAGATTTGAAAAGTCAACAATTTCAACTATGATCTAAAGGCCAAGATTCAACCTCATAAAGCTAATGACTCTAATTAATTCTAATAAAGCTTAATCCATGAGATAAGTAAACCACCAATGATATATCCCCACATGGAATTTATAGGATCAACAAAATACAAATAAAACTGAATAAAGGGGGCGGTTTTCGCAACTTGAAGAGGAGAGAAGAGTTGTTAAAAATCAAATGCCCACTTGCACTATGAGTCATGAGCAAACACTAATGACATGAAGACTTTGAAGGCTAATGGAAGAGGATAAAAAGTAAAACGGAAGAGGATAAAGTGGTGGGAGAAAAATCAAGAGAAAAAGTCAAGGAATCATCCAATGAGAAAATTGTACATAAATTAATTAGATTAATCAATAGGATTAATTCAAGACATAAGCAAAGGAAAATCTATACAAAATAAATTGTATCTTGAGATCCACTAATCATAAATCAAATATAAGAAGTAATTATTAACAAGCATAATTCAAGCTTGAGATTAATTATAACCAAAGTCATTTCCTCAACTTTTGAGGTTTGTCTCCAAATGAGAAAATGAGTGTTTGATGTCTCGATTAAAGCTAAAAACTTCAAGAGTTCAAATCAATGAGAGAATTTTAATAAAACTTCATTAAGATCCCCAAATGAATTTCTATCTAGTGGAATACAAAAATGGAAGAGGTAGGAAATTCTAACTTGAAGAGAAAGCCAACATCGGATATTTTGCAAAAAAGCCTATTTGGAAGAGGATATGGTACTTTAGGTAGAATAATAAATGAAAATGGAAGAGGATTAGGGAGAGAGAAGAGGGGGGACAGTTGGAAAGGAATGGGGGCTAGGATTTGTGCTCCCAACTAATCTAGATCCAAAGGTTAAAAATGAATGAAAGTTGTTGGCTAGTTAACCCTCAAAATTGCTATAAATAGGAGGTAATGTCTTCATAATGCTTCACCAATTCACAAAGGTATTAACCATATTGAGAGAGTAAGGAAGAGTGTGAAGAGATTCTTGAAGGATAGCAAGGTTCTTGGTAAGTTCTCTAGCTCTAGCTTTAAGTTCTTTAAGTTTTAGTTTTTAAATTTTTAGATAGAAGTAGCCTAGATCTTAAATATGCTAGAATAATTTTATTTACATGTTTTTATGGTCAAAATTGGATTTATTTCGGAAAATTGATGAAGGAGGTTATATAGCAAAATTTAGAAAGAGAATCATCAAAGTAACGAAATTCTGGCAAAATTTCATCGGTTTCGGAATTTCTGGAGTCAGTGATGAAAACACCAGAATTTCATACTGAAAATATGGTCACAAAATTCTGGGAAAATTCATGCATAAAGTAGACATGTAGGGATTTTTAAATATGCCAAGAACATGTTAAAATGAGTTCTGTACAGTGTGATAAAGATCCTCAAAGTTAGGCTACGAATTTCTGGAAAAATTCTGGGCAGAGGCTCAAAACTTTAAAACTGGGAGTGATTCGTGTAATCTGGGTAAGATTTATTATTTTTAGTTGAAAATATACATCCTAAGGATTCCAATGAATTTTACGGATCCTCGTTTCAATTTTTGTAGAATTAATTATGATTTTTCAAAGTTAGACAAAAATCTGTCCAAAATTCTGGACTAGCGTTTTTGAAGAATTAAAGGTGATAAGTTGGAAAATAATTCCACCAAGGGTAAAAAGGTCATTAGTGACCAGGATATCTTCTAGAATATTGTTTGCGAATTAATAAATGCGATATTACCATTATAGGATAAACGTGATCACAGACCGAACGACAACGTACCGTAGTCACCGACAAAGGTACAGACGCTGCATCTTGTAATACTAACTCTGATGTTTACTGTATACCTATATGTGATGGTTGTATTCATAGACTGAGATTCTGTTTTTAAAAAAGTTATTGAGCATACATATACAGCTGTACACAGGTTATGGTGTTGATAACGCCGTTGAGTTTTTCTAGCGCTGAAGACACGACCGTACATCGTGGCACTGGTGAATAGTGCAGACTATAATAACGGTCATATGCAGTAGATGTGTTCGGTTATTATCTTTCATATGTGAATATTGCTGTGATATCATGAATAAACTGCCATACATACTTGTTACATGAACATGAGGTTAACCGTTACCTGAGGTTCAATGGGCATTGAACTTCATCTCTTACCATAGCTTCAGGATCCGGAGTGAACAGGATCGAAGACAGGGGTAAGCAGCAGATATAAGATCCGACTGGAGGAAGCCCTTTTTGTTTTGTACTTACAGATGATGTCATTTGGAAATTTTTTTGTAACGCTGTTAACAGCTAACACATACATTACAGTGGTTACTTATTAGTTACTTTTCAATACTATTTTACTTTCGATGCTCTACTCTGATCATGATACCATGAAAACGCTTTCGAAAACTGGGATGTTACAGAGGAGTGATTCGAAACTCACAAGGTCATTGGATGATGGGGTTTTATAAATCCCTTGGTACTCATACGGTTTTTGGGGCTGAAATCAACGCCATTTTGTTAGGGCTCAAAATGGGCCAGCAAATGGGGGTCCAGAGAACTCTTGTCTATTCCGACTCCCTTGATGCTGTTAGTATCCTCATGAGAGACTGTTGTCAAGACGATCATCCGCTCAGAGATACTATTAAGGAGATCAGAGACCTTCTGTTCGGTGATTGGAACGTGGAGCTGCACTATAGTCCAAGAGAAAACATCTCATGTGCTGACTTCATGGCCAAGGAAGGCCACAATGCCCCTGCAGATGCTGACGTGGTTCAAATTCACACGGTTCCTACAGGATGCCTCCACATGGTTTTGAAGGACCAGTTAGCTTGCTGTAGCTAGTCTTTATCTAGTTTGTTGTATTTAGGATTAGACTTTTTAGTCTAGCCTTTTCACATCTTCTCAAGCTTCGGCTTGCCTGTTCTTACCAAAAAGAAAGAAACCAAAAGGGCATAATACAGTCATCACCTCCAAATCACATCAAGCATTAGAAATTTAAAGGGTTTTGGTGAATTGATTCCCACGGTTGATTCCATCGACCATTCTTGTTTCTTGTTCCTCCTATTCGTCTTTTTCCTTCTTGTTGCGAGTTCAAGCACCACCCTCCTTGTTGCAAGAGGGCTCATCATCACCATCATCGTCCCACCGCAGCATTATAAAACCCATTTCCAATCCTTTAGTGAGAGACGGATCCGATTGTAAAGTCACTCTTTGTCGAAGCCACTCGAAGGCGATGAGCATGGTTCGGCTGAATGTACGGTTGGGCGACTCCATTGTAAAAGTGTCAAGGCATTCCAACCACTCGAACCCAACACCACGTCTGCAATTCCTAACTTGATGGGAAAGAACCTCGAATAATCTCTATACCATGCGTTTCGACCACAACGTTGTTGCATACCTCTGCTCCTTTAGCCTCGAACCACCAACCCCGTAGCCTATCCGGTAGCTTCGGGTCCTCTCCACCGGTATTTGTAACTCATCAACCAATTCTTTTGAGATGAAATTATGAGTAGCTGCTGTTCCTACCATTACAACCACCTCCCATCACGGATCTTTCCATGAAATTTGAAGCCCATTGTTGAACGAACACTAGGATCGCAACAATGTATAGCGAACCGACCGACGAAGTAGCAAGAGTGTTCAAGAAGGGAAAGACGGGAGCAATGAAGATAAGAGCAAAGTGATGATTTATGACCGATGGTTACGTCCACTTTAATTCCAGTGTCAAATTTCTCATCGCAATGGTCAATCTAGGAATACTACGATTCTGGTGTGCGTTGGCGGGAGCTTTAATTCCATTTGCCAACTTTCTCATGGTACCTCCGGGTCTATATATGAAAAATACTTCACTAATTATCTGGAGAGTTGATTTTTTTTTTTTGGGATGACTCTACTCCGGCGCTTCTAGCACTTTCACAGAAACCGACATACATAATAGTATTGGCGAGAGCCTGCAATCGCCGCACCATTCCACGCACTGATCTTCGTGCGCAATTAATGCTCCCTTTACGCGTAGTACACCATTTCCTTGGTCAGGGTGAAAAGACCCTCCTGTCCTTGACGTTTCGGCAACCCACGACTGGTGTGTATACCTATAGGATTCATATTTCCCTCCATTTTCTTCACTTTGCCATTTCTGCTAAACTTCTCTGGTTTCTCTGCTTTCTGCTATTTTCGCCATTTCCTGCCGTCACCAGTTCCGGCGCTATCTTCATATTTGTTGCTCATTCATTCTCCACTACTTCAGGTATATCCCCATCTCTTGTTTCTTTCCTGGTGTAAATTACAGGTTTTCATTCGTTTTACCGATTAATTCTCGTTGTTGCGATTTTCTGGGTAGGCTTCCTTCATAGATTCTGGGTTATTTTCTAAGATCAAACCTCTTTTCTGTCACTCCCTTTAACCCCGACATACCTCTTGCTCATCCTTCCCCTTATTTCTCCTTCTTTACACCCCGTTTTGTGCCTCTCTAGGTTTTTGTTCTTTGGTGATGGATAGGAGTAATCGCTTACCCCCTTCAAAACAACCATTCACTTCTGAGGAAGAGGAAATCTTGCGTGCCCGTTTCCCCCGTGCTTCCTATTGGATTCTCGGTACTGAACTCACAGAAGAGGAGAGGCCGGCTACCGTGCTACGGGGTGGGTCCGGTCGCCGGAGCACAACAGGGTCTCGATCCGGTGCTACTAGTGTCCCGAGCTCGACGCCAGTTCGTGCTGGGCCACGTGTCGTTCTGAGCATTATGCCAATCCGTGCTGGTCCAGTGCCGGGGTTCGTGCCAAGGCTGACGCCTGCTCAGCTCAGCCTCTTAATTTCTATGAGGCTCCTCTACATAGGAGTTCGGAGGCCCATCCTCTAGGTACCTCGGCCCCTGCTGGGATTGTCTCGCTGAAAGCTCCTTTCTCATCGCCCAGGGCGAGGATTACCGAGCTTCCTCTATCCTAGGTTCTTGCTGTCATCTGGCTTCTTCTGATCCCTCTTCTGGCCGTCTTCGTTCTCCGAGTCCGCTTGTTTTTTCGCCTGCTACTATGCTTCAGTCAGGTATTTCCACTCTTGTTGATCTTTAACCGAGATTGAGGGTGCCAGGGGATGAAGGAACCCTAAAATTCAATCACCATTTGCCTCGCTCTCTCCCGCTCTCTTATCACTCTCTATCGTGTCTCAACTCTCAATCTTAGTCTCTCACTCACTCATGAATGAGTGTTGAGGTGATCGACACTTATTTGTTGATTGTGTTTTTCGTTGCATGATACTTAACGTTGTTTACATATTAATGTTGACAACATTTTATTTGATAAATTAAAAACTTTAATTGTTGTAATTTACTAACTATATTTTTTTTTTAAAAAAAAAAAGAGAAAAATAGTTAAAATTTAGAATAATAACTTAGGCCTTGTAGGTTTAGCCTTGGCTCTGGTGTTCTTCTAGAATTTTGAAAAACAGATGTTTTGCTTACCTCGTCCTTTTAAGCCTTGATCTTTCAAGGGCTGGCCACTTTTAATAACACAGGAATTACGATACATTGTTGCCCTCAAAAATCAATACCGAAAACTCCCGGCGTATTCTCTTTTTGGTTTGACCATACATATAGAAACAGAACTGCGTATGTTTCCACAAAAATAAAAAAATAAAAAAAATAAAGAAAATAAAAAGAAACAGAATTGCATTTGGTGTGGGATGTAGAAGTTTGACCAAGGAAGAGCTACATAAATTCACCATTAACTATGTCAACGAAAAACATGTTACTCGTAATTGTTAAGCGCATGTAAACTAGCTAGCCAGGGTTGACATTATTATTGTTCAAAGTCAAGACTCATGCGTCGGTTACTAATAATTTTTTTTAAAAAAAAGAATAGCACTATTTTGTGTTACAATAAAATATAATTGGATAACTACTGTACCCGATAATTGGATCCGGTCTTTTAAAAATAGTTAATTGGAGTGAAGCTCTGGATACTGGATGGGCAAACAAAACAAAAATATACACATTTCTAAACAAAAACGATCTCCGTAATTTTTTATGGTCTTTCTCCATAAATATCTTTTCTTGTAGGTCCTCCATTCTAATTTTCCTTTATATTGAATCTCAGCCTTCTTTCATAATTTTAAAAATTATCAATCAATTACATATTATCAGTCAATTAATAATAATTCTAAAATACCAAATTTGGAAATCCCAAAAGCCCCTTGGCTTGTGGTTGAAGGTTGTTTTTAGTGATAAAAAAATCCTTTGTGAGATAGTAGCAAAAAGCATCACTAGGAAAAAAGCTATAAGTAGTATATTAATAGAACAACCCTTGGCAACATTGAACCAAAATGCGTTGTAAGTAGCAAACAAATAGAAACATCCCTTAGCGACATTAAACTAAAAGGGCATAATACAGTCATCACCTCCAAATCACATCAGCATTAGAAATTTAAAAGGGTTTTGGTGAATTGATTCCCACAGTTGATTCCACTGACCATTACTGTTTCTTGTTCCTCCTATTCGTCTTTTTCCTTCTTGTTGCAGAGTTCAGCACCACCCTCCTTGTTGCAAGAGGGCTCATCATGACCACCACCACCATCATCGTCCCATTGCAGGATTATAAAACCCATTTCCAATCCTTTAGTGAGAGACGGATCCGATTGTAAAGTCACTCTTTGTCGAAGCCACTCGAAGCTGATGAGCATGGTTCGGCCTGAATGTATGGTTGGGCCTGACTCCATTGTAAAAGTGTCAAGGCATTCCAACCACTCAGAACCCAACACCACGTCTGCAATTCCTAACTTGATGGGAAAGAACCTCTGAATAATCTGTATACCATGCGTTTCGACCACAACGTTGTTGCATACCTCTGAACCTTTAGCCTCAGAACCACCAACCCCGTAGTCTACCCGGTAGCTTCGGGTCCTCTCCACCGGTATTTGTAATTCATTAACCAATTCTTTTGAGATGAAATTGTGAGTAGCTGCTGTTCCTACCATTACAACCACCTCCCTGTCACGGATCTTTCCATGAAATTTGAAGCCCATTGTTCAGAACCAACACTAGGATCGCAACAACGTATGGCAGAACCGACCGACAGAAAGTAGCAAGAGTGTTCAAGAAGGGAAAGACAGGAGCAATAAAGATAAGAGCAAAGTGATGATTTATGACTGATGGTTACGTCCACTTTAATTCCAGCTGTCAAATTTCTCATCGCAATGGTCAATCTAGCAAGACTACAGTTACAGGTGTGCGTTGGCCGGGGAGCTTTAATTCCAGCTGCCAACTTTCTCATGGTACCTCCGGGTCTATATATGAAAAATACTTCACTAATTATCTGGAGAGTTGATTTTTTTTTTTTGGGATGACTCTACTCCGGCGCTTCTAGCACTTTTACAGAAACCGCCATACATAATAGTTTTTAATTGTCAGTAAATTCTGTAATTTTTCTTGTCAATAATTACCTACAAATAATATATGGAAAATTGCCCCCGATTAGAATTTACAAAATTTATAATTATTATTATACTATAATAATTTATATAGTATAATAAAGTAAGAAAAAAAAACATTTTAAACAAAAATTAAAAATATTTTAAAATAATAAAATTAAAATTTAATATAATATATTAAATATGTATTATATTAATAATAAATATTTTAATGGAATAAGAAAATTAAAAATAAATATTATATGATATAATATATATATATATATATATATATATTTTAATAGTATATTGTTGAACAATCAGCCTAAAAAGTAAAACATTTTAGAAGTGATATAAACTAAATCATGTCTAAAAAGTTAAAAGTTTGACTTTCTAGATTTAATCTTGGAGTAACCGATCTAAAAAGTTATTTTTAAGATTGGTTGCTCAACCAAATTAAATTAATAGATTTTTTAAACTGATTGTATTAAGATCTGATCCAAAACGGTCTAAAAAGCGATATTCACTAAGTCTAAAGAGCAATTTTTGTAATAGGGAATGAGAATGCTCCAAGTCTCCGACTCATATACTCAGCCTTCTTTCATAATTTTAAAAATTATCAATCGTTTAAAAATTACAAATTATCAGTCAGTTAATAATAATTCCAAAATACTACCAAATTTGGAAATCCTAAAAGACCAGTGGCGTTTTACAACTAATGTTATTTTAAAAAATTCAAAATTTTCAAGTAATTGATTTTAAATGAAAAAATATTTTCTTTAAAAAATAACAGTTAATATAAGCAGTTTAAGTAATGAAGAAATTTTCTAGTGATTATGAGTTCCACGTTTTGTCTTGTTATAGGTCTCCTGTATGAGTATAAATCATGCATAATATAAAGCAGTTTCAGTAATGATGAACCTGTGTAATGATTTGATTTAACATTTTACAGAAACATTATAATTTGATTTGAAAATGTGGTAAGAAAAATGGGTAAAAATATAATTGAAATTGAAGAATCACATCGAACCAAAATACGTTGTAAGTAGCAAACAAACAGAAACATCCCTTAGCACCATTAAACTAAAAAGGGCTTGGCTATGAGTAGAAAATAAATAGAAATATGAAGGGCATAATACAGTCATCACCTCCAAATCAGCACTATAAATTTGAAGGGTTTTGGTGAATTGATTCCCACCACAGTTGATTCCACTGACCATCACTGTTTCTTGTTCCTCCTATTCCTCTTTTTCCTTTTTGTTGCAGAGTTCATTACCGCCCTCCTTGTTGCAAGAGGCTTCATCATCATCACCATCACCATCACTATCATCGTCCCATTGCAGCGTTACAACACACATTAACAATTCTTTAGAGAGAGACGGATCCGATTGTAAAGTCGCTCTTTGTCCAAGCCACTCGAAGCTCATGAGCATGGTTGGGCCTGAATGCATGGTAGGGCCTGAATGCATTTTAAAAGGCATAACGCAACTCAACCACTCAACACCCAATACCACCTCAACAGTTCCTAACTTAATGGGAAAGAACCTCTGAATAATCTGTATACCTTGCGTTTTGAGCACAACGTTGTTGCATACCACTGGTATTTGTAACTCAGAACCACCAAACCCGTAGTCTACCCGGTAGCTTCGGGTCCTCTCCACCGGTATTTGTAACTCAACAACCAATTCTTCGGAGATGAAATTGTGAGTAGCTGCTGTGCCTATCATTACAACCACCTCCCTGTCATGGATCTTTCCAAGAAATGAGAAGCCCATTGTATAGCAGAAACCACCGACAGAAGTAGCAGAGTGTTGAAGGAGTGAAAGAGGAGAGCAATGAAGATAAGGCTGAGAGCAAAGTGCTGATTTATGACTGACGGTTACGTCCACTTTATATTAGTCGAGTACATCTCAGCAATGGTCAATCAAGCAATACCAGAGCTACACGTGTGCGTTGGCGGGGGAACTTTAATTCCAGCTGTAAAATTTCTCATAGTACCTCTGGGTCCATTTATGAAAAACACTTTCCTAATTATCACTAAAATCGTGATTCATTACTGTTAACTATTATTACTAATGTTTTTGAACTGTTATTTATTTGGGACCTACTATGACGTTTATAATATAACACTTGTTATATATTGAGGCTTGACGAGTCTATGATATGCTCATTATTAGGGGTGAATACAAAACCTGGCAACCCGGTCCTGACCCAGTCCAGTCAGAAAAAAAAAAAGAAAAACGCTCGAATATATATTCAGACAGGATCGGGTCTGACCCAATGTCCAGGTAAGACTGGGTTCCAGGCTAGTATTCCTCACCAATTAACCCGGTCCTACTCGGTACTTTTATATATATTTTATTAATATTTCAATCATTTTTTCTAAAGCTCAAATTTTTTCCCCCTCACCGCTCATTGTTTTGTTTTTTTTGGTAAAAGTCAATAGAGTAGTTCAATGGTCATAATGATGTTCTATCTTTTACTTTTTCTCAAATAATGATGTTCCACAATTCCACCAAAAAAGAAAAACGCAGTTCCATACTTCCTTCATCGTCATTTTCCATTTTCTCATCTTCTTCCTGCTTCAGTATCACTATTTTTACTCTCCCAAGCAAGAACCAAGATCACTATTCTCCATTTCTCGTTGATCGCAAGGATCTGCTTGATGATTTTTTTTTTCATCGAACCTTCTATTTTATTTCTTCACTTTCATCTTCTAAATTGCAGATTGTTCTACTTTTGGTAGGTCCTGGATCTTGGTTTCTAAGATGTTTTTTGGATCAACGTTATATAAATTCATTTTGATCGAGTAGATCTTGGGTTCTGGAATTTTTTTTTTTTTTTTTGGGATTTTCATTTCAAACATTGTATAACTAAATCACAGATCGTTCGGTTTCTAGAATTTTCTTTGGATCTTCATTTTGATCTCTGGATCTTGGATTTGGAATTTTTTTTTTTATGTTCTTGATTTTTTTAATGTCATGGGCTACTAGACCACTAACCCGATCCAGTCTGTCCGGCCGGAATCGACCAGGTTTCTTGTCGGGTAGGACCGGGCTTCAGGTTGGTATTTCCAACCCGACCATCCTTCTGGATCAAACCACGGGTTGATGGCCAGCCCGGTCTTGTCTTGTTCTTGAACAGCCCTACTCATTCTTTGTGATGATAATTAATGGTCATATGTAAACAACCGTCATAATACTACATTATACATAATCGGTTAAAAATTAACAACCGCTATATATCTACTAACATATATAACGATTATTTTCAAACAAACTTTATATACATAATGGTTATTAATTGTCATATATAACGGTTTTGAACTATTATTTATTTTGGACCTATCATAACTGATCTAATATCACATCTGTTATATATTGAGGCTCGGTAAGGCTATGATATACTCATGCTATGATAATTATTAATAGGCACATATAAACAATTGTCATAATATATGATAAGGTTTACATAGTACATAACGGTTTCAATTTAACAACCTTTATATATCTAATAACATATATGAAAATTCTTTTCAAACAAATATTATATATAATTGACATAAATAATTGTTGTTAGGTAAAAATCGTGATTTATAGAATCTATTTTTTTTTTAAAAAAAAAGGAGTTTCTGCTTTCGAGATCCCTTACATATATATTTACAAAACGAATCTCAATATATATATATATATACACACATTTTTATTCATATATAGAACAATACTGTTCATTCGAGAACAAGATTTATTGGACTTGACTAGGAGCCAAGCCTAGGGCCCTACGTACCTGTTAAGGGATCAAAGTCCACGTAGTTCGAGGACACACCTGCGCGTTTAGCCAAAGGGGGTGGTGTGTGCTCGTAATATTTGTATATAAATAGTCTAGGGTTAGAACGTAGAACCTGTAATCTCTGCACCTTAAGGCTTGACCTCTGTATTTATAGAGTTTACCTTAGGTTAATATGGCTTGGGCCCTGTGATCCGTGGCCCTGATATCCTAACTGTTAGATAGTCATTTAGATATACCTGGATCGTAGATAAGATTGGATCCTCCTTTATTATAGGTAGATCCTGATATGCGATATGTTCCTTGCTGGGCCATATATTGAATATGGGCCTTATCCAGGTTTGTAACAAATACAATAAATCAAAATATAGTTATAATCATTCTTATACAATATATATACACTATTAAAGCCAAAACATTAAAACAAATTAAACAAATCATCAATATCTATAAATTTACAGTCATACTATGTACTATTTATGCTTTAATTGACGTTGCACAGATGCTGCCAACTCTTCAACCACTTCTTCCATTTGTGAGTTGGTAAACATTGTGCATAAGACATTAAAATATTGTGACGCATCATATAGTACCCATAATCATTGCTCATGTCTGATTGCTTTGGGCACTATAAAGAAATGAGAATTAGTTAGTCTGATATATAAACTATATATGTGCTTCAATTTAATATTATGGTCATTGGTGAATAATATATATACTTTCCGATGTTGCCATTGGAAGGTGTATCTAAAGCAGCGTAAATGAGGTTGCAATTGCCGCAATCGAGACCATTCTTCGTGAGGTATCTGTACACTGCTCTGAGAAGATATAACTAAAAATTATATATATAGAAATGTGTAAGCTAAACTAAATTATACGAAATAATAAATGAATAACTTACTGATTGAATATCTCCTGCATGTATGGTCTCCTATTTGGATCTTTGCCCATAAAGTCATAAATTGGAGCGCATATTATATTAATTCTAGTGTTGGGGGTGGGGATGGGGGTATTTTTTTTTTTTTTTTTTTGGGAGTGGGTTTGGTTTTTTTTTTTAATAAAAAATTATATTAATTCAAGTGTAGGGGGTGAGGTTCGAACCCTCACCTCCAACACCATGGGACCAAATAGTTCACCAGGTTAGGCCACTTGGTTTTTTTAATATATATATATATATATATATACGTTAACAAATATATATATTTTTCTTAACATTTTTTCAATGGTATTTACAAATCCTAAAACAAGAATTACCTTTCCACAAGCGGCAATTACCATTTCAGAAACGAGAATTACCATGTTTTCTACAGGGATCCATTTTTTACTCTTTGATGCATGTGAGTGAATTTGTAAAAAAAATTGCACTTTTACTATTTCATAAAAGAGAATTACCATTCTACAAATGAGAATTACTATTCCATAAACGAGAATTACCACGTTTTCTACAGGGATTTCTTTTTAACTCTTTGATGCATGTGAGTGAATTTGTAAAAAAATGCACTTTTACCATTTCATAAACGAGAATTACCATTTCACAAATGAGAATTACCATTCCATAAACGAGAATTACCACGTTTTCTACAAGGATCCCTTTTTTACTCTTTGATGCATGTGAGTGAATTACCACGAATGGTAATTCTCGTTTATGGAATGGTAAAAATGCATTATTTTTTACAAATTCACTCACATGCATCAACGAGGAAAAAATGGGGTCCCTGTAGAAAACGTGGTAATACTCGTTTGTGGAATGGTAATTCTCATTTCAGAATTTGTAAATACCATTTAAAAAATGTTAAGAAGAATATATATATATATATATATATATATTTATTAACGTATATGTATATTAAGGAACCAAGTGGCCCAATGATGGACCACTTGGTCCCATGGTGTTGGGGGTGACAGGTTCGAATCCCACCCCTACACTTCAATTAATATAATTTTCCTAAAAAAAAACCCAACCCACTCCAAAACCCCCCCCCCCCCCCCCCACCCCCTCGCAGGTGGCCGGTAGTGGAGACCTTGTGGCGGTGGCGGCCAGGGCCAACACCACCGTGAGGGTATTTTTAATTTTTTAATTTATTTAAAACTAAGGATAAAAGGGTAATTTCATCCGAATTTTCATATCCTCATGGAGTCTTGGCTTACTGCCAGTCTTTTTTACAAATTCGATGATTTTCGAGATTTTACAAATTCAAATGATATTTATTTGTCATTTTCTCAAACCTTTATTTCCAATTTTCCGTCATAGCAAACGCGCGGGTGCTCAGGCTCGGCTACAAAAATTTCCACGTGTTTCATTCTGGTGGCGAGTGTCAATAAAACGGTAGTACAGTTACAGTATTCAATTAAAAAACATTAAGGGGATTAAATATCCTTTAACTTTTCTTAAAAGTGTAAAATTAACTCTAATTATTTTTTAGAATAAAAATAATCATGAACGTTAGAAAGGAGTGCAAAACAGTTAACACCTTCAAAAAACTTAACGTTGACCATGTGTGAGGTAGGATTTGACCAAATCTTACAGTTAGATGGTGCTAACCTGTGTTAGTGTAGTATACGTGGCACCCTTCACTGATGACAGACCTTCCTTCTACCCTCGCCGGAGGTAAAATTTTCCACCCAAACTTAGATCTTTCTGCTTCAAATTACCGTAGCAGCAAGAAAAAGTAAGAGGGCGGTGGATTCAGCGGCAGAGACCACAATGTCGATCCATCAGTGAAGAACGAAAGAAGCTAAGAAATCGAGCTTCAAGCTCGTCGGAGATGGATCTGTTTTGCAGACATGAGATTGTGATCGCTCGCGACTTGTGCGAGAGCAGCGACTGAATGGTTTCCCCTCCGTCTCCTTCTTCGATGCTTTTGTGCGAGGGTTAGGATCGGACTGTTGGACGGCGTTGAAGTGATGAAAGTGATGATGAGGTGGCCATTATTTGAAATTTAAATTCCATGTAGGACGTTAGCATGTAAAAGCAACCCAAACAATTAACGGACGTTTCATTAGTTTAATTGCGTTAACGGTTTAATTAACCACTTAAAAAAAGATATTTATTCACACGTTCCCTCGCTTCAGGTTCGTTCAAAATTCACCTAAACGACCCAACAAAAGCAATCAGCATCGCGGTCTTCGTTCCATATCAGTGTTCTCTCACTGTCACACTCTCCGTGTGAGAATCTTCGATTCCATGAAATGTGCCTTTGTGAAGCTTGAAATACGATTTCTCTTCAGATATCTTCTCCGATTCATCCTTCAATCTTTTCACAGAGCCATGGGTTGCTTCCTCAGCTGCTTAAGGGCCAGTGACGACGAAGATCACCTCCTCCCTACGTCTCAGCACAAATCTAGGGTATTATTTGAAAATTCTCATTATTCCCTCTCATTTTTTCAAGCGCTATGATGACATCTTTTTTGTTGGAAATGTGGAGTCTCCTTTCATTCGTTTGTATTTTGTATTGGCGTTTTACCTATCATGAGATGGAATCCCTTTCTTCGCTATCGTTTTTCTAAAAATTGTGACTAACCCCCAAGAATTTTGTTCTTTACTGCTTTTCGTTGCTGGAAAAGTGAAATTTCTCCTTGTTAAGAAGAATATCTTCAACACTCTTTCTCTTCCACCGTATTTGGTATTCAATTTTATATATAAATTTTCACATTGTCAGACACTGTACAAGACAAGAACAAAATTATGTTGGTAAGTTTTTCTCGAGCAAATCTGTCATGGTTTAACTTTTGACTAAATAGAGTGCTAAAAATGAACAAGACTCGATCAAATTACGAGATATATGTTTGATATTTGTTTTTTAAAAAAATTTATGCTTCTGTTTTTACTGTGTGTAAACCAGGGAGTTGTGGCATCTGGAAATCCCCCGTCTTTATTTCTATCCAGAGGTATTCCTGCCTTACCAGTATCTATTCCTTTGAGTTACACTGAACCTTACCGATTTTCTTAGTATGCTTTCTTCTGGGTTGATAAATTTTAGCTTTTAAAAGAAAAGAAGATACACCGCGTCTTGATAGGGACAATCTTGGTTTAGGATCCCAGAGAGTTGGCGAGGAAGAGGTACATTCTTACTTATCAGTTTAATGTCTGTTCTATGATTTTTTCTCACATGACAACTCTTCTTAAGTAGAAGTTTAATGTCTGTTCTATGATTTTTCTCACATGACAACTCTTCTTAAGTAGAAGCTGTAATCAAATGGCTATAGTTTTTGCTTTCATGGAAAAGCTTGATTTATGAATATGAATATGAATATGTATGTTGTGTTGAATCTCCAACATCTCCTTGCCATGCCGTTTTGAAAGCTCTTATTCCAATCTTCAATATCTCCAATATAACTAATCAGGTTAAATAGTATTATTTATTATGTATTTTTACTTTGAACTTCTTGTGGATTATGTTTTGTTTATATAATCTGGCCTGATTGTGGTCTATATGATCATGATCCTCCCTCTTCAGCCGGAGCAGGTTCAATCTTTTATCCCCGCAACTCCAATAAAGTTTTGTGAAGAATGGGAAAATGACAGAGATTCTTTAGAGCATACACCACGCAGGTTATATATATTCTCTCACTTTTGAACATTTTTCCTAACCTGATATTGACAAACAATGCACAAAGTGCAAGAGTTAAATCGAAGCACTTACCTGTAGTGCTCAACAGATCAGACTAAAAAACCAACTTGCTCATTAATGACTGGCTTTTAGTACTAAGAATCTGCCTTGTACTTCATCGTTTTCTGAAATTGCTCTAAACTAATCAGACTCTAAATTAAATTGTATTTGCAGTTCTGCCTACATTGCACTTGATACTCAATTTGGCTCCCGTTGCTTAAAGGATGAAAGAACGAAACAGAGTCTTCGTACTGAAAATAGTGCAGCTTCAGCTTCAGCTTCACCTTTGCCGCCAACCACCGATATCCAGAAGAGGAGCAAGACTTTACGTTTTGAATGTGAAACTGATTTGAGTTCCCGTGGATATAAACAGTCACCTTATCCTACCCCTTTGAAAATATCTGATGATATGCAGACACCTGGGACTGTATACCCTGCCTCATTCCTAAATCAACCAAATGATAATAAGCCTCGTGTTAGGTCTCAATTTTTGTATTCAGATAACCATTTGGCTAAAAGCATCTCTGAGTGCAAGATACCTGAAGAAGAAGATTCATCAGGTGAGCTGAGTAGCGCTTCTGAGCATGTCCAAAATGCTACTCCTACACCAAAAAAAAGGGTTAAAGGAAGTTTCTTATGAAAATGAATGTGAGCTAGAAGCAAGCTTATCTTGGTTGAAGAATGCATCAGTTATTAAAGAGGAAAAGGAGGCTTCACATAATCAGATTCCAAACTTATGGGAAAGTCCTGAGGAAAATCCTCAGATTACTTCTCCTAAGGTGTGTTATGGCAATGGCATACCAAATACAACCAATAAGTACAAGGAAGTATGACCTCTCTCTTTTCTTTTCTTTTTTTTTTCCCTGTTTTAGAATTCAAAATTTAGATCCTGCATCTGAGGAATAGTGCCAATTGTTTTCAGGATAAGAAAGTGAACTGGCATGCCACCCCATTTGAAGTGAGGTTGGAGAGGGCATTGTCTGACAAGAGTTTTATCTCTCAAAGGTATCCTTTGTTAATAGCTTCTTTTTACCCAGAATTGGTCAAAGGGACCAAATCAAATAAACATGGTGCCACTTTCACATGTTTAGGTGCTACTATCTTCTACATATTCTCTAGCTTTTTCTTGCAAATTCAATTTATTAAGGAATTCAACTTATCTGGAGTTGGGATTCAGATTAAACTAAAATTAGTCATCTAATCTAATTCTAAATAAAAGCTTATAAGTAGTTTTACTCATCAATTTTTGAAGCTTTTATGACCAAATGATTTAAGGTTGATTGTGTTACATTTCTCTTGATGAAAATTCAATTTTAGCATTTCACCAGGAAAAGAATATTACATCTCTATATATTAAGGTATAGAATGAGCTTGTACTTTGTCTACTTTGCCAACTTGCTCATTTTTTTAAAGGTGTATTGCAGATCATAACAGAATTGTAATCAAATGCTTTGACTCAATATAGATAAATAGATTAAGCTCATGAATTGAACTTGTTCTTATATGATAGTAACTTCCTGTCTATTTTTCTAATAATTTTTTTGAATGTTTGATTTTAAATGTTATTCGTATGATTTTGTTATTCAATATTCACAGGAACCATTCGTATGGAAAACCAAATACGTTTGAGAATGAAGACACTGATACTACGCTATCTCAGCTGCAACTTGACTCATCCAAATCTGTAGTCTCGTAAATCACATTCTGTAAATAGTACCAAGTACCAACTTTTCTGCATTTTAAAGGTAGCATATATCTTTCATGAGGATGTTTTAAAGCTAATAATACTATGTTAAAGTTTTAGCCGTTGGCTATCTTAATGATCAATAAAAATCATCCTATGCTATGCTTTCAAAAAATTCTCAGCAAATATTTACAAACTATACCTGAGGTGTTTGTCTTTTAAAAAAAATAAAAATAAAAAAAAAAAAGAAGAAGAAGAAGAAAAGGAAAAAAGATATTTTCATTGATCGAAATCTAATGTGAACAGAATAATTGTCACTCAGTGTGCTTGTGCTTGTGTATCAGCTGTTGAGAGATCGTGCTAATGATGTAATTTGATGGTAAGATAGCTCTTTCAAACAATTGGACAACACTACTTGCATTATGTATTGGTTGGTCTCCACTGAAATATAAGAGTTGATTTAGAGGTTTACTTTCGTCTTACATATTAGACTTTAATCAATTTTATCTCCTAAATTTATAATTTATCCCCTACATTATCTCTATTAATTGCATATATTAAGAGGTTTCAATCAAATGTAAATGATTAAATAGAGTACTCTAGGAAAAGAATACACATTTTATCAATGAATAACTTAATTGATTTCCTTAATATTTTCAATATCCATGTATTATAAACGAGTATTATATAAGCAATGAGAATAGTTGCCTCTTTACCAATTTCCATTAAAAATTTGATAAATTCATCGATTTCATTGTATATGATAATACAGTCGATAGCACCTGATGAGCCTAGAATACATCGACTAACAATCTTCCAAAAGCTTACTAGGTAAGATCAAGGAAGAGGAAAGCTCTTTTAATAGTTAATTATTAACCCAATATATATGTATATAGAATCGTACTATCCTTAACCTATGGTGACTTACATCATTTTTTTTATACATCAAAATTTAGGTGTCTACCTCACCTAAACTTTATATATATATATATATATATATATAGGCTTCATTTTGTTGGGGATAAGAAGAGAGGAAAAGTTTGACTTCCCAAAAAGTAGTGGAGTACTATGGCCTCACCCTTCCCTCACAATAAGAAAAATAACTGCTTGTTTTGCTTACAATAAGAAGAATAATTGCTTGTATAGGTAAAAGCTATTTTTCTAACTCGATTTATGATATACGGGATAAGTATTTAAGAGAAGTTTTGTCTAAACTTGTATGGATGTCACGCCCTGAAAACTAAAAGGTGACCTGCACGGAATATGAGTGAACTCACATGCCTTAAGCCTTAAACTAATAAATTAGACTTCCCAAAAAAATTCTACAACGATCCAAAATTTTATTACAGCATTCTGAGCTTCGCTCCATATAGTATATACATATAAATATATTCCAAATTACAAGGGAAAAATAGGGATCCTGCCTATAGATTATGTGGAGCTCCTAGCATGGGATTTTCAAAACATAATGCCAAAGCTTAAGTTTACATCACCATAGAGACTGATCAACACAATTCTTCAACTTCAATTAGGCCGGAGCCTGGAGGTACCGAGTCGCCTACACTATCTCGAGACCAAAAATATTTTTTGGTGAATAACGCCCCATCGATTTAAATAAATATAATTATGAAAGAAATTATTTAGATAGACTTAACCTTGAATTATAAAATCATGATGACAAATTTTCAACTTTTAAACGGAGGCATAAATTGAAACCATGAAAGTTTATAATAGAGAGGTAAAAGTTAATTTCAACTCCCAACTATGAAATCATAAACATAAATCTATATAAAAGTTTATTAATAAGCATAACCAAAGATGTATAAAAGATCATTAAATGAATAATACCAAGTACATGATAAAACATTTTTTTTCCTTTCAAAATCAGTTTATAAATAAATCACAAGTTCTAACTTCTCATGGGACTTCAACAGAACAGACAACAAGCGTGGACACACGTCCACGAGGGCAAATAACCAAGCGCAACATGAAGCCACGAGAACAAGCGTGGGACACACGGTCCACGAGGGTAAGTAACTAAGCGTGGATCGAAGCCACGAAACAAGCGCAGTACAAAACCCACGAATAACAAGCGTGAGAACGAATCCCACGAATATCAAGCGTGAGTACTGTACTCACGAATGTCAAGTGAGCTCGAGTTAACCATGGCACGCCAAAGACTAACAAGATCGCTTTGTTAGTAACCGTGTTCCGTATTCAGTCCTCTGAAAAAAATTGTTTTCAAGCATGCGTGGGATCAATTCACTATTTAGAAATGAGAAATAACTTCTTATAGTGGAACTAACAACGAATAATTCATAACAAGGATCCCCGCATGGAAGTTTAGAAATAACATCTCAAAAACCATTTCCAAGTATGCACAGAATTTACAATGATCAAGTACCTCACTAGATTATGAGTTCAACACAATTGAAAATCGGCTATTGGATAATTTTAACTTCCTTTTAAAACATCAAGCAAATGATATAATTTAGTCAAACTAACTTTGATGAATTTATATTAAGAAATTCGGCAAATAAATTTAGAAATATGAAAGGTAGTAAAAACATCATTTATAAAGTCAGAATGAGACGTTATTCACTTACTCCGTGCTCCCAAGCATATATATATATATATATATATATATAACTTACTCAATTCCTCGTATTCTGTAACAATTCTTACTCCTCGATTCCTAAACATCAACCATTACATAACTATCACTTTTAATATCAAAACCTTATTCATCTTTTTGAATTAACCACAATCCAAAATAATATAATGGACACGACCAAAATCCACAATCTCTGCAATTATATTGAGAAAGACAAAAGGAAAGCCCTTATCTTCACCTTAACAAGCACAATCAACCACCTCAAAGGCATCTTAAAGGTTAACATAAGCGTAAACCAACCAAAACAAGTTCAATGTAGAACAACAATTGACCATTAGGTACAAATTTAGTCAACATCATCATTAACATATTCCATTGTCAAATCCATAAGAATTCCTTCTCGAGCATTTAACCAAACACTTCATATGCATCATGTAAAATCAACTCATAAGCTTGAACAATCTTAATTTAACTAAATTTCTCTTCTATACAATTTCACAAGCACCCCGAGTGAAATCAAGTCAATAAACAATCATCATCATCTCACATTGCTAACAAAGCAACTTCAAACATCCTTGTTAAATCACAAAGCCCCCAAAATCAAATTTCTTAACACTTTTAACCTGGAACAACCTCATTCTCCACTGTTTAGCAATAATGTGACATTCAAATATCAATGAAGTTTCACAGAGTCCAAACATTCCATTCAACACTAAAATTTAGCTTTAAATTCTCCTTTCAAGCATTTTATCAAACAATTCATGTGCATTAAAATTTTTACAAGTTCTAAAACAACGTTCCTCTTAAAATTACAGCATCAACTTAATGTATTCTCTAATTATAATTGGAATAAATTTATTTAATCATCAAAATGTGGTTGAACTCAATCACATACCAATCAGATTTCCCAATTCACACATACCGAACAAGGGGGAAAATAAAACATTCTACTGCATCAAAAATTTGCAACTTGATGAAAAATATATAAAAACAAACAGAGAAGAAAATATGCCTACACATACATGGCAGCAATAATCCAACACAGTAGCTTTTACCGAAGCAGAGGATTTTGAAAAAAAATGATGACTTCCACAACGACAAATAGCAACAACAAAGGAGGAAGAAGGTGGAGTTCTAGCACACCCTCATCACAGCGATAGAGAGGAAATCAGTGGCTTGCGCAAAGAGGAAGAGATAGTCGAGCAATTTCCAAAACTTCTCTCCTTTTTTTTGTTGAGGCGTTGATGAGGAATGAGGGAGAAGATAGATAGAGAAACCAGCGTCTGAAATTTGGAGAAGAGGAAGAAGAGGACAGCATCGAGCTTGGACACATTGATGAAAGCAATAGGGACAGAGGTGAGCGATGAGGGAATGACGATGCAGAGGGAGCACAAGCTTCCAGAATTTTCTTTTTCTGCGTTCTCTTCCCCAACTCGGTGGAGTGAGGGGACTTTTTTATATGTTTTCTTTTTAAAAAAAACTCCCATTTACTTGAGTCAAATAAAACTGCAAATTCCTACACCTTAGTCATTATCATAAATGGGCTTGGAACACTTCCGGAGCAAATAGCAATTAGGTGTCAAACTCTGAAATATATGGGAGCACATAAGGTGCTTCTCACCTTATGTGCTTCTTACATGCTCATCCCTCTATTAGAGGGATGAGCACATTTTTTTTTAATTTTTTATATATTATATTTATTTAGATTTAAATTATATGATATTTTTTGGAATTTTTTGACCCAAGTATCTCAAATTAATTAATTTTCATGATATCTTTTCGGTATTACAGAGAAAATTTCTGAATGCAGGATTGGAAATTAATTAATTTGAGATATTGGGTCCGAAAAAAAAATTCCAAAAATATCATATAATTTAAATCTAAATAAATATAATCTATAAAAAAATTTAAAAAAAAATTAAAAAATGTGCTCATCCCTCTAATAGAGGGACAAGCACATAAGGTGCACATACATAAGGATGTGCACCTAATATGAACCCGAAATATATAAGCCTACTTTAACCGAGAACATCCACTTTTATTCTCAATCGTTAATTTTTTTTTTTTAAAAAAAACATAAGGACATTGTGGTAAGTTCACCAAGTTAAAAAGAATAAAAAAAATACCCCCAAAAGATTCGAACTCATTCCGTCAAAAGAAAAAAAATAAAATAAAAATAGAAGCAGTTTCATTGTGTCACCAATCCACTTTTGTTTAAATTTCACAACATTTAGTAAATATAGTAATTAACTATCTCATTATACACACATATATATTTCTGGGTTATTGTTTGTTTTAAGGATTCAATTATTATTATTTTTTTTTTGGGTCATTACAATGGACGTGTCTTCTTAGTATTTTCATTTTGTTCTTTCCAAATAAAAAATATACATATCTCTAATTTCTTAAAAAGTAATTGTAACTTTTTAAAAAATACAAAATCAAATATACAACTTACACTACAGCAAAAACGAATTTTAGCGGCAGTTTATTTTCCATTTAGTGTCGGTTTGAACTGCCGCTAAAATAATTTATGACATTTTTAAAATTGACGTAGAAATTGGCGCCATTAAATAATTTAAAGCCGGTTTCACACAATCGATGGAATAACCTTCGTTAAAAACTAAAAACCGCCATCAGATCTAATGAAATTTAATGAAACCGTCGTTAATTAAATGTAATACAAAATAAACACAAATATTGATAACAAACTTAAAATGTCTTAGCATTAAAAATCAGTAGATCCAAATACATGATAAAACAAAGTAAATGTGCATCACAATGGAATCAAAATATTAATAAAACTAAAAATGTTTAAACCTCGAGTAATCTTACAAATTAAACATAAATGGAATCAAAGTTCCAACAAAACAACAAAAAATTAAACCTAAGTAAACTATTAAGGCCGATGAGTTGCGAGAATGTGAAGAAGGTTGCTCACGGGGATTTAATTCCACTGATCGCATTAAAAACAATTAAATAACAATTTTAGTAAATGAATTAAAAAATTATATGATGTTCATTAAGGAAAATAGTAACTTACTTGGTCATTAATAATGACATGTAGTTCAAAGTAGGAAGAGGTATAGACATATTTTGATAAAGTTTAGCTAGCATAACTTCAATTGATTTCCTTTTCTGGACCTCTTGCTCTAATTGTAATTTTAGGTGGTCAACTTCTTGTTGCAAGCAAGTATCGTAGATGACACCCCACTTGAACTACTACAACCACTCACATTTTGCCATTTATAACCAGATCCAAAAACTTGAGAAGGATAAATACCATATCCTACACCCCGAACTCGTCCTAGATGTTCCTTGCCAAACACCTGGCCAAGAGAATCATTAGGTGCAAGTGCTGAAGTAACATTTCCACTACTTTCAATCTCACTAATCTTCTCCTGCATGTTTATGTTTACAAAAAAATAACTATTGTCAAGAAACATAAGACAGAAAAAACAATGACTACTTGATTAGTCTCCACAATGGACATGCACCGATACCAAACATATTCCATGTAACTAAAGTCCATAATAACATGATAAATAATTAAATCTTTAGACTTACACAAATAGCTAGAGCATCCTCATTGATGTATGTTCCATCTCTCTTCTTATGAGTATGGATGTACAAAGTACCTCTACTCACTTGCTCTCCAGTTTGACTCATCTACCATAATAATATTTTCCAATGTTAACTACACATAATGGTGTAAAAATAAATGAAAAGATCAACATTGTCAAATTTCTTAAACTTACAATCTCTACAGCCTTTCTCCTAAGATTTTTAGAACCATCTGTATGATTAATGGTAAGCTTTGCTCTATTGCGAGCATTCTTTTGACATATCTCCCGCAAAATCGGCGTTATATGATTCCAAACCAAAACCAAAAAACTATATGTCATGATCATAAAGTCTCTTTAAAGTAGAAGAGAGGTTCAAAGATAGGGGAGGCGCACCGACCGGAAGTGAGGAGCCAGAAAGCATAGATTAGATTTCCAGGTCTATCTATTATACGTTATTTCACCGATGCGAGGATCGGAGTAGTCCCATTCGATTGATCGATTCAGAGTTCCGAACCGAAGCCCATACTATGATAATGAGTTCGAACCTGATCTCATGGGTTAGCCAGTCCCATCCCAAGTCAAATCAAAAGGCACGGACGGAGCGAGACCTATTCAGATGAGGTCTCGCAGGATCTCATCGCTCAAGTCCTCCGACAGCCCTGTGTAAGCTGCGAGCAGAGCAAGCGGTTCATACTATTACTTGGAAGCCCGGTGTAACAAAGACAAATCAAGAGGATAATCTGGTCCTTAATATATAAAATATATTTACGTAATTTGATTAGATTAAGCAAGTTAATTAATATGATATGTATTTTGTAAAAATTTAACTATTTTTTTTAATTCCCTCATTCCCTCTCTTTCTTAATTATTATTGAGGGAATATCAATAGAGGTAAATTAGGAAAAGCATTGACAAACATGAAAACTATGTTTTATATTTAGGATCAAGATCAACTCTTCAAATATATCATATTTAATGATTAGAGGGAGTATTCTGCATTTTGCAAACATATCCCGCGGCAATTAAAGCACTCGTTGCGTTCGTCACGCTTTAAATTTAGAGAGTCATCATTCTGAAGATGAAATCCCCTCTATGCTGAGAGATAATTGCTCAGCAACCTTATGCATCCATATTGAGGGAGCAAAATTATCTTAAGGAAACAATATATGTTGGGCCCGGATTACTTCAAAATTTATTACCATATTCGGCAGTCTTGTGAGTTTGTTTATGGTTTTTCATATTATGCAGAACCATTGTAAGTTTACTGTAATATGCAGTATTAGTTATACAAATTTTTGTTATTTACAGTATATGCAATCTTAATAATAAAGATTCTTGATATTGTTCAATTTCTACATGTTTAGTATATTTTCTACAACAATCTTCAAATAATTTTGATTGAATCTGTGTGTTAAAGGAAAAACAAAGAATTGAATAATAGACACGAGGATTTTGATTTTGGAATATGCAAACTTATGAATTCTACTGTCATAAACTGTGTATCATATGTGTATATATTACACATTTGGTTGTTCATAACCATAAGTCATTTGTTCCCTGAACTCTTTTATAATTTTATGCGGTATAAAATTTGAGTATGAGAAGTAGATAAATTTTGTTCATAGTTGATTTTCCACAACAAACTCAGCATTACTTGCCCGGAACTTTCTCATATCTTCTTTGCAGACGATGACTTATATTTAATGAATGCTAGTGAGCAAAATAGGGACCTACTACTACTAGTAATATTCCAAGTTCCTCTGTTTTGATGTCTCCGAAAGATTGGAAATTCATGTGGAAGATCCAGGTGGTCCCACGTGTACTCAACATTTCATCTGTAGAGTGTTGAGAAAGGCAATAGCGAAAAATGCTGCTTGGCTCTTCAGAAAGAGAACCTCGACCCCAAACTGTCCCACATGTGATTCAGAGGTGGAGTCACTTTCAATGCCCCTGGACCAGGTGTATATCAGTGTATGGTTTGGAAGTAATATGAAGGCGATGTTTGAAACCGACGCTCAGTGACTGCAAAAATGTGTGGAAAGGCAACAACTGGATTTGTATGATTGGAGAAGTACATTTATTATCCAACATATTATTAATCTCATTGCATCTCAAGGTGGGTGTTGCAACTATCACTCTCTTTAAATGCTATTCTGGGCTCTCAAGCACAGGAGGTTTTTGAGTTGGCTAAAGATACTTCTTCAACTAACCACTGTTTCCGGAGTCAGCCTTATGAATTTGTTTTTATGTTTTTAATATCCTGCCATGATGTTACTGTTGAGTTTGGATTCTTTTGGCTGATCATGGAAGTATCTTTTCGATCAAAATAATAATAATAATATCACTAGTATGGTCCTAAAATTGAAATAATACAAATATACCTAAAGCTTATATTGAAATAAAAATAATTTTTAATTTTTATAAAAACTCTATAAAAAATAAAATGGGGTTAATACAATATTTGGTTCCTCGTGTTTGTCTTCATTTTAATTTTGTTCCTCCAAGTTTCAAATAATAGATTTTAATATCTCAAATTTCATTCGGTTTAAAATATTATTCCTTATACTTTAGTAAATACTTGCATCCTTTTATCTCTTAAGGATCAAAATTAAAATGATAGCAAATTTGATGGATTATAAATTATATTAACCCAATAAAATACAACATCATAAATTTAAAAGACTTGTAATTTTTTAATAACCCATTTTTGGACAAAGATAATTTGTTAATAACCTCATGCCATGTTTGTTGGGGTAGATTCTAGAGAAAATCCTTTTAAGGTCCCAAATGACCAATAAAATGTCAAAAAAGTTTCAAAGAAAATTCTCGATATTAAAAAGGTCATAATGAGTTGTTAAAATTCACAGATAAAGTTTTTAATCCCTACAAAAAAAAAGTTGTCAATAATATTAGAATTTTCTATTGACATTTTTTTGCCTTTGGATTTCCCCATTCTAATTTTTTTTTTTTTTTTTTCTGAAAGTATCTATCAAGCGTGTGATTTTGAGTAGAATAAAACATTATCCTACGGAATATAACTTTAGTGTGATTTTTTTTTTTTTGGTTGCCCAACCGGGGCTTCGCCCCAACTAGTCCCGACCCGTGTCGCGCACTCGCTTTGGTGGGAGAGTCACGGGGGTTTTTTTACATCCACAAGGCTCGAACCCGAGACTTTCTTAAGTCGACACCTGCTCGTTTACCACATGCTTGCTAACCCCGTTGGTACTTTAGTGGGATTTTGACCAACCGTATTGGGACACTTGTACAATCACGTCACGACACATGAGCCCAAAGCGGAATCCGTTCCCTACCCATCTTTAGGATAGGTTGGGAGAGCTTTTTCCCCTGGGATCGGGCCGTCAGATGGGATTTGGACGATCTAGAATTATTTATTTTGTACTTTTTTTTTTTTTAAAAATAATTATTTTAATGGGTAGATAATCTAAAATAAAGATAATTTTTCAATTAATATATTTTTAAAAACAAGTTTTTCATTTAAAAATTGATGAGTTTAAAAAAAATTAAATCAGATCGTCAAATCAAATCTGGACGATCCGCATTTAAAAGCTCTCCCTACCTATCTTGGGATAGGCAATGAAACTGGAGAAGATACGGAGTAAAGCACGGCCTTGCTGGAGAAGAAAATATCTGACTGTCTAACGCTTTCGCTTGCCAATCGGAAATCGGAAATCCTCAGCACAAGATGGCGGTGAAGGTGTACGGCCCGACCTTCGCTTCCCTGAAAAGGTTGCTCATGTGTCTGATCGAGAAGCAGATCGATTTTGAAGTTGTGCTTCTTGATATCTTCAAGTGAGATCACAAGGACCTTGAGTTCCTCAAATTGCAGGTTCTTGTAATCCCTTACTTCTTTTTTTTTTTTTTTTTTTTTTTTTTCTACTTTTGGTTTTTCGTTTTCTCTTTCTGGTTTTCAACCGTGCTTTCTTTTTGGAATGCATGTGTGATTGATCTTGTTTCTCAATATATATATATATATATATATGGGTTTAAACTTTTCATATTATATGATAAGAAGGAAATTCCTACACATGAAATAGTGGGGCCACACATGTAGAGCAGATCCACGTATTAGATTGGGGGGCAAGTGCCCCCAACTTTTTTTTTTTCCAATTTGTTACTAATTTTTTTCTTTTTCCCTCTCTATTTTCTCCCTTGTCTCTTAAATTTTTTTTTCTTTTTCTTTTTCCCTATCTATTTTCCAAATTGTCACTTGCTTGGTGTCTTATATTAAAAATGATGTATTTGATAGTATTGATAATAAGGGGATTATGATGGAATTCAAAAAGAAAAGGCCTAGAAGGATGACATTGTAATTATTTTTATTGTAATATATTTTTGTTATTAAAATATCTCGGTGTCCAAATTCTTATTTCTAATAGTACTTGTCTTACTTTTTCCTTTATATTCTTGTATTTTTTAATGTATTTAAAGTTTTGCTTTAAAAAAAAAATTTTGGGGGCGCTGCCCCCGAACCCCCGCTAATAATGCCCCATTCCATGAATTTACGGATCCGCCCCTACCCATATATATATATATATATATATGTGGGTCTCACAATTTTATGTGTATTAGATGAAAAAAATACTTCTCCTACAACATGAAAAAGCGTTTTTCCCCATATATATATTTTACATGCATCTTGGTGAGACAGAATTCAATTCATTTAGAGATCAAAACTGGGAGGTGACATTGGTGAGAGAAGTCTCAAAGAAATCTATAAGTAAGAGAGCTGAGCTTTAAACCGGCAACTCATAAAGTGATCAACAATGTCTCAAAGAAAAGGATTTAAACTTTTTGGTGTCACTATAGTGCCTCTTACAGAGGATCAAACATCAGAAGATGCCATGGATCAAGAAAATAATGATGAGAATCAAATTACTAGAAGGAACAATGATGATGATCAACATGGTAATCATGATGATTCCGTCTTTGAACCTCTAGAATTGGATTTGACTCTTTTGTTGCCATGGAGGCTGAAGAAGAAAATAGAGGATATGAGAGGCCATGAAATAAGAAAGGTCATACAAAAGACGCTTCGCAAAAGTGATGTGAATGCAAACAATAATCGCTTCTCAATCCCAAAGAGCAAGATAGTCACAAATTTTCTAAAACCTCAAGAATTTGAGGTCTTGAATTCAACTCTTGATAACAAGCCTCGAGGCATAGAAGTGTTGGTGTTGGATTCAAATCTTCAAGAGTTTAAATTAATTCTGAAGAGGTGGCGACTGAAAAGTTCTTTTACTTATAATCTCACCCGTAGTTGGAGACATGTTGTGCAATCTAATGATTTGAAGAAAGGTGATGAGTTGCAATTATGGTCCTTTAGATGGCTCGATGAAAGGCTGGAGGAGCAACTTGGATTTGCAATTGCGATGCCATTTTTCAACTAGGCAGAGAAATAAATGGGCCTCATATATCTTCCCCTTTGCACGCGTTTTAAAGTGGAAGAGTAATGGGTCCCAAAGATGTTAAAATAGCAATATATATATTGGGTTTAATGTTAGCAAGAGAGGAGCATTATTGGTGGCAAGGATCGAGAATTGAATGATCGAAAGTTGGTGATCGGAATTCAAAATTTTTTCACCTGTCTACAATTAAATGCAGGAATGTTAATAGTATCCTCGATTGAAAAATGACCCCGGGACTTAGTTGTCAGATAAAGATGAAATTGCCTCTACTATATCTAAATTTTTTCAGGAGCTATTCATTCCATCAGTCCAAGGCAATTTAATACGGTCTTGGAGTATGTGGAGCCTAAGATCACTACCGATATGAATAACCGCTTGATGCTTCCCATTAGCAAAGAGGAAATTCGACAGTCGCCTCTAGCCTTGGGAGCTTCTAGATGGTTTCTCGAGGTGAATTTTACCACTCTTCCGGTCGAAATTAGTGATTCTATCTACGAGATGGTTCATGATTTTTTTGATGGCAAATCCTTTTCGCATGATATTAATGGAACAAATGTGACTTTGATCCCCAAAATAAACAAGCCTGAATCTGTATCTCAGTTCAGTCCTATTCAGTTGTGTAACTTATCATACAAAATTATCTCCAAAATCATTGCTAATCGCATGAGACCCCTCCTTGATGCATGTATTTTCTCAGAATCAAAGTGTACTCTTGTCCTTGGTTGTGTTATTTATGATAATATTATTATTGTCCATGAAGTTTATATGAGCAAAGCATATGATAGAGTGGAGTGGGACTTCTTGGAAGCGTTGTTGAGGCTCGGCTTTTGTGCGGATTGTGTTCGGCTTATTATGAACTGTGTAAACTGTCTCCTTTAATCTCTGTGTTTCAGTAGAGAAACTAGCTATTCTTTTGACCCAGGAAGAGGTCTACGCCAGGGTGACTCGCTATCCCCTTATTTATTCATTATCATATCTGAAGTCTTGAGTAGAATGATTGAGAGAAGCCAGTGCGATCGGGTTCTCAAGGGTATTAAACTCAAAGCATTACTTGCCCGGAACTTTCTCATATCTTTTTTTGCGAGACAATGCCTTATTTTTTATGAATGCTAGTGAGCAAAAGAGGCAACTACTATTACTACTGGTCATCTTGCAAGCTCCTTTGTTTTGATGTGTCCGAAAGATTGGAAATTCTTCATGCGGAAGATCCAGGTGGTCCCACGTGTTCAACATTTCATCTGGAGAGTGTTGAGTAAGGCAATAGCGAAAATTGCTGCCTTGCTCTTTAGAAAGAGAACCTCGACCCAAACTGTCCCACATGTGATTCAAAGGTGGAGTCACTTTCAATGCCCCTGGACCAGTTGTGTATCAGTGTATGGTTTGGAAGTAATGTTAGGGTCATGGGAAGGCGATGTTTGAAACCGATCGACGCCCGTGGCCGCAAAATGTGTGGAAAGGCAACAACGGGATTTGTATGGTTGGAGAAGTACATTTATTATCCAACATGTTATTAATGTCATTGCATCTCAAGGTGGGTGTTGTAACTATCACTTTCTTTAAATGCTATTCTGGACTCTCATGCACAAGAGGTTTTTGAGTCGATTTCAGATACTTCTTCAACCAACCACTGTTTCCGGAGTCAGCCTTATTTTGTTTTTATGTTTTTAATTGGGTGAAGGTGCATTTTTATCCTTAAAGTATACGCCCAGGAGCAATTTTGCCCTAAAGTTTTCGACGTAGCAATGTTGCCCCTGAAGTTTCAAAACGGAGTAATGTTGTCCCTCCGTTAAAAACCCTAACGGTGAACGTTAGTTGACCGTTAGTTGATTGTTAGGGTTTTTAACGGAGGGGCAACATTACTCCGTTTTGAAACTTTAGGGGCAAAATTGCTACTTTTTTTGGGAGCAATATTGCCCCTAAAGTTTAAAAACGGAGAACGCGTTGCCCCTCCGTTAAAAACCTTAGCATTGACCGTTAGAGTTTTTAACGGAGGGGTAACATTGCTCCGTTTTGAAACTTCGGGGGCAACATTGTTACGCTTGAAACTTCGGGGCAACATTACTCCTTGACGATACTTTAGGGCAAAAATGCACCTTAACCCTTTTTAATTTCCCGCCATGATGTTACTGTTGAGTTTGGACTCTTTTGGCTGATCGTGGAAGTATCTTTTCCATCCAAATAATAATAATAATATCACTGGTATGGTCCTAAATGGTTAAATTTTTATTTTTATTTTAATTATTTGTATATTCAAATAATACAAATATAACTAAAGCTTATTGAAATAAAAATAATTTTTAATATTTAAAACATAAAAGTCTAGAAAAATAAAATGGGGTTAGTACAATATTTGGTTACTCGTGTTTGTCTTTATTTTGATTTTGTTTCTCCAAGTTTCAAATAATAGATTTTGATTTTTCAAATTTCATTTCAAGGACCAAAGTTAAAATGATAGCAAATTTGATGGATTATAAAGTATATTAACCCAACAAAATACAATATCATAAATTTAAAAGACTTATAACTTGTTAATAACCTTTTTTTTTTTTTTTTTTTTGGACAAAGATAATTTGTTAATAACCTCAGGCCATCATCGTTGTTGGGGCTGATTCTAGGGAAAATCTTTTTTTAAGAATATGATATTGGCACTACTAATTTTGGTTGTTACCAATGTCATTATTATTTTTTATCGTTGAATTATAATCACAATAGTAGAGAGAAATGATTAAGGTAGATGAGACTTTAATCTAACGATTTAAAAAAAATGATAATGATATTTATAGTGACCAAATTTGGTAGTAACAATATCTTATCCCATTTTTTTTAAGGTCCTAAAGACTAATAAAATGACAAAAAAGTTTCGGAGAAAATTCGATATCAAAAAGGTTATAACGAGTTGTTAAAATTCACCGATATCAAAAAGTTTCGAGAGAAAATTCTCATATCAAAAAGGTTATAATGAGTTGTTAAAACTCACAGATGAAGTTATCAATCTCCTACTAAGTTATCAATAAGATTTTTTTGACATCAAAACATTTTTTTTTATGCCTTGGACTTAAAGGGATTTTCTGGAAGCATGTAATTTTAAAAAGAATAAAAAATTATCCTACGGGGTATAACTTTAGCGGGGTTTTGACCAACCGTTTTTGGACACGTGTACAATCACGTCACGTCACAAAAGCGGAAAAGATGCCAAATGAAGCACGGCCTTGCTGGTGAAGAAAACATCTGACTGGCTAACGCTCTCGCTTGCTAATTGGAAATCGGAAATCCTCTGCACAAGATGGTGGTGAAGGTGTACGGCCCGACCTACGCTTCCCCGAAAAGGGTGCTCATGTGTCTGATCGAGAAGGAGATCGATTTTGAAGTTGTGCTTCTTGATATCCTCAAGGGAGATCACAAGGACCCTGAGTTCCTCAAATTGCAGGTTCTTGTAATCCCTTACTTCGTTTTTTCTTCTTTTGATTTTTCGTTTTCTCTTTCTGGTTTGCAACCGTGCTTTCGTTTTTGGAATGCATGTGTGATTGTTCTTGTTTCTCATATTTTTTGCAGCCATTTGGACAGCTTCCTTTGGTTCAAGATGGAGATTACACTCTCTATGGTTAGCCTAAACTCCATTTTCTGCAAAGTTTTTTCCATACTATTCTATTGTGCCTTTTATTTAGTTTGGAATTGTAAGTTCGATCTCTCTTTAATTTCCATCACTTTGTCTAGTCTAGTCCCTTTCAAACTGGGGTTCCTAAACCTTCGATCAAAAGGTTGGCAAACCCTACCACAAAACAAATCCGTTTCTCTACTTGTGTTTTTGAGTTTCTTTCTTGAAATCGGTTTCCTCTTGTATGACATTTAAAATTAAATTGGTCACTCCATATGTAATTTCTAGAGGAACAAACACATAATTCGAGGATGGAATCTAAATTCGAACTAGTGAGGTAACCAAATTGATATCATCCCAGATAAGGGAAGAAAACAGTGCTTTTTTTTTTTCGCCTATAAATGTTAAATGCAGGTTCATTCTTGGCTTGCTTCGTTGCCATTCCTAACTGTAGTTGTATCTTCAAATTCTTTTCCCCTATTAATCATGTATAGTCAGTCATATAGAGGTCCTGGAATAGTGGAATTTACTTCACTTCGTATAGCCATATGATATTTTGTGCTGCTTGATAATCTGACTGCACCTAAGCTAATGTGTATTGTTCTGAACTCAATTCTGTAGAATCTAGGGCAATAATCAGATACTATGCAGAGAAGTACAAATCTCAAGGAACTGACTTGCTGGGAAAGACAATAGAAGATAGGGGACTTGTGGAACAATGGTTGGAAGTGGAAGCCCAGCATTTCCATCCACCAATCTACAACTTGGTAAATCATATTCTTTTTGCCCCAGTATTGGGAACCTCCTCTGACCCAAAAGTGATTCAAGAGAGTGAAGAGAAGCTTGGAAAGGTTCTGGACATTTACGAGGAGAGGCTGTCAAAGAGCAAGTACTTGGCCGGGGATTTCTTCAGCCTTGCTGATCTGAGCCACCTTCCTTTTGGACATTATTTGATGAACCAAATGAAAAAAGGTTATATGGTTAGGGACAGGAAGCATGTGAGTGCTTGGTGGGATGATATCAGCAACAGGCCATCTTGGGACAGGGTCCTCCAGCTCTACCAGTACCCCCTCTAGACTGCTCTGTTCTTCAGACTATGTTAGTACTACGTAGTAAAGAATAAATGGGTTTTTCTAGGGAGAGCATAGATCCTTTGAGGTAAGAAGTCAATTACATGTTTATGAAGCAGAGAGAGAGAGTTGAGTTACATGCACTTTCTTTCTCAATGTGTTATTCTCTGTGTTTAATCTAGAGGGTTCTACTGGTAAACCAATTTCACATGTTTTATTAAGTTTACATGAGTTAGCTTTATGAGTAGAGCTTTGGATATCTCTAAATAGTGTGTTTCAAATTCTGGGGTTTACACGCCCAAACAAAAATGGTAGTGGGGTTTATGCTCAAGAAACTTCTTTGAAGTAGCATACCAAACATGTTGAGTTGATGACTGAGAGCCTTTTTGGTGGTTTGGTTTTGAAAGTTTATATGAAAGCAGCTTTACCTTCTAGTTTAGTGTCTTAGTATCCTGGATTATTAAATATATTGGGTTTTTAGCTATTTGGTGGTGAGTATGAATATTCGGTATTGACACGTTTTGTGCTTGGGATATTTGATATTCGATTCAATATATCGGTTGTAAACAGTGGGAAATTGAGTGGTTGATGGCCACCAATGTCATATGTGAATTGTTTTTGCCAAGTCTTGATGGCCGCACTACACGGCTTTTTTCCCCCGCAAAAAAATTAATAATTACAGTAATAATTCAAAGGTATTCTTATGACTGAATTTTCCGTGGATATGTACCTCTTTATTTTATTTTTTTAAACTAATAGGGATAAGAATATGAACATGAAACCTCAGCTTGTTATTCACAACTTTTCGGATATTGTCTCAAACGGTGGGAGAAGCAGAAGGCGAAGGAGGAAATTCTCTTTTGTTTTGATGTGGGCCCCTTAGAAGAACCGTTAGCCCCGAATATGTCTTTTAACCAAGGTTAAAAAACCTAGTGATGAAGGTTGTTAAACCTAGACTGGTCACTGGATTGGTTTTGGTAGTGGGTTAAGGGTCACTGAAATCAGAATCAAATTGGAGTTAATATGGACCAGACTGGTAAAAAAGTGACTTTAAAAAACGATAATATTTTTTGAAATAGTTTTAGGATTTGAAAATTTTTTAGGATCAAATCTTTTTATATTTGAAAGTTGACATCTCAAGCTTTCTATGGAGCTTTAATTTATAAATTTTTGAAAATATGTATAATATATAAATTTTTGAAGCCAGGAAATTCTGAAAAAGCATTGAACTAGTCTAACTAGCAAGACCCTACCGGTTAAGTAACTAGTTTGTTAGTTTTGTGGTCAAACTAGCCGGTTTGATGTAGTTTTAATAACTTTGCTTTTCACAACAGTTACTCCAACTGGATGTTCTCAAACCATTTTCCATCACTTCAAGGAGCAGTGAAGTAGAGTAGAAGTAGAGTACTCCCTTTATAAGAGTTCCATAACCAAATTATATAATTTAAAAAAGCGATTAAAGTTCGTTAAAAATAATAAGATGTCTCGAAATAAGTTTTTTCAATGATGCCCTTATTTATAAGGGAATAAGTAAGAAAGAGAAAGAAATAGAATGAAAATAATATAAAAATAGAAAAGAGAATGTAGTATGAAAAAAGAAGAGGGGTAAAAGCAAAAAAAAAAAAAAAAAAAAAACCCATTAAAAAAAGACAACTTTTGTTGAGCTATTATTTAAAAAAAAAAAAAAAAAAGACTAGCAATTTAAATTTTGGGATCTTGTAAGAAGTGCTTTTTGGAAATTATAACTGTAGCGACTGGTTTCAGAAGTTGATAAAATTATAAAGACAACAAGATTATGTTATTTTATAGTTTTATTATAAAATGGGGGAAATGACTCAAGGTTTAGTTTTCTTAATGTACAATTACAATATTATATATATTGTTAGACAGATCATAGATGTATCCTCCTATTTGAGATAATCATATTTAAAACACTGTTGAATATTAAATGCAGACGCTTTTACAGCAGGAATTATAACCTTGGTAGTATAGTAAATTAGTAATACATATTAAAAAAAAAAAGGCCTCGTCAAATAATTTTTTTTTTTTTTTTTTTTTTTAATTTAAAAAAGAGAGTCCCCATTTCACAGGTCCAGTAGTCCATAACATTAGTTGGAGCACACACATAAAAACAAAACAAATCCTTAAGATATATATATATATATATATATTGTATATATAAAAATTTTAGAAGAGGGGTTGTGCTTACCCACAGTCTAAGGGTAGCACGTTATGACTATACTCCCTAGGGCATACAGGAGTGATAGTACACATGCTTTCATCTCAGCCTGCATTTTCACAAGTTCACATCACCTAGGATGTCTCCCCAACGCCTTGACCAACTCTAGGATCGAACCCTTTCCCTTTAGTGAGAGTGTCTAACCCCTTTGCTAGGCTAAAGATACTTTTGCTAAGCGAAACTCGGGCTATAGTAGGAAGCCTAATAAGATGCCAGCTTGAAAGACATGAACTATAGCCCACTCCAAAGACAAGAGTCTTCTTTTCGCCAACTTCTTGGGTCCGTTTGGATGCGTTTTAAGAAATCATGTTCTTATAAATTAAGGGATTTGTGTTGGTTTATAAATCAACATGTTTCATAAATTTAATAGATAACTATGACTTTCTAATTGAAGAGGTGTAATATTCAAGAGTCATCGCTTCAAGCATTGAAAAAGAAAAGTAGAAAATATCAAGTAATATCTTTCTAAGTTACTTTATCTTCCACACACTCGCTACCTTGATCTACTCAAAAAGGGTCTATTTAATCTTAGGGAGTACCACTTCTTCTTTGCCGGCAGTCACAGAATAACTCTATAGGACAATGTTCTCAGATACGACTCAGATCATCCACTTGGTTATTTTAATTATTTGTATCTTGAAATAATACAAATATACCTAAAGCTTATTGAAATAAAAATCACTTTCAATTTTGAAAACATAAAAAATCTATAAAAATAAAGTAGGGTTAATATAATATTTGGTTCATTGAGTTCATCTTTATTTTGATTTTGATCCCCCAAATTTCAAAAATAAGTTTTGATCCCTCAAATTTTATTTGGTTTAAAACATTAATTCCTTCTAATTTAATAAATTAGAATGACAACAAATTTGATACATCATAGGTTATATTAAACGGAATAAAATACAAGATCATAAATTTAAAAGGCTTTTTTAATTTGTTAATAACCTCATGTCATTGTTGTTGGGGTCGATTCTACTTGTTTTCTAAAAGTATCTATCCAGCGTGTAATTTTAAAAAGAATAAAACATTATTCTACGGAGCATAATCACGTATTTGGACAATCATGATAACTTTCGCGGTATTTCGACCAACCGTATTTGGACACGTGTACAACCACGTCACGGCATAGGAGCGGCAAAGAAGCCAAATAGAGCACGCACTTGCTGGTGAGAATAGATCTGGCGATCTCACACAAGCTTGCTTATAGGAAATCGGAAATCCTCTGCACAAGAAGATGCCGGTGAAGGTGTACGGCCCGACCTACGCTTCCCCGAAGAGGGTGCTCATGTGTCTGATCGAGAAGGGGGTCGATTTTGAAGTTGTGCTTCTTGATATCTTCAAGGGAGATCACAAGGACCCTGAGTTCCTCAAATTGCAGGTTCTTGTAATCCCTTCGTTTTTTCTTCTTTTGGTTTTTCGTTTTCTCTTTCTGGTTTTCAAACCGTGCTTTCTTTTTGGAATGCATGTGTGATTGTTCTTGTTTCTCATATTTTTTGCAGCCATTTGGACAGCTTCCTTTGGTTCAAGACGGAGATTATACTCTCTATGGTTAGCCCTAAACTCCATTTTCTGTGAAAAAAAATTCATACTATTCTATTGCGCCTTTTAGTTACTTTGGAATTGTAAGTTCGATCGTTCTCTTTAATTTCCATCACTTTGTCTAGTCTAGTCCCTTTCGAACTGGCGTTCCTAAACCTTCGATCAAAATGTTGGCAAACCCTACCAAAAAAGAAATCCGTTTCTCTACTTGTGTTTCTGAGTTTCTTTCTTGAAATCGTTTTCCTCTTATATGACATTTAAAATTAAATTGGTCACTCCATATGCACTTTCTAGAGGAACAAACGCATGATTCGAGGATGGCATCTAAATTCGAACTGGTGAGGTAACCAAATTGATAACATCCCAGATAAGGGAAGAAAAAAGTGCTTTTTTTTTTGGCCTATAAATGTTAAATGCAGGTTCATTCTTGGCTTGCTTCGTTGCCATTCCTAACCGTAGTTGTATCTTCAACTGCTTTTCCCCTATTATGTATAGTCAGTCATATAGAGGTCCTGGAATTTACTTCACTTCATTTAGCCCTATGATATTTTGTACTGCTTGATAATCTGACTGTACCCAAGCTAATGTGTTGTTCTGAACTCAATTCTGTAGAATCTCGAGCAATAATCAGATACTATGCAGAAAAGTACAAGTCCCAAGGAACTGACTTGCTGGGAAAGACAATAGAAGATAGGGGACTTGTGGAACAATGGTTGGAAGTGGAAGCCCAGCATTTCCACCCACCAATCTACAACTTGGTACTTCATGTTCTGTTTGCCCCAGTATTGGGAACCCCTCTGACCCAAAAGTGATTCAAGAGAGTGAAGAGAAGCTTGGGAAGGTTCTGGACATTTATGAGGAGAGGCTTTCGAAGAGCAAGTACTTGGCCGGGGATTTCTTCAGCCTTGCTGATCTGAGCCACCTTCCTTTTGGACATTATTTGATGAACCAAATGAAAAGAGGTTTTATGGTTAGGGACAGGAAGCATGTGAGTGCTTGGTGGGATGATATCAGCAACAGGCCATCTTGGAACAGGGTCCTTCAGCTCTACCAGTACCCCATCTAGACTGCTCTGTTCGTCAGACTATATTACTAAGTAGTAAAGAATAAATGGGTTTTTCTAGTGAGAGCATGGATCCTTTTAGGTAAGAAGTCAATTACATGCTTTTGAAGCAGAGAGAAAGAGTTGAGTTACATGCACTTTCTTTCTTAATGTGTTATTCTCTCTGTGTTTAGTCAAGAGCGTTCTACTGGTAAACCAATTTGACATGTTTTAGTGAGTTTACATGAGTTAGCTTTATGAGTAGACCCTTTGATATCTCTAAATAGTGTGTTTCAAATACTGGGGTTCACACGCCCAAACAAAAATAGTAGTGTGGTTTGTGCTCAAGAAACTTCTCGGAATTAGCATGCGAAGGGTTTCATTCTTGATGTACCTACTCTTGAAGTTACTTCTGATCTATCTACTGTAGGTTCAATCCCCGGTCATTCTATCTTGAGTGAGGGGACGAGTCATCTTGCTCGACATCATGGGATTGCACTTTCATTAATGGGCCTCTCGCGTTGAGTTGAGGACTGTGAGCGTGTTATGTGGTTTGGTTTTGAATGTTAATATGAAAGCAGCTTTACCTTCTAGTTTAGTGTCTTAGTATCTTGGATTATTAAATATATTGGCTTTTTAGCTATTTGGTGGTGAATATGAATATTTGGTATTGACATGTTTTGTGCTTGGGATGTTTGATATTTGATTCAATATATCGGTTGTAAACAGTGGGAGATTGAGTGGTTGATGTCCCCCAATGTCATGCGAATTGTTTTTGTCGTGTCTGGCTTGCATTTCGAATTCTACTTAGAAGAATACATGGCATTTTTTTTTTTTAAAATTTAAATTACTGTAATAATTCAAAGGCACTCTTATGACTGAAATTTCCGAGGAAATAATTTACCTCTTAATTTTTTTTAACTAATAGGGATGAGAATATTAACATGGAACCTCAGCATGTTATTAACAACCTTTCGAGCATTGTTTCAGACGGTAGGGGCAGCAGACGAAAGAGGAAATTCCCTTTTGTTTAGATGTGGGCCCCTTAGAAGAACCGTTAGCCCCGAATATGGTTATTAAATTGGACAAGCCATTAAACTGTCTCAGGTAGTGAGTCAAAGGTCAATCGACAAATTAGATTAACCCAAGACTAGACAGGTGAGAAAGTGAATTTGAAGATAATATTTGAATATTTTTAGAATTTGATAATTTTTGAGGATTAAATGAGAATATGTTTTAATGGGTTTTTTTTTTTTTTTTTTTTTTTTTTGGTTGCATTAGAAAGTTTGTATCTCAAGCTTTCTATAGAGTCTTAATTTATAATTTTTTGAAAATATATAGAATTATATGTAAATTTTTGAAGTCAAGAAATTCTGAATTAATATTGAACTGGTTGATTTGAACGGGTTTGAACCTATTAGATAACCGGTTCGTTGTTTTGTGGTTGAACCATTCAGTTCGGTTTAATTTTAATAACCATGCTTTTCACATCGTTTGCTTCTCGTGGATGTTCTCAAACCATTGTCCATAACTTCAAGGAGCAATGAACTAGAGTACTCTGTTTATAAGTGTTTGATAACTAAATTATTCATTTTGAAAAAGCACTTAAAGTTAGTTAAAAATAATAAGATGTCTTAAAATAAATTGTTTTAAAGGATGTCCTTATTTATAATGGGGGTGTGAGAGAGAGAGAGAGAGAGAATAAAAATATTTAAAAGTAGAAAGGAGAATGTAGTATGAAAATATATGAGGGGTAAAAATGAAAAAAAAAAAAAACACATACACACACACACATTAAATGTTTAAACAACCGATTCTCTACGGGCTTCTTCGACATCTTTGTGACCTTTAGCTTCCCATTCCTTAGTGAGGATATTAAGTATTTTCCTCACTTGGACAAACATTGATTATAATCTTTGCCTAAGGCGCAAGTTGGTTGACCGATGAGTAAACCGATTTGAAATTCGCCAATGGATTCTCCGACTTCATAACGAAGTAAGTCATTGACCATGAGAGTATTTATTCGATTCTCCTTGACTGCAGTTGTTCCTTCATGTGCTATTTCAAGAGCACTCCACATAGCTTTAGCAGATGGCAAAGTGCAAATTCGAAAATACTCTTTTTGGCTTAGAGCACTTTGCAGTATGTGGATTGCTTTCATGTTGAGAGTGACTTGCCATCTGTCATTCTTATCATACTCTTCTTCTAGCTTAGGAGTTATGACACCATCTTCGATCGAGGATGGAACATAATTTCCTCTTTCGAATACCCTCCATAGCCGTATTCGGATGCCATTACATAGACTCGAACTTAGCCTTCCGTAAGGAATAATGTTCTCCATTGAAACCGTGGTCTCGTTGATTAAAGCTCTGGGTCGGGTAGAATTCCTTCCATTGGATCTTTGATCTAGGATGTTAATCCTTATAACGTATAACCAATGCTCGATACCAAATGAAAGTGAAGGAAATCACCAAAAGGGGGTGAATTGGGGATTTCAAAATTCTTTTCAATCACCCACACAAACAGATAGAAACCAAGTTAAAGTGGAGATAGAGAAGAAGAGCTTAACATAGGAGGATTTATACTTGGTTCGGTCCAACTCCTGACTTACGTCCGCACCGGACTCTCGGGATTTTCACTATCACTCAATCACAATTACACACTCGTACTCGGGATGATCCTTTCTCCCTAGGACTCACTCCCCCTTACAAGTTCGTAATTGTATACAATCAAATACACACTCGTACTCAAGAGTTATCATCTCCTAGGATACACTCCCCTTACAAGTTGTACTCGATGACCCAATCTCCAAGTTCCACGACTTGAGATTCTTACAATGAATGATATACAAGAAATAAACTCTCTCTAAGAGTAGATATTGATAAACATTGAAGCTCAATGTATCAAAGATACAGATGAAATAGAATAAAGCAGTAAAAGACTAAGCTTTCTTTGTGTGCGTTTTGTATCTGTCTTCTCTGCTGTCAAACTTCAAATCTTCATGTATTTATAGTGATTTGAAGTAGATGAAAATTATAGATCCGTTGAGACTTCAACCCATTCGAAAATATAGCTGTTATGGGTGTTTCTCTATGAATCTATCTGCTGTGACCACTTGCTGTTTGAATATAGTTGTTGGGAACTTTTGCAGATTTGAATATTTGAATTTTGGCTCTTCCCATGTGGTCTTGTTTGAAGAATGATGATGTTCAACTTTAGTTGGTGGAGGCATTGTTGTCTGCATTGAGAAATGGTTGTCTTCCTTTCCAGGCTGTCTCCCATTTGCTTGGTTAGAGAAGATATATTTAAATATTGCAAGTTGCACAATGAGTTGCTTTATTTGACTTTTAAAGCAAATCCAAATCTTCTGAAATTTCACAAGCAAACTGGTTAAGACTGGTTAGAAATATAGATAAGAATCATTTAAATCGCATACAACCAATTCGTAGATTCGGCCTAATGTATAAATCAAACTGAAAAATTCAAACTCAAATACGTTCATCATTTCCAGCGTCCCAAACTCGAGTTTGCATAGCTAGACTCGAGTTTGCTTATCATTAAAAATGAAGTTTAGTCTCCGTATGGACCAAATCGGAGGTTTGCGTAAATAGGTTGGAGTTTGTAAATTTTCTTCAGACCAAACCGGAGGTTTGCATGTCTAAACTCGAGTTTAGACTTCTCTCGAGGAAACCATCGGGAAATCAGTTTGAAACACATTTTGAGTAAAACACAAACTCGAGTCTATAAGTGAGCGAACTTGAGTTTGACACTATTCATGTCAAAAATAAGTTTTAGTTCTCAAAACACAAACCGGAGGTTTCCAGTGCAAACTCTAGAGTTTTCTCAAGTTAAAATCATTTTGCTCTCTGTAAGACACAAACTCGAGTTTAACATCTTAAACTCGAGTTTTCTCAACTTATAAAACTTTTGTAAAACTCCTGGCCTGAGGCAAACCTGAGGTTTGAAGAAGTAGCCTCGAGTTTGCTTATTATAAAACATTGCAAGCTCTCGCCGCAGGAAAACCCGAGGTTTGAAGAGGTAGCCTCGAGTTTGCTTAATTATAAAACATTGAAAGCTCTCGCCGAGGCAAACCCGAGGTTTAAAGAAGTAGCCTCGAGTTTATGAAATTTCTCATTTGAAAAATTCTTCCGCGGAGGCAAACTCGAGTTTGTCACTAGTAAACTCGAGTTTACATGTTTGTAAACTCTTTGAAGATTTTCTCGGAGGTGCAAACCCGAGGTTTAAGAAATTGTAGTCTCAAGTTTAAAATGCAACCGGTGAGTTTTGCCTTTGTCAATAGCAAACTCGAGTTTGTCAAATCTAGGCTCGAGTTTGGCGCCGATTTTGTAATGTTTTTGGTTGAAAAACAACAAGTTTAAATAATCATTTAGCTTATCCAAAAACATCCATATACTGTTTACAATTGTCAGTTATCATCAAAACACATATAGAACTAACAAAAGTTTCATGCCAGTGGCTCTCAATTTTATGTAAAAACAGTATCTTTGGTCCTTTACAATCCACTTATGTCATGCCATCTCTTATTCCTCATCCTATTTACTCAAACCAGCTCCACCTTACATTTACCCCATCTTCAAACTCAGACTGCTCCTTCTCTCACATCATCATAAGTCCCTATGCCTTCTCAATCATTTGATAGCCCTTCATTTTCTTGGGATCTCACAATTCTTTGTCCTCTATTCCTTTATCCTCCTAACCTACTACAAGCCCACCGATTCATCGCCTCATTTCTTCCCTACCAATACTCATTCCATGGTTACCTAAAGCAAAGTGGCATTCATAAACCCAAATTTTTTTTGTATCTTCTAAAATTACCCCTCCTACTACCATTGATGAAATACTAACTAATCCTACATGGAAGAAAGCTATTCCTCGATGAATATAATCCTCACCTCAAATTTCATACCTAGGAGGTGGTTCCTTTGCCCTATATATAATCGTCAATCTATTGGGTGTAAATGGATTTGGAAAGCCAAGACCAATGTTAGATGGCTCTCTAGCCAAAAGAAAGGCACAAGTGGTAGCCAAGGGTTTCTCTCAAGCCGCATGTATAGACTATGTTGATACTTTTAGTTCAGTTGTCAAGGCTGCTACCACTACTACAAAAATTGGATATTTCTACCCTCAAATACGTCCTAATTAAGAAATAGGTAGTAAAAAATGAAGACAGTGGCATTCTTGTAATTATATATAAGGAAAATGAGCCTTCAACGTTCGAATTATTGTTTAGGACTTGTAAAATTGATTTTGGCGTTCTAAAATTTTTTGAGGACGCTTTAATTGCTTCCCGCAATGAGAAATATGAGAATTTTTTGTTTGGCGCCATGGTATTTAATTTTTTTGGAATAAAATTCATTTTTGGCGTCCCGATATTGTTTCAAGATGCCTAAAATTTGCCAAATAATTTGGCGCCAGGGAAATATGGGAGAATTTTTTTTGTTTGCACCATGATATTTAATTGCCAATATGGAAAAATTGGCATCCTCGAATACTATTCAAGACGTCAATTTTTTGATAATTGGCGACTTGAAAATATATTCAGGACGCCAATTTTCAAAAATTGGCATCTTGAGTACTATCAGGTCGCCAATTTTCAAAAATTGGCGACTTGAAATTATTATCAGGTCGCCTATTTTCGAAAATTGGCGTCCTGATTAATGTTCAGGTCGCCAATTATTGAAAAGTGGCGTCCTGAATACATAATCAGGATGACAAAATTCCAAAATTGCGATTGAGGGGTACTAAACCTACTTTGTTGCCGGGACATTTCACACTCACACTCACACTCGCCTGGTTCTCTCACAATCACCCTTTCAAGTTGATTTCCCTCACTTTGTTGCCGCCGCATCAGCTCCGTCTCCTTCGTCTTCCCTCTTTGCATCGTCCTTCGGCTTGCGTGCTCTGCATGAAAACCACTGATCTCGATCCCAGCCTTTATCATCACCCGGTCAAAGGTGACTTTTGACTAGGTCAAAGGTCAGTGACTCATCATGTAGGAATCCATGATGATCTCAGTCATGAGGCGTTGTGACGCGGTTATACATGAGAAAGCTTATGACTTAATCCATGCAGCTTTCTCATAGTGGGTCGGTCCAGCACCTTGTACTCTTACAAGTGCCCATGACTTTGATTCGTATCTCCATACCTCATCAAAGTCGTATTGGCCTTAACTCATCTTCGCTCCCTCATAGATGATCGACCAGGGACATTTAGGATAATCTATAAGATTTATCCAGGGATACAGTTATCAATATAAACATGCAAATGAAATGACAACTTAAAAGAGAATACTTTAAATCACATAAAGGTCTAAAGTACAATGACTTGCCCCTAGGCATAATTTCCAACGAGAAAATAGACGAAATGTTCCCTCAATTTGGCAAGTGAGCCAAGAAACCTTCTACCGGGGCTTTGTACAGATAGTTTCAATCCGTATCGAACTCTTAGCAGCACCCATAGTGTATGGCCAACACCCATTATGCATATGGAATGTTTAGATATATAGCTTCTTCAACTTGTAATCTTGTAAGTTTTTTTTACCCTTTAATTATGTCAGTACTCTTTTTTTGTTTAATATATTCAACAACATTTATCATTTTATTTCGATCATAGTGTCTGCCACGACATATGCGCGAGGGAAGACCGAGCGGGTTTGCATGGATTCTTATGTCCTGAAACCACGGCTTCGACTCGCAATAAGTTAACCAGAAAGGGCCATTTATGTTGGTTTAACAATGGGCGGCGAAGAATTGCCTTGTTATCTAGCGCTAATACATGAAAGGTGCTTTTTTTGTGTCTATATAAGATTTTTAAGAATAAATTGCTTTCTTATCTTAGTTTAATATTAATATGTATATGTTGTAGTGGTCATTGGACCCTGTGTGTTGTTTGTCCCGCCAAGAACGTATGTTATTGGTTGGATTCCGTAGGTGGCAGGCCAAACGAGGATATCAAAACCATGTTTACCGAGTAAGTAAATTTTTGTCTAAATCATCGATTCTTCTTTTCAATGAATTGTTTTCATGTCTGTTAATTTCCATTTTAATGATAGGGGTCTCTAGACGTATAGACAGATTTCTGGAGCACGAGAGCAAGGTGGACCGAAGTGGTTTTATCCGAAGGTAAGTAGTTTCAATTCAAGTTATTTCATTGACACAGTAGCTTTCGATATGTCTTTATTCATTTTAACAATTTGCTTTTGAATTATAGTGCCATCAACAACTAGGGAACACCGATTGCGGATACTACGTTATCAATTGGATGCAATCCATCGTTACCAGCGGACGTAGTACAGGTTTTCAAAACGTACGTAATCGCTCAGTGATCCTCAAATGATGATATTTTTGTTGTTGTACTTGAGTTGTTAATTATGTCATTCACTTCATTGGTTTATCTTATACCTAGTTTTCCAATTTACAGTTTTTTGGTAGTGGGGATCCGTACTCGCAGGATGACATCGATACGGTTCGAGACATGTTGGCTAGACATCTTCTTGAACACATATAGGTATATAAAGTAATTTACTTTGTATTTTTTGGCTGGATCAGGTGATCAATCTGTTTTAGGTAAATCTTTTGATAGACGAATGCTTCTTGAGATTCTTCTGGAACTGTGATGTGACATTTATGTTGCATGAGATTCTTTTGGAATTGTGATGGTGGCATTTATGTTGCATGTCTGCTTTTTGATGATGAAGGAATCCTTAAAATTGCAGAATTTTAGACTGGCAGCTTTGTATGATCCTGAGCACAATGAGCCCTTGACAAGTACAATTGTCACACTTTGGTATTGTGCTCCCGAGCTTCTTCTTGGGGCTACACATTATGGTGTCGGCATTGATCTCTGGAGTGCTGGATGCATCTTATTGGCAGAGCTTCTTATTGGGAAGCCAATCATGCTTGGTCGAACAGAGGTATTACTTGTTGAACGTGTTGATCCTCATGTGGCCGTTTGCATAATGAATTGCCCTTAAAATGTATATAGTGCGAGTTTGATGCTCATCTTGTTGACTTGTAGTGGACATTTTCTCGCTTTTTTGGATTGATGACGTTCCTTAGTTGGTGGTTCGCATGTCGGGTTGTTTAATTGGCCTAATTAGATTCTGATTGTTTTCATTTTGAGCACTGTCTGGGCTTGTATATGGCTGAAATCTATGGCTCCTGAATGTAAAGTTTGGTATTTCAGTTTTGCAGCAAATTGGCCAATTGTATATGCATGCATATTTTTTTTATTTATAAAAAACTAATATAAGGCGTCCTGAAAATAAGATCAGGATGCCCAAAATGTGATTTAAGGCGTCCTAAATAGCCTTCAGGTCGCCTTATTAAGGCGTTTATATATATATATATATATTAAAAAAACTAATATAAGGCGTCCCGAAAATAAGATCGGGACGCCCAAAATGTGATTTAAGGTGTCCGAATTAAATTCAGGACGCCAAAAGTGATAAAATCTACTACCCCCTTCGAGACGTCCCTCGAAAAGGGACGTTAATTGGGTCTTATTTAGGTCGTTTTTTTAATAGCTTTTTTGTAGTAGTGTACTATTTGAGTTTTGCTTATTGTTGATGTAACCTTCCACTGAAAATTAAGGCAGCTAGATTTTAATAATGCTTTTCTAAATGGAGACTTTTCTAGGGAAATATACATGGATGACCCAACAGGTTTTAATCTAGGTTGTTCCTCTACAGATGGTAGACCACTTGTGTGCAAGTTGAACAAGGCTATCTATAGCCTAAAACAGGACCCTAGAGCATGGTCTCAAAAGTTACATTCTGGTCTCTACACCTTAGGTTTTATTCCGCAACGTCGATCCATGTTTGTTTATAAGAAAAACCCAACAAAGTATTGTTTGTTTGGTTCTTTATGTTGATAATATAGTCATCATGGCTATAGTGATGATGAGGTGCGAGAGTCTCATGTTTGCAATGCGTGATTTATTTCCCTTAAAGGATCTTGGACCTCTTTCTTATTTTATAGGTATTGAATTCTATGCCACTAAATTTGGGTCTCCCCTTTTGTCTCAACGAAAATATATACTATCATTACTCAATGAGGTGAATTTTCTTCATGCGTAGCCATACACTATACCGGATATATCCTTTGTTGTAAATCGATTAAGTAGATTTCTTAAGATCTACGTGAACCACGCTGGATTGGTATTAAACAGATCCTTTGATATATGGTTGATACTGTTGATTGTAATACCCGGATAATTATCTATCTGGAATATTATATTTTAGCAAATAATACCTATTTGAAAATAGGTGAACATGTGGTTTTAAAACCTTGTAGGATACTTATTCTATTGTCTAGGGAAATTTCTAATGAAATTAGAGGGATTAAAGTGTCAAAAATCCCTAAATACAATTATGGGCCATGAAATGCCCGAAAATATTATGATAAATCCCAAGAGGCAATAAAATATTTATTGAAAATTAGAAAGTATGTTGTTTCTAATTTTAGGAATTTTGGGATTATTTCCCTTGAAAAATAATTAGGCAAAATTAAATATAATTTTGGGGAGTATAAGTTGCCCCATGATTTTTAATATGATATGTGGGACATAAAATACCAATGTCAATGAAATAGTTGTGAGAAAATGATTAATCCTAATTAAGAAAATTATCAACAACTAGAAAGTGATTAGTTAAGTAATTAATGGCTAATTGTTTAAGCTTCGAACAAGAGAATATTTAAGGTAGATTATGGAAAATCCTTTAATTAAGTGTTTATGGCTACTATTAGCATAAAGTGTGCTTGCTAATCAATTAGAAAAGATTAAGAAAAATTGGTGAGATTAAGAACATGAAAACCCTAAATCCTAAAAGATTGCTAATCATGGGATTAAGGCTCTAATTAAGCTTCTAGCTAATTTAAATAAATTTAAAAAAAAAGGAAAGAGAAAACTGAAATTTGAGTGTGAAAAGGGTTGTGGGTTTTTCAAAGATAATATCATGATATTTTGTTAATTAAATAATAATATAATTAAGATATTTGTGGAAGAACCAGGTTGGATAAATGAGAACCGATAGAAATTAAATCCTATCTAGAAAACCATGAACTAAGTTTCTTAGGTGGGACATATTACAAACAAGTGAATTTTTGTCAGGAAGTTGGTGTTAGCGGAAGTCATTTCCGTAGCCGTGAGGCGAATAAGGGATCAGATGAAAAGATATTTTGTAAACAAAGGGCGAGATAAGAAAAGTGAGAACCAATGGAAAATAAATCGTAACTTGAAATGCTTGAACTAAGTAGAAAACAATAGGACATATTATGAACCAAGTAGATTTTTGTCTCGAATTTGGCATTACCCGAAGTAATTTTCAGAATCGACGTCTGTCGAAAATGTTCAACGGCACAACGGAATACCCTTAATGGGATCAAAAATTTAGTTAACTCGAGATATTTCCAAAGAGGAAGAATAGAACTTCAAGGTGTGTTCCGGATTTTTGAGATTTTCTAAGATTACGCGATTAGAACATCGATCGGGGATTTTATCGAGTAAATGCATAAAGTAAGGGGACATTTTTGTGGTGGAGAGAAGAGGAAAATGAGTGATGCTCATAAGGCCACATCTTCATCATCATAGCCCTTGATGCAAAGGTTGATCCAAGGGATAAGATCCTTTGGCTTTTGCTATAAATAGCCTTTCACATTTCTCTTCAAACTCACCAATTCACAAAGGAATCCTAGAGAGAGGTTAGAGAGAAGTGAGAGCAAGGAGGAGCTCGGAAAAGGAGTAGCGAAGTCTTTGGGTAAGTTCTTCGGTCCCTAGTCTTAAGCTTTGGTAGTTCCTTCGGTAGTTATAGTAGAAATGCTAGATTAATCTTTAATCTTCCAAGTTAGTTTAGATATCATGTTTTAGGGATAAATATGATATTTATTTCAAAAATATATTGGAGATGGAGATATGTCAAAATTTTGGAAGATTAGAGTTAAAGTAACGAAGTTCGCGAAATTCCGCCAATTAGGAGAGTTAGGGGCAAAATGGTAATTTGTACCTAAAATGCCTATTATGATGTTGGGCCTTGATAATATGATATTATCCTTATAGGATATCTGTAATCACGTACCTGTTGTACATTGTCGTACCGCCGCATTGTCAAAAAGTACCGTTTCCGTCAACGAAGGTACGTTCGCGTCTTGTAACACTAACTCGATGTTTATTGTATGCGTACATGTGCTATGTGTATGGTATGTTTATGTGAGGTAGTTGATAGCTCTGTGGTATGTTCAATGTCTTGTTATTATGCTTGCTAGGTGTTGGGATACATTTGCTAGGTACGAAATGCTTGGTGCGAAATGCTTGGTGCGAAATGCTAGGTGCGAAACGAAATGCTTGGTGCGAAATGCTTGGTGCGAAATGCTAGGTGCGAAACGATTGCTAGGTGCGAAACGTATGCTAAGTGCGACATATCTCGCCGGGGGCGTGTGTCTTTGTTGGGATAAGCTTGTTTGTATGCTCATATACCGTCTATGTTGTATATATAAACATGAGGTTAATTACCCGAGGTTCAATGGGCATTGAACCTCGGCTCTTGACATAGCGTCGGGTCGGGAGGACCGAGGATCGAGGAGAAAGGCAAGCAAAGACGCATAGGGACTCGGTGAAGACTTTCTTCTTTTGTTATTTACTTTGAAAACACTCGGTATAACGTACCGCTATCGTAATCGCCGGACTTACGGCATTTTGAATATAAATATCAGTTACTCAATCGCTCCGATGCTCTACTCTGATGAAAAAAAAATATAATGCTTTTGAAAATGGGATGTTACATTGATTATGGCTTGCTTATTCGTTCTTTGCCTCGGCTTCATGTACAGGCTTTTCCTGACTCAGACTGGGCTACCAACAAAGAAGACCGACGCTCAGTTAGTGGTTATTGCACCTATTTCGGCACTAATCCTGTTACCTGGGTTTCTAAGTGTCAACCGGTGGTCTCTTGATCTTTCTGACAAATTTAGGAGCCTTGTTGATGCTTTATTTGATGTTGTTTGGGTTATGAAATTACTGCAAGAGATGCATGTTCCAATTATCGAGATTCCTATAGTATGGTGTGATAATTCTAGTACTATTGCTCTAGCATCCAATCCAGTGCTTCATTCTAAAACCAAGCATGTGGAGATTTATATCCATTTCCTTTGACAAAAAGTTGCAGCAGGACGGACAGATTCAAATTGGTTATGTACCATCAAGTGATCAAGTAGCTGATGTTCTGACTTAGTCATTGAGGAAGAGCGTGTTCCTTCCTTTTCGAGATCATTTAAATGTTCTAGCTGTTGATCGCTATACTATATCATTGTCTTAGCTAGCACATACGGTTCAGACTAGTTGCACTAATTAGTTAGAAGTCAACTAAGTGATTAGAAGTCTGTTTCATTGTAACGGCTAGATGTTTACACGTGTACACATAATACTCTCTTAGATCACACTTGTGCACCATCTGTATCTTCTCTTTCCTTTCTATATAGTGCCTATTTGGCATAGTTGTGAACGCCACAATAAGCCCAACTAACACACAGTGAGAGCAGAAGCAAAATTTATGGGTGTTTGGATGAAGTAATAATTTGATGTGCTTCAAACTTGATGCTGTTTTTTTTTTTTTTTTTTTTTTTGAAGCAAGCTATGGCTGCTTCTCATCGCATCATGCTTCTCATCTTTTGACCGTTGTACCCCACCTCCCCAAAAAGTCATACAAACTTTTTGTTTTTCGTACTCTCCTCTCTCCTGTACAAAAAAATTTCCTTTTGCCATTGATGAATAATAATGAAATATTGGGGGTTTACGTTGATTTACGTTAATGAAATGATTTTTTTATTTTACGTATATATTTTGCATATTTTTAAAATTGTGTAGATATTTTTTTCCAACATAAAAACAATATAATTTAATGGGTAATAATTAACATATTGTTCGAGTTCATTAGTTCAAAATTTAATGTTGTAATTTTTTTAATGATAATTTTATTATTTTATTTAGCAAATTTATATTTATTTTGAACTTTTCATCTCAAATTATCCTATTTTATACAATATATATATGTGTGTGTGAATTTGATTCGTGCCCTTTTCGGTCATTTTCCATCTCATCTATTCATGCCAAACAAGTGCCCATCAAGAAAAAAGCCACTGTCATCACCGCTATTCCAAACACAAATCACATCGAAAAAAAGTCCAAGTAAGAAAAGCACATCGAAAAAAAGCCTACCGCCGCTATCCCAAACAGGCTCATATTGACTACACGACTGAACAAAGGAATAAGATTGAGATCCATCGTTCTCTGTTTGCTCTCTGCTTCGTCTCTTCTATTCATCTTTGTATTACATTCCTTCTTGGTCGCCGGCGACGTTTGCTTCCTTCACCGTTATCGACGGTGATAGCAACGAGCTCCCAGTTAGAGAGAGAGGCTCGACACAACAAAGATCAGAGACTAGAGCACTGCAGGACGAGAACCAGACCAGAGACCAGAAGCAGCGTCGCGAGCAAGACCGAACTTTCACTCTCACCACACCTCACCTCCACCACCATTGTCGGATCGCCGTCATGTTTCCCATGTCTCCACCGTCGCCGCAAACCATCATTCTCTCTCCACCTGCAACTACACCGTCCTTCTTCTCCCTCTTTACCATCGATCAACCATCCCCCTCTCACTTCCTTCCTAAATCCGAAGCAAACATCAACTTCCATGGCTGTTTGGTTTTTGAAGCTCTTGTGGGATGCTCTAATCCTGTAGCTAAATCTCTCTTCTCATGAGTGGATCTATAGTTGTTTACTTTACTATCTAATTTCTATCTTTAATATTCTTTATTAATTGAATTCTAGGTTTAGAGTAAACTAGTATATTGGGTTGGAGTTTTGTATTAAGGTTCCACCCTTTTTTTTTTTGAAATTAGATGTTTATTTGGATTTTAATGTTATGTATTTCATAGTTGTGCTTTATTAATAGCAATTTTATGTAATTGTTTTCATATAGGTTTTGTTTGAAGTTGTTATGGGTATTTAATTGTGATTGTAACGCAAGGTTCTTGGTTACTTATGTCATTACATTTAATTGATTTGTTAGTGTTTAAATTGAGTTTCGATAGAGGAATTAATTTTTATCCCGCTAGGATGAATCAATCACCTAACTCAAGCTAGCTCAAAGGGCTTTTTTTTTTTTTTTTTTTTTTTTTCATCTTTGTCAAATTAGCACACTCACATTATTTTTTAAAGCAATGATAGATAAAATTAGTTGTTTTAGGAAATTTTTTTTTTTAATCATATTTCAAAACCAACTTCCATTTCACTCCACTTTTATTCGGAAAATATAAAAGTATTTGCTTTAAAAGAATTTCAGTTTTGTTTCAACCTAGTTGATAGTTAAAAAGACCAAATCCTTTTTATTATTTTTATGACAATCATCATATTTATTTGCTAGGTAATTAATAAAAGGTTCATGAAGAGATGATCAAGGATTACACTCTATATTACAATCCTTGGTTATTTTCTTAAAATAGTTACTAAGGCATAAACCAATACGTTCTTTCAACTTACATATTCTAGAAGTAATTAACACGTCATCTGAGCTCTATTCAATAAACACATAAAAATTTATATCATTTTAATCCTAATTGGTTTGTAGCTCATCTAAAAAATTCAAATTTTATTTTATTTTGAAGAAAAATACGAGTTGATCATGTTGTTTTAGATTTTTTTTTAAAAAAATTAAGATGTGTATTTTTCTTGAAAACAAATTAAAATATAATTTTTATATATGAGTCACATGGCAACTAAAATTAAAATTATTCAATTGTTATGTTTTGATCTTTTAAAACTACTCATTAAAAGATATCTTCACTTTGATGTTGCACTATTTAAGATGTCAAAACAAAGAGTACTCATCAACTAGGTTTAAAATGATATAAATTTTTACTGTGCTTCTTCAATTGGCATGTAATTATGTGAATGCACGCGCGCGCATCTCTACTTTTCTTTTTTCTTTTTTGGTAAAAATGCATACGGGAGGTTTAACCAATAATGTTAAGGGATTTCGCTTTTTTAATTTTCCTCACCAACTACAATAACTTCAATTTCATTCAAGCTCCAAACAGATCATACAAACATTATTGATACAAAACCCACAAGTTTACAATGCGTTCATTAAAATGCCAAGAGCAATTATTTAAACAAGCAGACACTCATAAATGAAGTTCAATCCCTCATGAGTTGTCCAATTGTCATAGTGTAAAATTGATCCAGCAAATGAGATTCCGGAGTTCTTACGAGCTCCCTAGATACTTGTTCCATGGTTGGACGAGACTGTGGATTCTCATTCAAGCAAGAAAATGCTATTTTTGCAACTAAGATGACTTCACATGGAACTGGTTTTCTCAAGGTATAAAGTCGTGGGTCCAACACCTCTTTTGACAACAAGTCATTAGTGGTTGAATTCTCCACCAAAGATAAAATAAGCTCTGTTAGATGTTCTCCCATGATAATTTCCAAAGTCAATACTCCAAAACTTTAAACATCACATTTCTCATTCACTTTCATAGTGAAAGCAATCTCTGCAATAGATTTAATGTTACATAAATAAATAAATAAATATATATATATACATATATATATATATATATATATATATATATATATTCCAAACAATAGTATTTTGGAAAGAATAGACAAAGAGGTCTTACCTGGTGCAGCATACCCGAATGTGCCAACGAACCTGGTCATGCTGTTTGAATTAGGATTCAAAAACTTTGCAGTTCCAAAGTCAATGATGTGAGCTTCTTCGTATTGTGAATTTAGAAGAATATTCTTACTTGATATGTCACGATGAACAATAGGAGTTGAACAACCATGATGCATATGGGACAAAGCATTAGCCACATCTTTAACAACATTCACTCTCTTTTTCCAATTAAACTCAATGGCTTGTTCCTCATTCTTTAGTATGTTATCCAACCTGCCACCTTCCAAGAACTCATAAACCAAAATGGATAATTGTGAATTGGAGAAAAACCCATACAACTTTACAACGTTACGATGTTTGATTTCTGTCAAAGCTTGGATATCACTTGTAAAAGCTTTACAGTTGGAGATTTCCCCACTTGACATTGAATGAAGCTTCTTTACAGCAACAATGTCACCTGTAGGCAACTCTGCCCTATAGACACTTCCTTGGCTCCCCTTCCCAATAAGATATTTGTCATCAAACTCCTCTGTGGCTTTGATGACATCTTTGAACAATATTTCACTTTGAAGACTCCGTACAAAATAAACATCTTCTAGTAGAGCGTCTTCATCTTTGTTCATTGCTTTTGTTACCATTAGATAAAAAATGAAAGATCCTCCAAGTACTAGTGGCAGTGTGGCCAATGGAAGGAATATCATCAAGGAATTTTTGTTCTCATGGCCATGTCGATTTCTTTGAAGAAGGCCACAAAATCTTAAACTAGTGACATTACCGCACAAACCTTTATTATTCCTCAATGCATCAAAGTTGTGAAAAAGTTGGTTTGTTTGGAACAGGGCCTTCTAATTGATTGTATGATATGTCAACAGTAGACAAAGCTGACATTGGTCCACTGAAACCGGATGGAATGGTGCCAGTCAGATTATTATGTGCAAGTTTCAATACTTGCAATTTGGGTAACGTTCCAAGACTTGATGGTATTGTTCCAACTAGCGAATTATCACTAATATCAAGTTGCTCAAGGTCTTGGAGTTCACCAAACTCAAGGGGAATGCTTTCATCAAATTTGTTTTTGCTTAAGTTCAAGACCCTTAAGCTTTTCAGTTCCCCAAGCTCTCTTGTGATTGAGCCACTAAAATTATTTGCTGCCAACTCCAAAATTTGAAGTTGATTAAGATATGTTATATTTAAGGGTATATTACTAGAGAAGTTATTGTGGCTCAAAGAGAGTTCTATCAACATGTTCAATTTCCCAAATTCTTTTGGAATTTGTCCTGACAAACGATTTGAAGACAATTTGAGTGAACCAAGCTTAGTTGCCTCTCCTAATTCTGGTGGTATATCACCAGCAAGATTGTTATTGTGAATAATCAATTGTGTGAGATTATGACACTTCCCCCATGTTGATGAAAGGTGGCCATACAATTGATTACGACTTAAATCAATGAAGTCCAAAGATGGACATACTCCAAAAGCATCTGTTATATTATCAACTATTTGGTTATTATCAACCTTGAGTCTTTTTAGACTTGGACAATTCTTCAAACTCGCAGGAATAGGACCACTGAAACGGTTACCATCAGCACCAACCGAAAGTAACATCCCACTTTGACAAATGTTTTTTGTCAAAGGACCGTTGAAATGATTATTACTCAGTTGTACATTAATCAAACTTGTCAAGTTATTCATTTCTTGTGGAAGTTGACCACTGAAACTGTTGTCGTCCAGGTACAGGTGGGTGATCTTTGTCATATTTCCTATAGTGGAAGGAATAAATCCTGAAAGACTGTTGTTTCGAAGGCTGAAATGATATAAATTGATCAAGTTACCAATGGATGGAGGAACTGGACCAGAAAATCTGTTATTAGAAAAGGCCAATTGTTCGAGATTTGTTAGGTTTCCTAAGGAGGGAGAGATTGACCCAGAAAATCTATTATAATATAATTGAATGTTGAGGAGAGAAGAGACTTTCCATAATTCAGTAGGAATAGGACCAGCGAGATTGTTCTCATATAGATAAAGATATTGTAGCTTGGTCAAGTTTCCAATTGACGAAGGGATTCTCCCTGAAAGAGGGTTGTTTGCCAAAGAAAGGTTTACAAGATTGCTCAACATTCCAATCTCTTGAGGAATGGGACCAAAAAGGGAATTTTCTCCAAGCCATAGGAGATTCAAATTCCCAATTTCATGGGGAATTTGTCCTGTGAGATTGCATACACTAAAATCAAGATGATTTAGCGTGGTTATATTACAGATTTAGGGAGGAATGGAACCCCCAATTGGATTTCCAGACAAATCCAACTTCAAAACACTGGACAAATTACCAATTTCGTGGGGAATGTATCCATAAAATTGGTTGTGACTTATGTTGAAGTATAGGAGACTAGGAAAGGCAGAGAAGTTGAGACTGGAAAGTGTACCTTGAAGGCCAAGACGTGACAGACTTATATTGGTCACAGACATGGATTCATGACAAGATATTCCTCTCCAGAACTGCCTGCAAGGATCAGTGCCATTTTTCCAAGAGGACAAGGTAGCTTTGCTTCCGTCGTTAAAGCTAGCTCTCCAGTTCAAAAGAGCTTTCGCTTCGTTATCTCGTGCAGCAACAGATGCAATAAAGGAAGCAACACACAAGAATAATGCTAGCAGCTGCTTAGTGGAATCTCTTTCAGACATGGTTTTTGGTAAATGTTCGAATCAGAGATATATTCAATTCAGAGTTCGGCAGGTATCTGAGGCTTGGAATATTCGAGTTGATGATCCAGACCTTCTTATAGGATGGGTTGGCCTTGGAGGCAATAATTGATGGAGAATAAAAGGGTTTTTGAAACCTGGTGATAGCACAGAAAAGGAAATAGAGACAAAACAAGGATAATTCATTCAGGAAAAATAACAGTTGCGGGGTACAGCGTATATAATTCCTTTTGCCTATCCACTATCAGCTAATTCTTTCTCTCTCATCTAACAAACTCTGCTATTATTTACTATAAAGCCCCTTACTATATAATATTCATATAACACCTGGTTTTACAGTTATCTAAACATGCAATAACTAACCAATATTGATTCAACGAAGCTTTTTTCTTTTTATGTTATCCTAGTTTCAATGGATATAAATTAGGTGACCTGGTTCTGTCAAACTTTTCCTTTTAAAAGTGATTTTCACTTCTTTCTCTTTTATTTTCTTTGTTTTTCTCTGGTTTTGTTAGGCTTCTTAATTTTCAACAGCAACAGGAACTCATCACTATTGTTTTCAAACAACACTTACTGAACTTTGGGAACAACTGATAAAGAAGATCTGTTTGGATGTTGTCTTTTTATGTATATTAATCAAATTTACAATATACTACTAACCACTGATAAAGTAATGCAACATAAATGGTTTCATCATCCATATAACTTTTCCTTAAGAATAAGTAACTATATCACTCATATGAAGGGTTCTTTTACCATTTGAAACTCACTAATTCTTTTTATTAATGAGTATCCCTTCATTGATAATTTATCCTTCATTTTCGCATATATCCCAGAATTTTCCAGAATTTGACCCAACTTCAAAAATTCATAACTAATTGTAGAAAAATCCGTTTGAGGTGTTCCAAAAATCTACGTGACCCTTGACATGTCTACTTTTGACTAAAAATACTTGCCAAGACCATATTCACACAGATCATTCCTAGTTTATGAAAATACCCTTGCTGGTTTTAAAGCTATAAAATTTGTATTTCTTCATTTTTGACGTTCATACTTCCAAAATCATACTCCATATTCTTCCTTATACAAATTTCCATTTTAAACACTTTAAAACCATCAAAATCACCAAAATAAAATCACATCATCATGTTCTAGTTATTGGTCAAAATCCCTAAAATTACAAGAGTTAGGGAGATAACTTACTTGTTCTAAGTCTTTTCTTCTCTCACCACCTTTTGAATTCCTTTGTAATGGTGACTTGGACTTCAATAATATCATGTAAAGGTATTAACTATGATCTCAAACATAACATATGAATTTAAAGGAAATAGAATAATTTTTACAACTTCCTTACCTCAATTCTCAACTTCTTTGCTTGCCTTCCTTCTTTGTGTGCTTCCTTTCTCTCTTCTCTCTTCTCTCTTCTTGCCTATTTTGAATTTAGGGTAGAAAATGAGGGAGTTCATGGCCTTAAATAATGGTTAGAAACCATGTAAAAATATCCCTCTTGGTATATTACCAAATTGCCCTTGCATTTTCTTCATTTTTCATGCATTTTCATGTCCAAAACTAGAATTTTCCTTGGCCCTTCCTTGTTGCAGGAATTTATCTTACTTTTTAGGCACAATTATGAGCTTGTTTAAGTGTCATTTTAGTACATATTTAGGCCCCTTTCTTGGCCCTTCATTATTGGTCCATATGTCCCTAATAATTCTCTAGCCTCTTCTTCCATTTTCTAGATAAACCTTGATTTTTCCTCTTTCTCCTCCATGATCATGCCACATGTCCTCCTTTGGGCATAAAAGATCTTTTAATTTTATCTCTATTTTGTGGTTGTAGTGTCTTGCTTAACTAGTAAGGTGATTAGGTGGCATAGCTTAGCAATAAAATATATACATGTGTCCCTTTGTTTTCTCCTGAAATCTTAAATTGACACCTTAGTAGCTTAGGTGTCCCCCTTAGGTGTCCCTTAATTAATTAAGTGTGCATAGGTGTCCTCATTTTATTTTCTTTAAATATTATTTGGACACTTGGTAGCTTAGATGTCCTCCATATTTAATTCATCAAGCATATGTGTCCCTTATAATTAATTCACCAAGCATATGTGTCCATTCTAGTAAAATCCTTTAATTAATGTGGGGCCATGTGGACTCTTATCATGTGATAAAGCTTTTTGTTCTTCCATTTCCTTCCTTCATGCGTGATGCTTCAAGAAGCAAGGAGCATTTATTATTCTCTTCTATTCATGTCTTGAATGCTTGCCCATGTGTCTCTTGTTGATAATATCATCATTAAAGTCACCATCTTAAAGTCAAAGATATTTCTCTAATAGTCACCTTAATCTTGCCATGTGTATATGTCCTTTTCAAAGGCATGAATGCTTGTTGCTAATAGTCTTCTTGCTTGCCATGTGTCCGTGATCTTGAACCATCTCTTATCTTCCTATGCCTTCTTACAATAATTATCCCTTTTTAGCCAATTAAATGAAAGAACATATTATTTTCTTTAGATTTAATAAAAATTCCATAATATAATATTAATTAGCTCATACAATAATTTTCATAAAAGTGGGGTCATTACAAAAAGTATATTACAATAAAAATAATTATAATGTCATCCTTCTAGGCCTTACTTTTTGGAATTATATTATAATTGCCTTATTATCAATGCTATCAAATACATCTTATTTAATATAAGGTACTAAACAATCATTCAACTATTCATCCTCTATCTGATTACGAAGTGCAGTCTTGATGTATTAAGGGTGAACACTTAATTTAAGGGTGGGCATCATTCAAACATGTATTAATTTTTTTTTAAAAAAATAAAATAAAATCACGAATTCCTCAATTTAAGGGTGGGCACTTGTCCCCTTAGTCTTATACCTAGGTCCGCCTATGCCTTCAGCCATACCAATTAATGCTCCATAATGTGGGAAGATTTAGTAAAGACTTAATGCCATGGATTATTTCTCATTTGTTACTTTCGACTGACTAATTAAGAATTTTATTTGATAAATCTGTAAGACATGTCACAAATTGAAATGAGAAAAGTTCATTTAAAATATGAAAACACTTAAAATGGTGATTCCAATTTGCAAAATTGCAAATCAATACACTGTCCAAAAAATAGAATCAAGAAATATTGGTGGTTTTACAATTAAGCCCCACTAGCTACCATCACTATTGGTTTGCTACGGCAACTTTGGCACTGACAGCTGCGTCCACCACCAGCTAAACCCTTGAACATTGGGGTCGATGATCAACAATCATCGGAGCTTTGACAGCAGTGGCTGGGATTTTTTGTGCCAAGAGGTGGTGAACCCCTTGAATCCTCAAAGGTTTGGTGACCATTGAGCCACCAAACTATTTTTTAAAAATAGTGCAAAATAATATATGTAAAATAACAATCGAAGTAAAAAAGGATGTTTCAACAAATTTACTACATTAGATGCAAAAATTACTACACTTGAAACAATTTCACCATTTTAGATTAGCAATTTACTACACACTTTTTACGAATTCCACACATAGAAAGAACAAAGTAAAAGGATATATTTTTCAAGGAATATACTATGCTATATGCAATATTTACTACACTTGAAGCGAGTTTCTCCATTTTAGATATTAGCGGTTTACACCACTTCTTTCTATGAATTCCTCACTTAGAAAGAACAAGTAAAAGGGGATGTTTCAGGAAATTTACTATACTAGATACGAAATTTGTTATACATCACTAGTAGAAAAAAAGTTTTTAAAATCGTTTTTCTTAACCGGTCATTGCAAAGACGGTTTATAAAATGTGGCCAGTGACGTGCCATATATAAGAGTAATCTAAATTATATAATATTTTTTAAACAACTGGTCTAACAAAATTTTTTTTTTTTTGATAATCTAAAAATATTTTTCTAGACCTCTATTTAGAAGACCGGTCAAGAAACTGTACTCAGGCCTCTCAATTTTGCTTAGACCCCTCAAACGCTCGTTCTGTCATGCATGTGCCTACGTATAGTCTTTTCAAATTCCAAGGTTCAGAACCCATGTTCTCTCTCTCCCAACTATAAATACATGTGTGTGGCCTTATTACAAGCAGTCTTCTGAGTAATTACCATGACCACATCACCATCACCATGAAAAATCATCAGCCGCCACCACTTCTCAGCCCCATCACCTGCAGCCTAAAGATTCTTCAACTAATGATGACAGATCAAAAGCTATATTGTCTGTCTGCAAGGTGTTAATTCTTGAACTTCTGCAAGACCAAAATCACATTATTGAAGATTCTCCATTGCCACCAAAGCAAATGCAAAGATGGACAAGATCCTTCAGCAATGTGACTTTTTAGAAAGTGACAACAACCCTAGTCCATCTGGCCATACCTCTATGTGTTTACTATTTATCTGGAAAATTTCATATTTTTATAATTTTGTTTACTTGGTCTGAAATGCCACGTCATTTTCTTGCTCTAGAATTATACCAAAAACTTCCAGATATTTAGCTCAACTTCTGAAAATCTTAACTTGAGTTATAGACCTCCATTTTAGATTAGGTGATCTAAAGCTCATTTTAAACCTCAAGGAGAGTATTATCTCATGTAAAAATTTCAGGCAAAACTCAACCTCTAACTTAAAAAATGACATAAAAATCATCCCCTATTTTCAAACTCCTACACAGAGTTGTATAGCAACATATGCACTTTCAATTATTGACTTATCTTGAGAAGGACTCGACACCTTATACTCAGATTTCATGTTTTGAGTTTCAAAGAGTCACACATGCAGAGCCAAAGGAGACTAAAAATCAATTTAAAAATGACATGCAAGCTCAAAATATAGATATGAGCTAACTCACTCTTTCTAAAATCATGATTTTAATCTTCAAAAACTTCCCAAACTTTCTGAAATCTTTAGAAAACCAGATGAGAACCTAGTTACAAGACTCACCAAAACCCAAAAACTAGCTTGCATGTGGGTTTGGATGATTATTTCTTCTTCTCCAGTTGCTTTCTCTCTCTCGGTTCTGCAGTATTTGGGCGATGGAAGGTGAAGAATGAGAATGGATGTGGAAGTTGGAAGAATGGGAAAATGAGATGGACAGGAGGTATGGTGTGTGTATGCGTTTTTCGCTGATCTGAGAGTGAAGAATGGAAGAATGGGAGATGTGTTGTTTGGGAATTGTGGTCGGATGGAAGAGTGAAGGAATGTGTTCGTGTCTGGATAAGGAAAATGGAAAAGGAATTAGAGACTGTGTGTGTGTAATTGGCGTATAAAGAAGGAAAGGAAGGACACGTGGTAGTCATGCAAAAAGGAAATGGAAAGTGTGAGTGTGTGTGTGTGTTTTTGTGACCGGATGAGTGTAATAGAAGATGAGAGAGGGAAATAAATTGAGAGAGTGTGGGCTGTGATTGTGTGCACACGTGGAGCATATAAAGAATAGATGTTTTTTTTTTTTTTTTTTTGGTTAATATATGCTCAACATCTATTCTTTAAAGAATAGATGTTTTTTGTTGTTGATATAATTAAAGAATAGATGTTTTTTTTTTTTGATATAATTAAAGAATAGAGAAGGGATTTGCCAATGGAGTGTGGGCTTGGGTGTTATGTATAATGGGCCGAAGGTGTGTTAAATTGAAGGAATGTGTGCTTTGTTTGTATGATCCAACCCAAAAATTCTACTAATTCCTACATTCTCTCTGTCTGACAAATATTGGGTTATAATTTATCCCTTGTAATTAATCCTTAGATTTATTCTTTTCTCTAATAATTTCTTTATGCCCTAAAATATTGTTCTTAATTCACGGAAAATATGTCTTTAATTCCAAAAATAAATTCTAAAAATTCATTAAGGCTAAATTTTCCATAATTAATCCCAAATTATATTTAATTCTCAAATTCTAAATTTTGGGATGTCACATAATTGATTTTGTATACGTTTTGTTTGAAGTTGTTGTGGATATTTAATTGTGATTGTAATGCAAGGGGTTTTGGTTACCTATGTCATTACATTTAATTGATTCAAATTGTTAGTGTTTAAGTGATGAGAGGGATTAATTTTTACCCAGTGTGGAGGAATTAATTCACTTAATTTAAGTTAGCTCAAAAGGTTTTTTGGTGCATCTTTATCAAATCAGCACACTCACATTATCTTTTGAAGCAACGATAGAAAAAAGTAATTGTTTTAGGAAGTTTTTTCATCATATTTCAAAAACAACTTCCATTTCATTCCACTTTTATTCCGAAAATATAAAAATATTTATTTTAAAAGAATTTTAGTTTCATTGCAACCTAGTTGATAGTTAAAAAGACCAAATCCTTTTTATTATTTTTTATGACAATCATCACATTTAGTTGATAAATAATTAATAAAAGGTTCATCAAGAGATGATCTAGAATATACTCTATATTACAATCCTTGGTTATTTTTTTAAAATAGTTACTAAGACATAAGCAACACGTTCTTTCAACTTGCATACTCCAGGAGTAATACGCCATCTGAATTTTATCCAATAAAAACATAAAAATTTATATCATTTTACTTCTAGTTAGTATATGGCTCATCTAAAAAATTCAAATTTTATTTTATTTTGAAGAAAAATATAAGTTCATCATTTTGTTTTAGATTTTTTTTTTAAAAAAAAATTAAGATGTGTATTTTTCTTGAAAAAAAAATTAAAATATAATTTTTTTTTTTTTAAAAAAAAATGAGCCACATGCCAACTAAAATTAAAATTGTTCAATTGTTATGTTTTGATCTTTTAAAACTACTCATTAAAAGATATCTTCACTTTGATGTTGCACTATTTAAGATGTCAAAACAAAGAACACCCGGCCATCAAGTGAAGTACATACCTAGCTAGTATATCATACGAAACAGGAGGGCGAATACATCCCACTATTATGTTACTGTGCTTCTTCAATTGGCTTTTAATTATGTGTATGCGCGCGCGCATCTCCACTCTTTTTTTTTTTTTTTTTGGGGGGGGGGGGGGGATCAAAATGCATACGGGAGGTTTAACCAATAATGTTAAGGGATTTCGCTTTTTTTAATATCCCAAACCAACTACAATAACTTCAATTTCATTCAACCTCCAAACAGATCATACAAACATTCTTGATACAAAACCCACAAGTTTACAATGCGTACATTAAAAGGCCAAGAGCAATGATTTAAACAAGCAGACACTCACAAAGGAAGTTCAATCCCTCATGAGCTGTCCAATTGTGATAGTGTAAAATTGATCCAGCAAATTAGATTCCGGAGTCCTTATGAGCTCTTTAGATACCTGTTCCATGGTTGGACGAGACTGTGGATTCTCATTCAAGCAAGAAAATGCTATTTTTGCAACTAAGACGACTTCACGTGGAACTGGTTTTCTCAAGCTATAAAGTCGTGGGTCCAACACCTCCTTTAACAACAAGTCATTGGTGGTTGAATTCTCCGCCAAAGATAAAATAAGCTCTACTGGATGTTCTCCCATGATAATTTCTAAAGTTAAAACTCCAAAATTATAAACATCACATTTCTCGTTCGCTTTCATAGTGAAAGAAATCTCTGCAATAGATTTAATGTTATATAAATTTATATATCTATAATATTAGAAAGAGTAGTATTTTGGAAAGAATAGACAAAGAGGTCTTACCTGGTGCAGCGTACCCAAATGTGCCAACAAACCTTGTCATGTTGTTTGAATTAGGATTCAAAAACTTTGCAGCTCCAAAGTCAATGATGTGAGCTTCTTCGTATTCTAAACTTAGAAGAACATTCTTGCTTGATATGTCACGATGAACAATAGGAGTTGAACAACCATGATGCATATGAGACAAAGCATTAGCCACACCTTTAACAACATTGACCCTCTTTTTCCAATTAAACTCAATGGCTTGTTCCTCATTCTTTAGTATGTTATCCAACCTGTCACCTTCCAAGAACTCATAAATCAAAATGGAGAACTGGGAATTGAAGAAAAACCCATATAACTTTACAATGTTACGATGTTTGATTTCTGTTAAAGCTTGAATCTCACTTATAAAAGCTTCACGGTTGGAGATTTTCCCACTTGACATTGAATGAAGCATCTTTATAGCAACAATGTCACCTGTAAGCAACTCTGCCCTATAAACACTTCCTTGGCTCCCTTTCCCTATAAGATATTTGTCATCAAACTTCTCTGTGGATTTAATGACATCTTTGTACAATTCTCTTTCAAGACTCCGTACAAAATAAACATTTTCTAGTCGAGCTTCTTCATCTTTGTTCTTTGCTTTTGCTACCATTCGATAAAAAATGAAAGATCCTCCAGCAAGTACTAGTAGCAGTATGGCCAATGGAAGGAATATCATCAAGAACTTCTTGCTCTTATTGTCATGTTGATTTGTTTGTGAATTGTCATAAGAACTTAAACCAGTGACATTACCACACAAACCTTTATTATTCCTCACCGCATCAAAGTTGTGAAAGGCCGGCTTGATTGGAATGGGGCCTTCTAATTGATTGTATGATATGTCAACATTAGACACAGCTGACATCGACCAACTGAAACCGGAAGGAATATTGCCAGTGAGATTATTGTGTGAGAGGTTCAATACTTGCAATTTGGGTAACATTCCAATACTTGATGGTATTGTTCCAATTAGCAAGTTGTCACTAAGATCAAGTTGTTCAAGTTCTTGGAGTTCACCAAACTCAAGGGGAATGCTTTCATCAAATTTGTTTTTGCTCAAGTTCAAGACCCTTAAGCTTTTTAATTCCCCAAGCTCTCTTGTGACTGGGCCATTGAAATTATTTGCAGCTAACTCCAAAATTTCAAGCTGGCTAAGTGATATTGTATTTGAAGGGACATTACCAGAGAAGTTATTATGGCTCAAAGAGAGTTTCATCAACTTGATCAACTTCCCTAATTCTTTTGGAATTTTTCCAGACAAATAGACAAGTTAAGCAAACCAAGTTGAGTTATCTCTCCTAGTTCTGGAGGTATATCACCAGAAAGCTTGTTATTGTGAATAATCAATTGTGTGAGATTTTGACACTTCCCCCACGTGGATGAAAGGTGGCCATACAATTGATTACCACTTAGATCAGTAAAGTTCAAATGAGGATATACTCCAAAAGCATCTGTTATATTATCAACTATTTGGTTATTATCAAGCCTGAGTCTTATTAGGTTAGAACAATGCTTCAAACTTGTTGGAATAGGACCAGTGAAATGGTTATGATCAGCAGAAAGTCTTACTAACATCCCACTTTGACAAATATTTTGGGGCAAAGGACCACTGAAATGATTATCACCCAGTTGTATGTTTTGCAAACTTGTGAAGTTATTCATTTCTTGTGGAAGTTGACCACTGAAACTGTTCATGTTAAGGTGCAGGGAAGCGAGGTTTGTCATATTTCCTATTGATGATGGGATTCTCCCTGACAGAGAGTTCTCTGCCAAATCAAGTTGTAAAAGATTGCTCGACATTCCAATTTCTTCCGGAATGGAACCAGAAAGGAAATTATTTCCAAGCCACAGGACATTCAAATTCCTCAAATTCCCAATTTCATGGGGAATTTGTCCTGTGAATTTAGATGTAGTAAGACCAAGTCGATTTAGAGTGGTTAGATTCCAGATTTCAGGAGGAATGGAACCCCCAAATGAATTATCTGACAAATCCAACATCAAAAGACCGGACAAATTACCAATTTCGTTGGGAATGTATCCATATAAATGGTTCAAGCTTATGTTGAAGTAGAGGAGATTAGGAAAGGCAGCGAAGTTGAGACTGGAAAGTGTACCTTGAAGGTTAAGATTTGATAGACTTATGCCCGATCACAGACATGGATTTGTCGCATGAAATCCCCTTCCAGTTTCTGCAAAGATTAGTGTGATTGCTCCAAGAGGACAAGGTAGGTTTGCTTTTGTCGTTGAAACGATCTCTCCAGTTCAACAGAGCTTTTGCTTCGCCATCTCCAGCAGCAACAGATGCAAAGGAAGCAACAGACAACAATAATGCTAGCAGCAGCGTAGTGGAATCTCTTTCAGACATGTTTTTTGGTAAATTTTCGAATCAGAGATATATTCAGAGTTCGGCGGGTATCTGAGGCTTGGGATATTCAAGTTGATGATCCAGACCTTCTTATAGCATGGATTGACCTTGCGGGCAATAATTGATCTGACGAAAGATTAACTAGTCAATATTGCTTCAACGAAGCTTTTTTGTTTTTTATGTTATCCTAGTTTCAAGGGATATAAATTAGGTGATCTGGATCTGTCAAAATTTCCCTTTTAAAAGTGATTTTCACTTCTTTCTCTTTTCTTTTCTTTGTTTTTCTCTGGTTTTGTTAGGCTTCTTAATTTTCAACAGCAACAGGAACTCATCATTATTGTTTTCAAACAACACTTACTGAACTTTGGGAACAACTTGATTAAGAAGATCTGGTTGGATGTTGTCTTTTTATGTATATTAATCAAATTTACAATATACTACTAACTATAGATAATGGCAATTAATTAAGTACTAACTAAATATAAGCTAAGGCCAAGTTAAAAACTCCTACTTGATCCAAAATATAAGATAAAAATGTAGTATTGATATCCCCTTATCGTTGTAACAGCAGTATTATTAACCCAAAAAAAAAAAAAAACAACAACAACAACAGCAACAACTTCATTGTTAAAAAACATGGGAAAATGACACAAAATGACTTGTGAAATATGCATATTATAGATTAAAACCATAAAACATCTAATTCATCCAAATTCCTTAAAAACTTATCTGACATTAATCTTTTGCAAAATGATCATTTTGTCCATATTTTAAAAAAGAAAAACTTTTAACACCTCCAAGTACTGACATATAAATTAATCACTACTTAATTATAAGAAATAAAAACTATAATTATATGGTATTTATGACTACAAAACATTATTAATAATTGACAGCTACTTTTTTCAAAAGTTAGATATGAGTTCTTGTGTATTATATTGTTGGTTGGTTGGATAGAGATCAACGACGTCCACAACACCATTGACATTTATTTAAAACATCAAAATATACTTAATTGTTGATCACTTAGTGCTTATTTACAAGTTACTTATACCCAAAAAAATTTATTCAAAAAATAAGTCACTTGTAGGGTATTAAATGAAACTTTAATTTGTCAATTTCACCCCTGTTAATTATATTAACAAATTAATAAAAGAGAGTGAGATAAATGCAGACAGTCATTTATAAATAAGGACAAATCTGAAAAAAAAATAATACATTTAATAGTTTTCTTCATTTGTGAAAAGGAGGTACAAAAGTGATTTATAAATAAACACCGAGTGGTATGACACTTAAGATTTTATTGTAATTGCTTAAGATTTTATTGTAATTTTTTTTTTTTTCCCTTAGTTGAGGAAAAGTGCTTTCCATCCGAAAATAGATGGAAAGCTGTAACTTTCTAGGAAAGTGCTTTTTTGACAATGATTTACCCATGAAGTTGAACTGGCGGGAAAGTTTGAGCTTGGCGGAAAAGTTTTTCCACGAGTTCGAACTTAACAAGAATATATTTTAGCAAAAAAAATATTTTTCTTTTTTATTTTGAATTAATTTCTTTTAAGTGTAAAATAGACATTTCATAATTTTTTACCAACTACCACCTCTTCATTTTCTTTCTACCAAACAACTCAAGCCATTTTCCCTCATCTTTCCAATCTCCCTTTCCTTTCCATTTCATTCCATTCCTTTCCTTTCCTTCCCCCAACATTCAGCGAACCAAACGGGTCCTAAATTAATGTAAAATAGTTATTGTTTTCCATGTCATCCCCTTTATACTCCTCCGCTTCTAAATATAAGAGGTAGTAATATTTATGAGCACTCATCACTGGAATTTTGAATGTGCAGTCACTAGCAGTCAAAGCTATGGCGGGTTTTTTTCACTGATCTTTTTTTTTTTTTTTTTTTTAACTTTTCTTTGGCCAGTCTCTCTCTCTCTATCTTCGAGCAAAAAAGTCTCTCCCTCTATCCCCCCAAAAAAAAAAAAAAGGAAAAAAAAATAGGTCATTTCATTTGATATATACATATTTTAGAGATCTAAATGTGTGATTATCCATAAATCCCTAACAATATTGTAACAACCTCTCATATTCCCCACAAAAATTTAGCTGCCAATAGAACGTTGCCTACGTGCATGCTTTTGACAGGGACGTAAGTATGTAGTGGCATCACGCTCATAATCCTTTTACTTTACTCAACTTTTGTAGAGAAAAATCAAGCAATACTTTAGACCCTTTTTTCTTTTCCCAACTACTTTAGAATTTTCATCTTCAAAGGTTAAGGTGTCTGAACAACCAACAAAACATTTTATTCTCATCTTCAACTTTCATGTCAATATTTTCTAAATCCATAGTAATAGAATTAAATTCATCAAGAGATGAGATTGAATAAGGGTACTTTCAGTCATACCAATTAATGCTTCTTAATGTGGGAAGACTTAGTAAAGACTTAAAGCCATGGATTATTTTCATTTGTTACTTTCGGCTGAATTATTAAGAATTTTATTTGACAAATCTGTAAGACATGTCACAAAATGATATGGGAAAAATTCATTTAAAATATGAAAACACCTAAAATGGCTGATTCCAATTTGCAAAATTGCAAATCAATACACTGTCCTAAAAATAGAATCTAGAAATATTGGTGGTTTTACAATTTTATCCTTCATTTTTTTTTTCCAAAAAAAAATAAAAGCCTCACTAGCTATCATCACTATCGGCCTACTACCGCAACTCTGGCACTGACAGCTCCCTCCTCCACCAGCTAAACACTTGAACCTTGGGGTCGATGATTAGCAACCACCAGAGCTTTGACACCGGTGGCTGGGATTTTTGTGTGACGATAGGTTTCAAAGGTTTTGGGCCAAGACCAAGGTGGTGAACCAATGATTATGAATCCTCAAAGGTTTAGTGATATCTTTTAAAATTTATTGTCAAATCTCTCTTATCTTTTTCTCTTTCCAACTAACCATTATCCAATTGTCACAATCCTGTATTTTCTTATAAAAAAAAATAGTGCAAAACAATATATGTAAAAGAACAATCGAAGTAAAAAGGGATGTTTCTACAAATTTACTTTATTAGATGCAAAAATTACTAAACTTGAAACAATTTCACCATTTTAGATTAGCAATTTACAACAGTCTTTTTAAGAATTCCACACATAGAAAGAACAAAGTAAAAAAGGAGATATTTTTCAAGGAATTTGCTACGCTACATGCAATATTTACTACACTTGAAGCGAGTTTCTCCGTTTTAGATATTAGCGTTTTACACCACTTTTTTCTATGAATTCCTCACTTAGAAACAACATAATAAAAGGGGATGTTTCAGGAAATTTACTATATTAGATGTGAAATTTGTTATAAATCACCAGTAGAAAAAAAGGTTTTTAAAATCGTTTTTCTAATCCGGTCATTGCAAAGATGGTTTATAAAATGTGGCCAGTGACGTTTTTATAAATGTTGATATATCTTTCAGATTGGTTCCATATATAAGAGCAATCTAAATTATATAATATTTTTTAAGCAAACGGTCTAAAAATAATTTTCTAGACTTCTATTCAGAAGACCGGTCAAGAAACCGTACTCAGGCCTCTCAATTTTGCTTAGACCCCTCAAACGCTCGTTCTGTCATCCTTTCATCAGCTTCATATTCTTAAGTGTCTATGGTTAATACATGCATGTGTCCACGTATAGTCTTTTTCAAATTCTAAGTTTCAGAAGCCATGTTCTCTCTCTCCCAACTATAAATACATGTAGGTGGCCTTATTACAAGCACAGTCTTCTGAGTAATTACCATGACCAAATCACCATCTCCATGAAAAATCATCAGCCGCCACCACTTCTGAGCCCTATCACCTGCAGCCTAGAGATTCTACAACTAATGATGACAGAGCAAAAGCTATTTTCTGTCTGCAAGGTTAATTCTTGAACTTTTGCAAGACAAAAATCACATTGTTGAAGATGCTCCATTGCCGCCAAACTAAATGCAAAGATGGACAAGATCCTTCAGCATTATGACGTTTTAGAAAGTGACGACAACCCTAGTCCGTATGGCCATACCTCCTTTGGCGATGACAACCATTGAAGGAGAAGAGGGGTTATTTGAGAAGTTACCACGGTTGGAAAATAGGTTCCCACCAATAATGGAAGGAAAAGATATTCACATGGATGAAGAAAAATTGCCCCCACCGAAAAATATTTTACTAAGAAAGTGGTGAACCAAATGGCGTTGCCAGGCGGAAAACTTGATTTTCCTTTTCCCTCTCGACACTACAAAAAAAACTCATATTAGCCCACGGAATTTACCCACGAATTCGTGGGTAAATTCAATTACCAGGGAATTACCCGCGGAATTCCGTGGGTAAATTTTTTTCGACGGAATTACCCACGGAATTTTTCCGTGGGTAAAAATACCGTGGCTAATTAATTTACCCACGGAAAAAATTCCGTCGGTAAATTACCCACGGAAAAATTCCGTGGGTAATTACTACGGAAAAATTCGTGGCTAATGTGAGACGGAATTCCGTGGGCAATTTCGTGGCTAATCGGGACGGAATTCCGTGGGCAATTTCCGTGGCTAATCGGGACGGAATTCGTGGGCAATTTCCGTGGCTAATCGGGGACGGAATTCCGTGGCTAATTAGGGACGGAATTCCGTGGCTAATTAAAAAATTCTGTGGCTAATCGGGGACAATTCCGTGGCTAATTACAAAATTCCGTGGGTAAGTTATGCAAATTTTGTCATGCTACTTTTTTTTTTAATTATTTTTTTGCATGCTACTTTTTTTAATTATTTTTTTGCTGAGCTTTTTTTAAGCCTTTTTTTTATATTATAATTAAAATGCACTTTGAAACAAACAAAAAAATCATATAGACAGAAAAAGCTGAACAAGTTCAAAACACATATTCATATAAATGTCACAATTTAAAGTCACTACAACGTCAAATAGTTACCAAGTTAGTTTTTACAAAAGCAATAAAAATATTCAACTATCATTTGCATTGTCTTGATGGGAAGCCTCATCATTGGTGGGAGGGTTAGAGATTAGGTAAGTGAATTCCAAGTGCTTGCAATCTTGACATAATCATTTCATTCTTTGATTCCAAGCTTGCAACTTTTTCTTTCATTTGAGTCATCTCCGTTTGTATTTCGGATCCACCGTAGAGTTGATAGAAGGGGTGGAAGAAGAACCAATATTTTCATCTTGAGATCCCAACCCATAGATTCGCCCCTTCTTGTTCTTACCACCAATAACCTCTAACCACAAATTATATTCATCTTGATTAGACATGATATGTCCTCCTCGAAATTAATAGATTCCTTTCGTCTCAGAAATTCATCCTGCAAACAAAATACATAAGTTACATGTTAACCTATATTTAGCTAAATAAAGAAAACAAAATATTAATCTTTAGATGTTTACTGAGTTAATTCAAAAAACTATCCAAATCCCACAATACAAATTATCTTCTTTCTTTCAATCATTAATCAAACAGCCAAGGTTTTATATTCCATTAATTTTTTGCAATTGCCTTCAAAAAGATGGCAACTATAGTCAAGCTGCAAAATACTTAATGAAGAATAAAAATATACATCACTTCTTTTAAATGCAAATAATCTAAAATTGTAAGAGCCCAAAGTGGAACCTAACTCAACTAATATTATCAATAGGGAAAAGGGGCATTATTTCTGATCAGAAGTGTTGGATTCAAACATTTTCTTCACCATGCTCTATTATTATTATTCCATAGAACCCTTTTCTAAATTGAACGAACAGAATACACGGAGGATTCACTTGTATACAACATACTCATCTATGACTTATTAGTTAGAAAGCAACCCTAACGTTCACGTCCAATGTCTCATCTCTACAACTTTTTGAAAGAAAACACAGCGCAAGTGATCGACTGAGTAAGATGGATCTCCAAACACAACAAGTGCTAGTGAATCTCCAAACAACAACACCCAAAACACAAGGGTTTTTCATGGCGACAAAGGCACAATTGCCGATAATAATAACAATAATAATCGTACAATTATTTATGATATCTTGAATGTCTTTGAAACTATATAACTCGAGTGAGTGTGAAGATTGCTTGAAGACAATTAATAATGCATGATACTTTTAGAGTATCATATTCATCTGTTCAAAATCTTGCATGATACTTTTAGAGTATCACATTCATAACATGAACCCTTTAATAATGTTAATAGTAGATGAAAATGCGGTTTAACGACATGACAACAACAACGGTGATTAAACAACCTTCTACTATTTATTATCATTAATTTGTTTGAAAAAAGTTCACCTAATTGAAGGGCATGCAAACACAAATATCTAAATCATCTGCTCCTTATGCTAATTAATTAAGAGATATTCCAAGCTAGCTACCAAGTGAATGATGTTAGGAACTTACATGCATTGTAGCCGCACGATGATCTGCAAATTGCCCAGTTTTGTCACTATAATGTGTCTTTTTAAACACTTCAAAGACCGAGGGCTCTCTTCCCAAATCATTAGCCTGCGGGTATTTATAAAGATGTATTACATGAAGCATTACATAAATGATGAGTGAATCAGATGAAAAAAAAGTCTTACCATCCGCCTTTTATGTTCACTATTAGGAATACTACCCCCTTTATGTTGAGTACCTCCTATGGAAGATGCTCGATTGGTTGCTGCTATGTCACAAATGCTTTGATAGTCAGAGGATGTCCAGTACCTCTCTAATTGGTTCATCACTTCACGTGGAATCCGTGTGGCCTCACTTGCTGGTGGAAGAAGTCCTCGACTCTATACATCGTTCCTTTAAAGATTTCTTGACATTTAGCGTTCCAAATTCTCCTTACTTCATTTTCATGTTGAGGATGCCACTTATATTTTCTCTGCATAATTGACAATGAAAAAAGATAGAGTATAAAAACATAATGAGGTAACAAAAAGACATAACACAAATTATAAGGGATAAGGTATACCGCCCATTCTTGAACCACATTTGCCTATAATTAGCGGGGACAACTTTCCATGAGTGACATGGATAGAAGTCAAATTTCCCTTCAATAACGGAAGCAAATCCGAACAGAACAAACGGGAGGATTGAACCTAGTAAAAATTGTAACAATACCAATGTAAATTTGATAAAGGATTTATGATATACTGCTTTATGCAAAGAAATAGTTTAAGGAACGGATGACTTACGTTTTTTTTTTCTCCGGATATATCCATGTTCGACCATCTATGGGATCGCGACGCCTGGGTAATGTACTATCAGAACCCTGTGGAGAGGGGGGGTGTGAAGATTCTGTGCCAGGAGATGGCATGTGAGGAGAAGGGACTTCATCTAGAGATACTGAGGGTCTCACAAAAGCTATTGATGGTCTAACTACTTTAGGTATAGATAAAGTAGTCGTCACGGGAGGAATAGGCCACCTAGGACGTTGTTTGGGAATTGAAGACCGTGTAGAATTTGATTGGCCGCTAGACGCCGTGAGCCAGGGCTAGACATCTACAAATTCATAGTGAGAGTTTAGTTAGTAACAAGAAAGTAATAAATCATGACAAACTTGAATGAAAAGTAAAATGAATCAATTACAAGTCAATGCAGTAAGAGTCACCGCAAGAACGAAAAATTCATAGTGAGAGTTTAGTCGATAACAAGAAAGTAATAATTCATGACAAACTTGAATGAAAAGTAAAATGAATCAATTACAAGTCAATACGGTAAAAGTCACCGCAGAACAAGAAAAAACAACAAAATTTATAAAACCTAATAATTTATATATTTTCATCTTCATCTTCATCTTCATCTTTGTCTCCGTCTTCGTCTTCATCTTCATCTTCGTCTTCATCTTTATCATCATCATCATCATCATGTTCAACGTCATCATCTGTATCTTCTTCTTCTTCTTCTTCATCTTCTTCTTCTTCTTCTTCTTCATACTCCATGTTATCTACTGGCATATCCACGTATTCGTACTGAATTTCAGAAGCAACAATGTCAGGTATTAGCAAAGTTCTGTGTCCTCATGCACACTTATTGGTATCGACTTCGAGTTCATCCACTTGAAATGGCCCCACAATTGTTTCAGATGTAGGAGTGTCAATGATGCTACGAGCCTTGATCTTAAGAACAGATAACCAATTTTCCTTGTGACGACAACAAGGATAAGGCATGTAATATACCTGCATTGCTTGTTGGGCCAAAATAAATGGGTCATACTTATTGTACCTCCGCGATACATGGACTTCTTGATCCGAAATTGTGGATGAACCTTGGTACCACGATTCGGTGTTGGATCAAACCAATCACATTTAAACAACACCACTCTCTTCATAGTCACACCCAAATATTCAAGTTCAACAATCTCTTGTAGAATGCCGTAGAAGTCGTATTCTACTTGTGTATAGTCAGTTCCCTTAATACATACACCACTATTGTTGGTTGATTTATGAAGGCAACTTCAGCTGTATGAAACTTGTACCCATTGATGAAGTACTTAGCCCATGTTCTCACTCTTCTCTTTGGGCCCCAAGCAATGTCATGTAAAAATGAATCCTCAATGTTGTTGGCAGGATTTTCAACCTAAGTGACATCAATAAGGCTCATGTCAAATAAGGTTTGTTCTAGGTAATTTATTCATAACATTGAGTACTTACATGATCTTTAAACCATGATGCAAATCTATCATTGATTTGAGCTTCTATCTCATTGTCTATTATTTGAGGGTTCTCTTCCTTTAATGTCTCGATGAAAGAACTACATATCAAGTTATGTGTTAACCATGCATATATTCAACACAGAACTGGATTTATGAAAATTTAACATCCCTTACTTCATATATGGTTGCACCTCATCACAATTCATTAGAATGAATGTGGTCGCGGCTTTCACTTCTTCATCCGCCAAGAAACGTAAATTACACGCCCTTGAGAAGGTCTTCTTCGATGATTAAAAAGTGAAATTGTTGGGAATTCTGGTTCTCCACCATCGGCATTTCTAATAGGTCTTGTTATCCCTGGTGGAACACCTCGCTCAAAGTAATGCGAGCAAAATATGGTGTCTCTTGACAATATAAGCTTCACATATAGATGCTTCAACTCGAGCTTTGTTTCGTGCCTTTTGTTTTAAGGTATAGAGGAACCTACATATAGAGAATTCCAAACAACAGATTATTTAATGTTGTTATCTTAAAGTCATTGTGCACTTACATAAACAAGGCGAGTATACCTTTCAAATGGATACATCCATGTATTGGACAGGCCCTCCCACCTTAGCTTCATAAGGAAGGTGGATCGGCAAATGCTCCATTGAGTCAAAGAACCCAGGGGAAAGACTTTCTCCAACTTGCACGGTGTCACAACAATATTTTTTCTCTAACAACTCTAGTTGATCACGCAACAAGGTTGTTGAACAAACTTTTGAAAAGAATTGACTTAACTCAACTATAGGATTCAAGACATTTTCGAGGCAAAGTCGCAAAGGCAATAGGAAGCAAGCGTTGCATGAATACATGACAATCATGACTCTTCATTCCATACAACTTTACTTCCTTCATGTCCACACATCGAGATAGATTCGATGCATATCCATCGGGAGCTTCAACTTCTTCACCCATTGACAAATATGTCGTTTTTGTTCTAAATTCAATGTATACTTTGCAATCGGTTTCACCATTCTCCCTCTTATTTCAACAAGTTCATCATTTGGCCGCTGCAATACTCTTTCACGTCCATTCGAGCTTGTGCATTATCTTTTGTTTTCCCCTTTGTGTCCATCACGGTGTGAAACAAATTTTCAAACACATTTTCTCAATGTGCATGACATCAAGATTATGTCGAATGAGATTGGTTTTCCAATAAGCCAATTCCCAAAATATGCTTTGTTTTGTCCAATGATGCGTGTCGTTATACCCTTCAATTGGCATAGCTTTTCCATACTCAGAGACCTTTGGCAGATATTTAACGCTTTCCCAAACTTCCTCTCCACTTACCCGAGGAGGAGGCGCTGATCTCTCGATTCTGTTCTTAAAAAAGGCAGAGTTATCTTTCCGAAATTGGTGGTATGGGGGAAGAAATTGCCGATGGCAGTCAAAGAAACATGTTTTCCGCCCATGCTTCAATTGGAACGATTTTGACTTCTCCATACATATAGGACATGATAGTCTTCCCATTGTCATCCAACCAGACAACATACCATAAGCTGGAAAGTCATTAATTGTCCACAATAGTGCAGCACGCATAGAAAAGTTTTGTCTCAAAGAGGCATCATATGTTGACACCCCCACATCCCACAATAACTTTAATTCATCTATCAATGGTTGCAAGTACACGTCTATTTTTCCCTTTGGATTATTAGGACCAGGATGACCAACGTTAAGAACATATATTCTCGTGTCATGCATATCTCGGGTGGTAGATTATAAGTAGTAACTATCACAGGCCAACAAGAATATTGCTTCCCAGATTGCCCAAACGGCGTAAAGCCATCTGAACACAAGCCAAGCCTCACATTTCTTGGATCATATGCAAAGTCCGGATATGTTCTATCAAGAACTTTCCATGCTTCACCATCAGACGGGTGAGAGAGAACATTAGAAGCTCGACGATTCTCATAGTGCCATCTCATTTCCTTTGCCGTTCTTTCAGAAGCAAATAATCTTTGCAATCTAGGAATGAGAGGTAAGAAAAACAACTGCTTCCTTGCAACTTTCTTTTTTCTTCCACGAGACTTAGTAGCGGAATATCTATCCTCACAACAAAACTTGCATTGGGTGGCGTCAGCGTCATCTTTATAATACAACATACACCCATTCACACAACAATCAATCTTCTTATAATCTAGACCTAGCTTAGACACTAACTTCTTTGTTTGGTACAAGTCTGCGGAAGCATAAGGGTGTCTTTAGGTTGTGTCCTCCTCATGAGTTGGGAAACTAAATTAAAGGCATCTTTGAGACATGTTAGTTGTTGCCTTAATACTTAATAATTGCAATGTTGTGGAAAGCTGAGATTCTTCGCAACCTTCCCATAACCGTTGTTGTGCAGCATGTAACATGTCATAAAATTTCTCTTGCATTCTTGTTTGGCATCTCTTCAAAGCACCTTCATTAAAGTTGTCCCAAAAACTTGGCCCATCTGCATCCATCACCATCATCTCATACTTGACTAGGATGGTTTTCAAATGCCCCTGGGGGAATGTGAGCCACCGGTATTGGAGACTTGGACCGATGATTTTCTCCTCGTGTTTCACCATGACTAGTCCATACATAATAATCCGGCATGAAACCCTTCTTATAAAGGTGCACCTTCACCTCATCAAACTTTAGATAATACCTACTTTTACATTTCACACATGGACACCTAAGCTCTCCCCATTTTTGAGAATAAGGTGATTGATATACGTATGCAAGAAACTCATCAACACCTTGCTCAAACTCTTCCGTCACCCATTTAGTACTCGGATTAATTCTATTATACATCCATCTTCGATGTTCTGGGACTTCTTCCATTCTAAAAGGCAAGCATTCTATTTTAGAAGAGGAAAAAGCAAATGTGCAAGTCGGAATGTTTATGAATTAAGGCATGCAAACCAAGAGTAAGATTTGATGCTTGACTTAGAAGAGGAAAAAGCAAATGTCATGCAAAAAGTCAAGCCACATGTGCAAGTCGAAATGTTTATGAATTAAAATCAATACAAGAAACCAATTCTTGTGTAGAAGCAAAAGAAAAATCCTTAAAACTTGTCTTCACACAAGGCTAGACACTTTTTGGGTGATATGGTTGAATTCAGAATGAGGTGTTTAAGTCCTATAACTAATAGTATGAGCTACTCAATGGAGTACTTAACTAATAGTCAAAGGGTGCTGGTTATTGTGCTGAAACATTCAACAAGGTTCAAGCTATTAATAGCAAACCCAATAAATCACAACTAAGTCCGATAACCCACAATGTGGTAGTTTAGTAAAACTCAATTCAAACACACTTTTAGCAATTTCTCAAAGTGCACACACGACATTCGGGCATATTTTTTCTTTCCTTTATAAACATTAACCCTATACTATAGAATCATAAATCGGGCATATTTTTTTAATCCACTAGTTTTTTATTCCTCTTATCTAAATTGGCCATTCTTTGCATTTCTAAAACATATTCGAAACCTTCAACTAATATTCAAGCAAAGCTACATCACATTCAGGAAATTACCGTATGCGATTAAGCGAGCGAGTAGGAGGAACAGACTTTTGTTACGTTGAAAACTCCAAAGAAACCCGAGTAGTCGAATCGGTTTATCTATAGCTCAAATTTGTCGAAGCCCTACCCTTCACCAAATGCAACTTCTCTAAAAAACAAAAATACAATAAAAGGTCAACCATAAGATCCCAATCCAAAAGAAAAAAAAGTTACAAAAAAAGAAGTTTTGTTATGCATTGTCTAAACTCTAAATAAATAATACTTTTCCAGATATCAAATAACCAATAACAATAATATATTTACCAATTATAATGAAATAATGAGCATGGGATATTCCAAACAACAATTTTTTAAAGAACAAACTTTTTTCTTAAGAAAAAAAAGCAACGATAGAAGAAGGCTTCATAAGGAAAAAAATTGTCTAAAAGTTGTTATTGCACAAATCTTAAGTACTAAAACTGAAAAATAGTTAGAAAAATAATTGAAATTGATTAGTTACCCTACAACTTGACCATCAACAAACCATGCACGCCAAGTCTGTTTAGAACATAATAAAATGAAATGAAAAATGATTTAATGAATAGATAAACCTTCAAAACCTTTAAATAGTATTATTATTCCTGAATCAACACAAGTCTTGGGTACACAGTACCCATACAGTCACTGAACAGCAAGCTATTTACAATTACAGGGGGGCTATCAAACTCAACTCTATCCTCCTCTTGCACAAGGCTATAGTTAGCCAACACATCAGTACAAGAGTTTGCTTCCCTATACACATGCACAAATTCAATACTAGAGAAATGACATAAAACTCTACCAATTTTCTACAAAAGATTACATACAGGCTTATCATCCATCTGCAGAACCTTCAATTTGCTAATTACCGCCAAAGAATCAGACTCAACAATTATTTTAAAACAATTATATCTAATAGCTAATTCAAGTCCAAAAAATGTTTGATTTCGCCCTCATAGCGAACGGGGAAAACAAAAAATAGTTCTTAAATTTCTGAATAATTAAAGACCAGAGGAAAAAATATGAAGCTTGAGATTTGAAAAGAGAAGTCCTTCAATTGCTAAGATAGGGAAAGTATGCAACACCAAAGAGCAAACAGCATAACTACACTTTCCATGGAATTGAAAACAAATTCTGTTATTAATAGCGTATGAAAAATGTGATTTCACAAATGGATTTTTAAACTAGAAATTAAGTTATTCAAACATTAAGAAACAAAGTTATAGTTATTATGGTTGCTTTAATTACAAGGGAAAAATGGGTAAACTCGGCTCAAAAAGTAAGGAATAATTGCATGCTTTTTTTACCTATTTCATAGAATAAGTTAACATCATACCTACCAATATACTCAAGTATTTTTTTCCCCTGGCAAAATAGGTAAAAAAATTTAAATTTTTATTTGGCTACACAACCAAAAACTGAAATAAGTATTCCAGACATGAAGTAGAAATAGAGGGCAATGATTTACGATGCCTAATCATTCAGCAAACACATACAAATCAAAATCAAATTTCATCCCCCTCTATTGAATATGTCGCCAAAACCAGGACATGGGCATGATTGTCACTTAATAGCATGATTAGTTTCACGTTGGGCAAAACCATGCTTCACTAAGTCATTTGGAGCGAGCTTTAAAGGAAAGAAACGATATTTGAAAAGATCTTGCATTTAGAACCACCTACAAGAGAATTTTCTCCGTATCATACCCAACTACTAAAGAAAGCAATATACCATATCCAGCTTCCTCTTACAATCAGACTTCCATCGAAGAATATGGAGATGCTAGAGGCCATATATTAAATTTCTTTACATCAAAACACATACAACAGATAAACCAAGAAAATATCGGTATGGATGCATTTGACTTACAAAAATCGTGCTCCTCAGTGACATTCTTTCTCACACACCAGTACACGACCTCCATACTTCACACCCAAACCCTCCAATTTTCTGTCCGTTTATCCCAATTTTGTTGGTGCAACCGTCTCAGTGCTATTCATTCAGGTATTTCTGGTTAATCATCGACGCCGCCGACTAGGTGACTGGATCTCGATCTCCTTCCCTGCGTAAAGGAAAAACAAGACCGTAAAAGAGGAAGCACTAGAAGGCACTGTTATCAAATGTTGTTAGTTCCTAGCTAATCCCCTGCACCCACACAAAACGGCACAAAACAGAGAAGGAAAAAAAAAAGCAGCTGAGGGACCTTGACTGGAGGAGGAAGGCTGGGACGGTCGGCGACTATAGCACGAACGGCGGTGAGATGGTGGAGAACGAAGGTCGCCGGAGTTGGAGGAAGTAACCGATGGGGGACGAATCAAGATTTAGGGCTTGTTGAACAGATTAAGGTCGCCGAAGAGAGGTGAAGGGAAGAGCCGATGATTTAGGGCTGAGTTCTGAGATTCGGGAGAGAAACGAAGAAATTCGCCGAGATTCGGGGAGAGAAACGAAGAAATTCGGCGAGGGGAGGAATTCACGATTTAGGGCTGATTTAAAGTTTGAGTTTCGGGAGGCGCCGAATCAAATTTTATTAGGGATTTAGGGATTGCAAAATCTTAAAATAAAACAGATAAATTTCACAAAAAGACAAGTAAATCTCCTAGTTCAGTTGGTTAGGATACTTTGTATCTTCTTCCCGTCCCGTGTTCGAACCATACGCTTGTACCCATTTTTTTCAAAACATCCAACATTACCCACGGATTAGCCACGGAATTCCGTGGGTAATTCAAACCGTGAAATTACCCATAGAAATTCCGTGGGCAAATCCGTGGGTAATCTTTTTTTTTAGAAAAACATCTTGTATTATTTCCACGAATTCCGTGGGTAATCCGTGGCTAATTACCCACGGAAATAATTCCGTGGGTAATTCCGTGGGTAATTTCGAGTTTTTTTGTAGTGTGATTTGCAGTGAACCAAACGGGCCCTTAATGTTATGTATCTGACACTTGTGCTTTATTAGTAGCAATTTCATGTAATTGATTTCGTATAGGTTATGTTTGAAGTTGTCATGGATATTTAATTGTGACTGTAATACAAGGGTTCTTATTTACCTACATCATTACATTTAATTGATTCAAATTGTTAGGATTTAAATTGAATTTCGATTAGAGGGATTAATTTTTACCCAGAGTGGAGGAATTAATTCACCTAACTCAAACTAGCTCAAAGGGGTCTTTTTTTTTTTTTTTTTTTTTTTTTTTTTTTTTTTTTTTTTTTTTTGCATCTTTGTCAAATTAGCACACTCACATTATCTTTTGAAGCAAGGATAAATAAAATTCATTGTTTTAGGAAGTTTTTATCATATTTCAAAACCAATTTCCATTTCCATCCACTTTTATTTCAAAAATATAAAAACATTTGTTTTAAATGAATTTTAGTTTTATTGCAACCTAGTTGATAGTTAAAAGGATCAAATCCTTTTTTATTATTTGTATGCCAATCATCACATTTAGTTGTCAAGTAATTGAAAAAAGGCTCATCAAGAGACGATCTAGGATCACACTCTATATTGCAATCATTGGTTATTTTTTAAAAGTAGTTACCAAGATATAAGCCGACACGCGTTTTTTCAACTTATATACTTCAGGAGTACCACGTCATCTGAATTTTATCCAATAAAAACATAAAAATTTATATCATTTTAATCCTAGTAGGTATGTGGCTCATCTGAAAAAAAATTCAAAATTTATTTTATTTTGAAGAAAAATATGAGTTCATTATTTTGTTTTAAATTTCTTTTTTTCAAATTAAGATGTGTATTTTTCTTGAAATAAATTAAAATATGATTTTTTTTTTCAAATGACTCAGATGCCAACTAGGATTAAAATTATTGAATTGTTGTGTTTTGATCATTTAAAACTACTCATTAAAAGATTTCTTCACTTTAATGTTGCACTATTTAAGATGTCAACACAAAGAACACTCATCGATCAAGTGAGATACATACCTAGCTAGTATATTATACGAAATAGGAGGGCGAATTCATGCCACAATTATATTACTGTGCTTCTTCAATTGGCGTGTAATTATGTCCGCGCGCTTTGTCACATGTCTACATTTTTTTATTTTTTATTTTTTGTAAAAATGCAGACGGGTGGTTTAACCAATAATGTTAAGGGATTTCGCTTTTTTAATATCCCACACCAACTACAATAACTTCAATTTCATTCAAGCCCCCAACAGATCATACAAACACTCTTGATACAAAAGCCACAAGTTTACAATGCGTACATTAAAATACCAAGAGCAACGATTTAAACAAGCAGACACTCACAAATGAAGTTCAATCGCTCATGAGTTGTCCAATTGTCATGGTGTAAAATTGATCCAGCAAATGAGATTCTGGAGTCCTTACAAGCTGCCTAGATACTTGTTCCATGGATGGACGAGACTGAGGATCCTCATTCAAGATAAGATGATTTCACGTGGAATTGGTTTTCTCAAGCTATAAAGTCGTGGGTCCAACACCTCCTTTAACAACAAGTCATTAGTGGTTGAATTCTCCGTCAAAGATAAAATAAGCTCTTTTGGATGTCCTCCCATGATGATTTCTAAAGTCAATACTCCAAAACTATAAACGTCACATTTCTCATTTGCTTTCATAATGACAGCAATCTCTGCAATGGATTTAAAATGTTATATATATATAAAAAAAATATGTATATATATATATACCTATAATATTCCAAAAAGTAATGTTTTGGAAAGAATAGACAAAGAGGTCTTACCTGGTGCGGCGTACCCGAATGTGCCAACAAACCTTGTCATGTTGTTTGAATTAGGATTCAAAAACTTTGCAGTTCCAAAGTCAATGATGTGACACTACTAGAAAAAGCGTGAATAGCGACGGAAAATTTTCCGTCGCAAATTTTAAGATATTTGCGACGGATTTACAATTCTGTCGCAAATTTAAAATTTTTGCGACGGATTTTAAAAATCCGTCGCAAAAAGGCCGATTTGCGACGGAAAATAAATCCGTCGCAAATTGGCTTCTAAGGATTAGACGGAATCCAAATCCGTCGCTAATCCTAAGGGGATTTGCGACGGATTTGGGTTCCTTCGCAAATCCTTGGGGATTTGCGACGGATTTGGATTCCGTCGCAAATCCCATAAGGGGATTAGCGACGGATTTGGATTCCGTCGCTAATCCCTTAAGGGATTTGCGACGGATTTATATTCCGTCGCTAATCCTATAAGGGGATTAGCGACGGATTTGGATTCCGTCGCTAATCCCTTATGGGATTTGCGACGGATTTATATTCCGTCGCTAATCCTAAAGGGATTAGCGACGGATTTGGATTCCGTCGCTAATCCCCTAGGGGATTTGCGACGGAAACGAATTCCGTCGCTAATCCCTTTAGGGGTTTTTGCGACGGAATTAAAATTCCGTCGCTAAATTTAAAATTTTTTTTTGAAAAAATGATTTTGCGGCGTAATTACATTTCCGTCGCAAAACCCGATTAGGGTTTGCGACGGAAATCCAATTCCGTCGCAAAATCATTTATAATTTCCCCACCCTCTCTTCCTTCATCACTTTCACGATTTCTGCGTCTTAGGCTCTTCGTTTTCCCTACGGCTCTTCGTTTTTCCTCTTCACTCTCCGTCCTCCACCTCTGTACGCCGCCGCCCCTCGATCTCGTCGCCACCCCTTTCGGTCTTCGCCGTCACCGGTTTGCGGGTAAGTTTGATTACTTTTTTTTTTTTTTTTTTTCAGTTTTTTCATGTATTTTTTATTATTTACTAAATTCATTTTTATTTTTCTTCTTGTTCCTATTTTATTATCTCGATTATTTGATCGATTTATTCAAAGATGTCTAATTCTTCTTGTTCCTATGCATTGTTCCCCAATTCTCTTATTCTTCTAAATTCTATCTTGGTATCTAGCGACTATGTGTGTGTGTGTATGTATATATATGTATGGATGTGTGTGGATGAAAGAATTGAAGGAAATATCAACCTCCCTCTTTATGTGTGTGTCGTCCTTGTGTATGTTGTTTGTTTTTTTGTTTTTTTTTTTTAAATTTATAGTTTAATTTCTTACCCTATGTTGTCAATACTTATCTCTCCTTGTGTAATTATGTTTTGTTTATCATTCTTTCGGGGAAGGAGATCCTTATAATAAGAAGTGGAGAGAGTAATCCATCTTCATTTGGATTCTATTTGTAGCTATACCTTATCGTCGCCAAAGATTTGTTTTGTTTATCTGCTTTTGAACAACATATTATTTTGATCAGATGATTGATTAAATCAATATTTGTGATAAGAATAAACAATTTAAAAAATTTCATTTTTTTTTAAAAAAATCAAAATTTATATAAATTTAAAAAAATTAGAAAAATAATAATTTTTTAATTTAAAAAAAAATATTCGAATTTAGCGACGGAAAAAAAAATCGTCGCTAACCCCATGGGATTAGCGACGGATTTTAATTCCGTCGCTAATCCCATGGGATTAGCGACGGATATTTTTCCGTCGCTAATCCCATGGGGTTAGCGACGGATATTTTTCCGTCGCTAATTAGCGACGGAAATTAAATCCGTCGCAAAATTCGAAATTTGCGACGGATTTAGAGTTTTCCGTCGCAATTGCGACGAGGTTTTTTTGTGACGGAGGAAATCCGTCGCAAATTTCGTCACTAACTCATTTAGCGACGGAAAAGTCCTTTTTAGCGACGGATTTTTTCCGTCGCTAAAACTGATTTTTTTGTAGTGTGAGCTTCTTCGTATTCTAAACTTAGAAGAACATTCTTGCTTGATATGTCACGATGAACAATAGGAATTGAACAACCATGATGCATATGGGACAAAGCATTAGCCACACCTTTAACAACATTCGCCCTCTTTTTTCGAATTAAACTCAATGGCTTCTTCGTCATTCTTTAGTATGTTATCCAATCTGCCACCTTCCAAGAACTCATAAACCAAAATGGAGAATTCTGAATTGGAGAAAAACCCATACAACTTTACAATGTTATGATGTTTGATTTACGTTAAAGCTTGAATCTCACTTGTAAAAGATTTATGGTTGGAGATTTTCCCACTTGACATTGAATGAAGCATCTTTACAAATGTCACTGTGGGCAACACGCCCCTATAAACACTTCCTTGGTTCCCTTTCCCAATAAGATATTTGTCATCAAACTCCTCTGTGGCTTTGATGACATCTTTGTACAATATTTTTCTTTCAAGACTCCGTACAAAAAAAACATCTTCTAGTAGAGCTTCTTCATCTTTTTTCTTTGCTTTTGTTACCATTCGATAGAAAATGAAAGATCCTCCAGCAAGTACTAGTAGCAGTATGGCCAATGGAAGGAATATCATCAAGCCCTTTTTGCTCTTATGGCCATGTCGATTTGTTTGTGAATTGTCACAAGAACTTAAACCTGTGACATTACCACACAGACCTTTATTATTCCTCAATGCGTCAAAGTGTTGAAAGGCCGGCTTGATTGGAATGGGGCCTTCTAATTGATTGTATGATATGTCAACATTAGACAAAGCTGACATCGACCCACTGAAGAAACCGGAGGGAATATTGCCGTGAGATTATTGTGTGAGAGGTTCAATACTTGCAATTTGGGTAACATTCCAATCCTTGATGGTATTGTTCCAATTAGCAAGTTGTCACTAAGATCAAGTTGTTCAAGTTCTTGGAGTTCACCAAACTCACGGGGAATGCTTTCATCAAATTTGTTTTTGCTCAAGTTCAAGACCCTTAAGCGTTTTAATTCCCCAAGCTCTCTTGTGATTGAGCCTTTGAAATTATTTGCAGCTAACTCCAAAATTTCAAGCTAGCTAAGTGATATTATATTTGAAGGGACATTACCAGAGAAGTTATTTTGGCTCAAAGAGAGTTTCATCAACTTGATCAACTTCCCTAATTCTTTTGGAATTTTTCCAGACAAATGATTTGAAGACAAGTTAAGCAAACCAAGTTTAGTTATCTCTCCTAGTTCTGGAGGTATAACACCAGAAAGCTTGTTATTGTCAATATTCAATTGTGTGAGGTTTTGATACTTCCCCCACTTGGATGAAAGGCAACCATACAATTGATTACCACTTAAATCAATGTAGTCCAAATAAGGATATACTCCCAATGCATTTGGTATATTATCTACTATTTGGTTATTTTGAAGACTGAGTCTTTTTAGACTTGAACAATCCTTCAAACTTGTGGGAATAGGACCAGTGAAATGGTTATGATGAGCAGAAAGGTTTACTAACATCCCACTTTGACAAATTTTTTGGGGCAAAGGACCACTGAAATGATTTTTACTCAGTTGTATGTTTTGCAAACTTGTCAAGTTATTCATTTCTTGTGGAAGTTGACCACTGAAACTGTTGTTGTCCAGGTACAGGACAGCGAGGCTTGTCATATTTCCTATAGTGGAAGGAATAGGGCCTGAAAGATTGTTGGCTCGAAGGCTGAAATGATATAAATTGATCAAGTTGCCAATGGATGGAGGAAGTGGACCAAGAAACTGGTTATAAGTAAAGGCCAATTGTTCGAGATTTGTTAGGTTTCCTGTAGAGGGAGAGATTGGCCCAGAAAGTCTATTATATTGTAACTGAATGTTAATGAGATAATAGAGTTTCCATAATTCATTAGGAATAGGACCTGCGAGATTGTTCATATAAAGAAAAAGCTCTTGTAACACGGTCAAGTTTCCTATTGATGATGGGATTCTCCCAGACAGAGAGTTGCTTCCCAAATGAAGCTCTAAAAGATTGCTCAACATTCCAATTTCTTCAGGAATGGAACCAGAAAGGGAATTTTCTCCAAGCCACAGGACATTCAAATTCCTCAAATTCCCAATTTCATGGGGAATTTGTCCTGTGAATTTACATGAAGTAAGATCTAGTCGATTTAGAGTGGTTAGATTCCAGATTTCTAGAGGAATGGGACCTCTAAATGAATTATCTGACAAACCCAACATCAAAAGACTGGTCAAATAACCAATTTCGCGGGGAATCCATCCATATAATTGGTTGAAGCTTACGTTGAAGTAGAGGAGATTAGGAAAGGCAGCGAAGTTGAGACTGGAAAGTGTACCTTGAAGGTTAAGATTTGAGAGACTTATGTTGATCACCGACATGGATTTGTCGCATGTAATCCCCTTCCAGTTTGTGCAAAGATTAGTGTGATTGCTCCAAGAGGAAAAGGTAAGTTTGCTTTTGTCGTTTAAACTATTTCTCCAGTTCAACAGAGCTTTTGCTTCGCCATCTCCAGCAGCAACAGATGCAAAGGAAGCAACAGAAAACAATAATGCTAGCAGCAGAGTAGTGGAATCTCTTTCAGACATGTTTTTTTTTAAAAAAAAAAAATTCGAATCAGAGATATATTGAGAGTTCGGCAGGTTTCTGAGGCTTGGGATATTCAACTTGATGATCCAGACCTTCTTATAGCATGGATTAGCCTTGCAGGCAATAATTGACCTTACGAAAGATTAACTAGTCAAGATTGCTTCAACGAAGCATTTTTCTTTTTATGTCATCCTAGTTTCAAGGGATATCAATTAGGTGATCTGGACCTGTCTAACTTTTCCTTTTTAAAGTGATTTTCACTTCTCTCTCTTTTCTTTTCTTTGTTTTTCTCTGGTTTTGTTAGGCTTCTTAATTTTCAACAGAAACAGGAACTCATCATTATTGTTTTCAAACTACACTTACTAGACTTTGGAAACAACTTTGATTATAGATCTGTCGGGATGTTGTCATTTTATGTATATTAATCAAATTTACAATATACTAACTATTGATAATGGCAATTCAGTAAGTACTTCCTATTGTCCTGAATCCTAATATATAAGCTAAGGCTAAGTGAAAAAGTCCTACTTGATTCAAAATATAAGATAAAAATGTAGTATGGATATCCCCTGATCATTGTACTAAGTTACTGGCCTTGTTTTTTTAATTCTAGTATAATATTCCTCTCGTTTTTAATATAAGGAATATTTATTAAGTTTGATTAAATTAATGGTGATTAATAGCGACCTAATTTTTCCATAAATGGTGATTGTAACAGCTTTATTGTTAAAAAAAGGAAGAAAGAAAAGCTTCATTATTAAAAAAGATGGGAAAATTATACATTCAATAAATTTCTTTATTTGTTAGAAGGAGGTACAAGTGAATTATAAATGGGCACTAAGTGGTATGACATTGCTTAAGTTTCCCGTATTGAACACGAGGTCACTAGCAGTCAAAGCTAGTGGCGGCTTGTGGATGAGATTTTTGAAACAAAAAAAAAAAACTTTTCTTTTGCCAGTCTCTCTCTCTCTAATCCCTAAAAATATTGTAACAACCTCTCGTATTCCCCACGAAAATTTAGCTGCCAATAGAACGTTGCCTCCGTGCATGCTTTTGACAGGGACGTAAGTAGTGGCATCACGCTCAACTTCTGTGTAGAAAAAGCAAGCAATACTTTAGACCCCTTTTTTCTTTTGCCAACAACTTTAGACTTTTCATCTACAAAGGTTAAGGTGTCTGAACAACCAACAAAACATTTTATCATCATCTTCAACTTTGATGTCATTCTTTTCTAAATCCATATATAGTAATAGAATTAAAGTCATCAAGAGATGAGATTGAGTAAGGGTACTTTCAGCCATACCAATTAATGCTTCGTAAGGTGGGAAGATTTAGTAAAGACTTAAAGCCATGGATTATTTCTCATTTGTTACTTTCGGCTGACTGACTAAGAATTTTATTTGACAAATCTGTAAGACATGTCACATTTAATTGATATGGGAAAAATTCATTTACAACATGAAAACACCTAATATGATGATTCCCATTTGCAAAATTGCAAATCAATACACTGTCCTATAAATAGAATATAGAAATGTTGTTGGTTTTACAATTTTACTTGTCATTTTTTTTTAAAAAAAAAAACCTCACTACCATCATTATCTGTAACATTCCAAATTTTGATTTAGAAGTTTGAGTATTATAGGGGAATTGAATTGTGAAATTTGCCTTAAAGTAATTATGAAATTAAGTATTAGAATTTAAGGCATATTTTTCCATAAATTAAGGACAAATAATTATGAAAATAATGATTGGAATTTAAATACCTATTTTCTTGAGAAATTCAAAGAAAATAGATGTAGGTTGATTTATAGCCCAAGACTTTAAGAGAAATTACTTTAAGAGTTAAAGAAGTTAATCAAGGAAGAAAATCCTTATAAAACATTAAGGATTCATTTCTAGCATGTATGTGGTAATTAAGCAATAATAAAATAAAATAATAAATAAATAAATACATCTTCAGCATCATAATCTTTGATTCCTGCGTGTACTTCTCCCTTAATATCCATTAGGCTTAAAACATTCCCAGCCCATTTCGATTTGCTCCATAAAACCCAACAACAATCACCTACAGTATTGAGCCTAACTCATCTCAACCTAATACCTCCAGCCAACACGTGAAGACAACCATAGCCATGTAGTTATTATCCAATTCCCTTAAATCATTCTCGGGCCAATAGAATTTCAATGTGCGATAAGTATTCAATCTCTAGTGGGCCCAATATCCAGCTGCAATGTGAGGAAGGAAAAAAAAAAAGGAAAAGAAAAAGAAATCATAGCCATAACCATTTAATGGATTAACTCTCTCGGTCAAATACGCAAAAGTGCAAAGTGGAAAAAAAAATAGCAAATATAATGGAGCACAGATCAACTAGTAATCAGCGACACCATAACTCCCTCGATTTTCTTACCTGTTCGGCCATAACGCCAAATCACATAAACACAGAGGCAGTAGATCAGCAACTTGCTTCTTACATCACAGCAGCTCAACTTCATGCTCCTCAAGCCCATCGCAGACTAGACCCATCGGTCCTTCTCTTCTTCTGCCAGTTCATTCCCTTCTTAGACCGTTGGTGTTGCTTCTCGACTGGACCATTAGTATATTATATAAACAATGATCTTGGCTTTCATTCATTCACTGCCTCAACCAAAACCAAGACCCAGCCGTGAGAAAGTAAGAGAGAGGGAGACTCAACCAATCATCCTCATTCACGTTTGCTCTGTTTTTGGTCCAGAAATCAGAGGTAATTGAGCTTCTCTTCTTTCTTATTCCCACTATAAACTAACGTAAATTTCTAAGTTCGAAGCCGTTGGGGACATAGCTTTGGCTTCCATATGTGCCTCTATTAAATGATACTAAAGCAGAGGAGGTTGCTAGAATAGTTTAGAGCTGAAGTACACATTTCCCATCCATATTTTCATCAAGTATTGCGCTAGTTCATTATTGTCAATGGTAGCATAAATTCCAGACTTAGTGTAATAGTCCCTGCATGCATATGTTCGTGGGTGTAAATGTTTATAAAACTAGAAGGCTGCTATTCTTAAAACCCACGCTACAGATATGTGTGTGTATATTTGCTAACTTGGAAAATAAAAATAAATAAGTAAATAATCATAATCGGTGTTTAATATATAAATATATATGGTTGAAAGCAAATCAGGTGGTAGTCTAAGTAAATACATGCAAACATATAAAAAGAGAAAAAGCCTGCTGCTCTATGTAAATATATTTAGATGATTTTTAAGCTTTACTTTGCTGTTTGGGTTTTTAATAACATTAGCTACAATTGAAAAAAATGAATGAATTTTTGCTAAATATAATTATTCCAATAGGCTTAAAGAGGATTTTGTATAATATGGAGCCATTAGGCAAAATAAGAAGGATGATTTATGTGTCTGTGAGTCTCGGCCAAGTTTTTTTTGGGTGGCTAGGAATGTCTTTTGTCTAAGTTGATGGTTCTAATAGTTTTCAAATGAAAAGGGAGGTTGCTGTTTGCTATCTCTTCATGGCTAGCAACTATTTTAATAGTCAAAATTATTGTTTAGGGTCAGATTTAGTTATTGAGATCTGGGAATGGAAATATGTATGCGTTGTGTATAGCTTTGATTCCAAGCTAAGAATGAGATATATATATATATATATATACACACACACTACCACTATATATATAAGAAAGAGAAGGAAACCTGTCATGCTGTGAGTGAATATATATATATATGCTAGAACTCTTTATATATATAAAGAGAGAATAAAACCTGATGTTGCTAATTGAGAGTATATATATATATATATGTGTAAATTGTCTCTGAATATAGATGCTTTAAAATAATAATAATAATAATAATAATAATAATTTGAGAAATACATTAATTAGTAATATTAATTATGCACTAATATATAAGTCATAGTTTTGTAGAGGGATAATAATAAATAGTAAAATAATAATAGTAGTGGTATAGTAGTAGTAGTAGTAATAATATAATAGTAAATTGTCCAAAATTGGGCCAAAAGGAAAAATGAAAATAAGGCCCGAAATATTTATTTTGGCCTTCAAAAATTAAAATAGACCTTGGAGAGTTAATATAGGCCCAACCTAGTAGTCTTACATTAAGCCTAGTGTCATAACGTTGGGGATTATGAGAAGTCTGGACAAATAATGACCCGCCGTCTGTAAATGTATATTTATAGGACGCGATAGTTGCCGAGAAAATTAAATGGACGTGGAACCAGTTGAAGAGTTTGACGTAGTCGAGTAGTAACTTAATCCTCACACACTCGTATGGCCGTGTGTATATGCATTTTTAAATCGTACACATGATTGTCCCGTCCGTGTGGGCGGCACCACTCGCGGCTAGATTAAGCGGAAGGACCGACCATGGAGTATCTTCCCGGTAGATAGAATTAGGGTAGGGCCTATTGGACGAAAGTCCTTAAGTGGCTAACCTAGTTGCATTCAGATGACTCGGATGCTTCCGATTGAGAACTCTGGCAGTTCCAGGGGACTCTCGGTAGGTCCTAGTCTACTAGTCCTAGTTGGGTGTTCCGATTGAGAACTCCGATGTATAGGGGGACTCTTGGTACAGGCCATAGGGTATACGTAGCGCTATGGTTTTGTGATCTGTGTTTAACTGCATGAGATCTACACTTGTTTATTGAATGCTATGCTGTTATGGACTATTTGTTATGATTGACTGTCATATACTGTTTATACTCTGTTTGTGAGATTAACTGTTACTCTGGGATTCAAATTGAATCCTAGATGTCCCTAAGAGCTCAAGATCCGGGCATGGTCATTGCGGTAGACGAAGTTTCAAAGGAAAGGCAACAAGTGCAAACTACTGATGGCTCCCATTTAGATTTTAACAGGCTTCGGAATTTACAGACATGTTTTGGTTAATTCCTTTTTTGTAATTTTAATTTTTTGGTATTGATACATTCACGGATTACTATATTAAGAACTCAGTAGGTTATTCCTGCACACAACCAAGTATGTTTTATTTGTCAGTTTACTATTCTATCCCTGTGTTGCTCGCTATCATTCGCTGCAATACTTTGAAAAGTGTCATACTTACAAGGGGTATTACACTATCAACCAGCTACCGCAACTCTAGCACTGACAGCTACCACCACTAGCAGCTAAACACTTGAACCTTGGGGTCGATGATTAGCAACCACCAGAGGCTTGACACCGATGGTGGGATTTTTGTGTGCCAATTGGTGGTGAACCCCTTGAATCCCCAAAGTTTTAGTGACCATTCAGCCACCAAACCCGTTTTTTGTTTTTTTAAAAAATGTGCAAAACAATATATGTAAAATAACAATCTAAGTAAAAAGGGATGTTTCAACAAATTTACTACATTAGATGAAAAAAAATTACTACACTTGAAACAATTTCCCCATTTTAGATTAGCAATTTACAACACCCTTTTTACGAATTCCACACATAGAAAGAACAAAGGAAAAAATAGATATTTTTCAAGGAATTTACTACGCTATATGCAATATTTACTACACTTGAAGCGAGTTTCTCCGTTTTAGATATTAGCAGTTTACACCACTTTTTTCTATGAATTCCTCACTTAGAAAGAACATAATAAAAGGGGATGTTTCAGGAAATTTACTATATTAGATTTGAAATTTGTTATACATCACCAATAGAAAAAAGGTTTTTTAAATCGTTTTTTCTAAACCGGTCATTGCAAATAAGGTTTATAAAACGTGGCCGGTGACGTTTTTATAAATGTTGATATATTTTTCAGATTGGTGCCATATATAAGAGCAATCTAAATTATATAATTTTTTTAAGCAACTAGTCTAAATAATTTTCTAGACTTCTATTCAGAAGACCGGTCAAGAAACCATACTCAGGCCTCTCAATTTTGCTTAGAACCCTCAAAAGCTCGTTCTGTCATCCTTTCATCAGCTTCATATTGGGTCTACGTATAGTCTTTTCAAATTCTAAGTTTCAGATGCCATGTTCTCTCTCTCCCAACTATAAATACATGTGTGTGGCCTTATTACAAGCATGCACAGTCTTCTGAGTAATTACCATGACCAAATCACCACCACCATGAAAAATCATCAACCGCCACCACTTCTCAGCCCCATCACCTGTAGCCAAAAGATTCTACAACTAATTAATGATGGCAGAACAAAAGCTATTGTCTGTCTGCAAGGTTTAAATCTTGAACTTTTGCAAGAAAAAATCACATTGTTGAAGATGCTCCATTGCCGCCAAACTAAATGCAAAGAGGGACAAGATCCTTCAGCATTATGACTTTTAGAAAGTGACGACAACCCTAGTCCGTCTGGCCATACCTCCTTTGATGATGATGAGGAAATTGTTGGTTGAAACTTTCTTTTTCATTTTGATGTAATCGTCTTTTTATTAAATGATCATGTAATCGCCCCTCTATTTTATATATGTTACTCCCTTCTGTCCTAATTATAGGACAACATTTGAGAGTTGATCTTATCTTAATTATATGACAAAATTCTAATTTTTGTTAATTTCTTCCCAAAATACTCTTATTGATACTTTCTCAATAGTAATTAAATGCAAAATAATTTAATAATGCACATATATATTGTATAGGCTAAAGTATACATTTAGTCCCTTATGTTTGCCTCTAGTATCATTTTAGTCTCTTAAGTTTGTAAAGTGCACGTTTGATCCCTGAATGTTAACACCGTTAGTCTAACTTAACGGAAAATACTGGCTTAACAATTTTAGGCGATGACTGTGTAATTAAATGTGACCAAACATGCTTATATGTTATTATTACAATAAATTAATATTTTAAATCCTATTAATTGAAAAATAATTAATCTTTTCAACAAAAAAATTATTTAATCTTCACATCTTGTGAAAAACCGTAAAATAGTCTGTGAAAATTAAATATTTTTCAATTAATAGGGTTTAAAATATTAATTTATTAAAATACTAACATATGAGGATGTATGGCTAGCATTTAATTGTACAGTCATCGCTTAAAATTGTTGAGTCAATATTTTCCGTTAAGTGAACGGTGTTAACATTAAGGGACCAAACATGCACTTTACAAACTTAAGGGACTAAAATGATACCAGAGACAAACATAAGGGACTAAATGTATACTTTAGCCTATTTTATAAAGTGAGTAATGCTTGTAACTTATTAATGTCACATACAACTCAATCTAATTTTTTTTTTAGTAAAATAATTTTGAGCAACTTTTATCAAATTTAATAATGGCATCACTATTAACTTACATTTCTAACCTTTAAAAATAACCTAGAAGTTGTCGAGGAAATTGACGGCATTGGACTATGTGAGAGCTCGGAAAAGTCATGCATGAGGTAGGAGGGTCCGACAAAGAATAGAGAATCGAGTAATTGAATGTCATTTTAAGGAAAAACAAATATAATTAACTAATATAATTATTATCGTTAATCTTTCCAAAATTAGATAAATAAGTCATATAATTAGAACCGGATGAAGTATATTTTTTAATAGGGTGAAGGTTGATTTAACAATAAACTGTTTTGCTAAGAGCACCTAACACAATTATCTTTTATTGGGTATAAAAGTAGACATAAACATTTTTTAAGGTAGCATATATATATAGCAACTTTTGTTAACCTAATTAACTTATGTTACTTTTTGTACTTGTGGATCTCATTAGTCTTCTCCCTTTATATTATTTTAATATATTTTTGAGAATACATGCCTTTTTTAAACCTCCCACTTTCTCTCCTCCTTCATAATTATATTTTTGCACCATGGGTCCTACATTTCTCACTCTCTGCCACAATTATGTTTTGTCAATAAAAAGATAATAATGCTGTTAAGTTTTTTTTTAAAGATCATTTGCAAGGTAAATATGAGCATTTACAATACAAATAAAGGGATTTAAAGAAAACCAAGAGTTAACAAGAATATTTTAGCTATTCATAAGAGAAATAAGAGAATTCATAAGATAAATAAGGATATTCACAAAATAAATAAATATATTTATAAGATAAATACAGGGATTGAAAAGAATCCATGGAGTTAAAAAAATTTAGTTATTCAAAAAAAAAAAAAAAAGAATTTACAAGACAAATATGAGCACTTATAAGATAAACAATGTTTATGTCTACTCTTATGGAGAAATATTTTATTGTTAAATTTGCACTTTCACACTTCCAAAAATATATTAAAACAATAGGAAGTGACAAAAACTAACGGGAACTTAACCATGGTTAACAGCGTTGCCATATATAGTATCTTAAAAAAATGTTTATTTCTACTTTTATACCCAACAAATTAAAGATAATTGTGTTGATGGAAGTGTGTGCCTACTTCACATAACAGACATATTTTATACCCCTTCACATTATACCTTGACAAGTTCTCGTATGCAGGAAAATCATTTATCGTGGTGAAAATCATTGCACGTAGCTTAAAGAACTCTTGCTTATATGCATCAAACACATCTATGACATCCTCTCAACTTCTTTAAGTCCTCCATCAAAGGTGCCATGTAGATATTGATATTGTTCCCTAACTATTTTGTTCCCGAAATCATCATAGAAATCATTATATACTTGTGTTTCATACACAACCAGGGAGGTAAGTTGTAAATGACCAAGAGAAACAATAATGCACTATCTGTACTACTAAAAGTGCTGGAAGGATTGATTCTATCTGTGAAAAGCCTAACCCGAAGGTTTCTTGGCTAGGGTTTGCCAAATTTGGGAAACATTTAATATATTTTCTTCGATTGTGGAGAGTCGGGCAATTCTTTGATGATATTTTTCCATTATATATTCTCTCATTTGAGTTTCATCTTAGCTTCTTTTGCATGACCAAACATTCTCTTTAACCTCGGTAGAATTGGAAGATATCACAAAACCTTTAAAGGTTACATTTTAGTTATCTCATCACCACAGCGAACATCTTTGTTCACTTTGTATCATGAAGTTTTACATTATGGACACTCGCATAGTCCTTCATACTCTTTTTTGTACAATATGCAATCATTAGGGGAAGCATGTATCTTTTTATACTCCATATCTATTATAGAAAAGATTTTCTTCACCTTATACATACGATTTGGAAGTATATTATCATCTAGAAACATATCACACAACAATTCAAGCAACAATGTAAAACTACTACTACTAAAACATACAGCTTTTAAACTGCCACATTTAGACCCGATATAGAGGATCAAATCTAAAAAGTATGACCAAAGTGATAGTTTCATAAATATAAAGAAATTTTTAGATTGGTTTCTTTAATATGAGGTTTAAAAGATAATATCTAGACTAGTTTCCAAACAATAGTTTCATAAATATAAAGAAATTTTTAGATTGGTTTCTTTAATATGAGGTTTAAAAGATAATATCTTGACTAGTTTCTAAACAACCGGTCTAAAAAGTTAAAAATAAAAATGAAATAAAATATCTATTACTTTTAAGACTGTTGTTATAAATAATTGGTCTAAAAAGTTAAAAATAAAAATAAAATAAAATGTCAATTACTTTTAAAACATGTTGTTACAAATGACAGGTCTAAAAAGTTAAAAATAAAATAAAATGTTTATTACTTTTAAGACTTATTATTACAAATAACCGATTTAAATAGTTAACTTTTAAGACTTCATTTTTATAAGAATCGGTGTAAAGATGAGGAATAAAAAGATAATATATTTATTATTTTTAAAACTGTTAAGAATAACCAAATTTAAAAGTGACTTTTAACTAAAAAAATTTCGGGATTGATTATGCGGCTAGGGTTTGGCTCTGCTAGGGTTCTGAATTGCTTGGTCGCTACATGGCGATTGAGGGGAGGGAGCGAATGATCGGTCATACGCTAGTGCGGTGCGTTTGGTTCAACCTGTGTGGGATGGAGAGCTGGATGAGGATAGAGTTGAGGAAATTGGGGGATTAGATGAGGCAATAACCAAGCACAGGAATGAGAAGGGTATCATGGTGTTTTCTTTATCAGATGGTTTTAAACACCATGCTTGGCGTAGGTGGCGTCAAACCCTCATCGTTAAGCCCTTGGGTAGGAAGTTTGCATTTGATTTCATGCGTCAACGTCTGAAAGCTATTTGGGCGCGTAAGGGACGAGTTACAGTCACGGATGTGGCAAATGGATTTTACCTGGTTTGTTTTGAATCCATGAAAGACCTGAATTTGGCTAAAAATGAGGGTCCGTGGATGGTGCAGAATCACTATATTGCAGTACAGGAGTGGAGTCCAACCTTTGATCCTTCGATGGATGAAATTCACAAAGTTAAATTGTGGGTGAACCTGCCGGCATTCCCGCCGGCATTTGTGAAGACGAAACTATTGACAGATGTTGGTAATTTCATCGGAAGGTTTGTAAGGATGGATTCAGTTGCCACAAGAGTTGCGAGGGGACAGTTCACAAGAATGTGTGTAGAAGTCAACTTGTCAAAGGAGCTAGAGTTGTACTACATCCTAGATAATAAAGTATGCTCTATTGTGTATGAACGGTTGGGCGATGTGTGTGTGGGGTGTAAGCGGTTTGGCCACATAGAAGGGAATTGTGTGACAGGTCGGACTGATATGGTTTAGCTGGGAGAAAAGCAAAAATCACGTGCTGCTGAAGTTTGGAGGGTGGTAGGCAAGAAAGGTGTGGCTGAAAAGGAGGTGCCTGGTGCAACTAAAAAATCCCAAAGTGGCTTGTTGTGTTTGAATGAAGCTCCTCAACAGGTAGACGAGGTAATATTGTAGCGATGTGGCTGCAAGTGGGAATTTAATGCAAGAAGGGACCGAGACACGTGGCGATGGAAGGGAGGAATTGACTATTTTGGAGGGTGCGGCGTTCTCTTATCCTATTCATTTGGCTCCTTATCAGGTAGTGGAAAAGACAATTTTGCAGAGAAGTAATGATGGCTTGGTGCAGGTATGTTAGACTTTGGGTAATGGGCTCATGAACATGGAATAAAGCCTCGGTTCAAAGGAGAGTGTTTCAAGAGTATTTGCAAGTGACGTGGTGCAATTTGATTCAAGTGGCAATTTATTACAAGAAGGGTCAGAGACGCGTGGTGTTGGCATTGAGAAAGTGTCTAATATGGAGGATAGGGCACTTACTTATAGTAAACATTTGGCTTTGCCAGATGAGGACCAAGGAAGAGAGGTGAATACATGTGGGGTTGAGGAAGCAAATTCTGAGGTAATTATTGAGCAAATTACTAATGTTGAGCCTTGTGGGTAGATGTGTGGCTGAGGAAATTGGGACTCCAATGAAAAATGGTGATAAAAGAAAAAGAGGTAGGACGGTTGGTAGTGGAAAGGCTACAGGAAAGGTGGGAACAATGGACAAAGTGTCTCAGGTGCGCGGTCCACCTGTCCTCTCTCCACAGTTCATATGATGTCGTTCCTCATATGGAACTGTAGGGGCACGGTCAATGCTGATCTTGGGCGCCAGTTGAGGTTCTTGACCTCAAAATATAATATTAGTCTATTGGTGTTAGTTGAGACGAGGACTAGTGGTGAAAAGTGCTTGAAGTTGCGAAGGAAGGTTGGTTTCGATAGCTCTTTTGTGGAGGAAGCGAGGGGTTTCTCTGGAGGGATATGGGTCCTTTGGAAATCGCAAGATGCTCAAGTTAATATTTTAAATAATTCTTTTCAGCATGTTCATTTGAAAGTGGATGCTATGGGTCATGTTTTTCATTTTACGGTTGTATATGGAAGTCCTAGGGAGGAGGAACGTAAGCTTCTTTGGGAGTGCTTGGATACCATTGCAGGATCTACAGTAGATCAATGGGTGGTTGCTGGAGACTTTAATGATATTGCGGATGTGAAGGAGAAAAAAGGGGGTAATGCAGCTTCTATTGGTTCGTGTCGGGTTTTTCGGAGCCGGTTGTTAGGGTGGCAGCTTGATGATATTAAGGCAGCGGGGAGCTATTATACATGGATGGGACCAAAGTGGGGTCATCTAGCTTGTGTCTATAAGAAGCTCAATCGGGTTATTGCTAATGCTTCCTGGCGAATGTCCTTCGCTAAGGTAGATGTGGTTAATTTACCGCGTTATAACTCAGATCATAATCCTATGTTGCTAATTAAGGTTGGATGCTGCTTCAGAAGGTAAACAACTCAGACCTTTTCGTTTCCTAGTTGATTGGATGAATCACTCTGAGTTTCCTAATCTCATGAGATCTCAATGGAAGACTTGTATTGACCTTCCTATTATGTTAGCTCGCCTGGTTACACCATTGAGTCAATGGAATAGGGAGGTTTATGGTAATATTTTCCAAATGAAGAATTCTTTGAGCTCCGAATTGGAAGTGTTGCAGCAACAATGTGAGAATAATGATTCTGCTAGCTGGGGGTTAAAGGAGCTAGAATGCAGAAATTGGTTGAATGAGGTTTTAAAGAGAGAAGAGTTGTATTGGTTTCAGAAGTCCCGACATCAGTGGCTAACTGAGGGGGGCCGCAACACCAAATTCTATCATTTGAAAACTGTCATTAGGAGGAGTTTTAACAAAATAGCCTGACTGAAGAATGAGCACAATATTTGGGTGGAAAATGAGGATCAACTCAAGAATATGGCCCTTGCTTATTTTCAAAATTTGTTTTTTGAGGGTGAGCCCATCCGTAGGTGGCTTACTTCTGCCTGGCCGAGTATTCCCAATAGTCTATTGGATTGATTGCATCAAATTCCTACTTATGAGGAGGTCAAGAGCTGTTTGTTTAGTATGGGAAGTTATAGAGACCCTGGTCCAGACGGATTTCCTGTGGTGTTTTTCCAGCGACAGTGGAATGTACTTCATCATTAGATTATGAGATTGATTGTAGATGTTTGGCACAACCCTTCATATACGCTTCCTTAATGATACTTTGATTGCTTTGATTCCTAAAGTGCAAGTACCAACGTCTATGTCTCAGTTTCGACCCATCTCATTATGCTCAATGTTGTATAAACTGATCACTAAATTGATTATGAGGCGTTTGCAACCAATAATGAAGATTGTTATTTCTTCTTTCCAATCCAGTTTTGTCCCCAATAGACAAATACATGATAACATTGTCATTGTTCAAGAATTGGTTCATACAATGAACAAAATACGAGGGAGACAATTTATGGCAATTAAGGTTGATCTAGAAAAGGTATATGATCGTGTGAATTGGAACTTTTTACATAACATTCTTGAGGAAGTTGGCTTTCCATGCACTACAGTTGACTTGATTATGCAGGCTGTTTACACCTCGTCCCTCAGTATCTTATAGAATGGGGGTAAAACTCCATCTTTCTAGCCGACGAGGGGCGTTAGACAGGGCGATCCCATATCCCTGTATTTATTTACTTTAGCTATGGAAAAACTATCTTATATTATTTCCACGGCTGTTAGGGGAGAGCTTTGGACCCCTATTAAGGTGGGCCAAGGAGGCCCCCCTGTTTCTTACTTGATGTTTGCTGATGATCTCATGTTATTTGCAGAGGCAAAATCTGATCAGTTGGAGATTGTTATGAAGTTTCTTTCTTTGTTTGAACAGATTTCAGGTCTGAAGGTAAGCATGGAGAAAACTGTCATCTATTCCTCTAAGCACATAGCTGAAGATTTGGTTGGCTCCTTGACGATTAGGAGTGGCTTCAAGAGAGTTAAGAATGCTGGAAGATATTTGGGGGCATGGATGGTACATGGGCGTGCAACTAAACAATGCTATCAACATATTGTGGAGAAGCTACGAAGGAAGTTAGGTGGGTGGCAGGAACAGTGTCTGTCTCAGGCAGGTAGAATAACTCTTGTCAAATCAGTATTATCTACTATTCCTTTATTTCATATGCAATATGCTAGGCTCCCCCTGAATATATGCAATGAGATTGATAGAATTCAAAGGAATTTCATTTGGGGTGATTCCCATATTCGCAAAGCTCATCATGCTGTAAGGTGGAATGTGTTGACTAGTCCCAAGATCATAGGAGGACTTGATTTGAAATCGGCTGCAAGTATGAATGATGCTCTCCTTATGAAGTGTGCTTGGAGATTTCAAAATGAGCAATGTGTACTATGGGTCCGTTTCTTAAGGGGTAAGTATAAGGTGCAAGTTGGAAATTTGCTAACTCTTAAAGCTGGTTGTTCAGCGTTCTGGAGCTCTTTATTTAACATTTTTATTAATATGAAGGATGAGGTGGTATGGGAAATTGGAGATGGGGCTTCTATTTCTTTTTGGAAGGATAGGTGGGTTTCCTCTTCCATTTGTCTTCATGACTACACAGTAAGCCCCCTTCCTGATGAGATGCAAGATTGTGTGGTTAATAGGTTTGTTGATCAACATGGCGGGTGGGATTTGCCTTTATTAAAAAGCCTACTTCCCCAGAATGTGGTTGATTTGATTCAAGGTATGCTTCCTCCTGCTTATGATGATGGGCCAGATCGCTCCTTTTGGTTGGCTGGCAATTTATTTGGTGTTAGTGTTAAAAGTTGCTATCTGTATTTAGCCGAATCCGGCTTTCAGCATTCTGTTATTAATTGTGACATATGGAAAAAGTTATGGAAGTGGGTGGGACCACACCGAATACAGATATTTGGGTGGAAGCTATTTCATCAGAGGCTCCCTTTGAGATCATGGGTCCGGGCTTGGTCTAACAATGATGGTCTTTGTCCACTTTGTCACCAAGAAGCAGAGTCCAGCCTTCATGCGTTTAGAGATTGTCATGTGGTACGCGATTTCTGGTATGAGGTAGTAAATGGTGATCATTCACACTCGTTTTTTAGCTATGATTGGATTGACTGGGTTACGGAGAACTGGAAGAGTGATGAAATCATGTTAGGCGGATTTCTTTGGCTTGAGTTACTTATTGTCTCTTGTTGGTTTATCTGGAAATGGCGTAATGAGTTTATTCATAACGCGCAAGAGGTAAATAGTAAATATTGCATGAGGCCCATTCTGGAAAATACTGGGAGACTTAAAATCTAGTTGTGACAAAAGGGGTCTTCAGCGCGTAGTACAGAATCAGGATTAAGTTTGCTGGTCCTTTCCAGAAGCTCCATTCATGAAACTTAATGCGGATGGGGCATCAAAGAGTGCAGAACAAGTGGCAGCTTGTTATGAGATTTCTCTGGTAAGTGGCTTGGCGGTTTTGCCTCACGTCTTGGAAGGTGCTCAGCGATGCTAGCTGAGTTATGGGGAGTTTTGAAGGGACTAGAGATGACATGGGAGGCAGGTTGGAGGCATGTAGTTGTTGAAAGTGACTGTCAATCAGTCATTGCATTACTATCTAAACAAGGTAATGCAGCTCGTGAGTCCCATTTGGTGTCTCGGATATGAGCAGTCATTCACAGGAAATGGGTTATACGATATAGCCATGTTCTTAGGGAGGGCAATCAGTGTGTGGATTGGTTGGCAAATTCTGCTTTGACACAGGTGGACTTTCCAAATGAAACCCATTTCTCTGATCCCCCTACTGGTCTCTATTGTTTCCTGGTTGCTGATTTGCCAGGAGTACATCATGATAGGAGAGGCCTGAGACTTTAACTCTTTAGTTTCGTTCGTTTACTTTTCATTTGTTTAATTTTCGTTTGTTCATTTTTCCTTGTATAAAAAAAAAGTGACTTTTTAAGACCGAATTTTAAGTATAACGGGTCTAGATGAATCTCTTCTTTAATTGCATTGAAAATTGAATTTCCCTGTTAAATTTCCAACATTTTCACGTCTCTCCCACTTCGCACCAGAGTTCTTCTTCTTCAATGGCTCACTTGTACGCCGAAACACCTTCCCCTCGACGACGCTCGACTGTCAGTTGAAGAATCCGTTCATGACGCATCGGATGAGCAAGAATCGTTCATTAAAAGATGAGTACGGATTGATGATGATCCTGCCGTTTCAAAATCGTCAGTACTGCGCATTGTGGATTTGAATTAATAGCTAGCTTATTCTCCTTGGCTTCAGGCTCTTGAATCGTTTGTTCTGGTTTCTTGACAGATTTCGAAGCTGGTTTCCGTCCATCGGTGGTTCTATTGTGTAACTTCATGGAATTTTTGGGTTTGGCAAAGGGTAAGTAAAACACTGTTTCCCTTTGTCTCTACGGTGAACTTGACTTGTTCGATGAATCTCGTTCCGTTTTTAATTCTCAAAGATTGGGTGGTATATTGTACTTCGGCGGTGCCGAGAAGAAAGATGAAAGGGTTCTGATCCCTGATTTGGGATATTTAACTAGTATACATACAGGTGAGTGATCAAAGCGTTGATGCTTCCATTACTTTTCTGGGTTTTATTAATGGATTTTCCTATTAGGTTGGATTGTTCTTGATTTTATACTTGTTTGGGAAAGTTCTGAAATTGTTTTGTTTCAGGGCTCGTGAATTGTTCTATTATCTAGAAGGTGGGCAAGTTGATTATGGTGAAGAACACAACATTGCTTATGGACACTCGCAATGTGGACGAATTTATGAACAAGGTTGGAGGATCTGCTTGTTTTGTAGGATATTATGTTCTTAATAGTCTGTTTCTATTTGTTGAATGAAAACAAAAATAATATATTCACAATTTGGATACGGGCCACTATCCTGAGTGCGACGAGGATATGAAGGCATTGAAGAAGATCATTGAGGCTGTACGATCAGCAGATCAACATCGAACCACCCACTAGAAGGGGAGATTTTTTTTTTCCTAACTTACTTTAAGACCGGATTTTTAAAAATCATGTTTTATTTTTAAGATATCATATTCTAAAAATCTGGTCTTAAAAATCGAACTTGACTTCATATTTTAAAAGTCCAATCTAAGAAGTATTTTTTAAATTTGAGGATGGAATCTAAATTCGAACTAGTGAGGTAACCAAATTGATATCATCCCAGATAAGGGAACAAAACAGTGCCTTTTTTGGGCCTATAGATGTTAAATGCAGGTTCATTCTTGGCTTTCTTCGTTGCCATTCCTAACCGTAGTTGTATCTTCAACTGTTTTTCCTCTACTAAGCATGTGTAGTCAGTCATATAGAGGTCCTGGAATTTACTTCACTTCATACAGCCATATGATATTTTGTGCTGCTTGATAATCTGACTGTACCCAAGCTGATGTGTATTGTTCTGAACTCAATTCTGTAGAATCTCGAGCAATAATCAGATACTATGCCGAAAAGTACAAATCCCAAGGAACTGACTTTCTGGGAAAGACAATAGAAGATAGGGGACTTGTCGAACAATGGTTGGAAGTGGAAGCCCAGCATTTCCATCCACCAATCTACAACTTGGTACTTCATGTTCTGTTTGCCCCAGTATTGGGAGCCCCCTCTGACCCAAAAGTGATTCAAGAGAGTGAAGAGAAGCTTGGGAAGATTCTGGACATTTATGAGGAGAGGCTGTCGAAGAGCAAGTACTTGGCCGGGGATTTCTTCAGCCTTGCTGATCTGAGCGACCTTCCTTTTGGACATTGTTTGATGAACCACATGAAAAAAGGTTGGGAAAATTACATATAGGTCCCAAGGAAGAGAGATATTTACATTTAGGTCCCTTGAAATTACGAAATTACTCAGAAGTCCCAAGGGACTTCTGAGTAATTATTTCAGAATGTAAAATTACTTTGCTGCCCATAGTGCATATTTCACACATAAGCGATTAACAACACAAAATGCATAAATTAACAACACAAAATGTATAAATTAACCACAACTTCTAAAAACCTTCAATTCGTCATATCTCATTTTCAGAGGCGATTAACAACACAAAATGCATAAATTAACCACAACTTCTGAAAACATTCAATTTATCATGTCTCACTTCCAGAGGCGATTAACAACACAAAATGCATAAATTAACAACACAAAATGCATAAATTAACCACAACTTCGAAAACCTTCAATCTATCATGTCTCACTTCGAGGAGGCGATTAACAACACAAAATGCATAAATTAACAACACAAAATGCATAAATTAACCACAACTTCCTGGAAGTGAGACATGACAAATTGAAGGTTTTCGAAGTTGTGGTTAATTTATGCATTTTGTGTTGTTAATTTATGCATTTTGTGTTGTTAATCGCTACGTGTGAAATATGCACTATGGGCAGCAAAGTAATTTTACATTCTGAGATAATTACTCAGAAGTCCCAAGGGACTTCTGAGTAATTTCGTAATTTCAAGGGACCTAAATGTAAATATCTCTCTTCCTTGGGTCCTACATGTAATTTTCCCAAAAAGGTTATATGGTTAGAGACAGGAAGCATGTGAGTGCTTGGTGGGATGATATCAGCAACGGGCCATCTTGGAACAGGGTCCTCCATCTCTACTAGTACCCCATCTAGACTGCTCTGTACGTCAGACTATATCACTAAGTACTCCTCCATCCTAATTATAAGACATATTTAACCGATTTTGGGGAGATTAAGGAGAGGAGTTAAGTTAGTTAATTTTACTCATTTTCCTAAAATGTTCTTATATAAATTTAAAATGACATAAGTAAAAATGAATTAATAACCCCTACCACATACCTTTCCCACTTAAAATTTTCATTTTCACATATTTTTTAATTAAAATAATAATCTTACTATATATATGTGTATATGTTTGTGTGTGTCTATATCTACACACACACACACACACACATATATATATATATATATGCATACGCACACACATATAAACACACACCCACACACTCAGATATAATATATATATATATATATATATTATGTGTGTATATATATATTTGTGTGTGTATATACATATATATCTACACACATATATATGCACACACACACACACACACATATAAACACACACACACACTCACAGATATAATATATGTGTGTGTGTGTGTCACATATATATTAAATATGTGTGTGTTACACACACACATATAAACACACACCCACACACTCACACATATATATATGTGTGTGTTATATATCTACACACATATATATGCACACACACACACACGCATATATATTTGTGTGTGTGTGACTATATATATATATATATTGGCAAATTAACGTTAATTGACTGATAAATAAATTAAAATCCAACAATTTAAAAGTTTCATTGATTGGAAAAGTTTACACATCCACATAAAGAGATTCATAAAAAACTAAACACACTTGAAAGAATAAAATAAGGTTATTTTAGGAAAAAAAATTGACAAAAATTAAAATGTTGTCTTATAATTAGGACCAAAACCAACTTTCAAATGTTGTCTTATAATTAGGATCGGGGGAAGTAGTAAAGAATAAATGGGTTTTCTAGTGAGAGCATGGATCCTTTTAGGTAAGAAGTCAATTACATGCTTTTGAGGTAGAGAGAAAGAGTTGAGTTACATGCACTTTCTTTCTTAATGTGTTATTGTCTGTGTTTAGTCAAGAGTAGGGATGAAAATAGGCCAGGCTAGACCAGACTTTGACTAAATAGGCCTGAGCCTGTAATAGAGTTAAAAGGCTTGAGCTCGGGTCCGAGCCGAATGCGAGGCTTTTTTAGGCTCGGGCCCGAGCCTTCATAAGGCCAGTCGGGCTGAAGCCTTTTAAAGGCCTACTTACAATGTAGGCCTTTAAAAAGGCCTCATATTGTAGGCCTTGAAGTCTATAAGTAGGCTCCATACGCTTTGAGCCTATCAAAATCTATATAATATAATAATAATAAATAAATATTTTGTTATTACATGATATAAATATAAATATATTTATTTAATGTGTAAACAGGCCAGGCCTTAACAAAATAGGCCTGGCCTATTTACACATATAGGCCTTTAAATAGACCTTGGCCTGACCTTTTTAACAAACAGACCAGGCCTGACCAGGCCTTAAATAGGCCAGGCTGTAGGCCGCATGATAGGGGCCTGGCCTATTCCTACCCCTAGTCAAGAGCTAGGGTTCTATTGGTAAACCAATTTCACATGTTTTAGTGAGTTTACATGAGTTAGCTTTATGAGTAGACCCTTTGATATCTCTAAATGGTGTACTGGGGTTTACACCCAAACAAAAATAGTAGTGGGGTTTATGCTCAAGAAACTTCTCGGAATTAGCATGCCAAGGGTTTCATTCTTGATGTACCTACTCTTGAAGTTACTTCTGATCTATCCGCTGTAGGTTCAGTCCCCTGTCATTCTATCTTGCTCGACATCATGGGATTGCACTTTCATTAATGGGCCTCTCATGTTGAGTTGAGGACTGAGAGCCTGTTTTGTGGTTTGGTTTTGAATGTTAATATGAAAGCAGCTTTACCTTCTAGTTTAGTGTCTTAGTATCTTGGATTATTAAATATATTGGGTTTTTAGCTATTTGGTGGTGAATATGAATATTTGGTATTGACATGTTTTGTGCTTGGGATATTTGATATTTGATTCAATATATCGGTTGTAAACAGTGGGAGATTGGGTGGTTGATGGCCACCAATGTCATGCCAATTGGTTTTGTTGAGTCTGGCTTGCATTTCGATTTCTACTTGAGAGAGAATACAAGGCATTATTTTTGTTTAAAAATTAAATTACAGTAATAATTCAAAGGTACTCTTATGACTGAATTTTCCGTGGAAATAATATACCTCTTAATTTATTATTATTATTATTATTATTATTATTTTAACTAATAGGGATAAGAATATTAACATGAAACCTCAGCTTGTTATTCACAACTTTTCGGGCATTGTTTCAGACGGTAGGAGCAGCAGAAGACGAAAGAGGAAATTCTCTTTTGTTTTGATGTGGGCCCCTTAGAAGAACCGTTAGCCCTGAATATGTCTTCTCACTAAGGTTATTAAACCGGACAGGCTACTAAGCCGGTCTTGTTAATGGGTCAAGGGTCGTGAGATAAATCGGAGTTAAAGTGAAGCCAACCCGAGGCTAGACGGTGAGGAAGTGAATTTGAACGATAATATTTTTTTTTTAATAGTTTTACAATTTGATAATTTTCGAGCATTAGATTATAACGTTTCTTAATGGTTTTTTTTTTCTTTTGGCATTAGAAAGTTGATATCTCAAGCTTTTTGTAGTGCGTTGATTTGTAATTTTTAAAATATATAGAATTATACATAAATTTTTGAAGTCAAGAAATTCTGAATTAATATTGAACCGGTCGAATCGGTCGGTTCGAATCGATTAGATAGCCAATTCACTGGTTTTGTAGTTGAACCATTTAGTTCGGTCTGATTTTAATAACCATGCTTTTCACTCGTTTGCTCCATGCGGATGTTCTCAAACCATTTTCCATAACTTCAAGGAGCAATGAAGTAGAGTACTCCCTTTACAAGAGTCGATAACTAAATTATTCAGTTTAAGAAAGCAATTAAAGTTAGTTAAAAATAATAAATATGTCTGAAATAAATTGTTTTAACAGATGCCCGTATTTATAACTGGGCACAAGAGAGAGAGAAAGAGAGAAAGAGAGAGATATATATATATATAATAAAAATAACATAAAAATAGAAAAGAGAATGTAGTATGAAAAAATATGAGGGTAAAAGTGAAAAAATATATATTAAATATTCACACAATTTTTGTTAAAGCTATTATAAAAAAGGATCAAAACAATTTAAATTTTGGTCTCTTATAAATTGTGCTTTTCGGAAAATATAACTATAGGCACTAATTTCAGAACTTGATAAAATTAAAATTATAAAGACATCAAGATTATGTTCTTTTATAGTTGTTATAAAAGGGGCGAAATGTCTCCAGGTTTTTTTAAAAATGTAAAATTACAATATTATATATTGGTAGGCACATGTATTTTTGTATTTGAGATAATTATATTTGAGACACCGTCATGTAAAAACTTTTTCCAACAGTCTTGGTAGTATAGTATATTAGTAATACATATAAAAAAGTCCCCCTGTCAAATTCTTTTCCTTTTTCTTTTTAAAAAAATGTCCGCATTATTATTATTATTTTTTTGATATAAAAAAGTTTTGGAGGGTTCGCATCACGTCCGTCACAAGGGCACGGCCCCCGAGCTCTATGAGCACTGCGGGACTTACGAGATCGCTTACCAAAGAGTCCTAATGACGGCGGAGGGATCGAACCCATGGACCCAAGCGGCTGTCCGGATCCCTTACCATCTACGCCAATCTTCTCGTTGTTCGCATTATTAGTTTATTACACAGGTCAAGTAGTCCATAACATTTGTTGAAGCCCAAAAAACACACATAAAAACAAAACAAAGCCGAAAGATACTTTTGCCAAACGAACTCAGGCTTTTGTTCGAAGCCCATCAAGACGCCACCTTGAAAGAGGTGGGCCACAGCCCACTCCAAAGACCAAAGTCTTCATGATGACAACATGCAGAGCATGGCAGCTAACAACCAAACCTCCATATTGTAGCTTGAAAAGAAACGCGACTACAAATCACCGACCCTCACCCTCCTCCATTGACTTCCCATCACCATTTCTTCTTGGTCGCCGGCCACCTTCGCTTCCTTCACTATCGCTGGCGACCTCCCCTTTTACCTTTACGATGGTGACAGCGGCGAGCTCCTAATCAGAGAGAGAGGCTCGACACACCAGAGATCAGAGACTAGAGCACTGCAGGACAAGAACCAGACCAGGGACGAAAAGCGGCGTCGCGAGCAAGACCGGACTTTCACTCTCACCACACCTCACCTCCACTACTATTGTCGGATCGCCGTCATTTTTCCCATCTCCACCGTCGCCGAAAACCGTCATTCTCTCTCCACCTGCAACTACACCGTCCTTCTTCTCCCTCTTTAGTCTTTACCATCGATCAACCATCTCCCTCTCACTTCCTTCCCAAATCCGAAGCAAACATCAACTTCCATGGCTGTTTGGTTTGTGAAACTCTCTTGTGGGATGCTCTAATCCTGGGACTAGGCTTTCCTCCTTTTCCCAAGTCCTCCTCTGCGGTCCTTTTCTCTAAAAACGGCACTGATTGGGGAACCAGTTTTGGCGTCCAGATTTGATCTGGACGATCCAGATCTGATTTTTTTTTTTTTTTTTACTTTTTTTATTTTTTGTAAAAAATAATTTTAATGGGTAGAGGACCTAAAATAAAGATAATTTCTCAATTAACATTTTTTCATATAGAAAAAAATAAAAACGAAAAATTTTTTTAAAAAATTTCGAGCCATTAGATCTCGAGATCGATGGCTGGGAGCTCGGAGCTCGTCTGTGCGGACGAGCTCCCCCTGCAGGTAATCTAGTTCCCACTGATTGGTTGTTCATCTTTTTTTTGTTTCTTTTTTGTTTTAATAGCATTTATTATGAAATATTTTTTTTGGTACGAGTCAATAACTGAGATAGTTTTTTAAGATCTTAAAATGATGATGAAATATTTTTTCAGTCCCAATATCCTAAAGTTTTTTTTTTTTTTTTTTTTTTTTTCAGTATTAGCCACTATCTGAAATATTTTTTTATGAAATATTTTTTCGTATTAGTCAAGTATCCCGAAATATTTTTCCAATTCCAAAGTACCAAGAAAATACTAACTAATGCGAAAAGATACTTTAGGATATTGAATGCTATTTTTGAAAGAAGAAAAAGGTGAATAGTGTGATTTTTTTTTAGAGAAAAGGACGGCAGCGGAGGGATTGGGAAAGGGAGGAAATCCTGTAGCTAAATCTCTCTTCTCATAGTTGCTTCTTGAGGTTGGAGCTTTGTGGGTGAGTGCTTTACTATCTAATTTATATATTTAATCTGTTGTATTAATTGAATTCTAGGTTTGGAGTTAAATTAGTATATTGGATTAGAGTTTTGTATTATGGTTCCATCCATTTTTGTTGAAATTTGATGTTTATTTGGATCTTAATGTTATGTATCTGACAATTGTGCTTTATTAATAGCAATTTTATGTAATTGATTTCGTATAGGTTTTGTTTGAAGCTGTTATGAATATTTAATTCTGATTGTAATGCAAGGGTTCTTGGTTACCTATGTTATTACATTTAATTGATTCAAATTGTTAGTGTTTAAAATGGGTTTTGATTAGAGGTATTAATTTTTACTCAGTGCATGTGGAGGAATTAATTCAGCTAACTCAAGCTAGTTCAAAGAGTTTTTTATGCATTTTTGTCAAATTAGCACACTCACATAATCTTTTGAAGCAATGATATTTTAGGAAGTTTTTATCATATTTCAAAACCAATTTCCATTTTCACTCCACTTTTATTCTAAAAATATAAAAACATGTTTTAAAATAATTTTAGTTTTATTGCAACCTAGTTGATAGTTAAAAGGACCAAATCCTTTTTATTATTTTAATGCCAATCATCACATTTAGTTGGTAGACAATTAATAAAAGGCTCGTCAAGAGACAATCTAGGATTGCATTCTACATTACAATCATTGGTTTTTTTTTTTTTTTTTTTTTTAAGTAGTTACCAAGGCATAAGCCGACACGTTCCTTTAACTTATATACTTCGTGAAAGAGTACCACGTTATCTAAACTCTATCCAATAAAAATATAAAAATTTACATCATTTTAATCCTAATTGGTATGTGGCTCATCTAAAAAAATTCAAAATTTATTTTATTTTGAAGAAAAATAAGAGTTTATCATTATGTTTTAGATGTTTTTTTCCCCAAATTAAGATGTGTATTTTTCTTGAAAATAAATTAAAATATGTATTTTTTTTTTTTTCCAATGAGTCAGATGCCAAGTATGATTAAAATTATTGAATTGTTGTGTTTTGATCTCTTAAAACTACTCATTAAAAGATACCTTCACTTTGATGTTGCACTATCTAAGATGTCAAAACAAAGAACACTCATCAAGTGAAATACATACCTAGTTAGTATATTATACGAAATAGGACGGCGAATTCATTCCACTATTATATTACTGTGCTTCTTCAATTGGCTTGTAGCTAACTATGTGTATGTGCGCGCACATCTCCATTTTTTTTTTCTTTTTTGTAAAAATGCATACGGGAGGTTTAACCAATAATGTTAAGGGATTTCGCTTTTTTAATATCCCACACTAACTACAATAACTTCACTTTCATGCAAGCTCCAAACAGATCATACAAACATTCTTGATACAAAACCCACAGTTTACAATACGTACATTAAAATGTCAAGAGCAATGATTTAAACAAGCAGACACTCGCAAAGGAAGTTCAATCCCTCATGAGTTGTCCAATTGTGATAGTGTAAAATTGATCCAACAAATGAGATTCCGGAGTCCTTACGAGCTCTTTAGATACTTGTTCCATGGTTGGACGAGACTGTGGATTCTCATTCAAGCAAGAAAATGCTATTTTTGCAACTAAGATTACTTCACGTGGAACTGGTTTTCTCAAGGTATAAAGTCGTGGGTCCAACACCTCCTTTAACAACAAGTCATTGGTGGTTGAATTCTCCGCCAAAGATAAAATAAGCTCTTTTGGATGTTTTCCCATGATAATTTCTAAAGTCAATACTCCAAAACTATAAACATCACATTTCTCGCTCGCTTTCATAGTGAAAGCAATCTCTGCAATAGATTTAATGTTATAAAAATTTATACATCTATAATATTAGAAAGAGTAGTATTTTGGAAAGAATAGACAAAGAGGTCTTACCTGGTGCAATGTACCCGACTGTGCCAAGGAACCAGGTCATGTTGCTTAAATTAGGATTCAAAAACTTTGCGGCTCCAAGGTCAATGATGTGAGCTTCTTCGTATTCTGAACTTAGAAGAACATTCTTGCTTGATATGTCACGATGAACAATAGGAGCTGAACAACCATGATGCATATGAGACAAAGCATTAGCCACACCTTTAACAACATTCACCCTCTTTTTCCAATTAAACTCAATGGCTTGTTCCTCATTCTTTAGTATGTTATCCAACCTGCCACCTTCCAAGAACTCAAAAACCAAAATGGAAAATTGTAGATTGGAGAAAAACCCGTATAACTTTACAATGTTACGATGTTTGATTTCTTTTAACGCTTGAATCTCACTTATAAGAGCTTTACGGTTGGAGATTTCCCAATTTGATATTGAATGAAGCTTCTTTACAGCAAAAATGTCACCTGTAGGCAACTCTGCCCTATAAACACTTCCTTGGCTCCCTTTCCCAATAAGATATTTGTCATCAAACTCCTCTGTGGCTTTGATGACATCTTTGTACAATATTTCTCTTTCAAGAATCCGTACAAAAAAAACATCTTCTAGTAGAGCTTCTTCATCTTTTTTCTTTGCTTTTGTTACCATCCGATGAAAAACGAAAGATCCTCCAGCAAGTACTAGTAGCAGTGTGGCCAATGGAAGGAATATCATCAAGAACTTCTTGCTCTTATCATCGCCATGTTGATTTGTTTGTGAATTGTCACAAGGACTTAAACCAGTGACATTACCACACAAACCTTTATTATTCCTCAATGCATCAAAATTGTGAAAGGCCGGCTTGATTGGAATGGGGCCTTCTAATTGATTGTATGATATGTCAACATTAGACAAAGCTGACATCGACTCACTAAAAATAGAAGGAATATTGCCAGTGAGATTATTGTGTGAGAGGTTCAATACTTGCAATTTGGGTAACATTTCAATCCTTGATGGTATAGTTCCAATTAGCAAGTTGTCACTAAGATCAAGTTGTTCAAGGTCTTGGAGTTCACCAAACTCAAGGGGAATGCTTTCATCAAATTTGTTTTTGCTCAAGTCCAAGACCCTTAATCTTTTTAATTCCCCAAGCTCTCTTATGACTGAGCCATTGAAATTATTTGCAGCTAACTCCAAAATTTCAAGCTGGCTAAGTGATCTTAAATTTGAAGGTACATTACCAGAGAAGTTATTATGGCTCAAAGAGAGTTTCATCAACTTGGTCAACTTCCCTAGTTCTTTTGGAATTTTTCCAGAAAAATGATTTGAAGACAAGTTAAGCAAACCAAGTTTAGTGATCTCTCCCAGTTCTGGAGGTATATCACCAGAAAGCTTGTTATTGTGAATAATAAATTGTGTGAGGTTTTGACACTTCCCCCACCTGGATGAAAGGTGGCCATACAATTGATTACCACTTAAATCAATGTAGTCCAAATAAGGATATACTCCCAATGCATCTGTTATATTACCAATTATTTGGTTATTATCAAGGCTGAGTCTTTTTAGACTTGAACAATCCTTCAAACTTGTTGGAATAGGACCAGTGAAATGGTTATGATCAGCAGAAAGGTTTGCTAACATCCCACTTTGACAAATTTGTTGGGGCAAAGGACCACTGAAATGATTATCACTCAGTCGTATGTCTCGCAAACTTGTCAAGTTATTCATTTCTTGTGGAAGTTGACCACTGAAACTGTTGTTGTACAGGTACAGTTCGGCGAGGTTTGTCATATTTCCTATAGAGGGAGAGATTGGCCCAGAAACTCTATTATCGTATAACTGAATGTTATTGAGATAATAGAGTTTCCATAATTCATTAGGAATAGGACCTGCGAGTTTGTTCTCTTGAAGAAAAAGCTGTTGTAACATGGTCAAGTTTCCTATTGATGATGGGATTCTCCCTGACAAAGAGTTCTGTGCCAAATCAAGCTGTAAAAGATTGCTCAACATTTCAATTTCTTCAGGAATGGAACCAGAAAGGGAATTATCTCCAAGCCACAGGACATTCAAATTCCTCAAATTCCCAATTTCAGGAGGAATGGGACTCCTAAATGAATTATTTGACAAATTCAACATCAAAAGACTGGACAAATTACCAATTTCGTGGGGAATGTATCCATATAATTGGTTCCAGCTTATGTCGAAGTAGAGGAGATTAGGAAAGGCAGCGAAGTTGAGACTGTAAAGTGTACCTTGAAGGTTAAGATTTGAGAGACTTATGCTGATCACAGACATGGATTTGTCGCATGAAATCCCCTTCCAGTTTCTGCAAAGATTAGTGTGATTGCTCCAAGAGGACAAAGTAGGTTTGCTTTTGTCGTTGAACCTATCTCTCCAGTTCAACAGAGCTTTTGCTTCGCCATCTCCAGCAGCAACAGATGCAAAGGAAGCAACAGACAACAATAATGCTAGCAGCAGCGTAGTGGAATCTCTTTCAGACATGGTTTTTGGTAAATTTTCGAATCGGAGATATATTCAGAGTTCGGCGGGTTTCTGAGGCTTGGGATTCAAGTTGATGATCCAGACCTTCTTATAGCATGGATTGGCCTTACGGGCAATAATTGATCTTACGAAAGATTAACTAGTCAATATTGCTTCAATGAAGCTTTTTTCTTTTGATGTTATCCTAGTTTCAAGGGATGTAAATTAGGTGATCTGGATCTGTCAAACTTTTCTGTTTTAAAGTGATTTTTCACTTCTTTCTCTGTTATTCTCTTTGTTATTCTCGGGTTTTGTTAGGCTTCTTAATTTTCAACAGCAACAGAAAATCATCATTATTGTTTTCAAACAACACTTACTGAACTTTGAAAACAACTTGATTGTAGATCTGTTTGGATGTTGTCTTTCTATGTATATTAATCAAATTTACAATAGACTTACTATTGATAATGGCAATTCATCAAGTACTTCCTATTGTCCTAAATCCTAATTATAAGCTAAGGCTAAGTTAAAAAGTCCTACTTGATCCAAAATATAAGATAAAAATGTAGTATTGATATCCCCGATTATTGTACTAAGTTACTGGCCTTGTTCTTTTAATTCTAGTATAATATTCTTTCTGTTTTTAATATAAGAAATATTTATTAAATTTGATTAAATTAATGGTGATAATAGCGACCTAATTTTCCCATAAATGGTGATTGTGACAGCTTTATTGTTTAAAAAAATTCATTGTTAAAAAGATGGGAAAATTATACATTTAATAAATTTCTTTATTTGTTAGAAGGAGGTACAAGTGAATTATAAATGGACACTAAGTGGCATGGTATTGCTTAAGTTTCCCGTACTGAACACGCGGTCACTAGCAGTCAAAGCTATGACGGCTTATGGATGCGATTTTTTCACTCTTTAAAAAAAAAAAAAAAAAAAAAAAAAAAAAAAACTTTTCTTTGGCCAGTCTCTCTCTCTCTCTCTAATCCCTACGAGCAGGGGAGCTTGTTCGTACGCCCAGATTTTTTTTTATTTTTTATTTTTATTTTTTTCTATATGAAAAATTATTTTTGGAAAAATGTTAGTGGAGATATTATCTTTATTTTAGGTCTCTACTCATTAAAATTATCTTTTATAAAAAAAAAAATAGATCTAGACGAAGTTTTGGATGAGCACAGTAACCGGGTCCCTATGAATATTGTAACAACCTCTCGTATTCCCCACAAAAATTTAGCTGCCAATAGAACGTTGCCTACGTGCATGCCTTTGACAGGGACGTAAGTAGGGGCATCACGCTCAACTTCGAAAAAACAAGCAATACTTTAGACCCTTTTTTTCTTTTGCCAATTACTTTAGACTCTTCATCTTCAAAGGTGAAGGTGTCTGAACAACCAACAAAACATTTTATCCTCATCTTCAACTTTGATGCCAATCTATTCTAAATCCATAGTATCAAGAGATGAGATTGAATAAGGGTACTTTCAGCCATACCAATTAATGCTTCATAATGTGGGAAGATTTAGTAAAGACTTCAAGCCATGGATTACTTCTCATTTGTTACTTTGGGCTGACTGATTAAGAATTTTATTTGACAAATCTGTAAAATAACAATCGAAGTAAAAAGGGATGTTTCGACAAATTTAGCACATTAGATGCAAAAATTACTACAATTGAAACAATTTCACCATTTTAGATTAGCAATTCACAACACCCTTTTTACGAATTCCACACATAGAAAGAACAAAGTAAAAAGAGATATTTTTCAAGGAATATACTATGCTATATGCAATATTTACTACACTTGAAGCGAGTTTCTCCACTTTAGATATTAGCGGTTTACACCACTCTTTTCTATGAATTCCTCACTTGGAAAGAACAAAATAAAAGGGGATGTTTTAGGAAATTTACAATACTAGATGCAAAATTTGTTATACATCACTAGTAGAAAATTTTTTAAATCGTTTTTTCTAAACCCGTCATTGCAAAGACAACTTATAAAATGTGACTGGTGATATTTTTATAAATGTCGATATATTTTTCAGATTAGTGCCATATAAAAAAGCAAACTAAATTATAGAATGCTTTTTAAACAACTAGTCTAAAAATCTTTTTCTAGACTTCTATTTGAAGACCGATCAAGAAACCGTACTCAAGCCCCTCAATTTCGCTTAGGCCCCTCAAACGCTCGTTCTGTCATCCTTTCAGCTTCATATTCTTAAGTGTGTATGGTTAATACATGCATGTGTGTACGTATAATATTTTCAAATTCTAAGGTTCAGAAGCCATGTTCTCTCTCTCCCAACTATAAATACATGTTTGTGGTCTTATTACAAGCTATGTCTTCTGAGTAATTACCACGACCAAATCACCATCACCATGAAAAATCATCAGCCGCCACCACTTCTCAGCCCCATCAACTGCAGCCTAAAGATTCTACAACTAATGATAACGAGCAAAAGCTATTGTACATCTCGCAAGGTTTATTTCTTGAACTTCTGCAAGACCAAAATCACATTGTTGAAGATGCTTCGTTGCCGCCAAACTAAATGCAAAGATGGACAAGATCCTTCAGCATTATGACTTTTTAGAAAGTGACGACAACCCTAGTCCGTCTGGCCATACCTCCTTTGATGATGATGAGGAAATAGTTGGTTGAAACTTTCTGTTTCATTTTGATGTAATGGTCTTTTTATTAAATGATCATGTAATCGCCCTTCTTTTTTATATATAAACTATAAAGTATTTTGCTAAGAGCACTTGACACAATTATCTTTTGTTGGATATAAAAGTAGACATAACCATGGTTTGAGGTAGCATATATGAGCTTGTTTGGGTTGGCGGTAGGAGCGGTGGCTTAAAAAGCTATCTCGACTTCAAAAAAAAAAAAAAAAAACTCGGTAGGAAAAAAGTTAGGTTATAGATAATAATTTGTGTTTGGATTGATAGTGGTAGAAGTGGCGGGGCTCACGTCAAAAAGCTGAGAGCATTTTGGAAAAAGTTGGATTCTGGAGCTTTTTCCTTAACGGGCTTTTTTAGCATTAGAAGCTTTAAGTCCAGTGAACTTAACGCCGAACCCAATTACACCACGTTGAGCTTTTTCTCTAAAGCCTATTAACTCTACTAGTAACGCTCCGAACGCTCTCCTAATGCTCAAGCCAAACAAGCCCTATAACAACACTGTTAATCTGTTAAACTTATGTTACTTTTTGCAACATGGCTCCCACTAGTCTTCTCACTTTATATCATTTTAACTCCTCCGCGGCATCGGTGGTTACCACTGAAGGGGATGTTGTCGCTTACTAGGATGTTTTCTCCTAATCTATTTTTAGAAATACATACAATTTTTAAACTTCTCATCCTCTCTCCTCCTCCATAATTATATTTTAATATTTTTGCACTGTGAGTCTCACCTTTCGCTCTGTCTTCTCATCCATGATTATAATAAATGGTATGACTTCTTTTATATATATATATGTTAATTATTTCATGAACTTCACTTCCATTGTTTGTGCATTAATTGTATATTTAACTTTTTCAATGTTTTGATCGATTATTTTATTCTTCTGAAATGATTATATTTTAAAAGGAATGTGCCTCAATCGTGAACATTGTTGTCAAACTCGCGAGTTGGCTCTCTGAGTTTACCGTTTCTACGTTTCTAGCTTACAAAAATAAGTTGAGTCAATGGTAAACTCGTGCTAGTTGTAAACTCGGTTAAACTCACGAGTTTATATGCGAGTTTACCGCTTTTTACGTTTCTAACTTACAAAACCGTGTTAACTTACTCTTAAATTCATGTTAACCTTTTTTATTTGTTCATGCTCACGGGGCTTTATGTAGAAATTTCTTTATTAAATATGATAAATGATGAATGTTGGTGGATTTAATTTCAATTATTTGGATTTAAAATATATTTAAATCAAATTTTTGTCATTTTTATATTTTAATTATTTAATTATACACTAGTAATACCCATTGTTGTCAAATTCACGATTTGACTCTCCAAGTTTACCGTTTTTACGCTTCTAGCTTATAAAAACGAGTTGAGTCAGTGGTAAACTCATGCTAGTTGTAAACTCGATTAAACTCACGAGTTTATACACCGAAGTTTACCATTTTTACATTTCTAGCTTACAAAACCGTGTTAACTTATTCTTAAACGTGTTAACTTTTTTAATTTGATCATACTCAGCGGCTTTATATAGAAATTTTTTTATTAAATATGATAAATGATGAATGTTGATGGATTTAATTTCAATTATTTGGATTTAAAATATATTTAAATCAAATTGTTGTCATTTTTATATTTTAATTATTTAATTATACACTAGTAATACCTATTTAATAATACAAGTAAACTCTTACGAGTTTATAATTTGAATTTACGACACGAGTTTACGTCACATCACGAGTTTGCTTAAACTCGTGAATTTGACAACCTCGGTAATACCTATTTAATAATAAAAGTAAACTCTTACGAGTTTACGATTAATTCACGATACGAAGTTTACGTGGATCACATCACGAGTTTGCTTAAACTCGTGAGTTTGACAACCTTGATCGTGAGTACCGCAGCATCGTCCCAAGATGCTGGTTTTTATTGTTTTGGCTTTTAATGATTTTATAAAGGATCTTCTAATTATGATTAGACTGTTATCAGCAAAGTTATAAAATAAGAGGGTGAACGCTCATTGCACTAGTACTGTGCTTCTCCAATTGTGTATAATATTTCAAAAAAATTATATTCTTTGTATAAAAAAAAAAAAAAAAAGCGATGGATTAATCCATGGAAGTGATTTAACTTTGGGTTAGGTGCAAAATGCAAATGTGTTTTACCTCGTCCAACATCACCTGTTCCTTTTTTTTTTTTTTTTTGTATGTGCAAAGTGATTACGCTGTTACAAATTAGGTGGTAAAATCTTTGTTTGACTTTGTTTGTCGATTAGACGATGACGTGGCTTTCAAATGTGTAAAAATACACATTTGATTTGGTTAAAAGAGCATCCAACACCAAGTGATTTTTTTAATTTAATAATTTTATTTCAATTAAAGAAAAATTATTACTTCTCTAGGTATAATTCCTGGGAGGCTAAATTTTTTTCTTTTGATTTATCATTTTTGGAAGGAGGATTTATTCAATGGGTAAAAACGGTAAATTTTTATTTTCCTAATTTATTTTCTTTTTTTAAAATCGTTATTATATTTTCTAATTAATAATTGATAAACATATATTTATGCATTTGAAATTTGATATTGTAAATAATATATTTATTTAAAAATAATTTTAATTTTTTGAAAAATAAATAATTAAGGAAATAATTCACTTATTCTATAGAAAACATGATTCATTTACTTTGAAAAATTCAACTTTATAACTACAAGTCTTTAACATTCCTTGATTTACTTTCATTCATCATATAAATATAAATATATCATTTACAGGTACAAATGTTTATATTGCATATTTCTTGATGCAATAAAAAATTAAATAATATTTTTCGATTTTGATTGAAAAATTATTTAAATAATTTCTGGTTGAATTTGTTAGATCAAAAAATAAAAATTATTTTTAATTAAATATAGTATTTATAACATCAAATTTCAAATGCATAAATACTCATTTATTAATTATTAATTTGAAAAATTAATAAGGATTTTTTAAAAAGAAAATAAATTATGGAAATAAAAAATTTGGCCTCCCAGAAATTATACCTAGAGAAATAATAATTTTTCTTTAATTGAAAAAAGTATTATTTTTTTTAAAAAAAAAGCTTGGTGTTGGACAACTTTTTTTGCCAAATCATATTTGTATTTTTGCACCTTTGAAAGCCACGTCATCATACAAATCAATAAAAAAGTCAAACTTAATGATTAAAGTCAAACTTAACGGTCAAATGGTATTTTTCACCTAATTTGTAACCATGTAGTTATTTTTACGTTTAAAAAAGCACTTAGTGTTGAACGCTCCTCGGGATAAAACACATATGCATTTTTGTACATTAACCCTTTAACTTTTTAACTTTATTGATTGAAATAAAAGACATAAATCTGACTTAAAATGATCATATATAGCCATCCAGTATAAGTTACAAGAGTTTAAACTATATATATAATGCTGAAACCAAACATTTCATTCCAGTCCTTTATAATACAAGTCCCAAACTGATCATACATATGATACAAAAATCACAAGCGTAAAAACATTTACATTAAAATGTCAAGTGAAACACATTAAACAAGCAGACGCACCTACAAAGGAAGTTCAATCCCACATTAGTTGTCCAATTGTGATGGTGTGAAACTGATCCTCTGAATAAGATTTTGGTGTCCTTGCAAATTCCGTGGATACTTGTTCTATGGTTGGACGAAACTGAGGAGTCTCATTCAAATAAGAAAAAGCTATTTTTACAACTAAGATTATATCATCTAAGATTGGTTTTGCGAGTGGAGAAAGTCGTGGGTCCAACACATCCTTTAAAAACAAATCACTCATATCCTTGCAAATCGCTCGTTGGTTTTTTTTTTTTTTTTTTTTTTTTTGGTTGAGAAAATGACATTAAGATCCCAAATAAGACAAATAATATTAGAAAAGTTTCAAAATTTGTTAATGAGAGCTCATCCAGATGTTAATGATTACTCTTTCACTTATTATTGACAAGCTGTATAACTTTTCTGATATTATTTCCCTTTTTGATATATACATATTTTTGAGATCTAAATGTGATTATCCATAAATCCCTAAAAATATAGTAACAACCTCTCGTATTCTCCACAAAATTAGCTGCCAATAGAACGTTGCCAGTGTGCATGCTTTTGACGGGGACGTAAGTAGTGGGATCACGCTCATAATCCTTTTACTTTACTCAACTTTCGTAGAGAAAAAGCAAGCAATACTTTAGACCCCTTTTTCTTTTGCCAACTACTTTAGACTTTTCATCTTCAAAGGTTAAGGTGTCTGAACAACCAACAAAACATTTTATCCTCATCTTCAACTTTGATGTCAATATTTTGTAAATCCATAGTGATAGAATTAAATTCATCAAGAGATGAGATTCAATAAGGGGATATACCTTCGGCCATACCAACTAATGCTCCGTAATGTGGGAAGATTTAGTAAAGACTTGATGCCATGGATTATTTCTCATTTGTTACTTTCGACTGACTAATTAAGAATTTTATTTGATAAATCTGTAAGACATGTCACAAATTGAAATGAGAAAAGTTCATTTAAACTATGAAAACGTTTAAAATGGTGATTCCAATTTGCAAAATTGCAAATCAATACACTGTCCAAAAAATAGAATCAAGAAATATTGGTGGTTTTACAATTTTACTCGTCATTTTTTTTTAAAGCCCCACTAGCTACCATCACTATTGGTTTGCTACGGCACTCTGGCACTGACAGCTCCTTCTAAACCCTTGAACCTTGGGGTCGATCATCAACAACCATCGGAGCCTTGACAGCAGTGGCTGGGATTTTTTGTGCCAAGAGGTGGTGAACCCCTTGAATCCTCAAAGGTTTAGTGACCATTGAGCCACCAAACAATTTTTAAAAAATAGTGCAAAATAATATATGTAAAATAACAATCGAAGTAAAAAGGGATGTTTCAACAAATTTACTACATTAGATGCAAAAATTACTACACTTGAAACAATTTCACCATTTTAGATTAGCAATTTACTACGCACTTTTTACGAATTCCACACATAGAAAGAACAAAGTAAAAGGATATATTTTTCAAGGAATATGCTATGCTATATGCAATATATGCTACACTTGAAGCGAGTTTCTCCACTTTAGATATTAGCGGTTTACGCCACTTTTTTCTATGAATTCCTCACTTAGAAAGAACAAAATAAAAGGGATGTTTCAGGAAATTTACTATACCAGATTCGAAGTTCGTTATAGATCACTAGTAGAAAAAGGTTTTTTAAATCATTTTTTCTAAACCGGTCATTGCAAAGACGGTTTATAAAATGTGGCCAGTGACATTTTTATAAATGTTGATATATTTTTTCAGATTGGTGCCGTATAGAAGAGCAATCTAAATCTCATAATACTTTTTAAACAACTGGTCTAAAAATATTTTTCTAGACTTCTATTTGAAGACCGCTCAAGAAACCGTACTAAAGCCTCTCAATTTTGCTTAGGCCCCTCAAACGCTCATTCTGTCATCCTTTCAGCTTCATATTCTTAAGTGTGTATGGTTAACATGTGCATGTGTCTACGTACAGTTTTTCAAATTCTAAGGTTCAGAAGCCATGTTCTCTCTCTCCCAACTATAACTACATGTGTGTGGCCTTATTACAAGCACAATCTTCCGAGTAATTACCATGAGCAAATCACCATCACCATGAAAAATCATCAGCCGCCACCACTTCTCACCATCACCATGATCATGTAATCGCCTCTCTTTTTTATATGGAGTATAATATAGTTTTTAATAGGGCAAAGGTCCAGATTTAACAATAAACTATTTTGCTAAGAGCACCTAACACAATTATTTTTTGTTGGGTTGCACTTTGTAGGTCTCACTTTGGTCTTCTTACTTTATATTATTTTAATATATTTTTAGAAATACATACCTTTTTTAAACCTCTCACCCTCTCTCCTCCTCCATAATTATATTTTTGTACTGTGGGTCCCACCTTTCTCTCTCAGCTCATCCACAATATAATTAAGTTTTGTCAATAAAAAGACAATAATGCTTTTATTTTATTTTTTTTATAAGAGCATTTATAAGGTAAGTATGAGCATTTACAAGACAAATAAAAGGATTCAAAGAAAATTAACGAGTTAACAAAAATATTTTAGCTATTCACAAGAGAAATAATAGAATTCACAAGACAAATAAAGGTATTCACAAAATAAATAAAGACATTTATAAGACAAATAAAGGGATTTAAAAGAATCCAGGAGTTAAAAAAATTTAATCATTCACAAGACAAATAAAAGAATTTACAAGACAAATATGAGCATTTATAAGACAAATAATGTTTAAGTCTATTCTCATAGAGAAATATTTTATTGCTAAATTTTCACTTTCACCCCTCAAAAAAATATTAAGATAATAGAGAGTGGCAAAAAGTAACGGAAGTTAACCATGGTTAACTGCGTTGCCATATATGATATCTTAAGAAAAATGTTTATTTCTACTTTTGCACCCAATAAAAGATAATTGTGTTGAAGGAAATGTGTGTTGCTTCACATATCGGACATGTTTTATGCCCCTTCACATTATACCCTGACAAGTTTTCGTATGCAGGAAAGTCATTTATCGTGGGGAAAATCATTGCCCTTAGATTAAAGGACTTATGCTTATATGCATCAAACACATCTATGTCATCCTCTCACAACTTCTTTAAGTACTCCATCAAAGGTGCGAAGTAGACATCGGTATTGTTTCCTAACTATTTTTGGTCCTGAAAGCATCAAATCCTTGAAAGAGATTTGTTGTGTCCCTCAAAATAATCAGATTCAATAAAAGATTTGCAGTAATAGGGAACTGCATCGTTTTCCGAAGAATTCGCAATGGGTCGATTGGAATAGTAACAACGAACAGAAAAGTAAAAAGGGGGGTTTTTTTGTTCAAATAGAATAAAAATGAAATTGAAAAGAAACAGAACGAAATATTCAGAAATAGATTAAAATCGATCAACCCAACATTCAGATTCCAGAAACTTCCATCATTGAACGAAATATAAGTAACCCACGATTGGCTTTGGACGAACCGAGATCTCTGCATTCGCCCAGAAAATCCCTCGACTAGACGATCGCCTAGAATATGTCCGAACAATGGCGTCCCACTATGCAATCACATAGCAAAACTTAAACCTAGTTCGAACTCAGTCCTTGGGATAAACCAAACCGAATATTAAATCTAATATTCGAACTATTTCTAGAAATCGGATCCAATAGATGAAAATAGAAATGAGTTAAATTACCGATAAAGCACAAGTTCTCGGACGAATTAGGGAATACTCAACATTGGGTTAACCACAGAAGTTTAGCCGAGCATGGCTGGAGAAAACAGCAAAAAGACGAAGAACGCGAAGAACATTGTAGAGAAAATTAAACTTCTGTATTTCTTAATCCAAAATTGCTCAAAACATGAATGAATGTGTGTTGGCGGCTCACTTAACTAAATAAACCCTAGCTGCCAAAACGAATAGGCTCCACTAGTTTGGCCCAAAACAAAAATAAAATAAACTCGGAGTCTAATTACAAAATTCGAGCCCAAATAAAAATCCAGCAAAATTCATATGATTTCGGCTCCAAAATTGACCGCCCTCTTGTCCGAATTTTCCCTTCATGTCTTCATAACAATTGTAGCTCTTCGAATCATCTGAAATATGAAACAAGAATGAGGCTAATTCGATGTCTGGTTCAAAAGTTACGGTAAACATAGTGAAGGAATGTCAAACTGGAATTTTATTATTAAAAATGGCTAAAATCTAATCAAAGGCCCAAAGCCCAAATAAGTATAAAAGTCATTATTTATTAACTAAAGAGTCCTAAATTATTAATCAAGAGATAAAAAGAAGTGTATCAAATATTCAATTATCAATCCTTGCATTTCGTACACAACCGAGAGAGGTAAGTTGTAAATCACCAAGAGAACTGGTCATACGCTATGTATACTACTAAGAGTATCGCAAGGATTGATTCCATCTGTGAAAAGCCCAAGAATAAGGTTTCTTAGCTGGCTGCCAAATCTAGGAAACATTTCATTTATTTTCTTCCATTGTGGAGAGTCAGCTAGTTGCCGAAGGTATTTTCCATCTCATATTCTCTCATCAAAATTTCATCTCAACTTCTTTGCTTCTTTCACATTTGCAAACATTCATTTAAACTGGAGTAGAATTGGAAGATACTACAAAACCTTTAAAGGTTGCCTTTTCTCATCAACATAGCCAACATCTTTCTTCACTTTGTATCGTAAAGTTTTACATTTTGGACACTCATTTAGTCCTTCATACTCCTTTTTTGTACAATACAAAATCATTAGGATAAGCATATATCTTTTTATGCTCAATACCTATCGTAGACATGATTTTTTTGGCCTCATATATACGATTTGGAAGTATATTATCCTCTAGAAATATATCACACAACAACTCAAGTAACAATGTGAAACTATTCTAAAGATGTTGGCCAGTCAATAGCTATGTGTGGAAGAAGATATAGGTACTTATATATAGATTTACTCAAATTTTGTTATTAAACAATTTTTATTCAATATTAAAATTGAGTTAACTATTTCATTTTATTGTTGTGTTTCCCTTTCCAACCGAATAACAATGATTGCAAGTATTAGATCATGAAATTCAAGAAGGATGTAATTACTCATGATCGCCTATTGTTCCTCTAAAGGTAAGTCATTTTAGCTGCAACTCATATTGTGTTTTAAATTTTATTGAATAGTATCTGCATTCTCTTTCTTCATCTCCATTTTGCCTTAGATCTACACTTCCGACGATCGTCATCCTCTTTCAACCCTGACCCACCTTCGATTTCAACGATGATCTGTCTCTGTTTTGCATTTGCGTTGATCTGCTATTTTGAGATGGTGAGATCTTCGATTTTGCATTGATCTGTCTTTGTTTTGTTGCGATTTTGTTTTGTTTCTGCAATTTTGTTAGATCCGTTTTGTTGCAATTTTGCGTTTTCTCGCCTCATCCGATACTCAACTGTTTTGTATTTTGTTAGATCTGTGATTTTGCGATCTCTCTTGATCTCTAAAGTCCGACTCGACCTATTGTTGTTTTTGCGATCTACACAAGACCGGAATCCTTCCAGAATTCCCCGTCTCTTTTGGTTTATTTTTTTTTTAAAAAAATACTTAATTTGGGACGCCCTAAGTCTTTTAAGACGTCCGGAAAAAACATAAGGACGCCATAAGTCTTAATATTATTGTGTCCCTCCCATAGACGTTCCTCCAAAAAGGGACGTAGAAAGGGTTAAAATAGGACGTTCTTTTGTAGTAGTGTGATTTAGACTAATAGAATAAGGGTGTGCATGGCAACCATTCGTTGCTCAAAGACTTGCATTTCGAGATGAAACAGCTTTTTTCGATTCGTGCTTTGGAAGAGTTCGAGAATCAATTACGTTTGTTAACCCATTTTATTTTTACTCCGAGAATCGAATTACGTTTGGTAACACATTTTTCCTCCCCTTGTTTGGGAGTTAAAAAATTAGTAAGGGAAGAAGATGAAGGATTAATGAGTTATTTTTACCATTTTGTCATTTTCTTTAATAATTATTATAATTTACAAATAAACTTAAATTTAAATTTAAATTTCCTAAAAAAATTATTTATGTAATTTTTATATTCAAAAAAATTATTTATATGGTGGTGGCGGGGTGGTGGCGGTGGCGGTGGGGGCGGTGGTGGCGGCGGCGGCGGTGAGGCGGTGGTGGTGGTGGCCGGGCGGTGGTGGTGGCGACGGTGGGGGTGGGGGTGGGGGTGGCGGCCGTGATGGTGGTGGTGGTGGCGGTGGTGGTGGCGCGGTGGCGGTGGCGGTGGTGGGGTGGCGGTGGTGGTGGGGCGGCGGCGGCGGTGGGGGCGGTGGCGGTGGCGGTGGTGGTGGGGTGGTGGCGGTGGTGGTGGGGCGGTGGCGGTGTTGGGGGTGGCAACGGCGGTGGTGGTGGTGAACGAGGGTAAATTTACGCCGATTGAAGGAAAAATAAATTCTGATTTTTTGCCCTGGAGTAGAGAAGCCAAAATTTTTAGCTTCTTTTTTACTCCCCAAAGACAAAAAAATAAACCGGTTCATCCCAGGAGGCAAAAGAAAAACCGGATTTACCAAACATAATTCCCATCCATTTGTGTTCCGGGGCACAGAAATTAAGAAGAAAGTCATTCTGGGAGTGTTACCATGCACACCCTAAGGGTCCAAAAAGATAGCCACGTTAACAACCCAATAAAAAGAGAAATGGATAATAAAAGTGTTGTTCACATTTTCATTTATACTGTTACTAGTTTTTCTTTATTGGAAAGACATGAGTGGGGGCCGTCGGTTGCGCCTTTAATTTTCTGTTCGGAGTGATTAGTAGAAACAAAATCTCAGCAATAATGAATTCGAAGGAAAATAGACATTGAAAAAAAATAACAAACTACATAATTACAAGACTGCTTGATTTTAGATCGTGTATATTATTTTTATTAATAAACTTTAACTTATGATAAAAAAAGGAAGAACAACAATCCTAGGGATATGTTTGGATGGAAAGAAAAGCAAGGGCAAAATAGGGGGAAAGAATACTATAAGGGAAAACTTAGCTTCTAAAAATGGCAAAACAAATTTAATACTGTTGAGAGTTTTCCCTTCTAGTATTTTCTCTCAATTTTCTCTCCATCCAAACATAGGGTTAATCTCTTCTTATCATAGTAACCTGATATATATCTACATTGTATGTATATTAAGAAAATTAGTTAAAATTACTTAAAAACTAAAAACCATCATAATTTTATAAAATTACTTTAATTAACTTACAATGAGTGGTACTAAAGGGGGGAACATAACACACAGAGAGAAATGGTAACTTTGAAAATGAATCAAAAAGGTTGATGAAACATTAATGTACCTTCCAAAGACGGCGGCAAGCAAACATAATGGGAACTTGTGGCAAACTCCATGTCGGCAGGGGAAGGTTTTGGACCATGAGAATGTGATTATGTGATCCCAAGTATACAACGTACGACTACAAGATGAAATATTGATTAAGGTAGTTGATGACGACGAGGACGACAAGAATAATAATTACGAACGAAATTATGCTTGATTGCTTACCTTTTTAATGGCATAGGCAGGTTGGTGCAGCTGTAGGAAGCTGCCGAGAAGAAATGAGGAAAGAAGAAGTTGAAACATAGTTGAGCCTCTCAATTTGATTCACCTCAATGTGTGGGAGAATGACGACTCTTCGTCTCTTTATATAATAGTACGTTCTCACGTTTTTGTGGATGACCGGAACTTTTCTTTCTTCTCTTTTGTCTGTTTTTTTTTTTTTTTTAATGTAGTGATAGAGTGGAGCATGGATGTAAAATTCTTTTTTTTTTTTAGCAATTGTATGTAAAATTATTGAAGTGTTTTCAATAGAGAAGTAAGAGATCCCCAAATACAATTGACTATATAAATTAGCGATTAAGGATTCCAAATGATCCCAATTATAAGTTGGGAAAAGTTGTGCAAAAGGGCCTAATGAGTGAGATATTAAGGTTAAGAAATCTTCTTTGTTTTATATTCTCTGTCTATTAAAAAAATGAACAGTGTTAACCATAAAAATTTAAGATTTCAGAGCTTAAGTTCACTTCTTTGGAGAAGCAAAGAATGGAATTGCACTTATCCTTAGGTGTAGCTCTTTTACGACTGTCTTCTGATTGTTAGATTTTGTGTCTAAATCTCATGGGTTATGAATAAGAAGTCGCATTTGTTTGCCACCGCTGGACCGGTCACGTCGATTCGCCGATGGGACTCCATCTGATCGTTGCATCGTCGTAAATAAACGTGCATGTGACAGAAAAATAATCTTGTTTTCTAACATTACACTCTCATACATATATAGTTTAATGCATTATGTCATAAGTTTCATCTGCGGTTCTAAAAGCAGACTCGTTGTATTCACTTGGGCTTCTGATTGATAGTGCCATCATTCTGAAGGTGCAATCCGTTTTTTCTTGGGAGATAATTGTTTGTTAACCTTGGGCATTCTATAAAGGGAACAAATTGCCTTAAGGAGATAACGTACGTTGGACTCGGATTTCATCAAAGTTTATTATCATTTTCGGCAGTCTTGTGAGTTTTTTCTGTTTTTCCATAGTATGCAAAATTGATGTATGTTTATAAATTGTGCCATACTAGTTACATAGATTCTAATCCTTGTGAAAGTTTCTACTTCTAAAGTATTTTCGACAACACTGATTTGTTACATTCGTTCCTATCTTACAGCTTTGCTTCAGTGATTAGGTTAAGCTTAATTTGTAAATTGGAGGAAACCTTGCTTAATAATGTTAAACATAGTTGAGCTATTAAGTTGCTTCACCTGAAATATGCCAGAATGGAACTCTAATTCTCGTCTCTTTATATAAATATGTTCTCACGTGTTAGTGGATTGAGTGGAACTTGTATTTCTTCTTCGTTTGCCATATTTCAAATGTAATAAACAAAATTGGCCTGCCATGACTTTGATTCAATTGTTCCAATAATCTTGTTGGCATATATTATATCTCTAATGTAGTGATGGAATGGAGCTTGAATGTAAATTTCTTGGAAGTGTTCCGATCCGAGGGAGAACTAAAGCATTCCCAAAGACAAAATTTCCTATACAACTTTACAATTAAGAATTCCAAATGATCCAAAAGGACTATTGATAATTCAGATTTCAAAACTCTGCAGTCGAGCTTTAAGAGATCTTTTAAGGATATTTTCTTTGATAATTCTTGTGATATAATACATGTGATAGGAGGAATGCAGTTCTTTTGGAATATTATAATTTTTTTTCCAGTCAAGGTTTCCAGGTGTTGGTTGGTGGAGGGAAAAAACACTTCAAGGCAAAACAGCTTTGGTTCACAAAAGTCAATGTAATTACTCTGGTTGGAACTAAGTTTTTTCATTATGGAACTTTTATGTGGAAATTTTCTAATGGAGAGATTTAGAACTGATACGTTTGCCAACCGTAATATTTCCTTTCGGTTATGACCTGATTGTAATTTGGTGGATTATCAAAAAAATATAATATTTGGTCGTGTGATGATTACAATCCTAAACCTAAAGGAAGAACTCAACCTAAAAGGCTGGCCCCTTTAAGGCTTGCCGATCTAAGACTCATAACATAGTCCCCCTCTTTAAGAGCCGACATCCTTGACATGTTGATAATTGAATATTTAATACACTTCTTTTTATCTCTTGATTAATAATTTAGGACTCTTTAGTTAATAAATAATGGCTTTTATACTTATTTGGGCTTTGGGCCTTTAAGTAGATTTTAGCCATTTTTAATAATAAAATTCTAGTTTGACATTGCTTCACTATTTTTACCATAACTCTTGAACCAGACATCGGATTAGCCTCATTCTTATTTCATATTTTAGATGATTCGAAAAGCTACAATTGTTATGAAGACATAAAGGAAAAATTCGGACAAGAGGGCGGTCAATTTTGGAGCCGAAATCATATGAATTTTGCTGGATTTTTATTTGGGCTTGAATTTTGTAATTAAAATCCAGTTTTATTTTATTTCGTTTTGGGCCAAACTAGTGGAGCCTATTTCGTTTTGGCAGCTAGGGTTTATTTAGTTAGGTCAGCCGCCAACACATATTCTCAACACAGATTAAATTAGAAGCTTTTTATTTTCTACGAGTTGTTCTTCATGTTCTTCTTCATCTTTTCTTCTGCGTTTTGTCTAGCCATGCTTGGCTAAGCTTCTTTGATTGACCTATAGATTGAGGATTCCATGGATCCGAGGACCCGCACTTCAATCGGTAACATAATTCGTTTCTGTTTATTTTAATCGGATCCGGTTATAATTGCGGATTAGGTATTAGATTTAATACTTAGATTGATATCTCAAGGACTTAGGTCGGACCGCCACGTGTTCGATCAGATGCTAGGTGATCGTTTAGTTGAGCGAATATCTGGGCAAACGCAGAGATTTCGGTTTGTCTAGAATCAATCACGAGTTTGGTTATTATCTTTTTGTCCGATGAAGGTTATGGAATTCCAATTCTGGGTTAATCATTTTTAATCTAATTAATCTCGTTTTCTTATATTCTATTTTATCTTTGCTTCATTTAAATTGCATTTCTATTTTAGTTTATTAATTTAAAAATCCAAAACCTAACCCCCCTTGTTTTCATTGCATTTGCATGACATTTGATTGTGTGTCATTCATCATTTGGCATTGATTTTGGTCATTGTGATTCTTTAAAAAAAAGTATACAAAAAAAACAAAAAGAAAAAAGAAAAAGAACCGAAAAAAAAGAGAAAAGAAAAAGAAAAAAAAAAAAAAAAAAGAAAGAAAGAGAGAAAAAGGAAAGAAAATACATAGAAAGAAAGGAGATATATGAGTGAAATAAAAGTTTTCATACATAGAGAATCATTGTGTTAATCAGTGCTCTTTTTAATTTCTTTGGTGTTTAGCCTCTCATTCCATACTATTACCTACCTTCACCTTAACCCCATTGCAACCTTTCATAACAAGCTCTCTTGATTTGTGCATGCATGTGTTATATATGAGTAGTGGAGACGTAGCAATTGAGCAAGCTTATGGTAGAACAATTTTCTTGAGTAGAATTTGAGCGATACACTTATTGACCCTATACAGTTGAGAAATTGATTAAGGGCATCCCTTGATAGACCATCTTGTGTGATTAGCATCATTGATTGAGAATGTCAGGATTTGTAATTTGAGATGAAAGGATTTTGGTCTTGATTGATTGGTCTTTTGAAGCTTTGTGTCCCTTGTTAAATTTTTGCATTGTTAGCAATTGTTAGAAAGGAAGAGTTTTTCATTTTAGTCTTTTTCTTTGAATTTTGCTCAGGAGTGCAAAAAGATAATTGTGAGGGAATTTGATAATTGAATATTTAATACACTTTTTTTATCTCTTGATTAATAATTTAGGACTCTTTAGTTAATAAATAATGGCTTTTATACTTATTTGATAGCTTTGGGCATTTAATTAGATTTTAGCCATTTTTAATAATAAAATTCTAATTTGACATTGCTTCACTATTTTTACCATAACTCTTGAACCAAACATTGGATTAGCCTCATCCTTTTTTCATATTTCAGATGATTCGAAGAGCTACAATTGTTATGAAGACATGAAGGGTAAATTCGGACAAGAGGGTGGTCAATTTTGGAGCCAAAATCATATGAATTTTGCTGTTTGGGCTTAAATTTTGTAATTAAAATCCAATTTTATTTTATTTCTGTTTTGGGCCAAACTAGTGGAGCCTATTTCGTTTTGGCAGCTAGAGTTTATTTAATTAGGTCAGCCGCCAACACACATTTATTCACGTTTTGAGCAATTTTGGATTAATAAATACAGAAGTTTAATTTTCTCTACAATGTTCTTCACGTTCTTCGTCTTTTTGCTGTTTTCTCCAGCCATGCTCGGCTAAACTTCTGTGGTTAACCCAACGTTGAGGATTCCATCATTCGTCCAAAGAACTTGTGCTTTATCAGTAATTTAACTTGTTTTATTTTCATCTATCGGATCCGATTTGAAATAGTTCGAATATTAGATTTAATATTCGGTTTGGTTTATTCCAAGGACCGAGTTCGAACTAGGTTTAAGTTTTGGTGCGCGATTGCAGTGGGACGCCACTTGTTCGGACATATTCTAGGTGATCGTCTAGTCGAGGGATTTTCGGGCGAATGCGAGATCTCGGTTTGTCGAGCCAATCGTGGGTTATTTATATTTCATTCAATGATGGAAGTCTTTGGAATTTGAATGTTGGGTTGATCGATTTTAATCTATTTCTGAATATTTCATTCTTTTCTTTTCAAATTCATTTTTATTTGTTTGAACAAAAAAAAAACCCCTTTTTATTGTTTTACATTCCTTTGTTACTATTCCAATCAGACCCGCTGCGAATTCTTTGGGAAAACGACCCAAGTTCCCTATTACTGCAAATCTTTTATTGAATTTGGTTATTTTGAGGGATACGGCAAATCTCTTTCAACAGCTCCACACCATCGCACTTCACTCAGTCTCCTGCCGATCAGAACCCTCCATGGGTAATCCTTTCTGAGAACATCAGCTCTTAATGGAAGCGCCAATATAACAATTACAAGTCCAAAGGGAGAACACAATCCCAAATTGACTAGCCTATTAGGAGGGATCCCTTTGAATTATAAACCACATTACACTTGTGAGTGAAGCTTCCCGACATGAGACTCATAACATAATCACCCCTTTGAAGAGCCAAGACACCTCACCAGGAATCCTACCAGTCAAAACCCTCATCGGGTGACTCTATACCTGAAAGATTTTACTCGGCCATTGATCAACCCTCGTAGGTAGCCCTTTCCGTGAACAATAGGCTCTCAAGAAGAGCACTGATGTGATATTACAAGTCCAAAAGGAAAGCCCATCCCAAAAGAGTAGCTTATTAGGAGAGAGAGTCCATTGACTCACTACTACAAAAAAGGGTTTTTACATCCTTAAAAGACGTCCTATTTTTAAAAAAGGAAGTAAAAGATAGAAGCGGTGGCAATTTTGTAATTATATGTGAGAAAAGTTTACTTTTGGCGTCTAATTTAAAAAATTAGACGCCAAAAGTGATTTTTTTACGTCTAAATTAAAAATTTAGACTCCAAAAGTGATGCTTTTGACTTCTAATTTAAAAAATTAAACGTCAAAAGTCTCTCGCGCGGGCCCACATAAACGCACACCAGCCGATCCAATTTCACTTTCACTCCTCTCTCTCGCGCATTCACTCCTCTCTCGCGTCTATCTCCTCACTTCCTCAGACCCTTTCCTCAGCCACTTCTCCTCAGACCCTTTCCTCAGCTCTTAGCTTTCAGCTCACCCAGTGCTCAATCCTCTTCGCTCGCCCGATGCCGCCGCGAGCTTGTCTTACCTGCTGTCACCCCTGAGCTCGTCTTGCTGTTGCGCCTCGAGCTTGTCTTGTCGTTGCACAGCGAGCTCGTCTTGCCGCCGTGTCGCTGCAGATCAGCCGTTGGAAATCTAGGTGAGTATCTTCCACAAATCTGCTCCCCCCTGTCTCTCTAATATGATATGAGGCTACACTAATCTAGGGTTTGGAATAGTGTTTGGAATTGAAGATTTATTAAGTGAAGGGGGCAGTGACAAAATCAGGGATGGTTGATAAGAGCATAACAATGCGCAGATTGGAATATTGTTCTGTGTATATGTGTTCGCTTCTATTCTTTTTATTTGTTTTAAATCACGTCCCTAATACCTTGAGTGTGACTGGCTTCATCTTTCATTGAGAGTTGAGAAGAGAGAACGCATATAGGCCTTAATTAAGACAATAAGAGCGATTGATAGCCGTGTGTGTGTTGTTCTATGAATTGGACTTGAACCAATATTTATATCTATGTTTGCTAGTCGCTATTACCGAATCAGCTTGACAATTGGGATTGGAAATTGATTATTTCCTGTTGTTCAGCACCATGCTTTGTTTTAGAATGAACAAAAATTGATGGTTTGGGAAGAGTTGTAAATGGGAAAATGATTCATGGAACCTGAATTGGAGATTAGAATTTAAAGTTTTGAAGGGCTGCACAAAGAATTTAAACGGGTTATACATGTGTGAGTACATATAAAGTGATTAGAAGTCTCCACAGAGTATTTGGTAATCGTGGAACTTAAATTAAAAATGTATTGTGTTTTTATCCCTGTTTTAGCCAAGCCATATTTAAGGGATTTTTATAGGTCTAGTACAGTGCTATGATCTCAGTTTGGAGGAAAAGCTCATTATTTTGAGCGCATGCATGGTTGCATTTAGAATGATAAAACATAAAATTGTGATTTTTTTCCTTTCATCCCTATTTGGGCTGTATAGTTTGGTCAAGAAAGAAAAGTTTAAGAGTTAATTATAATGTTCGAGTTTGGGGATTCGGAGATTAAGTAATTAAATTATATTAATATGCTTTGGTACATATGTAACTTACAGGTTTTGGATATGTTCCCAAACCCACCACAGAAATACCAAGAAGGAACAAGATAATGGTAGCTTTAATCATTAATTCTGTATATTTGCATTGGTTTGCATGTTCATTTGTGCCATTATTGTTGTAGTTAAGCATGAGAACATGTAAATTCCTTACTTTTATTATTATCATGGCCATGTGTAATAATGGTTTCAATTATTCAGTAATACTTTTAAGTAAGCACTCTTGTGATTTGATGAACTTTTTATAATTTGGTTTATTCTTTAAGTCACTTTTGTGGAAAATGCTTGGTGTGTAATGTATTTTAGTTTCTAAAGCCTTAATACTACAAGGATGATAATAGGTTTTCCTTGTCTCGGAAGGACCCTTGTAGTGCTGCGCCTCTTGAAGGACTTAAAATTGGTGATGTAGGTTGTGGTGGTGGAATTCTTTCGAGGTACATATGTTCTTCATTTTATGTGTTTTTTGTTTTTGGAACTCATGGGTTTTATGTAGGATATTTGGCTTCTAGAATAATTTTTCATCTTCAAAATTCTAGTTTACTCAATGCGGTTTAATTTAACAGGCGCCTTATTGACTTGAACAATATTTAGGAATCACAAAGCCATTCTTGGAGCATTCTTCCTTCTTGATATGTATTCCTAAAACTTCTAATTTATTCATCTTGGAGAACTAAGGCAGTAAGGCTTGGAGACGTTTTGTCTTGTGCATCTGTGTAAGCAAAGTGTCTTACTGGATTCGGTTATCATTAAATTGGGGCTCCTCTTGGCAGGGTACTTTCATCTACTCCGCCATTTCCATAGCCTTGTGCCTTTTAATTTTAGAATTGTGGGGCTTTTCATATTTTTCTTTTATTGACACACACTGATTCAAATTATTTGTCAATCATGTTCTTTTTTTAACTATTGCTGTTCATACACACACACACAAAATATATATATACAAGAAGAAGAGTTTAATGAACTTACCTGTGAAGAAGTTCTCGTTATTGATTCTTTTGGTGAATGAAGACTTCCCTTTGTTATTTCTTTATTACTCTGTAGATTGATTGCAAACTGATGTATCATTTTTTTTAAATTAAGCTTCAGCGTTGAAACATCAGTTTGCAATCAATCTGCAGAGTAAAATAAGCTAATTTATTAGAGAGTAGTGTACTAAAGTGAAATAAATAATTCTAGTGTTCAGGAATTAGTGCCTCTCTGATTCTCTTTGTCTCTATCTTCAATCTGCAGAGTAAAATAAGCTAATTTATTAAGGGTATTGTACTTTATGGCAAGTCCTTGGAAATGGCCACAAGGGTATGTTCTTTCTCATAACTTTTTGGCTTTTTGTTATTCAGTTGTTGCAATTGGGCATTGCCATTTATCTTGTGATATAGAGATGGTTACCACTTGATTCATTTTTTTTTATTGATTGGGTTTTCACATGAGTCTATCCTGGGGGAGAATTTAGCCAAAAATATTTAGATAACCACAAGAGATTGTCAAACACAAGATTGTACTAAAATTTTAATTCATCAAGTGCTTTACCAACTTATTTTTGACATCAGATACTCTATTATTTGATAATAAATTTTAACCAGTGCAATTACTGACACCTATTTCTCAAGGCTTCTGAGCTGCATAAAGAGATTCATGGGCACGGTTTTGCTCGGCAGGCAATGGGGGCTGCTGGACCTTCTACTTCATCTGGTATAAAGGTGGGACTTCAAATTTGTATCGTTTTTCCATAAATTTCTTTTTTAAAAGAATAATTAGTCGTTAGTCTTAGGATATAGAATTACATCTTAATCTCCTTATTTATTTTGGCACCTGTAGCATTTGTTAAAGGCATTATGGAATTTTATTTCTACTAACACTAAGGGAATTGGGTTCTATTATTATTTATTTACCAAAGTAAGGTTTTTAATCTACACATGCATTTAAGGGGTGTGCCTGCAGTTGGAAAGAGGTGCCTTTTGATTATAATAAATCATACTTTTTATTGAACTTCGATGATATTTAAGCATGCGTCTTTTTATATGTTTATTTGTGAAGAATCAGGTACTATAGAATACTTAGAACTTAGTCCTCTCAAGTCATGTGTTCAGAACTATGAGGATGTTCTTGTGCACATGTAGGGAAAAAGGTGCTCGTTGAGTAGAATTCATCATACTACCCTTTGAATGTTTGTGCTGTGAATATAGAACTTGAGTGAGAATCTAGGCATCTAATGAGATGGCTCTCTCATATGGCTTTGGCTTGTTCATGGACTGTTATTTATTTATAACGCCTTAGCATATCATGAACTTAAACTATCCGGCATTACTGTTGTCAGGCATGTGTGTTGATGGTGAATATGTTTGACTTTTGGTCATATGTAGATGTTGAAAGAATCATTTAGTAGAAATCCAGATTATAGGAGAAATATTTCTAATTTGTTTCCAAGTCTTTTTCATTTCATTTTTCCTTAAATGTGGGTACTATGTTATGCTCTACATGAATTCTGTCATTCAGAGCGGACTTACTTCAGATTTTGACGAGGTGATTGGTCCTTCATTCTTAAATGATAATATTTTTTGAAGTTGTACTTTAGTTGTTTACTTAATGCATTCACTTGATTGATTTATCTTATACCTTGTTTTCCATTTTACAAATTTTTGGTATTGAGGATGCCTACTCGGAGGAAGCTATCGATTTGATTCGAAACTTGTTGGCTGGACATCTTCAACACATAGATGAGTGAAGTTAGTCTTTATATTGCTTAATTACTAGGAGGTAGCTAGACAATTTTTTGAAACTTTGTGGTGATTGTTGTTAGAAGTTGTAGTAGTTACCACTTGAATTAGTTAGAGCAAAGTGGTTAAAATGATTCGAAGTTAGCCACTTACACTTTGTTGTTACTACTTTGCTATCTCTTGTTATATATACATGCATGTGGTACTTTAGTTATGTCCAACTCTGTTTCTGTCTTACACTTTGTTGTTACACTTTTGAGCCAAAAATATAAGGTTAGATGAGCTAACCTTTTAGCACATAGGTGTTGTTTATTTTATCACATTATGGTGATTGTTGCTTGCTGATATGTAAGAAGGTTTTTGTAAAGGATTGTGGGCGTGAATGTACGAATCAATTTTTTTTTTTTTTTTAAAAAAACACTTACGACGTCTAATTCGATACTTAGACGCCGCAAGTTACGCCTTAAAGGGCATTTTATGTCGTACTTAAGGCGTCTAATTTTTAAAATAGGACGCCTTAAGTCTTAACTTACGGCGTCTAATTCTAAGAATTAGACGTTGTAAGTTTTTCCTACAGCGCCCCCCAAATAGATGTCCCATAGAAAAAGGACGTTAAATGTGTAAAAAATAGGACGCCGTAGCCCTGTTTTGTAGTAGTGACTTATAATTCACACTACACTTGTGAGGCTTCCCGATGTGGTTTCTCTCATGAAACAGGTCATTGTAGTGCTCTTAATTAAGGCTGAAGAATGGGCGGTTCTTAAAGGCCTTAAACTTGCTTGGGATTTTGGTTTCAAAAAGGTGACTTTGGAATTTGATGCTAAGATTTTGATTGACCTTCTTATGACAAATTCGAAAGGCAAAAACTATACCTTTGTGTTCTTGGAAATTCAAGGTATTATGAAGTTTGGTTGGGACCTCCAAGTTGTTCATGTTTCAAGAGAACAAAACAAGGTTGCTGATGGCTTAGCAAAAAGAGGATGAATAAGTTCATCTCATCTAGATATGTGTCTTGATTATCTAAAGACTCATGTTGATAATGATAGGTCGGGATTACAATTCCCTCTAGACTAGTTTCTTTTAAGTTGTTGGGCTTTGCCCTATTGTTTGTCCGGGAAGAAAAAATCTGCGCATATTTGGGTCGAACACAAGGTTTTAGTTCAGATAAGGCATTTAAAACATTTCCTGGGTTCGAATGCATTTTTAACGTGAAGTCACGGATTCATCAACTCTAAAGCTAGTTTATTAACAAACTTGAATTCTGAATCTTGATAAGGAAGATAACGAAATTAAGTGTTACAACGCTTAAGGACATGTTTGGGAGAAATGGGAGGAGTTTCCCCTAAATATATTTGGCAGGCTATAATAATTTTTTTACATTTTTATTTGACAAAGGATAAATAATGTTCTTATATGCTTTACTTGGACAGCTCCTCTAAAAACCACTATTTAATATCTTATACTTTAAAATATGAGGTTACTGTGAGGGCCAATTCATCATATTGTATATCTCTGCAGATATGGTCATGTGTGTGGAAATTCTTGCTGAATTCAATAACTTTTAATTGTATATCTAAATAATTCATAACAAATAATGTATAATGCTCTTATATGATCAGAACATGATTGGGCACATTCATATTTTTACTTAATTTTATTATTTGTCCTTCTTTTTAAAATAATAAAATCATATTTGATTTTTTTTTTTTTTATATATAAATTCTAGGAAAGGGGTTGGGTTCACCCACGATCCAAAGGCAGGCGAAATCTCCCTTCCTCCTAAGTGATACCGATGTTAGACAAAGCGAGCCGTCTATTACCCTCAGGCATTAACCTAAGCACTTAGGAGCTAGGATGCCTCCCCTAACGTCTTGACCAACTCCAGGATCGAGTCCCCTCTCTTTGGTGAGAGTGTCGGACCCTTTTACCAATTGAGCCCAAGGAGAGGTAAATCATATTTGATGATAAAAAGAGAAGTTCATGTTAACATAAATAGATGAGTTAAAGTAGCCAGGTTGGCGGGTTGGGCTTGTAAACCCAACTCATATTACTCAGTACTCACCCATATAATATATATGTATATTTCTAGCCATAATAATATGTATTAAACTATTAATGAAGACTTGTAAATACTCAATAACAATTAATTAAATATATTTAATAGATATATGTGTGTATAAATTATCAATAATAATCTTGAATATCTTAACTAAATAATATTAGGCTAAAAATTAGGTCAAGTTCCTTACATCACCCAAGGTCATGCATCCTATTTATTTCACGTCCATTTGATGAAAAGGAGGAGAAGGAACAAAAATTTGAAGCTATAAACGCGTCTACATGTGTAATTTTCAGTATGATTGGCCAAAGGGTTGTGGTGAAGGCTTTCAGAGGTGCTTCCCAAATTTCATCTTGAATGGATTGGTTGTTATCTAAAATTTTTAGTGAAGAAGACCCATAGGTTTTGGATAAGTGAGCGAGCTCAATTTGTTTGTTTTTTAGGGGAAGAAGAAGGGGATGCTATTATTGCTGAAGGGGAAGAAGAAGGTGAGGAAGTTATTCATAAGGATGAATGGTAAAGGGTCTAATGCCAGAGAAACAAAATATTATTAGCTCTGACACTATTCTGCTACCACTTGGAAATAATAGTGGCTCTTATATCACTTGTAAATTCTATTTTTGCATGTCTTTACTAATTGCTATAGTTCTTCCGCCATGAAATTGGATGTATTTTTTTTTTTCACAGATTGGATGTTTATGTTTCTTTGCTACTTACAGTTCATTATGGTTGGATATCGATATTGTTACTGTTTTAATTTCCTAGTTGCTATGCTGCATTTTTTATGAGCAATATAGCTGCAGGTTTCATGCTAACATTTTTTCCTTTGATTTTTATTTTTATTTATTATTTATATATTTTATTGGGTTTCACTTTTTGATTCTTCGTGTATGGGCGTTAAATTAAACTATTATTGGCTTTGATACAATTCTAATACCCCTTGTAAATCCTATAAATGTGAGGGTTGTAGATCTTGAACAAATCTTGATTAGGGTAAAAGATATCGTAAATGACTTCGCATTTCAAGGAATGATCGGCAATAGGCAAGTGATGGTTATAATTGACTCGAGGGCCTTCCACAATTTTATTTCAAGAAAAGTGATTTTTGAGTTAGGACTAAAATTGGAGAGGACCGGAAGATGTCGAATGAACTATGGGTTTGGTCATAGATTTGAATTAGTGTTGGGGGTTGCAGAAACATTACTCTAAATTCTCAAGGCATACAAATTGTAGATGATTTCTTTCCCATCGACTTAGAAGCTACTGACATGATGTTGAAAAAAGTTGGCATATTGAAAGATTATGCCACTTATACGAGAGAGGACTATTGAGTTCAAGGGAATGAAAGTTAACATTACTGTCAGGTCAAATTCTCCCTGATATGGAACTTGAGTTTATCAATCTAGAAAGGATCGATGATTTAGGACCTTAAACACAAGTTCATCCAAAATCTTTCGGTCCTCCCCAGTTTTAGTCGTGGCTCAAATCTGAAGGAATGGAACATGATAGGAACTTGAGTTTTAGGAAGGTTTTTTACTACTGAAATTGCATGTATTTGCTGATTGCTATAATTCTTCGGCCACAAAAATTATCGCTGAAGGGGAAGAATAATTTGAGGAAGTTGTCCTCAAGATGAACGGTAAAGGGTTTGATACCAGAGAAACAAAATATTATCGACTCTGATATCACTCTAATACCACTTGTGTCTTACCCCTTGGGAAAGATGGGCTCTAACTCTAAGGAAGTGATTGTAAAGATTGGCTCCAAGAGAAGTGGTGGCTGAGTTACGACTTACGACTACCCACGGAGAGGACCAAAATCCTTCGTCTAAAGTTTGGGTTTGATCATAAAACTGAAGCGGCAGAAGTGTGCAAGAACGTTGTTTTCTCAGAGTGTTAGGATCCCACGTCCCTTATTAGTTTATTCTAGGAAAAGAAAACATGTTTCAGATAAGTTAGAGTAGTTACTGAATATCTTATCTGTTTGGTAGTTTTTAGAAGTTATTCTTATCCTATCTAGTTGGCAGTTTCAGATATCAGTTATGGGTAGTTATAGGAAGTATGCAGATTGAATTATATAATCGTTTGTATTATGTTTTAGAAAGACAAGTATTGTAATATGATTATGTTGTTCTATTGGCTAGAGATTTCAGATATCGGCTCTAGAGTTCATTTTCTTTCATCTCTTCTCTTATATTCTCGCAAAGATCCTATCAATTGGTATCGAGCAAGTAGATTTCTGGTCCTGTAATCCACCATGGTTAACACCCGAACTTCTTCTTATGAAGATAACTCACCACTACGTCCAAATCGAACCCCGAAATTCCATTAATTCCTGATCCTCGAGTGATCCTGCTGTAATCATGGTCCAACGGCCCTCGTGAGACGCAGCGAGTCCAACCAACAAGCAACTAGCAGCCATACTCACGCAAGCGAACCGATGAATTCTAAATTAACACACCTTTGAAGAAACAAAAGGAGCCTATAATGGGTCATGGTGAATCAAGTCGAATCAACAGGGAGACTTACGATGAACATGAAGATGGTGATGGAGAAGCACCTTGGTGGAGTAGGAATCCCTCAAAACGACCTTACTCAAAAGTGGAGTTTCCAAAGTATGAAGGTGGTGATCCGCGGGCTGGATGCGAAAGCGGAAAAATATTTTCGCTACTATCAAACACCCGAAGACTTAAAAATTGACATCGCTACAATAAATTTGGAGGGTGATGCCTTGGATACATTTACCAGGTAACATCGGGTAGAACTATAAGATATTGGGAGGAATTAATACAAGTTTTTCAAGAACAACTCGGGCCTACAGAATTTCAAAATCCAAATGTACATTTATGTAGCATCAAGCAAATAGGCTCTGTTGGAGATTACAAACAAGAGTTTGTACGCCATCAAGCCAAAGTACAAGGATGGCCGGAACATTGTCTTCTCGGCGTATTTATCAATGGGTTGAAAGAGGAATATCAGGCTGATGTTAAAATCCAAAAACCACGCATGGTGTATAAGGCTGTCAGTTTGGCTTTAGAATTTGAGGCAAAAATTCAAACTCAAGGAAATCAACGCCCTCAGTCACGTAATAATTATCGGGCCTGGGATGGAAATTACCGAGATCAGCGTACTGATGGGAATTGGCGAGATCAGCGAAATAATTCAACAATTTTCGCCGCCAAACAGGGAGGTTACAGTGCGCAAAATCAGGGCATGAGTAATTCGAATAGCGCTGCAAATCCAAACAATCAATATTCGAATTTTCAAAATTTGAATTTTCCTAAACCGTCTTCGTCACTTTCAGCAACTTCCCAATACTCTCCTAAATTTCCGCAACAAACTCGCCTGACAGAACTCGAACGTCAAAACCGGCGTGACAAAGGCTTGTGTTTTCGTTGTGGGGACCGTTTTACCCTTGGGCATCGTTGCAATCCCTCAACGCTTCGAATTATGGACATCACCGATGCACCTGATGATGCGAGTGATCTGCCTGATGAATAACCATCGCCTACTACCGAGAATATGGCTGAGATATCGCTTCATGCCATTTTGGGCAATAATTCGCATAATACAATGAAAGTCAGAGGAATGATTGGCGCTAAATCAATTTTAATTCGATTGACGGTGGGTCCTCTCACAACTTTATCTCCTCCAAGCTTGTCCAGACCATGAATCTACCTTTACAAAATCTTCCTTCTTTCGGTGTTCAAGTAGGTGACTCAAGAATGGTCTCATGTAACTCCATCTGTAAGCAAATTGAAGTGAAGATTCAGAATTTAACAATTCAAGAAGACTTTTTCCCTTTCAATTTAGGAAACGTGGATATGGTGCTTGGTGTCAAGTGGTTAGCATCATTGAATACGGTGGCAGCTAACTGGCAGCAACTGTTTATGATATTTTGGGTTGATGGAAAACGATACAAACTACAAGAAATTCCCCAACAAGTCAATTCTCTTCTTTATGCAGTTTCTTTTGTACTGAAATGGTTCAGCAATTTGATACGCTTGAAGAATTATTGCAGTCTTATTCATCTATGTTTCAAGAACCTCAAAACTTACCTCCTTTCCGACAATACAATCATGCAATTCCTTTATATCCTAATGCGGTCCCACCAAACATTCGTCCTTATAGGTATCCTTTTACTCAAAAGGATGAAATTGAAAATCAAGTGGCCTTATTACAAAAAGGCTTCATACGACCTAGTGTTAGTCCATTTGCAAGTCTGTCATTTTGGTTCCAAAGAAAGACTCAACTTGGAGATTCGTGTTGATTATAGAGAACTTAATCGTCGACCATTCCAGATAAGTATCCCATACCCACAATTGATGAACTCATTGATGAATTGCACGGAGCTAAGTTCTTTTCCAAAATTGACCTTCGATCCAGTTATCATCAGATTCGAGTAGAGCCATTGGATGTTCCTAAAACAGCCTTTGGTACTCATTTTGGCCATTACGAATTTATTGTCATGCCCTTTGGCCTTACTAATGCTCTGCTACATTCCAAGCTGCAATGAATGATCTATTAGTCCTTTCTTACGGAAATTCGTCCTAGTATTCTTTGATGATATCTTGGTGTATAGTACAAACTTTGAAGAGCATATGCTACACTTGAATACCATTTTTCGGACTTTGCAGCAACATGAATTCTATGCAAACCCCAAGAAGTGCGATTTTCTTCAACGGAAATATCTTATTTGGGCCATATTATTTCGCCAAAGGGGTATCGTTGATCCCGATAAAGTGTCGCCATTACTGATTGGCCTCTACCAAAAAATATTTCTGAATTACGTGGGTTTTTAGGCCTTACTGGATATTATAGATGATTTGTCTATCATTATGGACATATTGCCAAGCCTCTCGTAGACAAGACCAAAAAGGATGGATTTCTCTGGACTCATGCCTCCTTATCTGCCTTTGAGGATCTAAAAACAGCACTTACACAAGTTCCAGTTTTACACTTACCAGACTTTACCAAGTCTTTCATCATGGAATGTGATGCATCCTCTACTTGGAGTAGGTGCTATTTTACGCGGGAAGGTCACCCTATTGCTTATTATAGCAAAGGGCTGTCATTTTCTAATCAAGCATAAATCGGTTTATGAAAGGGAATTATTAGCTTTGGTGATGGCTTTGAATAAATGGCGTCATTACTTACTTGGGCAAAAATTCTTAGTCCAAACCGATCATTTTCACCTGAAATATCTATTGCAACAGCGTGTTACTACTCCTTCACAGCAGCGTCTGCTACTCAAACTCCTTCCATTTGATTTTCACATCAGTTACAAGCCAGGAAATTCTAATCAAGGTGCGGATGCCTTATCCCGTTGTCCCCATTCTGGTGAATTTTTTACCTTGAGTACCACATGTATCTGATTTTGAAGACTTACCATCACCTGTGCTACTACAAGATGCATTTACAAATCAGATTATACAAACTTTGCAGAATTCCCCACTTCTATTCCTCACTATTCCTTGGTTTTAGGAAGGTTATACTATAAAAGTCGCTTGGTTATTCTGCAAAGTCATCCCTCACTCAATTGCTTATGTCCGAGGCGCATGCATCTCTTGTGGGTGGCCATGGGGGTCCTAAAAACTCTCAAAAGATTACAAGCTCACTACTTTTGGAATCATATGAAAGAAGAAGTGACAGAATTTGTTCAACAATGCCTCATTTGTCAACGAAGTAAGTCTCTCGCCTCAATCTTATCTTTGGTTTATTATAGCCATTACCTGTTCCCCATCACATCGGGAAGATCTTTTCTTGGATTTCATTACTAGGCTACCAAAATCAAGTGGTTTTGATGTCATCTTAGTTGTGGTCAATCGTTTAAGCAAGTATGCCCATTTTTTGGGCCTTTCCAGACCTTTTAAAGCAAAGTCGGTGGCTTTTCTCTTTTGTAAAGAGGTGCTTCGCTGCGCATGGGACTCCTAAATCTGTCATTTCGGATCGAGACCCTATTTTCCTAAGTGCATTTTGGCAAGAGTTGTTTAAACTTTCAGGCACCAAGTCGAAGATGAGTACCTCTTATCATCCTCAAACGGATGGTCAAACAGAAGTTGTGAATCGTTGCTTGGAAACTTATCTTCGTTGTTTCTGCCAAGACCACCAGAAGAGTTGGTTTCATTATCTCCATTGGGCAGAATTTTCCTACAACACAGGTTATCATACCTCCACCGGCTATACCCCTTTCGAGAATTGTTTATGGGAAGGAACCTCCGCTTGGGTGCCTTATGTCATTGGTGCTACTCCTATTCTTTGAATTAGATGAATTTACCGAGCGAGATGCTGTTTGGAACTTATCAAATCCAATTTATTGGATGCTCAAGATCATATGAAGCATCATGCAGATTCACATCGACGCCATCTTGAGTTTCAACCTGGAGATTTGGTTTTCCTCAAGATACAACCTTATCGCCAAAAATCTCTTTCTAATCGGCGCTTTCAAAAGCTATCGCCGCTATTTTGGGCCTTATTCGGTGGTTCATTTGCATTGGAGCCGTGGCTTATGAACTACTTCTTCCACTGATTCAAAGGTTCATCCTATCTTCCATGTCTCACTGCTCAAACCGGCTCACGGATGTACTTCTTCTTTGTCTCTCCACTTCCAGTCCGACAAATGGGAATTAACTCTTGCCTACACAAGTCTTGGATGCTCGTGTTGTGGAGGTGGTGGAGATCAACTCATTGAACTTCTAATTCAATGGAAAGATAGACCAGAGGAAGACTCAAGTTGGGAATCTTATGACTACATTGCCACTCAATTCCCTTAATTCAGCCTTGAGGACAAGGCTCATTTTCAAGGGGGAATATTGTTAGGATCCACGTCCCTTATTAGTTTATTCTAGGAAGAGAAAACATGTTTCAGATAAGTTAGTAGTTACTGAATATCTTATCTGTTTGGTAGTTTTTAGAAGTTATCCTTATCCTATCTAGTTGGCAGTTTCAGATATCAGTTATGGGTAGTTATAGGAAGCATGCAAACTGAATTATATAATCGTTTGTATTATGTTTTAGAAGCACAAGTATTGTAATCTGATTATGTTGTTCTATTGGCTAGAGATTTCAGATACTGGCTCTAGAGTTCATTTTCTTTCATCTATTCTCTTATATTCTGCAAAGATCCTATCACAGAGTGAAATGTAACATCCTAAATTTTAGGATTTATAAATTGAAAATAATATATAGGGATTAAATTGTGAAAATTGGCTAAATGATTAAAATTAATTATTTGGGGAATTAGGAATTATTTTCCTTGTAATATTTAAAAATAAAATATAGGAAATAATTGCAAGAAATGAAATTTTGGAATGAAGCCCATTTAATCATCTAATCGGAACCAATTTCTCCAAGTCATCCTAATTCCATCATCCAACACATTACGGTGACATGGAGCAACAAAAATATATATATATATATATATATATGAGGTTTATACTTCTCATGTTGCATGAGAAGAAGAAGATTCCTACACACACATGAAATGGTGGGACTCACATATATATATAATGCTATATATATATGTGGGTCCCACCATTTTATGTGTGTGTGACATGAGAAAACATTTCTCCTACAACATGAGAAGTGTTTTTCCCTTTATATATATATGGGATAAGTTATTCTGCCTACTCTTATTTTGTCTACATTTGCCTACCCCTCTCAATACCGTTAAATTATAATCTCATCCAACGGTGGAGGTTTTAGAGATAAAATAAACCCTTTTATCCCTTTTTCTCTCTCTCACCGCCTCCTACTATACCCTCTCTCCCCTGAGGCGATCTTTCAAGTCAAATTGCGGTTTTGCAACCGCCATAATAGGTATGCAAAAACATTCTACAGGCCACAACAAATTCAGTAGCACGCAACCTACAAAACAAGTAATCCCTGAATTTCCATCAAATTAAGTGATTTTAGCTCAAAATTCAGAAGGAAGCAAATCACAAATTCGTCGGCAAATTTGGGGAAGGCAAATTAAATAACGAGAATCATCCGTAAGTTATATGTTTACCAGTGAGCACATATACTAGTGGCGTCATCGGACACATCTGCCATGGCGGAACTGAGAAAACCCGAGGTCGTTCTACGATCAAATCCTTGGAAAGCAGACTGAAAAAATTGAGGGGCAATCAAGCACTTACGGAGGAGAGAGAAGGGAAGGGAGGTAGTGAGAGAGAGGAATAAGTAAAAGGGATTATTTTATCCCTCAAATATTTGACATTGAATCTAACGGTATTAAGAGGAGTAGGCAAAGGTAGATAAAATAAGAGTATGCAGAATAACTTATCCCTCTATATATATATATTCATTAAGCAGCCCAATGTGTACAATACCAACTCCCTATTCATTATCCATTCCTCATTATGAATCATTTTGGCCCAACAACAAAACCATTTTGAAGAAAGACAAAGCCCAATACTCCTAATCTCATTCTCATTTCATTTTAGCCCAACACGTGACCTCTTCAATATCCATTATCTTATTGGCTTATATAGCCTCACCGAAACGCAACAGGGGAGTATATCAGCAAAAATCACAGCGTCACTTACGTAAAACACAAAAAGATCATACGTATCCTTATCTCTCGCGTCAGCCAGTCAACGAATTCAGACCATCCATGCTTCTTGAGGCCCAACAAAAGATCACACCATACTTCATACTCCCTCTGTTTGTCATCCTTCTCGGTCAAATTCACCTAGGTCCTTATTTTCCTCTCTTCGTTCTCATTCATTCAGAGAAGAGAATGAGGGGTAGAGACCGAGGGTGAGAGCTAGAACATCGAGACAAAAAAAAAAAAAAAAACAGCAAGAGCACGAGAGTTAGAGCGAGAGAGACGAGAATCTGAAAACAAAGGCAGAGACGGAGTGAGAGACGAGGAAAGAGAGCTCAAACGTGCAAACTAGAAACTAACCGAAGTGAGTCTTTAAGCTTCTCTCCTTCTAGTTCCATGAGTTTTCCAACGTAAGCTTTTGAATATAATGTAGTTAGGATTCCATATAGATGTTCTGCTAAAAGGATATTAAAACAGAGGAGGTTGCTGGGCAGTATGTGTGTGTGTATGTATCACCTATGTTGCACGGACACCGACACGCGACACGAGACACGACACGACACGACACTCCGACACGTTAATCCTAAAAAATCTAAATTTCGACACGTTAGGACACGTGTTGATATTAAATATATATTTAATATTTTTAAGTATAATTCACATTTACTACAAAGCATCCATAAAGTGTAAAGTGTAGATAGGTAAAATTTCATGTGATTTAGTAATAAAAAAAAATAGAAAATCCATTATTTCTAAATTGCTTCATATGATCAAATGAAGAATGGGCAAATAGTGAGATATTTTCAATAAATATAAATGGGGAAAGCAAAAATGCTTGAGGGTGTAAATCTAGGAATGTCTAAAATACTCATAATTCATCTCAATCCCGTAAAATCATGGCCTCCAGCTCTGGCTCATCAAGTGAAAGACTAGCAACTTCAAGATCTCCAATATCATCAAGTGAATCAAATGTATCTCCAGCAATGTCCCACATTTGATGTTCTCCTTGTGCATAACTTGGATTGTTTCTTGTTAAGATTCGAAGGTTGCTATGCACATAAACCAAGTCTTCAGCACGTTTTGGAGTGATCCTATTCCTCTTCATGGAATGCACAAAAGAATAAGTACTCCAATTGCGTTTAGCACATGATGAAGAGGAAGGTTGTTGCACAAGTCTCAATGCTATCTTTTGAAGCAAAGGTGTAGAAGTACCATAAAGTAGCCACCAAGCTTTTGGATCCATAGTGGCTTTAGAATCCATGGCATCTAAATCGCCAAAAGTTCCACCATTGGTAATAAAATCAGCATACTCCCTTGTAATCTTGTTTCGGTCCTCCGAGGCAGGAAAGAATCTCCTTAAGCATTTTTGTCGCTCTTGAGTAATCTCTACATCCATGTGTGGAGGAACTCGACTTGAATCTTCTTGGAGCCATTGGTGACTATAGTATCTAAAAGAGAAACAAAAAACATTAACAAATTATCAAATTATATCAAGAGAAGTATTAATTTTAAATTCAATCATTTTAAAAAAAACTTACTTAGGATTCAAAGCATGCGCCAAACAATGTAGTGGAGTTGAATTTTTCGTTCAACGATCCACAAGAATATGATACACCACATCATAAAAAGAAGACCTCTCTTCTATCATCCTCCCTTCTTTATAGTATATAGCTTTCTTCACTTTCTCAATCATCCCATCCCACATATCATATATCAAGTAAAGACAAGGTCTATCAGTGTCACACACTCTAATCATATCATAAATAGGAGCAGTGAAAGCAAGTATATAATCAACTAAATCCCAAAAATCATCATCCAATATTTTTTCCTTCACAAATCTAGCCCTCCCAAGATTATCATCTTTATAAATACTCCATTTTCACTTATCACCATATTTTGGAGACCACCCTTTATCAACTTGAACCTCTTCAAGATCACAATCATTGAAGCAAACAGTATCGGCAATAGAAAGCAACTTCAAATTCACAAACTCATTATAGATGGACAATCTCATAGAATGATTCATAATGAAATGCTTTATTTGAGCAACATCTCCTACAATATCAGAAATCCAACAGCATTCCTCATATATCTTTGTTTGATTGTTCTCCACATTCTTTGCAAGCACAAATATTTTTCTGACCAAATTCAATGTGTGAACAACACATGGTGTCCAGGTAATAGATGGAAATTCTCGCTCAATCGGTTGCCCTGCTCCCTTACAATTTGCAGCATTATCGTGATTATCTCGAACCACATTTGCCTCTCCTACTTCTTGAATAACTTCCTTTAGCAACTTGAAAATAAAAATTTTATCCTTAATCTCCCCGAGCAATCAACCGATTTTAAAAACATTGCTTTACCATCAGATACTGCCATGAAATTAATGAGTGGCCTCCTTTGTGAATCACTCCACCCATCACTTACAATACTCACCCCCTTATGAGTCCAATCCTCTCGAATAGGTTCACACAACCTATCAACATTTTCTTTCTCCTGTTGCAATAGAGTAGTTCGCAATGTGTTATAGCCTGGTGGCAAATAACCTCCAATATTATGATCTCTTTTGCAAAAGTATACGAAGCTCGGAAGTATGGGTTCTTTGCCAAATTGAATGGCAATCTGCTGAATAAAACATTCAAGCAATCGAGATGATTTAATTCGTCTCGCTCCCCAACATTGAATGACTTCTCAAGAGGACCCTTAGTTCTTCTCTTTTTGAGTCGAAACGCTAGAAGAGGAGGGGGTAAAGGTACCTTTCTGGGTTTATTAGATTGCATTCTTTCGTAGCTTCTTCATCTAATTTTTTCATCTCTAACAAGTCTCTTTTTTGCAGCGATAAACATCTACGGCTCCTTTGCCTACTATGTTCAACAAATGAGCCCGCACTCTAGTATATGAACTTTTAAAATCTTTTTTGCAAAAGTTGCATGTCCAAGACAAATTCCCTCCCTTCCACTCCACCATCTAATTTGGTGACATATTTCCATAAAGGTTTACTAAGTAATTCACTAGTAGAATCACTAGGAGAGCGAGGAGTATTAGCATTGCGAGAATTTGAATGATCCATACTACAAATAAGTCCGACAAAAACAAAATTAATCAAAAAGTACAAAATAAAGCAATATTATATAAAGCAACACATATATTCAACGCAATAAAAAAGCGAGAGTTTGAGCAAAAACTACAAAATAAAGCAATATTATATAATATTATATAAACCAACATATATAAAGCAATACGCATATAAATATATAATAAAGGAATATTATATTGCTTTTTTTTTTTTTTGATAAACAAGTAGTTCTTTTATAAACAAATATGGCGATTTAAGGAGGAATTGTTAGACACCAATAAGTTCTGATGATCTTTAGTAGTTTCAAACAAAAAACAAAGCAAAAGTTAAAGTCTTAAATTATATTATATTGCTTTACACATATTCGACGCAATAAAAAGTAAGAGAGGAGAGTCGGATGGTCGGTTTCACGGTCTTAAGATGCGAGCAACACGCCAACACATATAATAAAGCAATCTGCAACACACATATATAATATATTAACGCAATAAAAAAAAAAGAGAAAGTCAGATAGTGGGTTTCACTGTTTCAGTCTTTTAGTTTCAAAGACGATTCACAGTTCCACACCACTACACCAGTCGACAGTCTCAACTCTCATTCTCTCAAGTTTCGTACCTATTGGCGTGGATCGAAGGCTATCTAACGAAAGGAAGCTCAGTTTCTGATCTGAGGAGAGAACGACGGCGAGTCGGTGAAGGGTGGAGCTCGGGTTCGAACGAGACAACGACGGTGAAGGTTGAAAGTCGAGTCGGGTTTGTTTGAGAATCTCACAGGAAAATAACCTAGATGTGGTGAATGGGATCTCTATATCTTTTTTCTGAACAAATCTTGATCAAATCTCAATATTTCCTCTTCCAAACAAATCTCAATCGGTATCTCGATATCTCAATCGGTATCTCAATCGGTTTAATTTTTTATATTCCTAAAACGTCCCTTGGCCCGTGTCGACACGGTCAAAAAGGGGTGTCGGACCAGTCAACGCGTCCGACGGCGTTGACCACGTCCGGGACGCGTGTCGGAGCGTGTCGGACGAGTGTCGGTGTCTGACACCGTCCGACGCGCAAATTTCTTCAGAAAATGCGTGTCCGTGCTTCAGAGTGTATCACAATGAGATATAACTACATAATAACCAAACCAAGGTCCTTCTCATTTGCATTGTAGCCTGCACCTATCTACTTTTCTTTCTTTCTTTTTTCACATCGCTGGCTTAATAAAGGCACAAATGTTCCGTTGTGGTTTTTATAGTTTGATGAGGGAATGATATGAATGAATAATGGGAAATCAGACATATATAGAATAAATAAAGTGGGACGTGAGGGAACTACTACATATTTATGTATATATGATTTTCAATGGTTAGATATCCAAATACTACACACACACACAAGATGGGATTTTGATCTAACGGTGAAAAAGTAGTAGTGACAATATCCTATCTCACACACACACACACACACACATATATATATATATAACGATTCTATAAAGTTGTTGTATAAGCCTTTTAAAACTGCACAAATGTGAAACTGAATCTATGTGTGCGTGTGTGTATAAAAAACCCAAAAGCATACTGATATGTATTAAACAAGGCATAGTCTCATAGCTTTACTGGCTTGGATCTTCTAGTTTCTTGAATCAGATTTTATTAATATATTTACGTTAAATGATGCCAAATATGAAATATTAGCCATTCCATATAAAATATTTTGATACAGAAAGTGCAAATTAAAATGCTAAATTTTGACTATCCAAATTTCATTTGAAGTGTATTTGATTTTCTTTTGATACATGATCAAGTGTATTTGATTTTATTATGCTGGAAAGTATCAAATACAGGGGTATCACTGAAACAGTTATTTAAGGGATATTTAGTGAACCCAAGACCTTCTGCTTCAGTATATCACGTTTTAACGGATGATTTCATGTGTTTTCATTCTACTTAGTTCATAACCTAAACCTGAAGCGTTGGTTTTGAAGAGTTGATATTGAGTTTTAATATGAAAAGATTTAAGGAATTCTAAACTAGTTGCAGAATAATAAGAATAATTATGATGATGATGATGATGATGATAAAATAAATAATAAATATTATTATTATTATTAAAAAAGGGAATAAATAATAAATAGAAAGGGGAATTATTAATAAATAATAATGGGAATTAATAGTTACAATGATCTTACTTTAGAACGTTGACGAAGTTTGAGTTTCTAACACTAGAGATTGTAGTTATACTCGCAAAGTTGAGGTTGGTAACTTAATCTCCAATTCTTTGTGTTTTTATATATGCCTTGTATGTTCATGTATTGTGAATTCTTGGCCAGGTTTGTATGTCTGAGTCTATGCGTTTTATTCAGCTAGCTGTGAGTTATTGTTTTTTAATGATAATGTTGTATGCTTATTTTCCTAGCACTGAGGATTCGTGTCTAGGACACATGGCACTTGCGAGTGTTTTCACCATAACGATACATGAGATGTGAGCTATGTAGTCGAGTAGCGGTATGTTTGCTGAATGCTTTCTTTTATTTTGCAATATATGAAATATCTATCATATATGTTTTACATTTTGAATGTGAGATTAACTGTTACCCTGAGATTCAACTAATCATTGAATCTTAGTTATGCCTAAAGATTCAGGAAAAATGTTCTGGATTGGGAAGTAAGGCGATACAGCTGGAGTAGTTGATAAAGACCCCGAAGGAGGGGATTTATTTAAGTGGATCATATATTATTTTGGATTTCTATATTTGCTAACTATTCACGGGTATTAAATCGGGATAACTGTATAACCAATATCCTCCAATAGGATTAACCCTCACTCCTACCGAATTTTAAATTGTATCACATATAGATTCCTCTAGGAATTTTAAAGTAACCATCATATGTCTGGGCATATGTTATCAGTCACTCATTTATCCAAACGTTATGTATGCTCTCTGTTGCAAATTTTAAATTGTATCACATATAGTTAACGCTTTCACTCTGATAATTTCAGATCAATTAGTGGACATCATAATGGATGTAGAAATAAGGGCGTTACCTGAAAGGCATAGAGATTATTGTGAACTAATTTCTTACTAATTGTGTTTAATTGGAGCAGTTGAGAAGCCTTGGAAAAGTTTTACATCAGGAGTCTGCAAACCATGAGTTTTGAGTGGCATGGAAGTATAGTAACATTATAATCTGATCCATCTCTAACTACAAGGAATGGAACTTGGGCTTATGACTCTGGGACGAAATGATGAGGAAGATTGATATGACCTCAAACACAAGCCTGGAGTATTCCTACCTCTTATCTACTTTTAGATCCTTTTGATAATGCATATATGTATTTCCTAATTGCTATAATTTTTTTTGCCACAATAAGAATTATTGCTAAAGGGAAAGAATAATGTGAGGAAGTTATCCTAAGGATGAACGATAAAGGGTTTAATACCAGAGAAACAAAATATTATCGACCCTGATGCCCTTCTAAAATCACCCTGCTACCAAGTTACGACTACCCACGGAGAGAACCAAAAGCTTTCGGTTAAACTTTGCGTTTGGTCATAAAACGCAAAGCGCAAGGCATAGAGATTGTTGCGAACTATTTCCCACTAATTTCTAATTTAGGAATTGCGGACATGATGTAGGGTTTGGAGTGGTTGGGAAGAGTTGAAAAGTTTTATATCAGGAAGTCCGCAAATCATGACTTTTGAGTGGCATGGAAGACCACTAACATTGCAATCTGATCCTTTTTTTTTTTTTTTTTTTTTTTTTGCCTTTTTGATACATAAATTTTAGGATAGGGGTTGGGTTCACCCACGATCCAAGGGCAGGGCGAAATCTCCTTCCTCCGAGGTGATACTGATGTTGGGCAAGGTGAACCATCTATTATCCTCAGGCGTTAACTTAGATGCCTAGGAGTTAGGATGCCTTCCCCAGTGCTTTAACCAACTCCAGGATCGAACCCCTTCCCTTTTGTGAGAGTGTCTGACCCCTTTACCAGTTGAGCCCAATAACGAGAGGTGCAATCTGATCCATTTCTTACTAAAGGAATCGAACTTGGGCTCATGACTCTTGAATTAAATGATAAGGAAATTTGATAGGACGTCAAAAAGTCTCTCTTGGGTATTTCTATATCTCTGCTACTTTTAGATCCTTTTTAATAATGTTGCTGATCTAGTTTTGGTTTGTTAGCATGCATACTATAATTAGGAAGGTTTTTTATTACCGAAACTGCTAATTATTGTTATCAAACTCGCCAGTTGACTCTCCGAGTTGACCATTTAGCTTATCAAATCGAGTCGAATTACAGGTAAACTCGTGATCATTGTAAATTTGATTAAGATTACGAGTTCATACACCGAGTGTATCATTTTTATATTTATAGTTTATAAAACTATGTTAACTCACATTTAAACTTATATTAAATTTTTTGATTTGATCATGTTCAACGCTTTATATATAATTTATATAAAAATTTCTTTGTTAAATATGGTAAATTTAAATGTTGATGGATTTAATTTTAACTATTTGAATTTAATTTTAATTATTTGTTATACACTATGAATACTTATTTAATAATGAAAGTAAACTCTTACAAGTTTACATCATTGTCATGAGTTTATCTAAATTCATGAGTTTGACAACCTTAGTGCTAATTGCTATATAATTCTTCCTAAAACAAATCAGATCCACCTCTCACTAAAATTTGGATACAGGGATGGGATGATTCCATTTAAGAAGTTAGAAAATTTTAAGGGACATTAGAAGTGACACATTAATGGTCCTAGCCCAAAATTTCTCCTTTTATGACGAAGAGAAACAACGTACGTAAAGCTCACGAGTAAAGAATAACCAAACCATTATTTCCCAAGGTTTTGAGAAAGATGATGGAGATAATGGAACTTTAATTAGTATGAACACACGTCTCTTGAAGTGAAGAAGAATCTCGTAATTACTAATTTCAGACGGCTAGGTAGGAAGATATTGGAGATTAGGGTTAGAAATAGGTTAGACTATGTTGAGTTTTATCTAAATAGACACGAGGCTACAACAGAGATTCAAAGCTTAAGTTTGGGTCTAAGCCTGTATGTAAACCTTTTCTTTTGGCTTAAGCTTGTATGTATGCTTTCTTTCAGGCCTGAGTTTGGACCTTCAAAAATCTCGACAATGCCTGAAGCCTATTTAAAAACCTGCTTATAATATAAGCCTTTAGATAAACTTTAAAGCATATACTTCTAAATTTATATATAACCCTTCACGCTTATTTACAATCATATATTATGTCTTAAAAGCATAACATTCATTTTTGTTGTAATACGAGGGCTTAGAAAAGAAAAGAAAACAATGTCTACTGACAACAATTGTTCGAGTAAATAAGAATAAGAAAAACTAATCATCTATTAACCTTTACATTATTGTTTTAATTTAGTGGACGACACAACTCAGGGAATTAAGAAGGAGTGAGTTAGCATTGTCATCTTAAGCAATCAAAGAAAAGATAGATAAGGGTGAATAATTGATACGAAAACAAGGGTTAAGTGTAATGACAATGAGATGTGCAACTTAGAATTAAGTTTATACTGGTAAATTTATAAATTATTTATAACATTATTTAGATGATATTATATATACTTATATATAGATAATATAATTTTTTTAAAAAAAAATTAAATAGGTCATACCTATAGGCTTATAGGCTAGACTTTATAAAAATAGGTATCGCCTGCTTATCTAAATCGGCCTGACAGTTAGCCTAAGCCTAACCTATTTACTAGATAGGTTGACTCAGATTTATGTAGGTTAGGCTGTAGGCCCTAAGCCTATTTTCATCCCCATTGGAGATGCATCACAAATATAAATGTATATTGAGGATTTTGATAAATCAATAATTTTTTTTAAAAAAATTGAGATTTTCTGTACAAATACACATTTTTGTGAATATATATTATATCGGCCAGTTAGCGCCATATTTGTCCAAGCCGTATACATAAATATATGCATATGAAAGCCATGAAGCCGCCAGCAATAATCACCTGCTCGTTTTTTTTTTTTTTTTTTTTTTTTTTTTTTTTTTTTTTTTTTTTTTTTTTTTTTTTTTTTTTAATGATGTGTTCATAGCTCACGTACGTTTAAGAATTTAAACGCCGACACGCAATGGAAAAATCTAATTAACATCCTTTAAAAGCACGTAACATGGAAATTGTTAAATCACATGAACCATCTTTTATTTGCCTGACTTGGGAGGGGGAAATAAAGAAAAGGAAGTATGTTACTATGTTCCTTTTTTTTTTTTTTTTTTTTTTAACAAAATTTAATATTATCTCCATTCCAACTCTATTGTTACCAAAGGAAAGGAAAGAGTAAACATGATCGAATTTGTTATCTTCCACTTATAGAAAATTTTTCCTCCGTTATATTTTTCACGTGTCTTAGCATATTATGGGATGATGAGACTATTGATTGATGTATATATAGGTTATATATACACTAGCTTATTGATCTTTTCTAAAATATTTCCTTTTTTTTTTTTAATGTTTTGACCTCCATGTTTTACTTGAATAATTGTTTCTCCTAGCCCATTCTCTTCTGATTACAAGAAACAATTATTAACCTATACTCATCAAATCATATTTTTAAGTCATTTCTAACATATTTCATACAAATCAAGAAAAGCCTTAGATCTCATGTACTTATTCATTACATCACTTTGGATTCATTATCAAGCGTCCTTGTTTGAAAAATTTTACTTCTTGTGAAAATTAATAATAAATGTGAAATTCACTCAAGTTGATTAGTAAAATTTAATTTGAATTGAGAAGGAGGTGTGAACATATGCTGCTCCTTTATATTGTACATCCAAGAGTTTTTCTTTTTTTCTTTTTTGTTGATTTGAGAGAAGTTAATTGTATCCCCCTCCAATCAATAGTTTTCTCTCCTCTGTCGAGAGCCCTTCCTCTCCTCTGTAGAGAGCTATCCCTCCTTTGTGAGAAATTCCCCTTCTTTTGATTCTAGACGAGCTCCTTGCAACCTACCACCGCAACTAGCCGTGATTCAAGAACCTCTTCTACCTTCCATCATCGATTTCCGTAATCTTGCATCCAAGTTCTCTGTCCAGATTTGGACTCTATCGTTCCAAAGAGAAACAAATAAATAAAAAAAACAAAGCTTCTCTCATGGCCAAAGAAGTGAATCTGGATCTTAACACCTCCCCAACTACTCAGAAGGGACGTGCCTTGGTGGGAAGACTTGAAACGGATAAATTCCTGAACAAGGGTGTTGTGATATCGATGATCAAAAAAGGATGGGGACTAGATAGTATTATGGAGATAATTACATGCCTGAGAAAAACGCCTACCTCTTCCGCTTTGCAAATTCTGATGATTATAATCGGGTTTTGAAAGGACGGCCATGGGCCATTCGGGCGCCTACCTGAATCTCCAACATTGGGATGATCATATGATTTTTAAAGAGGTAAATTTTAATTGGTGTTCGTTCTGGGTCCAATTCCATGGCCTTCCACATATTGCTTTTGACGGAGAAAATGCGGTGAAGATGGGAAATGCAATCGGCAGAACTGTTCTATATGAATCCCCAAAACTCCATGATCGCCTTTCTCGGACCTTCATCAGAGCCAGAATCCTGGTTAATATTCTCGAACCATTAGTCAATGGGTTTTGGGTTCCTCGTCCAATCGTGAAGCAATCTGGGTTATAGTCCGCTATGAACGCCTCCAGAATTACTGTTATGACTGTGGGAGACTGGGACATGGTTCAAGAAACTGTAAATACCAACCCGACCCTTCGTGGATCAAGTCGAAGATCATCGAGCGGTGTAGCGGATTAGGTATTGTGCAAGCCAAATTGATCGAAGATGCGTTGGTGATTCATGATCCAACTTGGGACGAGGCGACGCTAGTCCGAAAGAAGCCGACGACGGCGCGCCGCCCAAAGCCACGGAGGAACGACAGACGCTCTATGTCCGGAAACAAGCAACTCCTCGAAAACTGGAATCCCAATAATGAGCCATTATGAGGATCCCAACGGTAATCCTTGCATTGATCACGCATTAAAGGAGAATACCCGAATCGATCTCTCCCTTCCTATCCGAAAATCATGGAACTAACCCCGCAAAGCCGTGATTTCACCGAATCGTGCCTCCATACAAGATGCCGATATCGAGAAATCTCCAGTCATAATTCCGATCCTCATTCCGGAATCCTCGGATCATATTTCTGGAAACAACAACTCTCAGGGCGCCAAATTCGGAATCCCAATAATGAGCCATAATGAGGATCCCAATGAGCCGCGATTCCATTCTGAATTAGCGCCTCCACACAAGATGCTGATATCTGAGAAATCTCCAATCCTAATTCCGGAATCCTCGGATCATATTTCTGGAAACAACAACTCTCAGGGCGCCAAATCCGGAATCCCAATAATGAGCCATAATGAGGATCCCAATGAGCCGCGATTCCATTCCGAATTAGCGCCTCCACACAAGATCCGATATCGAGAAATCTCCGAGTCATAAGTCGATCCTAATTCCGAATCCTCGATCATATTTCGGAAACAACAACTCTCGGGCGCCAAATCCGGAATCCCAATAATGAGCCATAATGAGGATCCCAATGAGCCGCGATTCCATTCTGAATTAGTGCCTCCACACAAGATGCTGATATCTAAGAAATCTCCAATCATAATTCCGAAATCCTCGGATCAACAGAGTTCATCAACTCGGATTTCTTGCAATCAATCAACGCCCTATCTGGTTGAATCTCCTGATAGCGAGAAAGAAGGAAAACCAGCATTTACTTAGATTATGGGACTATCACCGGTCACGGCCGTTACTACAGGGTTAAGGCAGATCAATCTTAAACGTCCTCCAGATCCCCTTGATGAAAAGCAACGCCTAAATCACCCAAAGAAGCGGCTTACCTATATTGAGGAACAGATACCCGATCCCAATTGTGCAAACCCTGAACCCAATCCAAGTGGGACCCAACGACTAAATGTGCAAAAAACCAAAAAATCCATTCGGGCCAAAAAAAGCCCACGTAATGTGCAACGAACCCAGCCTACACCTCATTCCCCATCCATCTCTCTATCGCCTTTGGATTCTTGGCAAGCTACCTCCCAAAATTCCAACTTGGCCCTTCCTGACCCTTTGAACAACGCCGATGGTTGCCACCAAGCAGCCATCGGTTCGCCATGAGTCTCATAGCCTGGAACTGTCAGGGGTTAGGGGTTCCCCTAATAGTGAAGCACCTTCGGGAAACATGTAATAAACAAAAACCTCACATCGTCTTCATCATGGAGACAAAGAAGAAGCGAAGTTATGTTAGCCGTATCGAACGACTGTGGCTTTGACGAAGAATGGATTGTTGATCCTATAGGGCTAAGTGGTGGCCCGGCCTTATTCTCGGGAAAAGGAGACTATTTGTGAACATTCTTTCTTCATCCATTAATGCAATTCACACTTCAGTCTTCAACGCTTAATCGAGTTCCCCGGTATATTTCATTTGTTTATGGCCCTCCAACCGAAAAGGACCGCCTCATCGTCTATGATAATATTATCAAGTTCGCTCGGTGTAGGCGTAGAACTGGATTTGTTTGGGAGACTTCAATGATATTACCTCACATCGGGATAAACGGGGTGGTGATCGAGAGAACTATAAGGAAAATCCTCAACTTTCAAAAGTTTATTGCCGATTGTTCCCGATTGACTGGGCTACAATGGATCGTGGTTTACTTGGTGCAACAAAAGATCAGGCGAGGCTACTATCGGGGAAAGAATTGACCGAGCTATGGGGAATGATATCTTTTGTCATAATTTTCCATTTGTTCAAGTCTTCCATATTGATCCTATGGGATCCGATCATCATCTCCTGTTTGTTAACTTTAACTATGCTTCTTCTAATAAAAGTAAACCTTTCGGGTTTGAGGATTATTGATCGCTCATAATGATTATATGCATGTGGTTCATGAGAGGGAACTGGCTTAGTTCAACACACCAATGCTATTAATCACTTTGCTCTAAATTTAAATAATTGTAGAAAATATCTTATAAATTGGAGCAAACTTAATTTTCCAAATAGAAAAAAAAAATGATTGAACATTTAAAATCCACTCTTTCTTAATTTCAACGGGGGGTATCAATCGAGGCGAGTAGCGGGAAGAGGAGACAATTCTAAAGCGTATTGAGGACCTGATGGACCAAGAGGAAAATTACTGGTGGCAACGTTCACGCATCACCTGGCTTACATCAGGAGACAAAAACTCCAAATTCTTCCATCTTACTACAGTCCTTAGAAGGAGAAGGAACACAATCTTGAGTATAAAGGATGAAAGTGGAATGTGGACCAGAGATAAAAACATCATAAATCATTTGTTCACGATTATATTACTAATTTATTCTCTCCTTCGGGACCTCGTCCTTTCTCAAACGTTCTTGACTCAATCACGGCCACAATTGATGAATCTGCTAATGAGGCACTTCTCCGACCTGTAACAAGAGAGGAAATCCGTATAGTTGCATTTGATTTAGGGGGCTCCAAGGCCCTAGGACCGGATGGATTCTCAGGTAAATTCTACCAGTTTTCTTGGGAAGAGGTAGGGGATTCAATTGTTAATATGGTTAATGAGTTCTTTGAGCATAACCGCCTCTTTGCAGATATAAATGGGACTAATATTACTCTTATCCCCAAGGTGGATAAACCCGAGTTGGTATCTCACTTTCGCCCTATTGGCCTCTGTAACTTCTCTTATAAAATCATATCAAAACTATTGGCAAATAGGATGAAATGTCTTGATAAATGTGTTAATCCCACCCAGGGTGCCTTTGTGCCGGTCGCCTTATCCAGGATAATATTGTTATAGCTCATGAAGTCTTCCATTACTTAAGGCGTAGAAAAACAGGAAATAATTGCGAATTTGCCTTAAAAATGGACATGAGCAAGGCTTATGATAGAGTTGAATGGGATTTCTTAAGACAGGTGCTACTAAAATTTGGATTCTCTCTGAGATGGGTTGATCTTGTTATGAATTGTGTGGAATAGGAGAGAGGAGAAGAAAGAGGTGGCCATACCTTTGATTCGCATGCTATCAAAAACCCAGGACCCCTTCGCATCTTTTAAAGCCTCTATTCTTTGCGTCTTCCGTCGGCGATTGGCACGAGAATGAAAATAACGCGTGTTTCGATCCCATACACAGACCATTCAGCTCTGCCTTTTTGTGCCCACAGAAGAGATTCTTGCAATAGGACATCTTCAAGTTCCTTCCAGATAGAGAATTGAAGCTCCTCATATCTAGGCTGTAGGCCATATCGGGCAACAGCCCTATTAATCCCATCCAACTGGCGTAGGAGCCGTTTCTTTCTTCCTTCTGTATGTTTGAACACCTCTTTATTCCACTCAGAGCATGCATGAGTAAACTGAGAGATATTATGAGCCCACCTAGTGTCCTGGTCCCAGTGTTTCTTCACAAATTCATCAAATTGCTCATGAAGAACCCAGGCGGCAATAAAACGAAAAGGCCTGTTAGGTTTAGGCTGATTCACTTCTGAATCCAGACGGAGAAGTAAAGGACGATGATCCAATTTAAAGAATGGTAGATGAGTCACCAAGGCATTGGGATACATCTTAGTCCATTGTTCATTTGCAAGCATCCTGTGTAGCCTGGCTTCTGATGCTCCACGCTTAAATGCAAATTCTGGTCCTACAAAACCAATATCTCGTGCATCATTCATATCAAACCAGTTAGTGAGGTCCCGGTCATAAGAGCATCTAAACGTTGCAGACGATTGTCGTTCACATTGAAGCATCGTGCCATTAAGGTCGCCTCCTATCAATCAAGTGCCCTGTAACATTGGTGCTATTCGGGAGAGGTTGTTCCACAGATTCTGTCGGCTGACACTGGACGGACTAGCATACACAACCGTAAGCATCCAGATATGATTAGAAGCATTTGTAATCTGAAGATGCATGTACTGATGATGGCGCTCCAACACCAAGACATGCGAGACGCTAGGTTCCCATAAGCACCAAATGCCACCACTATATCCCTCACTATCTATTAGCTCCATATGAGAAAATCCCAGATTTTTAGCTCGTTCTGGGGATGCTTCCTTTGAACACCGTGTTTCCAAAATTGCAAAAAAATCCAGTTTATAATGAGATTTGAGATCACGTACAAGGCCAGGAAAACTAGGTGCCCCAGTTCCCCTTGAATTCCAAATCATGTAATTCATTGGGAAACAAGTGGGGGGTGTTGGGGTATGTCCGGTTCCCCTTCCATCTTATCCTGATCTCTCATGGGTTCATCCACTGATAGATGAATATTCAAATTATTATCCTGCATTTGTGTCATAGGCCCCTCAATAATCTGTTGGGGTACCGACGAAATATCATCATTAATAATATCCACTTCCTTATTTTGCTCCAAGGTCATAGAACTAAGTGGCCCATCATGCATGCTGGAGGTCTCGGTTGGGATTGCCACCATTATGTCATGTTTGGGCTCCACGGTTTGTAAAGCATTAAAGGGATTTAAATGGGTGGACCCCAAATCTTGGCCCACAAGAGACTTATTGAAAGCCCTCCCACGTGTAGGAGCTTTAATTTCCTTTGCCTTGAATTTTCCTTTGGATAAAGTCTTCCTTTTAATGCCAACCTGGACCCACTCGGTCTTACTTGTCTTTAGCCCCCCATTATTGACCACACTACCTTTATTAGCATCAGATATTAACAAATCTTCCTTCCCCGATTTTAATCGCTGAAATGGGATCTTATTCTCCAACAACTCCTTCTCCATAACCTGTTCCACCTGCTCCTTATTATCCCATCCAGATTGATAACTGAATTGATAGCCCCTCGAAAATCACGCCTCAATAGTCGTATTTTCCCAAATGGACTCACCCCCTTCTCTTCGTCACCGGTAGGTGGTCCGTTCCTCCGTCAGCCCTTACCGCCTTCTCAGGAAAACTCTTTGCACCATCAACCTGTGCTGCCTTCTCCAAATTCTTCTCCCCATCGTTCCCAGATCTTGAAGCCACAGGCCGCTGGTCATCCACCTTTTCCGACATCACCTTCTGTCTCAACGGGCATCCTTGTTTAACATGCCCATATTTTCCACATTCAAGGCATACTTGATGGAGCCCTTCATAAATGATGGGACGCTCTTCACCGAACACCATGTAAGTTGGAATAAGAGGCTGCTTAAGGTCGATCTCCACACAAATGCGCGCAAATCCTCCTTTATCATATATAGAGGTAGAGCGATCCACTTTGATCATTTTACCAACCATGTTGCCTATACTACGTAACGATTCCACGTTATAAAATTCAAAAGGAACATCCGGTAATCGAATCCAAGCCGCAATGTTACATTTCAGGTCTGCCTTCCAGGGATTAAAATTAGGCTGCCATCTCTGGACAATCAGGTAGTGATCCTCAATCATCCATGGTCCCTCCTGAAAAGCATATTCTTTATCTTCTTTGTTAGAGAAAGAGACAATATAATATCCATTGTTCAGTGGAATAAGCTTTAGGGGATCCTTAGGCCGCCACATCCGATTAATGCGATCCCGAATAATGTAGGTAGGGAAGCTCGCTCCCAAAACCTTAATGATAAGAGAGTTTTTCCGGGGAAGGCACCATGCCGTGTACTCATCTGCAGTGAACTTCAGAACCCCTGGTTTCCCTTCCAGTCTACGTGCCTCCTGGGTCTCCTCCTCGTCTGACTCCTCCTGATCACAGCAAGTATCCTTTACATTCATTTTATGGAAATAATCCTTCCATCCTTGCACAATGCATGTCATCTTCCTCCGAGTGTTTTACCAGAAAACCTCCACAGCCAGGCGATAATAATTGGTCCCTGTAAGACATCTTGGAAGGTCCACTCTGCATTTTTGGAGTGTCAACCTTACCCTTTTGCTTCTCATCCACTCGTCCAGAAGCAAATCTCAATCCACGATCACCCATGTTACCCTTCTTCGAATTACTTCCACCGTCCCCCTCTCCATCACCACCACCTGACCCCTCCTTGCCACCGCTTTCCACTCCATGTTTTCGCTCGCTCTCTCTCGTTTTCCTCTCTCTCATATTCCCTCTCTCCCGATTCTTTTTAACTTGGAGAGAATTTTAATTCAGCTTATGTTATCCTAGTTTCAATAGATATAAATTAGGTGATCTGGATCTGTCGAACTTTTCCTTTTTAAAGTGATTTTCACTTCTTTCTCTTTTCTTTTCTTTGTTTTTCTCTGGTTTTGTTAGGCTTCTTAATTTTCAACAGCAACAGAAACTCATCATTATTGTTTTCAAACAACACTTACTGAACTTTGGGAACAACTTGATTAAGAAGATCTGGTTGGATGTTGTCTTTTTATGTATATTAATCAAATTTACAATATACTACTAACTATAGATAATGGCAATTAATTAAGTACTAACTAAATATAAGCTAACGCTAAGTTAAAAACTCCTACTTTATCCAAAATATAAGATAAAAATGTAGTATTGATATTCCCTTATCATTGTAACAGCTGTATCGTTAACAAAAAAAAAAAAAAAAAAAAAAAAAAAAAAAAAAAAAAAAAAAAAAAAAAAAAAAAAAAAAAAAAAAACCCTTCATTGTTAAAAAAAAATTTAATTAATTTTATTCACAAGTCACTTATACCCAAAAAATTTTATTCAAAAAATAAGTCACTTGTAGGGTATTAAATGAGATTTTGTCAATTTCACCCCTGTTAATTATATTAATAAATTAATAAAAGAGAGAGAGAGATAAATGCAGACAGATAAATGTCATTTTATAAATAAGGACAAATCTGGAAAAAAAAATATATACATTTAATAATTTTCCTGGTTTGTGAGAAGAAGGTACAAGTGATTAAAACACCGAGTGGTATGACATTGCTTAAGATTTTATTGTAATTTTGTTTTTTTCTAAATTAATGTAAAATAGTTATTGTTCTCCATGTCATCCCCTTTATACTCCTCCGCTTCTAAATATAAGAGGTAGTAATATTTATGAGCGCTCATCACTGGAATTTTGAACACGCAGTCACTAGCAGTCAAAGCTATGGCGGGTTTTTTCACTCTTTTTTTTTTAAAAAAAAAAACTTTTCAAAAAAAAAAAAAAAAAAACATTAGGTCATTTCATTTGATGTATACATATTTTAGAGATCTAAATGTGTGATTATCCATAAATCCCTAACAATATTGTAACAACCTCTCATATTCCCCACAAAAATTTAGCTGCCAATAGAACGTTGCCTACGTGCACGCTTTTGACAGGGACGTAAGTACGTAGTGGCATCACGCTCATCATCCTTTTACTTTACTCAACTTTTGTAGAGAAAAAGCAAGCAATACTTTAGACCCTGTTTTTTCTTTTCCCAAATACTTTAGAATTTTCATCTTCAAAGGTTAAGGTGTCTGAACAACCAACAAAACATTTTATCCTCATCTTCAACTTTGATGTCAATATTTTCTAAATCCATAGTAATAGAATTAAATTCATCGAGAGATGTGATTGAATAAGGATACTTTCAGCCATACCAATGAATGCTTCTTAATGTGGGAAGACTTAGTCAAGACTTAAAGCCATGGATTATTTCTCATTTGTTACTTTCGGCTGACTAATTAAGAATTTTATTTGACAAATCTGTAAGACATGTCACAAAATGATAGGGGAAAAATTCATTTACAATATGAAAACACCTAAAATGGTGATTCCAATTTGCAAAATTGCAAATCAATACACTGTCCTAAAAATAGAATCTAGAAATATTAGTGGTTTTACAATTTTACTTGTCATTTGTTTTGGAAAAAAAGCCTCACTAGCTATCATCACTATCGGCCTACTACCGCAACTCTGGCACTGATAGGTCCCTCCACCACCAGCTAAACACTTGAACCTTGGGGTCGATAATCAGCAACCACCGGAGCTTTGACACGGTGGCTGGGATTTTTTGGGCCAAGAGGTGGTGAACCCCATGAATCCTCAAAGTTTTAGTGACCATTGAGCCACCAAACCCGTTTTTAAAAATAGTGCAAAACAATATATGTAAAATAACAATCGAAGTAAAAATGGATGTTTCAACAAATTTACTACATTAGATGAAAAAATTGCTACACTTGAAACAATTTCACCATTCTAGATTAGCAATTTATAACACCCTTTCCACGAATTCCACACATAGAAAGAACAAAGTAAAAGGAGATATTTTTTCAAGGAATATACTATGCTATATGCAATATTTACTACACTTGAAGCGAGTTTCTACACTTTAGATATTAGCGGTTTACACCACTTTTTTCTATGAATTCCTAATTTAGAAAGAACAAAATGAAAGGGGATGTTTTAGGAAATTTACGATACTTGATTCGAAATTTGTTATACATCACTGGTAGAAAAAGATTTTTTAAATCGTGTTTTCTAAACCGGTCACTGCAAAAACGGATTATAAAAGGTTAAAGTATACTTTTAGTCCTTTAAGTTTACATGAGGTATACTTTTGGTCCTTAACTTTTATAAAGTATACTTTTAGTCCTATAATTCTAACACCGTTAATTTTGCCAACGGAAAATGTTAACTCAAGTGATAACGGTGTAAATTTAAGTTATGATTTTGTAATTAAATGCTATTAAGCTTATGGGCAAATTAAAAAATATATAAAATTTGTATAATTAAATACTATTAGTCATCATTTGAGTTATTTGCTTCATCATTTTCCGTTAGCAACATTAACGGTGTTAGAATTTTAGGACCAAAAGTATACTTTATAAAGTTAAGGGACCAAAAGTATACCTTATGTAAAATTTAAAGGACCAAAAGTATACTTTAGCCGATTATAAAATGTGGCCAGTGACGTTTTTATAAATGTTGATATATTTTTCAGATTGGTGCCATATATAAGAGCAATCTAAATTATATAATAATTTTTAAACAATGGGTCTTGTAACACCCCACTGTTCTGAACCCAGAACAGAGTGGCATCTTCACTTATCATATATTCTAATGTACTATTTAATAAAAATTTAAACCACTGGGCTAGGTTTGTTCTTAAAAATACAAGCCCTTTTTATAAAGAGTTCAAAATAATATAAAGTTCGAATGAGCTTTTTCGTTACATTTAAAACATTTGAAAACATTTTAACAGTGGTTCAAACTTATTATTTAAAGAACATCATACTTAAAAACCTTATCAAGTTTTATCAGAGTATTTCCTTATTTCTCCAATTAATCTAGTGCTCTACTAATTCATTCATCATGATTTGGGCTTGTTATATACATGTCGTCCCTCGCAAAGAATCGTTAGCAGCATATATATATACATAATCATATGTATCTAATTAAAATTATACATCCCAGTAGTCATACATGGCTATCTCAAAATATCAACTAAGTCATAAGGAATTATAAATAACTATATACAGAAAATGTATCACGAAAAAATTCTTCTGCTCTATCAACACCACCACCTTCTTACGGTCAAGCGATTACTACCGATGCCCCCTTGCTCCTGGAACCTTGCTTGCTAGATTGTCCCCGACCTAAATTATTGGAAGGTTCTGAGATTCAAATGAATGAATCCCAGAGTAACAGGTTAATCTCAAATTCCAAACATATGCAATATATGTAAATCAACCAAACAGAGTAATCCACATAGCATATAAAGCATTCAAATTCAAGTTCAAGTTCAAATTCAAATTCAAATTCAACAACAAGTATTACATACCAAATATAATGTAGCTTGTAATACCAGTGTTCATTCAATGATTTTCAAATACCTTAGTGCAAGGAAAATTTATTTTGGCAATTCAATACCAAAAATAATAAATGCATTAGGCCTTGCCTAACTACCGGGAAGCTAGCCCCATGGTCAGCCCTTCTGCTCAATCGAGCCACGAGTGGTGCTGGCCTCATAAGGCGGGACATACAAAAATGGCATACACAAACATATATAGCTATGCAAAGAATGTGAGATTATAGTTACTACCTGCTACTCTTACCGACACTGCACCTTCCATAAGGTTCCTTTCACTTAGTTTAGCCTTTACGCTTGAGCAAGTATCTTTTCCTATAATTATCATTGATATGGAGAATGGGTCATTAACCAATCCAAACATAATTATAAATTCAACTTCTCTAGACCCACCCCAAAAATACTTGTCTTTTAATATCCTTATGACTAGGGATGTATACTCATTGGGACTTATTTGATTAGATACTATTCACTATAGGATAATTATCATGTCAGTCATTTAACCTTTCATTTTATCCAAAGAAACCTTCACTATAAAGGTTAAGCACAAGTAACAACTTATGTAACTATTCTAAGACTTATCAAAAATTCAGCTTTTAACTTCTCCGAGAATTTGAGAAATTCATAATTTAACAGATACAACTCCAAATAGAGTGATTCCAATTTCTACTTAAACCTTGATAAGTATATTTTCATAAATTAAAGTCACCAAGTTGCTTTATGGCTGAGAAAAATTCCCAAATTTCAAAAACATAAACAATATCCAGAAATTTTCAGATTTTTTTACCAATCTTTGAGAAACCATAACTCCTTCAATACTTATGGGAATTCGACGAATTACCTATCAATTTAAACCTCTATGTGTCTACTATTGATCTGGAAAATTTCACATTTGTTTGATTTTTTTTACTAGGGCCGAAATGCAACGCCATTTTTCTGCCCAGAAACATACCAGAAATTTTCCTGATTTATAGCTCAACTTCTAAAAATCATAACTGGAGTTATAGACCTCTGTTTTAGGTGATCCAAAGCTCATTTTAAACCTTAAGGAGAGTATTATCTCCTCTAAGATTTTCAGGGAAAAAATCAACCTTTAACTTACAAAATCAACATAAAAATCATCCCCTATTTTCAGACTCGTATAAAGAGTTGTACAGCAACATATGAAATTTCAATTCCTGACTTATCTTGAGAAGAACTTGAAATCTTGGACCCAGATTTCATACTTTGAGTTTCAGAGAGTCACATGCAAAGCCAAAGGAGACTAAAATCAATTCAAAACTGACATGCAATCAGAAAAATGCTGTCATGAACTCTTTCTCTCACTACCCATGGATTTTAACCACCAAGAGCTCTCAAAACTTCAGCAAACTCAGAAAAGCCAGATGGGAAACGTTTTAAGAGACTCACCTTAGTTCCAAAACATTTTTGCATGTGATCTTTGGTCTCAGCTTTTTAGTTTAGATTCTCAGATTTCTCACGGTGTTTCTCGGTTCTCTGTCTCTGTTCTCTGTCTCTGTCAGCGTACGTTTCTGTGGAAGAAGAGGGAGATTGTTGGAGAAGAAAGGGAGGTCACAGTGGAGGAAGGAGGAAGGTGATGATCATGGTGTAAGGAGGAGGAGAGTTTTGAGAGAAAATTTCAGAATGTAGGGGAGACGAAGACGCTGACAGGGATTACACAATCAATTGTATTCTGATGTATTGTTTTCTGATTTATAGGAATCCCTGATTTGTAGGGATTAGGAATAATCTTCATTAATAGTCATTATTAGTCATTATGAGCCATTACTATTGAGGCTCTCTTATCTTCTATATATATGTAACGTTTGTATATGAAATACGGGACACAACATTCATTCTTTTCATTTTGCCGAGTAATATGGTATCAGAGCCCAGGTTGTGTCCTCTCTGAAATATTTTTTTTTCTATACACATTTTTTAGGTTTTTTCGTTCTTCCCCCGTCACCTCCAGTTGTTTTTCTTCTCATTTTCTTGAGCCTATTCTCTCGATCTCGAGACCTATTATCTCGATTGATCATGTTTTTTTTTCTCCTCGTTTTCTCGAGACCTATTATCTCGATTGATCTTTTTTTTCCTTGTTTTCTCGAGACCTATTATCTCGATCATCCTTTTTTTCTCCTTGTTTTCTCGAGACCTATTATCTCGATTGATCCTTTTTTTTGGGAGTTAACTTAGTCTCCCTCCAAGAGAGAGTTAACATGGTCTCTCTCTAAGAAGAAGTTAACATGGTCTTCTTCATCTTTCTTTTTTTGTCCATATTATTTCTTCTAATCAAATTTTTTTTTGTACTTGTATCTGATTTATCTTCTAATCACTTTTGTTAACCGTTTGATATTGGTCCTTGATGAGACCTTTGGAGTATTTTTTGGTCCCCGATGAGATCGTTTGTTGCAGACATATTCACGAAGCCACTTCATTGCAGATATATTCACGAAGCCACTTCATCCTACTCGGTTTCATGAACTTAAGTCCAAGTTGGGCATCCAAGACATCCATGCTCCAGCTTGCGGGGGGGTGACAGGGATTACACAATCAATTGTATTGATTTATAGGAATCCCTGATTTGTAGGGATTAGGAATAATCTTCATTAATAGTCATTATGAGCCATTACTATTGAGGCTCTCTTATCTTCTATATATATGTAACGTTTGTATATGAAATACAGGACACAACATTCATTATTTCTATTTTGCCGAGTCACGTACGCTGCGGAAATGAAGAATGAAGGAATTGGAATAAATCCAATGAATAAAAGAATGCTGATTGGGTGGGTTCTGTAATGTGGGTCGAAGGGAATGGAGAAATATGGGCTTGAGTGTTATATGAAGTGAGGGAGTGTCATTTGTCTTGTGGTCCAATTGCTTCAGCGTTTTAATGTTGCTTCTTCCTTCTTCTTCTTCTTTTTTTAAATACTTATTTACATCCTTGACCCACTAATGGCAAATTCCTATTTTTCCGTTTACTCATTTACATTTTTAGTCTACTAATAGAAATTCTCATCTTGTCCTCTCTAGGCCATAAAATATTATCTCCAAAAATATTTAGGCCTAAATTTATTTCCAACTATTTGTCTTTAATTTTTCAGGAAATCATGCTTTAAATTCCAATAATTATTTTTTTAAAATAATTAAGGCTCAATTTCCCATAATTAATTCCACAATACACTTTAATTTCCTGATTACAAATTTTAGGATGTTACAGGTCTAAAAATATTTTTCTAGACTTCTATTTGAAGACCGCTCAAGAAACCGTACTTAGGCCTCTCAATTTCACTTAGGGCCCTCAAACGCTTGTTCTGTCATCCTTTCAGCTTCATATTCTTAAGTGTGTATGGTTAATACAAGCATGTGGGTACGTATAGTCTTTTCAAATTCTAAGGTTCAGAAGCGACATACATGTGTGTGGTCTTATTACAAGCTCAGTCTTCTGAGTAATTACCATGACCAAATCACCATCACTATCACCATCACCATGAATAATCATCAGCCGCCACCACTTCTCAGCCTCATCACCTCCCACCTAAAGATTCTACAACTAATGATGACAGAGCAAAAGCTGTATTGTCTGTCTGCAAGATTTCATTCTTGAACTTCTGCAAGTTCAAAATCACATTGTTGAAGATGCTCCATTGCCACCAAACCAAATGCAAAGATGGACAAGATCCTCCTGCATTATGACTTTTTAGAAAGCGATGACAACCCTAGTCCATCTGGCCATACCTCATTTGATGATGATGAGGAAATTGTTGGTTGAAACTTTCTTTTTCATTTTGATGTAATCGTCTTTTTTATTAAATGATCATGTAATCGCACCTCTTTTTTTTTATATACGTATATTTTTTAATAGGGCAAAGGTTCAGATTTAAACATAAACTCTTTTGTTAAGGGCACCTAACACAATTATCTTTTGTTGGGTACGAAAGTATATATAATCATTTTTAAGGTAGCATATAGGCAACGCGTTAACTAATACTCCCTCTGGTCCTTATTATAAGGCACCAACTATCAAGTGTATTTGGTCCTTTTGATAAGGCACTTGCTTGTTTCCAAGGAGCATTAATTGTTTTTTTCCATGTATGCCCATCATTAATAGGGGTAGTGAGTGAGTAATAATAATATAATATTAGAGTTTAGTGCAACTAGTAGGGGTAATATTGAAAATTATCTAAATTTTAGGACAACCTTATTGACTTTAACTGTTTTTATTAGTTTATATGAATTGTTAGTTGATGCCTTATAATAAAGACCAGAGGGAATATTACTGATAAGGGCCTTTTTGTCTTTAGCCTTGGGGTCCACAATAAAAAATTAACCAAGGATTGCATATAGGCAAACCAAGGATCTTTCTCTCTTCTCAAGGAGCCTTTTATTGAGTCCTAAGTAATTTAAATGACATGCAAATGCACTGAAAACAAGGGGAAAAATTGGTTTTGACTTTTCAAACTAATAAACTAAAATAAGAATGTAATTTAATTAAATCCTAACTATTGTTTTTGGTATTTTCTTTATAAAATGGAATGGAGTATAAAATGTATAATGAATGCTCTTGGAAATGAAATAGTGACTATCGTAGTTCAATTAAATGTTGGAGTAAATTTTCACGAAGTCTAGATGAAAAACCCTAAGATACCACTTGAGTCTAATATTTTCAATTAATAGTAGCTCCTACTACCGTAGCTAACTACTACCTCTTGAGATATTGTTTAAAACCACTTAGTATGTGATTAGGATTAGATTAATACAACTTGCTTTCTCTTAATATAAATGCGATAGCACGACACTCAATTAATCCAATTCAATAATACTATCTAACAATACCACGTAGAAAGCACAATATCATTGAATCAATAAGGAAAAATATATATATATATATATATATATATCCAACAAGCTACAAAAATTCAATCCAATCACATGGGTTCAATCCACAAAGTTATCCAAACGGGTAAACTTAGGGTTCAATCCACAAAGTTATCCATACGGGTAAACTTAGGGTTCAATCACAAAGTTATCCAAACGGGTAAACTAAGTCTCAACAATACAAAACAATATTCCTAAACAAATAAACTCCCCAATTTAAGCTCTGAAACTCCAGATACTGTCCATTCAAAATGAGCTCAGCCACTCATTGAAGCTTTGAAAATACAAGGAAGCATAACCTCACCAAAATCTGGAAATTTAGATTGTTATTGGTCGATTTCCTTGATGGCAAGTGAACCAGTCGAACAAGTAATAAAGTGTAAGTAGAGTATCATCCCACAGAGACTGAGACACCAAAGAGTGACGCTCGATTGCTATGATAGTTGTGCAAACATAAAGTAAATATAATTGGTTGAGAGGTTTTTTTGTGATTATGCTAATAGCAGAAATAAACAGAATGAATTAAACTTGAGAAGATATCAGTAAGAAGTTAGGCTGGACTCAGAATCACCCCTAAGCGCATCAATCCCCCAATTGTTCTACCCATTGCTATAGCATCTATACTGCACAGCTTCCGCAATGCTACAACATAGCTACTACCACAGAGCTATTTGGTTAACCCACCACGATAGTCTACCAAAGCTTCCGCGTTCGATACATATGACGCTAACTATACTCCTTCCATATTCCTATGACAACTTTCTAGTTAGATCTGCATTACGCTCAGGGTGTTATGGTTATGAGAGGTAGACCCATTCCTGAAGCCTACAATAATAGGTCAAGTCGTGCACGGGCTGCCTAGCAAACACTGTTTCTCAGTGGTCTAACCTCGACTCCTTGCCGATGGCCGAGGCCACAAACCTAGCCCCTAGCACGCTAATCGACTAGTAATTAATCACTGATAAGCAAACCAAATTTATTGAATTAAGAACTTGCAACTGGGTTCATTTAACACTTTAAGGAATCATCCTCGTCCAGCCATATGGAAATCAGTTCATGACTGACGAGGGAAACACAAAACAAACACTAACAGAATGACCCATGATCAGAATACTAGAATAAAAGAGAAAACAGAAAGATTGACGAAGTTCCAATGGCGTGGATGAGGCCCTGTCACGTCACCACTCCACGTCTTCTTCTCTCCGTCGTACTGCAGGGAAGGATGCTGGGTTGTCCGGAAAATCTCATGCTTTGTGAAATCTCTCACTCTTCTCTGGAGTATGTCGAATGTAGAATCTCGTTCTAGGGCTCTCCGACTCTCTTAGGGTTGGCTCCGTTGTCTCCTTTTATAATCAGGCTTTCTTGCGGCGCAAGTTATAGCGAGTTGGGCCTTTCCTAATCTGTCGAGATCTATCATATCTCTTGATCTGAGTAGATTGCTTCTGCTAATCGGGATTCTTCAAATCTTTTAGTTTCGATCCTCTGCATCTTCTATTCCGTCATGTCAGCAATCTTCCTGTCGTGATCGTCCTTTCCTTTATTTCCTGAAATCACCTAGATAAAAAGGTCAGAAAACATGCCGCATAACATTACGTCCTCTACTTTGCTATAGCTTTCGTGATGCCTTGCATTGCATTTCTAGTTGTTGTCAGAATGCTATAGCATCGTATCAGCTTTGCTATATGTTCTTCCTTAAAAACCATGTAAATTGTTCTTCTTAGCACATACAAATCGTTTCCTCCCTTCAGTTTCCTATATCCTGAATGTATGCCTTTTTGCTTAGATTATCTGCAGTTAAGCTTGTATTTATTATTCAATTCAGTTATAAAGTATAGGGAAAACATGGTACGATTTGTGCTCATCAACTATGAAAGAGAGAGATGGTGGATGACGGTGGTTTTTCGGCGTTAGTGAGAGTTAGGTGACGGTGATGGGAGGTGATTTCGATCAAATTTCCTCCTCTGTTCACAGCCTCCAGCTCTCCTTCACTTTGTCTAATTGCGACCAAGCTCTGTTCACGATGAGATGGTGGTGGCGTGCTCACCAGCACAGTGAGGGTGAAGGACATCGCCATTGAGGAGGAAGAATCAAGACGAAGGTGAAGGGTGGAAGTCGATCCCTGAGAGCAAGCCTAATTCGCGGCACTATATCTGATATCTCAGATGCGTCTCTGTGTCTCATTGTTCAAAATGAAGAAATCAGACCTAATTTGCCAAAAACGCAGAGTTTCACGTGTTGGTCCCTCTCTGACAATTTCTCAATTTTAGGTCCTCCTCTGAGATTAATTATGGTCCTTCCCTGACATTAATTCTGGTCCTTCTCTGATATTAATTCTGACCCTCAAGAATCTCCATTTTCTTCTTAAACACCTACAATACAAGATTAAACACAATGTAGTATCAAAAGTCCAAGAATCATTTGCATGAATAATTAATAAATTATGACTATTTTGCCCCTAATTTTACTTAATTCAATACAAATGTTCATACCTCAAATTAGTGCTTAATTATGCAATAATGTCCCAAAAAATGCATTAAGAATCACAATTTAATTATAAAAATATGGTTCAATCAATTACTTTTTGCACGGTAAGTCCCACAGTCTTCTCACTTTATATTATTTAATATATGTTTGGAAATACACGCCTTTTTTAAACCTCTCACCCTCTCTCCTCCTCCATCATTGACCAGATCCTTCTTCCTCTTTGGCTTCACCAACACCACCGTGAATACCACCGTCCCCCTCATCCTCTTCACACCATCACCTCCGTGCTCCGCCATTAACGACGACCACCCTCAGACCAGCGACCTTCACACCCTCAGACCAGCGACCTTCACATTTTTAACCTCCTTCCATCCTCCATTCCGTGAATCATTCTCCATTCACCTTCACCACCCACCTTCATCTTCTTCTTCACACCGTCATAGGAACCAACACCGCGAGAGTGGGATTTTGGCTTGGACCTGGATAATCATTCTCTGGACAACCACCCTTCATCGTCTTCCTCATTTCCAGTGTGTATTGAAGATTCCAGCGAGTTCTTAAATTTTCCAGTGATATAATTCCAGTTTCCGGTGAAGGCTTTGTATTTTCCGGCGAGCTTGTTCCCATGGCTGGTTCAGTTTTGCAGATAGTGTGGGGTTCTCTGATTGTTATGAGTGGCTGATCCCTTGCTTCTTGGTGGTGAAGATAAATGCTTGAGCTCATATGCTTACATAGGGGAGTTTTATCTATCATTCTATTAGATTTAATATATGATTCTGGAACTGAGATTAATGGTAATTGTCTCTGTTAGTTTGATATTTGTAGTTGAGATTGGATATTGTGGTTTGAAGATTATATATGTTTGAATTTCTTTATGGTTGCAATGAAGCTGTATTGATTAGCGTGGTATTGTCTAGTTAATGTGGTTGACTTGTCCTTTGAGGGGCTGGCTAGCACTCATTTAAGAAGACTCATATTGCATTATTTGAATTTCAATTGCACATTCAACAGTTTCTAACAATTTCTCAAGAGGTAGTAGTTAGCTACGGTAGTAGGAGCTACTATTAATTGGGAATATTGGACTCAAGTGGTATCTTGAGGTTTTTTTTTCATTAAGACTTAATGAAGTTTTGACTCCCATACTTTTGAGTGATGATAGCTATTTCCTTCATTACTAAGAGCATCCATAATTAATCCCTTCTTAATCCAAATCATTTTTCATTATTTTCCAAAAATACCAAAAAGAATAGTAATAGTTTCTTTATATTTTCATTAATTTTAGTTTAAAGAAAACCAATTTCAAAACCCCTTTTCTAACCATGATTTTACCATTTAGTTTAACCTAGGGAATTCAAAATAAAAGGCTCCATTTGATGAGGGCCTTTTTGTCTTTAGCCTTGGGGTCCACAAGAAAAAATTATCAAGGATTGTGTATAGGCAAACCGATGATCGTTCTCTCTTCTCGAAGAGCCTTTTATTGAGTCCTAGATAATCTAAATGCTATGAAAATGCAATTAGAACAAGGGGAAAAATAGGTTTTGGCTTTTTCAATTAACAAACTAAAATAGGAATGCAATTTAATTAAATACTAAACTATTATTTTTGGTATTTTCTTTATAAAATGGAATGGAGTATGAAATGAATAATGATGCTCTTGGAAATGGAATAGTGACTATCATAGTTCAATTAAATGTAGGAGTAAATTTTCACTAAGTCTAGATGAAAAACCCTAAGATACCACTTGAGTCCAATATCTCAATTAATAAGAGCTCCTACTATCTCTTGAGATATTGTTTAAAACTACTTAATGTGCAATTAAAATTGGGATGATGCAAATTGGGTTTTCTTAAAATTGAGTACTGAACAGTCCCTCAAAGGCACAAATAAACTTTATTAACTAGACAATAACACGCTAATTAATATAATCTCATTGGTCCCAATAAAAGAAATATATCAATCTAAACACCAAATCACAAAACCCAATTCAATTACATGTGTTCAATCCAAAGAGAAATCCTAATGGCAACTCAGTCTTAAGCATAGAATGACATTCCTAGAACTAGAAAATCATAGAACACCAATGAGAAAATGAATCGAACTACAAACTCCCCTCATTGAAGCTTTGGAACTCAAGTCCATCTTTCCCAATCCTAAGAGTTGGACTCGTCAGCTGCTCATGATTTCAAATTCTACTCCAGCAAGCTTAAATCCTAAAGCCATGACAGAGGAGGTGAAGTGATGATGGAGACGAAAATGTAATGGGTGGTGACATAGAAGATTATCAACAAAACTAAGACGATGGAGATGGCGAAGCGATGATCGATGGAAATGGTGGAGAGAGATAATGAAAGGTGAGTCGAAGGTCGAACTCTCAGGTCTCTCGCGGCACTAGATCCCCTCGTCTCTGCTCGTTCTCAACTTTGGATAATCAGCCCTCTCTCATGGTGTAGGAGAGTCACCGGTGATGGTGAAAGAAGAGTGGAAGTTGCCGGCGACTTGGAGGAAGGTCATGATGAAGGTGTGAAGGCATCAAGGTTTTCAATCCAAATCCAAGTCTAGGTCGTCGTCAATAGAGGTTCTCGTTCTCGAGTTCGCTGGTTCTCTCACCGGTGGTTGATGAAGGAGGAGGGTGACTTGGTGAAGCTCACCGGCGGCAGTGGTGGAGGAGGAAACCGCTGGCGAGTGGGGGCTGAAACGAGAGAAAGAAGGTCGAAGGTGACGATGATGGAGAATCGAAGGTAAAGGCATGGTCCAGATCATGTGAATCCGCGGCGCTGGGTATTTAATCTCCACGTTTCTCCCCCAGCTCCCTGTTAACGCGTCTCTGCTAGGTCTGATGAGTGTCCCTGGTCAAAACGTAGAGTTTTGAGCAGGGACCTAAGTGCAAAGTGTGAAACGTTTTGTGGAGGGACTAAAGTGAGAAGTTTCAAAATGTTTTTAGGGCAAAACTGAAATTTACAAACTATCTGGGCCCTTTTTTGTAATTGCTTTCTGGTTCCTTTTCCTTTATGGATTTGTAATTTCAAGGAATTTTTGGCTCATTTCTGTAATTTTCCCCTATCCTCAAAAATATTAATTCCGATCCCAATTGACATTTTCCGGAATCTCGAATTTTCTTCTTAAACACCTACAATGCAAGATTAAACACAATGTAACATCAAAAGTCCAAGAAATCATTTGTATGAATAATGAATAAATGATGACTATTTTACCCCTAATTTCACTTAATTCAAAACAAATGTCCCTAACTCAAATTAATGCTTAATCATGCAATAATGTCCAGAAAATGCATTAGGAATCCCAATTTAATTATAAAAAATCATGTAAAAATATGGCTTGATTAGTCCCACCTCTCTCTCTCCTCATCCACAATTAAGTTTTGTCAATGAAAAGATAATAGTACCCTTATTTTATTTTTTATAAAAGCATTTACAATATAAATAAATGAATTTAAAGAAAACTAAGGAGTTAACAAGAACATTTAATTCCTTAGTTTCTTTCAGTTGTTTAGTTGATTATCTTTCCTTGTATCAAAAAAAAAAAAACAAGAACATTTTGGCTATTCACAAGAGAAATAAGATAATTTACAAGATAAATAAGGGTATTCACAAAATAAATAAAGGTATTTACAAGACAAAAAAAGGGATTTAATAGACCCCGGGAGTTAAAAAAATTTAGTCATTCACAAGACAAATAAAAAAATTTACAAGACAAATATGAGCATTTATCAGACAAACAATGTTTTTGTCTACCCTCATAGCAAAATATTTTATTGCTAGATTTGGACATTCACCTTTCTAAAAATATATTAAAATAATAAAGAGTGGCAAAAAGTAACAGAAGTTAACCATTGTTAACAACGTTGCCATATATGGTATCTTAAAAAAATGTTAATTCTTACTTTTGTACCCAACAAAATAATTGTGTTGATGAAAGTGTGTGCCTGCTTCATATATCGGACATACTTTATGCCCGTTCATATTATACCTTGACAAGTTTCCATATGCAGGAAAGTCGTTTATCATGGTGAAAATCATTGCACGTAGCTTAAAGCACTCCTGCTTTTATGTATCAAGCACATATACACCATCCTCTCATAACTTTTTTAAGTACTTCATTGAAGGTGCCAAGTAGACATCGATCTTGTTCCCTGGATGTTTTAGTCCCGAAATTATCATAGAAAGCATCATATACTTGCGTTTCGTATACATCTAGAGAGGTAAGTTGTAAATCACCAGGAGAACTAGTCATGCACTATATATACTAGTAAGAATACTGTAAGGATTGAATTCTAGGTTTAGAGTTAAATTAGTATATTGGATTGCAGTTTTGTATTAAGGTTCCTTCCATTTTTGTTGAAATTAGATGTTTATTTGGATCTTAGTCCGTTTGGATCAAAGAAGAAGAGGTAGGAATGGAATAGAAAGGAAATAAAAGGAAAAGAATGGAAAGGAAGGGAAAATATTTTGCCATCGACGCATTTGGTTCGCACTAGAAAAGAAAATGGGATGATAGGAAAATTTTTATTTGGTTGAAAGAAAATTGGATAGGAGAATGAGTTAAAAGACTATTTTTCCCCCATATTAGAAATAAGATATTAATGAAAATCAAATTGCAGTCCAAAATATCCCCAAAGCAAAGCCTAAAAATCGCATTGTCTCTCTCATTAACAGGGGCATATAATTCTCCAGTGTGGTGTTTTTTTTCTCCAACTAGCTTCGACTTCCTATTGCATTTCGGCACAAAAGGGGTCACTGGTTGAACAAAGGTGTCCACGTCTCCTCCTCTCATTCTTGTCTGAGTCTTTTTCCTTCTTGACCATCATTTTCTCTCTCTGCCATCATCACCACCGCGACTTCTTCCTCCTCCTTCGTCACTCACAAATTTGTAACAACGAAAATAGGAGGCGGTTATGGCGACGATAGCGGCAAGAGGCCACCGTTGGCTTCTTCTTCCTCCACCATCATTGACAGATCTGCACATGATGAAGAGGCGGTGACAACCATTGAAGAAGAAAAAGATGGGTTATTTTGGATTTTACCACCATTGGAAAATGGGCTCCCACCAATAATGGAAGGAAAAGATATCCACATGGATGAAGGAAAATTGCCCGCCATCGAAAAATATTTTCCTGGGAAAGTGGTAAACCAAAGGATGACCGCTGGATGGAAAATCTGATTTTCCTTTTCCCTCACATGTTTGCAGCAAACCAAACAAGCCCTTCATGTTATGTATTTGACACTTGTGCTTTATTAATAGCAATTTCATGTAATTGATTTCGTATAGGTTTTATTTGAAGTTGTTATATATGGATATTTAATTGTGATTGTAATGCAAGGGTTCTTAATTACCTATGTCATTAAATTTAATTGATTCAAATTGTTAGTGTTTAAATTGAGTTTTGATTAGAGGGATCAATTTTTACCCAGTGTGGAGGAATAAATTCACCTAACTCAAGCTAGCTCAAAGGGCTTTTTGTGCATCTTTGTCAAATTAGCACACTCACATTATCTTTTAAGGCAATGATAGATAAAATTCATTGCTTTAGGAAGTTTTTATCATATTTCAAAACCAATTTCCATTTTGCTACACTTTTATTCCAAAAATATAAAAACATTTGTTGTAAAAGAATTTTAGTTTTGTTGCAACCTAGTTGATAGTTAAAAAGACCAAATCATTTTTATTATTTTATGTCAATCATCACATTTAGTTGCTAGGTAATTAATAAAAGGCTCATCAAGAGACGATCTAGGATTGCACTCAGTATTGCAATCCTTGATTATTTTTTAAAGTAGTTACCAAGACATAAGCCGACACGTTCCTTCAACTTAAATATTCCAGAAATACCATGAATACCATGTCATCTAAACTTCATCCAATAAAAACATAAAAATTTATATCATTTTATTCCTAATTGGTATGTGGCTCATCTGAAAAATTCAAATTTTATTTTATTTTGAAGAAAAATATGAGTTCATCATTTTGTTTTAGATGTCTTTTATTTTTTTAAAAAAATTAAGATGTGCATTTTTCTTGAAAATAAATTAAAATATGATCCCCCCCCCCCCCCCCCAAAACAAAAAATGAGTCAGATGCCAAGTATGATTAAAATTATTGAATTGTTGTGTTTTGATCTTTTAAAACTACTAAGTAAAAGATATCTTCACTTTGATGTTGGACTATTTAAGATGTAAAAACAAAGAACACTCATCAAGTGAAATACATACCTAGTTAGTATATTATACGAAATAGGATGGCCAATTCATTCCACTATTATATTACTGTGCTTCTTCAATTGGCGTGTAACTATGTGTATGTGCGCACGCGCATCTTTTTTTTTTTTTATTTTTTTGTAAAAATGCATACGGGAGGTTTAACCAATAATGTTCAGGGATTTCGGTTTTTTTAATTTCCCACACCAACTACAATAACTTCAATTTCATTCAAGCTCCAAACAGATCATACCAACATTCATGATACAAAACCCACAAGTTTACAATGCATACATTAAAATGCCAAGTGCAATGATTTAAACAAGCAGACACTCACACATGAAGTTCAATCCCTCATGAGTTGTCCAATTGTGATAGTGTGAAATTGATCCAGCAGATGAGATTCCGGAGTCCTTACGAGCTCCCTAGATACTTGTTCCATGGTTGGACGAGACTGTGGATTCTCATTCAAGCAAGAAAATGCTATTTTTGCAACTAAGATGACTTCACGTGGAACTGGTTTTCTCAAGGTATAGAGTCGTGGGTCCAACACCTCTTTTAACAACAAGTCATTAGTGGTTGAATTGTCCGCCAAAGATAAAATAAGCTCTGCTGGATGTTCTCCCATGATAACTTCTAAAGTCAATACTCCAAAACTATAAACATCACATTTCTCATTCACTTTCATAATGAAAGCAATCTCTGCAATATATTTATGTTAAATGAATAAATAAATATAAATATATGTGTGTATATATATATCTATAATATTCCAAAGAGTAGTAGTATTTTGAAAGAATAGACAAAGAGGTCTTACCTGGTGCAGCGTACCCGAATGTGCCAACAAACCTTGTCATGTTGTTTGAATTAGGATTCAAAAACTTTGCAGTTCCAAAGTCAATGATGTGAGCTTCTTCGTATTCTAAACTTAGAAGAACATTCTTACTTGATATGTCACGATGAACAATAGGAGTTGAACAACCATGATGCATATGGGACAAAGCATTAGCCACACCTTTAACAACATTCACCCTCTTTTTCCAATTAAACTCAATGGCTTGTTCATCATTCTTTAGTATGTTATCCAACCTGCCTCCTCCCAAGAACTCATAAACTAAAATGGAGAATTTCGAATTGGAGAAAAACCCATACAACTTTACAATGTTACGATGTTTGATTTCTGTTAAAGCTTGAATCTCACTTGTAAAAGCATTATGGTTGGAGATTTTCCCACTTGACATTGAATGAAGCATCTTTACAGCAACAATGTCACCAGTAGGCAACACTGCCCTATAAACACTTCCTTGGCTCCCTTTCCCAATAAGATATTTGTCATCAAACTCCTCTGTGGCTTTGATGACATCTTTGTAAATTGTTTTTCTTTCAAGACTTCGTACAAAAAAAACATCTTTTAGTAGAGCTTCTTCATCTTTTTTCTTTGCTTTTGTTACCATTCGATCGATAATGAAAGGTCCACCAACAAGTACTAGTAGCAGTATGGCCAATGGAAAGGATATCATCACGAACTTGTTGCTCTGATGGCCATGTCGATTTGTTTGCAAATAGCCACAAGAACTTAAACCGGTGACATTACCACACAAACCTTTATTATTCCTCAATGCATCAAAGTTGTGAAAGGCTGGCTTTATTGGAATGGGGCCTTCTAATTGATTGTATGATATGTCAGCATTAAACAAAGCTGACATTGACCCACTGAAACCGGAAGGAATTCTGCCAGTGAGATTATTGTGTGAGAGGTTCAGTACTTGTAATTTGGGTAACATTCCAATGCTTGATGGTATTGTTCCAATTAGCAAGTTGTCACTTAGATCAAGTTGTTCAAGTTCTTGGAGTTCGCCAAACTCAAGGGGAATGCTTTTATCAAATTTGTTTTTGCTCAAGTCCAAGGCCCTTAAGCTTTTTAATTCCCCAAGCTTTCTTGTGACTGAGCCATTGAAATTATTTGCAGCTAACTCCAAAATTTCAAGCTGGCTAAGTGATCTTATATTTGAAAGGACATTACCAGAGAAGTTATTATGGCTCAAAGAGAGTTTCATCAAGTTGATCAAATTTCCTAATTCTTTTGGAATTTTTCCAGACAAATGATTTGAAGACAAGTTAAGCAAACCAAGCTTAGTTATCTCTCCTAGTTCTGGAGGTATATCACCAGAAAGCTTGTTATTATGAATAATCAATTGTGTGAGGTTTTGACACTTCCCCCACCTGGATGAAAGGTGGCCATATAATTGATTACCACTTAAATCAATGTAGTGCAAATAAGGATATACTCCCAATGCATCTGTTATATTATCAACTATTTGGTTATTTTCAAGGCTGAGTCTTTTTAGACTTGAACAATCCTTCAAACTTGTTGGAATAGGACCAGTGAAATGGTTATGATCAGCAGAAAGGTTTGCTAACATCCCACTTTGACAAATTTTTTGGGGCAAAGGACCACTGAAATGATTATCACTCAGTCGTATGTCTTGCAAACTTGTCAAGTTATTCATTTCTTGTGGAAATTGACCACTGAAACTGTTGTTGTCCAGGTACAGGAAGGCGAGTTTTGTCATATTTCCTATAGTGGAAGGAATAAGGCCTGAAAGATTGTTGTCTGCAAGGCTGAAACGATATATATCGATCAAGTTACCAATGGATTGAGGAATTGGACCAGAAAATATGTTATCAGAAAAGGCCAATCGATTGAGATTTGACAGGTTTCCTATGGAAGGAGAGATTGGCCCAGAAAGTCTATTTTTATGTAACAGAAGATCAATGAGAGAAGAGAGTTTCCATAATTCGGTTGGAATAGGACCCTCGAGATTGTTCTCATAAAGATGAAGTATTTGTAACATGGTCAAGTTTCTAATTGATGATGGGATTCTCCCTGACAGAGAGTTGATATGCAGACGAAGGTCCACAAGATTGCTCAACATTCCAATCTCTTGAGGAATGGGACCAGAAAGCTCAGAATTTTCTCCGAGCCATAGGAAATTCAAATTCCTCAAATTCCCAATTTCACGGGGAATTTGTCCAGTGAGATTACATGTACTAAGATCAAGATGATTTAGAGTGGTGAGATTCCGGATTCCAGGAGGAATGGGACCCCTAATTGGATTATCTGACAAACTCAACGTCAAAATTTTTGACAAGTTACCAATTTCATGGGGAATGAATCCATAAAATTGGTTGCGAGATATGTTGAAGTAGAGGAGATTAGGAAAGGCAGCGAAGTTGAGACTGGAAAGTGCACCTTGAAGGTCAAGATGTGAGAGACTTATATTGGTCACAGACATGGATTTGTCACATGAAATTCCCCTCCAGAACTGTCTGCAAGGATCAGTGCCATTTTTCCAAGAGGATAAGGTAGCCATGCTTTCGTCGTTAAGGCTAGCTCTCCAGTTCAAAAGAGCTTTTGCTTCGCTATCTCGTGCAGCAACAGATGCAATAAAGGAAGCAACACACAAGAATAATGCTAGCAGCAGCGTCGTGGAATCTCTTTCAGACATGTTTTTTTTGGTAAATTTTCGAATCTGATATATATTCAGATTTCGGCAGGTATCTGAGGCTTGGATATTCAAGTTGATGATCCAGACCTTCTTATAGCATGGATTGGCCTTGCGGGCAATAATTGATCTTACGAAAGATTAACTAGTCAATATTGCTTCAACGAAGCTTTTCTCTTTTTTGTTATCCTAGTTTCAAGGGATATAAATTAGGTGATCTGGATCTGTCAAACTTTTGCTTTTTAAAGTGATTTTCACTTCTTTCTCTTTTCTTTTCTTTGTTTTTCTCTGGTTTTGTTAGGCTTCTTAACTTTCAACAGCAACAGGAACTCATCATTATTGTTTTCAAACAACACTGACTGAACTTTGGAAAGAACTTGATTAAGAAGATCTGTTGGGATGTTGTCTTTTTATGTTTATTAATCAAATTTTACACTATACGTACTACTAACTATTGATAATGGCAATTAATTAAGTACTTCCTATTGTCCTAAATCCTAATATATAAGCTAAGGCTAAATTAAAAAGTCCTACTTGATCCAAAATATAAGGTAAAAATGTAGTATTCATATCCCCTTATCATTGTACTAAGTTACTGGCCTTGCTCTTTTAATTCTAGTATAATACTCTTTCGATCCTTAATATCAGATATATTCAACAAATTCGATTAAATTAATGGTGATTAATGGTGACTAATTTCCCCATAAATGGTGATTGTAACAGCTTTATTGTTAACAAAAAAAAAAAAAAAAAAAAAAAAAAAACAACTTCATTGTTTAAAAAGATGGGAAAATGACACAAACTGACCTGTGAAATATGCATATTATAGATTAAAACCATAAAACATCTAATTCGTTCCAATTTCTTCAAACTTATAATCTGACATTAATCTTTTGCAAAATGATTTAAAAAAGAAAAACTTTCAACACCTGAGATCAATGACGTCCACGACACCATTGACATTTATTTAAAACATCAAAATATACTTAATTGTTTATCATTCAATGCCCAAAAAGTGTTATTCAAAATATAGACCACTTATAAATAGGGTATTGTATTAAATAAAACTTTATCAATTTTACTACTGTTGACTATGTTAATAAATTAATAAAATAGAGAGTTAAATGACGAGAGTATAAAGGCACTTTTATAAATAAGGGCAAATCTAGAAAAAATTATGCAGTCAATAATTTTCTTGGTTTGCAAGAAGGAGGTACAAGGGACTTATAAATGGAGACTGAGTGATATGGTATTGCTTAATATTTTTTTGTTATTTTGTTATTTCTTAATTAATGTAGAATAGTTATTGTTCCCCATGTCATCTCCTTTATAATAATATTTATGACCGATGGTTACTGAAGTTTTGAACGCGCAATCACTAGCAGTCAAAGCCATGGCGGGTTATGGATGAAATTTTTTCACTCTTTTTTTTAAGAAAACTTTTCTTTGGCCGCTCTCTCTCTCTGTCACACACACACACACACTTACATTAGGTCATTTCATAGTTTTACTTTGATATATACATATTTTAGAGATCTAAATGTGTGATTATCCATAAATCCCTAAAAATATTGTAACAACCTCACGTATTCCCCGCAAAAATTTAGCTGCCAATAGAACGTTGCCTATGTGCATGCTTTTAACAGGGACGTAAGTAGTCGCATCACGCTCATAATCCTTTTACTTTACTCAACTTTTGTAGAGAAAAAGCAAGCAATACTTTTTGACCCTTTTTTCTTTTGCCAACTACTTTAGGCTTTTCATCTTCAAAGGTTGAGTTAAGGTGTCTGAACAACATTTTCGATGCCAATCTTTTCTAAATCCATAGTAATAGAATTAAATTCATCAAGAGATGAGATTGAATAAGGGTACTTTCAGCCATACCAATTAATGCTTCGTAATGTGGGGAAATTTAGTAAAGACTTAAAGCCATGGATTATTTCTCATTTCACTACTACAAAATTGGATATTACTACCTTAAACGACGTCCTTATCTAAAAATAGGTAGTAAAAAATGAAGGAGGTGGCATTCTTGTAATTATTTGCAAGAAAGTAGAGCCTTGAGCGTCCTGAATTAGAGTTTAGGACTCGTATCACTGATTTTTGTTGTCCTAACATTGTTTAAGAACGCCTGAAATCTGGGTAAATTGTTTCACGCCATAGGAAATATGAGAATTTTTTGTTTGGCACCATGGGATTTAATTTTATTTGGAATAAAATTCATTTTGGGCGTCCTAAAATTGTTTAAGGACGACTAAAATCTGTGAAAATATTTGGCCTAATAGGAAATATGGGAATATATTATTTGGCGCCATGGGAATATTGTTTTTTTTTAAAAAAAAAAAAATTGGCAACCCGAAAAGAAATTCGGGATGCCAATTGTTCAATTTTGGCGACCTGAACTTGTTTCAGGTCGCCAAAATTGAGGCCGCCAATTTTCAAATGGGAAATATGGAATATTGTTTTTTTGGCGCTGTTTGGAATATTTTTTTTTTAATTAGCGACCTTAAAGTAAATTCAGGTCGCCAATTTTTGAATTTTGGCTACCGAATATACTTTGAGGTCACCAAAATTGAAAAATGGGCGACACGAATATAGTTTCAGTCGCCAATTTTCAAATATGAAATATTGTTTTTTTACCAATTTTCTAATATGGATTTTTTTTTTTTCGCGCCGTTTGGATTTTTTTTTTTAAATTGGCGACCTGAAAGTAAATTCAAGTCGCCAATTTTTGAATTTTGGCTACCTGAATATACTTTCAGGTCACCAATGTTTTAATTTTTTCAACCTGAATTTATATAAGGTCGCCTAAATTGCCATAAACCCTTTTAATTTGCCAAATAGCCCACGTCTGACACCCATCACTCTTATAATTTCTCAGGTTTTTCCCTCTACTTCTCTTGTTGATCCCTATCGACTCAATCCCCTTGCTCGATTCACGACAAACCCTAATCACGATCACCCTCACTCCATTGTGCGCGACAGTCCGTCTCCTCTGTCTTCCCTCTTCACGGCGTCCATCGGCTCTCATTCTCTGTTTCCGGCGTGGCCCCCTCCTTCTCCGATGATCTCTAACGGTACGCCCTTGCTTTCATGGTTCTTCGACTGTATGTGTAAAAGATAAATGTTTGAAATAGGAAATTAGGGCAGCTTAAGGAGAGCTAGAAAATTGAGTTTTATTCGGGTTCTTTTAGAATTAGATGTTTATAACTTTAGTGAAGTAATGCTACTTGATGATTTTGGTTCTGATCTCAAAAGCTACTTGATGATTTTAGAATTAGAATGGTTCTGCTACTTGATGATTTTAGAATTAGAATGGTTCATGACTTTCCCCATACGCCCATGCTTTATTGCATTCATTTTGTTGTTGATCCCGCATCTACCACCTATCTTGTCTTGAAGGAGTCGTATGCCTCTCTTTCTATTAGCTCCTGTAGCTATAGGTATGGGCATGTAGGATAATCTATGTATCTTAAAAGGAATTCTTATTATGGTTTTTTTTTTTTTTTTGGCATTATTTGAGTATGCAAGCATCATTAGATGGTTTAAATAGCCCTGTTTGGATTATTTCTCCTCCTTTTTTAGTGTTCTTAAACTAAATAACTTAAAAGTTAACCACATTTGATATGATATTGAATGCCACTATTGGACTGAGCAAAAAAAAAAAAAATGCTAGTACTGATGAATAGATGGGCTGGCTGCATAAATCCCCTAATGTCATTGTGCTTTGTCCGAGACAAATTCTACCTATAAGTCATTAATGAGATACGGTGTGACCTTATAGGTTTACGTATAAATTTTTTTTTTTTTATTAAAGGCAATCCTTAAAACACAATTCATGTTGTCAAGAACTGATGCCTTTCATTAGATTTAAACTTACAGTTGATTAATGACTTCTTCAAGTGCAAATGCATAAAACTATGTTAGATTTAAACTCATGGGTAATTAATGACTTCTTCAAGTGCAAATATCATATTGAATAACTTAGATAAATTTAGTTGGCAGAAAAGAGATTTGATGTGTTTAATTTCAATTAGAATGAGTTCATTGCTTTTTGCATATAACTTAACGATGAGCTCATGAATAACTTGATTTTTTTTTTGTTCATGTAATTTAAGTTTTGATATCACTGTACGAAATGCATAGAACTTCATTTTGGCTTCATATTAGCTTTAAATGTGTTTTAAATCAACTTTTTCTTCCTTCCATTTGGCTGATGCGAAATTCATTCTTGGTGGCCAAGAATTTTGACTTCAAATAGCCCTTAATTAACTTGAACTACTCTTTTACTTTGTCTTCTCAAAAGTCCAATTTATCTCCCCAAGTTGCCACTTCTTCTATATTCCTTTGTTTTTTGTATTTTTGCATGTGAATTTCTTCTGCATTTCTGAAAATTGATGCGTTCTTTTGTTTGAGATGAATTAGTATTGTATGAACTTTGCGTTCTAAATGTTTGTTCAGGTCACCAAAATCTCTTTATTATCACAAGATTCTTCTCTTCATAATATCGAAGGTTGATTTCTTATGTATCTTATCTTTCAAACCATGTTGTGGAAGTGTTGATTAAATTTTTGAAACTTAATATTCCTTCCTCCTGATTTTTATTGTGTTTGTGATCTTTTTCATTATTTGGCAGGCCTTTGATGAGGCAATTTCTGAACTTGACACATTGGGTGAAGAGTCATACAAAGATAGTATATTGATCATGCAACTTCTCCGAGACAATTTGACTTTGTGGACATCTGACATCACAATCTCTCCCTCGATCTTTTTTTCTGGTGTTGTCTATTGAGAAATTATATCTTATCCTGCAACCCATGATTGCTAGCAAAATGAAATTGAGGAATAAGTCATTGATAGTCCTATTTCTTTTAAACTAAATATAAGTTTGAAAGTTTTAATTTATTCACAAGTTAAGCTTGCTCTCTTGATCATTATTCTGTTTTTTTTAACAACCACCTTATGATAGGGAAGATGTGGGTCCTGATATTTTGCATAAATTGCCGATGCTTAACTGATTTCTGCTATCATTCACTAATTGAAATTTAGCTATATGTGAATAGACCTTTGTGAAGAGAAAGGTCCTGATGATGTTGTTGTATAAGTTTTCACCTTTTTTTAGTTAGTAACCGGAGTTCTTATAGAAAAAAAAATCTCTGTTTTGCTTTGATTGTTCCAAATTTGTACTTCCTCTTGAGATCACTCAAGCCTCTTGATCCAGTAAATTGCAAAATCTTACTATGAACTGGTTAAACACTCATTGACTTGAGTTTCTTGCTTATAGAACTTACATTGTTAACAAGATTTCCTATTACCGCTTGCAAATAAGTTTTGTGCTTGGTTCTTAATAGAACAACCATATGTTGATAATGCAGATATAGATGAGAAGAGATTAAAAGAGAGTCATCTTTGTCTATTTGACTACCTACTGAGAAATCTTGGTCAAAGGTTTGAAGCAAACGGTTGCGCTCCCAAATTAGGTCAGTTGCTTTTATTTTATTGACACACACATATGTTGTCCTTATATGATGATACCTTCTTCCTAAGAGAGAACAACACTTTTGTCTTATGGCTTCATGGTTTACCATTATTGATTGAAGTATATATCAGTAGGAATAATTCCAATGTTCTCTTAGTTGATGAAATTGTTGGATTTAATAATTGATATTGTTCTGAATTGCTTTAGTTATAAGTTTTGTTGAATTATGCTGGAATTGCTTGTTATTGAAATTTTGGGATGTCTTACTTTTAAGGGGAAATGCTGCCAAATTTTTTAAAAAAGAAAGCATGTCAAATATGAACTTGACTGTTGTTGGAAATGTCCTAGGTGATAATAAAATGAGTCATAGTTGGATGAATGCTTTGAGAACTAGTGAAGAATATGAGAATGGGGTGGAAGAGTTTATTGAATTTGCTAGAAGGAATGTGACTACAAAAAATGGGATGTATTATTGTCCATGTGTCAATTGTTTAAATGGGATTCGAAGGGATATTGCTGATATAAGGGATCACCTAATATGTATATGTTGTGGTGGTCATTGGACCTTGTGTGTTGTTTGTCCTGCCAAGAACGAAAGTTATTGGTTCGATTCCGTAGGTGGCAGGCCAAACGAGGATATCAAAACCATATTTACCGAGTAAGTAAATTTTTGTCTAAATCATCGATTCTTCTTTTAAATGAATTGTTTTCATGTCGTTAATTTCCATTTTAATGATAGGGGTCTCAAGACGTATAGACGACTTTCGGAGCACGAGAGTAGGTGGACCGAAGTGGTTTTATACGAAGGTAAGTAGTTTCAATTCAAGTTATTTCATTGACACAGTAGCTTTCGATATGCCTTTATTCGTTTTAACAATTTGCTTTTGATTTATAGTGCCATCAACAACCAGGAACACCGAGTACGGATACTACGTTATCAGTTGGATGTAATCCATCGTTTCCACCGGACGTACTACAGGCTTTCAAAACGTATGTAATGATCCGTGATCCTCGAATGATGATATTTTTGTATTTGTACTTGCGTTGTTAATTATTTCATTCACTTCATTGGTTTATCTTATACCTTGTTTTTCAATTTACAGTTTTTTGGTACTGTGGATCCGTACTCACAGGATGACATGATACGGTTCGAGACATGTTGGCTAGACATCTTCTTGAACACAAATAGGTATATAAAGCTTACTTCGCATTTTTTGGCTGGATCAGGTGATCAATCTATTTTAAGTAAATCTTTTAATAGACGAATGCTTCTTCAGATTCTTCTGGAACTGTGATGTGACATTTACATTGCTTGAAATTCTTCTGGAATTGTGATGGTGGCATTTATGTTGTAGTGGACATTTCTTTGCCTTTTTTGGATTGATGACATTCCTTAGTTGGTTCGCATTGGGCTCATGTTGGGCTGTTTAATTGGCCTAATTAGTTTATGAATGTTTTCATTTTGAGCACTGTTTGGGCTTGTTTCGCTCTAAAGATGTATATATAATCAATTTTGTCAACTTCATCTTCCTTTAGGAGCAGTGGCATATGGCATTCTTCTAGGTTTTGTACTATTTCATAACATCAGAATCAGGTGGGGTGACAGAACAAATTATGACTTGGTTCCTATGCAACTGTTGTTGGAAGGAAGATACACAGGCCCTTATTTTGTCTGCTATTCAACTTCTATGCCACTAAGTTTAGTCCCTATTTGTGTTTTAGAGGTGGGTACAACATGACTCAATTTTCTAAGAACATGCGTTTAGGTTTTGGTTTCAATGGCAATTTAAAAAAAAAAAAAAAGAAAGGTCATGCCAAATCGGCTAGAGATTTTGGTGATTTGAATGTGAATATGGAATCAAATATTTTTAACAACCCAAGAAGTGAAGATTCTGGGAAAGTTGATTTGTTGGATAATTGCTTTTATGATTTTGGTGGTATTGATTTGGAATCACATAATAATGTGAAGAATGTTGAGACATCAAAGTCTTAAGATGCATGAAATGATGATATGGATCCAGTGAAATCAATCTTTGATGCCATTGTTATTTCCTCATGGATTATGGTGCATCTGAGATATTAGAAGATATACTAGGCATAGTTCATATCTTACTTTGGCCTAATTAGTTTGAATGTTTTTATTTTGAGCAATGTCTGGGCTTGTATTGGTGAAATCTATAACTTCTAAATGTATATTTCAGTTTTGTAGCAAATTGGCAAAATATACAGCAAGCATATTTTTTTTAAAAAAAAAAACTTATATAAGGCGTCTTGAAATTAAGATCAGGACGCCCTAAATGTCATTTAAGGAGTCCTGAAAATAATATAAAGGACACCTCATATGAGGCGTCCTGAATATACAAATTTGACCAAAACTACGACCACCTCTCAGACGTCTCTCTGAAAATGGACGTTAATTGGGTCTTGTTTAGATTGTTTTTTAGGTATTTTGTAGTAGTGTTTGTTACTTCCGGCTAACTAATTAAGAATTTTATTTGACAAATCTGTAAGACATGTCACAAATTGATATGGGAAAAATTCATTTAAAATACGAAAACACCTAAAATGCTGATTCCAATTTGCAAAATTGCAAATCAATACACTGTCCTAAAAATAGAATCTAGAAATATTAGCGGTTTTACAATTCTACTTGTCATTTTCAACAACAACAACAACAACAAAAAACCTCACTAGCTATCATCATTATCGGCCTACTACCGCAACTCTGGCACTGACAGCTCCATCCACCACCACCAGCTAAACACTTGAACCTTGGGGTCGATGATCAGCAACCACTGGAGCTTTGACACCGGTGGCTGGGATTTTTTGGGCCAAGAGGTTGTGAACCCCATGAATCCTCAAAGGTTTGGTGACCATTGAACCACCAAACCCGTTTTTAAAAATAGTGCAAAACAATATATGTAAAATAACAATCGAAGTAAAAAGGGATGTTTCAACAAATTTAGTACATTAATTAGATGCAAAAATTACTACACTTGAAACAATTTCACCATTTTAGATTAGCAATTCACAACAGTCTTTTTACGATTTCCACACATAGAAAGAACAAAGTAAAGGAGATATTTTTCAAGGAATATACTATGCTATATGCAATATATACTACACTTGAAGCTAGTTTCTCACTGTAGATATTAGCGGTTTCACCACTTTTTTTCTATGAATTCCTCACTTAGAAGGAACAAAATAAAAGGGGATGTTTTAGGAAATTTACTATACTAGATGCGAAATTTGTTATATATCACAAGTAGAAATTTTTTTAAGTCTTTTTTTCTAAACCAGTCATTGCAAAGACAGCTTATAAAATGTGACCGATGATACTTTTATAAATGTTGATATATTTTTCAGATTAGTGCCATATATAAAAGCACTCTAAATTATAGAATACTTTTTAAACAACTGGTCTAAAAATCTTTTTCTAGACTTCTATTTGAAGACCGATCAAGAAACTGTACTGAGGCCTCTCAATTTCGCTTAGGCCCCTCAAACGCTCGTTCTGTCATCCTTTCAGCTTCATATTCTTAAATGTGTATGGTTAATACATGCATGTGTGTACATATAGTATTTTCAAATTCTAAGGTTCAGAAGCCATGTTCTCTCTCTCCCAACTATAAAAACATGTTTGTGGTCTCATTACAAGCTATGTCTTCTGATTAATTACCATGACCAAATCACCATCACCATGAAAATCATCAGCCGCCACCAGTTCTCAGCCCCATCACCTGCAGCCTAAAGATTCTACAACTAATGATGACAGAGCAAAAGCTATTGTCTGTCTGCAAGGTTTATTTCTTGAACTTCTGCAAGACCAAAATCACATTGTTGAAGATGCTTCATTGCTGCCAAACTAAATGCAAAGATGGATAAGATCCTTCAGCATTATGACTTTTTAGAAAGTGACGACAACCCTAGTCCGTCTGGCCATACCTCCTTTGATGATTATGAGGAAATAGTTGGTTGAAACTTTCTTTTTCATTTTGATGTAATCATCTTTTTATTAAATGATCATGTAATCGCCCCTCTTTTTTATATATAATATATTTTTTAATAGGGCGAAAGTCCAGATTTAACTATAAACTATTTTGTCAAGAACATTTGACACAATTATCTTTTTTGTTGGATATAACCAAGTAGACATAACGTAACCATGGTTTAAGATAATAGCATATATAACAACGCTTTTTCCTTAACGGGGGCTTTTTTAACATTAGAAGTTAATCTGTTAAACTTATGTTACTTTAATGCTTGCTACTATGGTTACTTTTTCAACATGGTGAGTCTTTATATCACATACATTTTTTAAACTTCTTTGTCTTCTCCATAATTATATTTTAATATCCGTCTTCTCATAATTATAATAAATGGTATGACTTCTTTTATATATATATATGTTAATTATTTCATGAACTTCACTTTCATTGTTTGTGCATTAATTGTATATTTAACTTTTTCAATGTTATGATCGATTGTTTTATTTTTCTGAAATGATTGTATTTTAAAACGAATGTGCCTCAATCGTGAGTACCGCAGCATGGTCCCAAGATGCTGGTTTTTATTGTTTTGGCTTTTAATGATTTTATAAAGGGTCTTCTAATTATGATTAGACTGTTATCAGCAAAGTTATAAAATAAGAGGGTGAAGACTCATTGCACTAGTACTGTGCTTCTCCAATTGTCTGTAATATTTCAAAAAAATTATATTCTTTGTAAAAAAAAAAAAAAGCGATGGATTAATCCATGGAAGTGATTTAACTTTGGGTTACGTGCAAAATGCAAATGTGTTTTACCTCGTCCAACATCGCAACTGTTTTTTTTTTTTTTTTTTTTTATGTGCAAAGTGATTACGTGATTATAAATTAGGTGATAAAATATCGTTTGACTTTATTTGACTTTTTTAATTAGACGATGACGTGGCTTTCAAAGATGTAAAATATACACATGTGGTTTTGACAAAAGAGCATCCAATACCAAGTGCTTTTTTTTTTTTAATTTAATATTTTTATTTCAATTAAAGAAAATTATTATTCTCTAGATATAATTCCTCGGAGGCAAATTTTTTCTTTTGATTTATCATTTTTGGAAGGAGGATTTATTCAATAGGTAAAAATGGTAAAAAAAAATTTTATTTCCATAATTTATTTTATTTTTTTAAATCCTTATTAAATTTTCTAATTAATAATTGATAAATGAGTATTTATGCATTTGAAATTTGATATTGTAAATAATATATTTATTTAAAAATAATTTTAATTTTTTGAAAAATAAATAATTAAGGAAATAATTCATTTATTCTATAAAAAAACATAATTCATTTACTTTAAAAAAGTCAACTTTATAACTATAAGTTTATAACATTATTTGATTTACTTTCATTCATCATATAAATATAAATAACTCATTTAGAGGTACAAACGTTTATATTGTATATTTCTTAATGCAATAAAAATTAAATAATATTGTTTGATTTTGATTAAAAAATTATTTAAATAATTTCTGGTTCAATTTGTTAGATCAAAAAATTAAAATTATTTTTAATTAAATATAGTATTTATAATATCAAATTTCAAATGCATAAATACTCATTTATTAATTATAAATTAGAAAATTTAATAAGGGTTTTTTAAAAAAGAAAATAAATTATGGAAATAAAAAATTTGGCCTTCCAGGAATTATATCTAGAGAAATAATAATTTTTCTTTAATTGAAAAAATTATTAAATAAAAAAAATTGGTGTTGGACAATCTTTTTTGCCAAATCATATGTTTATTTTTTGTTCCTTTGAAAATCACATCATCATCTAATCAATAAAAAAGTCAAACTTAATGATTAAAGTCAAACTTAACGGTCAAATGGTATTTTTCACCAAATTTGTAACCATGTAGTTATTTTTACGTTTAAAAAAACACTTGGTGTTGAACGCTCCTCAAAATAAAACACATATGCATTTTTGCAACTTAACCCTTTAACTTTTTAACTTTATTGATTGAAATAAAAGACATAAATCTGACTTAAAATGATCATTTATAACCATCCATTATAAGTTACAAGAGTTTAAACTATATATATAATGCTGAAACCAAACATTTCACTCCAGTCTTTTATATACAAGTCCCAAACTGATCATACATATGATACAAAAATCACAAAGCTTAAAAACATTTACATTAAAATGTCAAGTGAAACACATTAAAAAAGCAGACGCACCTACAAAGGAAGTTCAATCCCTCATTAGTTGTCCAATTGTGATGGTGTGAAACTGATCCTCTGAATAAGATTTTGGTGTCCTTGCAAATTCCGTGGATACTTGTTCTGTGGTTGGACGAAACTGAGGAGTCTCATTCAAATAAGAAAAAGCTATTTTTACAACTAAGAATTGGTTTTGTGAGTGGAGAAAGTCTTGGATCCAATACATCCTTTAAAAAACAAATCACTCATGTTTGAATTATCAGCCAAACGTGAAATAAACTCAGCTGGATAAGATTTTTTTCACTCTCTCTCTCTCTCTCTCTCTCTTTTTCTTTTTTGGTTGAGAAAATGACATTAAGATCCCAAATAAGACAAATAATATCAGAAAAGTTTCAAAATTTGTTAATGGTAGCTCATCCATTTGTTAATGATTGCTCTTTCACTTATTATTGACAAGCTGTATAACTTTTCTGATATTATTTCTCTTTATGATTTATATATACATATTTTAGAGATCTAAATGTGATTATCCATAAATCCCTAAAAATATAGTAAAAACCTCTCGTATTCTCCACAAAAAGTTAGCTGCCAATAGAACGTTGCCAGTGTGCATGCTTTTGACGGGGGCGTAAGTAGTGGAATCACGCTCATAATCCTTTTACTTTACTCAACTTTTGTAGAGAAAAAGCAAGCAATACTTTAGACCCCTTTTTTCTTTTGCCAACTACTTTAGACTTTTTATCTTCAAAGGTTAAGGTGTCTGAACAACCAACAAAACATTTTATCCTCATCTTCAACTTTGATGTCAATATTTTCTAAATCCATAGTGATAGAATTAAATTCATCAAGAGATGAGATTCAATAAGGGTATATACCTTCAGCCAGTGGCGGAGCCACATGTGTTTTTTTGGGTGTAAGTGCACCCATAAAATTTAAAAAATATATATATTTTTAGCTGTAATATGTTAGTGTCAGTGGGTCCATAGCTCAGTGGTAAAAATCTTGATTGCTAAGTAAGAGGTCAGCAGTTTGAACATATCTGGTCCCTTTTCTTCTTAATTATAAATAAATCCTAAAAGTAAAAATTAGGATATTACAAAAGTTGTTGAGATCATAAGCTTATCATCTTTGTTGCAGTGATCCATTTCATATTTCTTAAGAAGTTCTTACAGGTATTTGGTTTGGGAAATAAATATTTTATTCTTTTTTTGCTTGATTCGAAGTCCTAAGAAGAAATTTAATTATCTTATTGTAGACATTTCAAAATCACCTTGTATGATCTTAAAGAACTCTTGACACATTTATGTTAAACATGATATATTTGATAAAATTGATGATGAAGATATAATGTAATATCTTCCAAAAATGAAGAATTGAAAAATGCTTTTGTAATCGTTCTGTTGTAATAGTTTAGTTGACTCTTGATTATTATTTTTCTATGTTAAGTTGAAGTTTTTTTTATTGTTTATATTCTTTTATTTTTTAATGCATTTAAAACTTTTCTTTAAACAAATTTTCGGGGGCGCTGCCCCGAATCCCCAAATTACACCACTAATTATGCACCCACAAACCTTAAATCCCGGCTCCATCACTAACGCCTTCAGCCATACCAATTAATGCTAATGTGGGAAGATTTAGTAAAGACTTAATGCCATGGATTATTTCTCATTTGTTAGTTTCGGCTGACTAATTAAGAATTTTATTTGATAAATCTGCATGTCACAAATTGAAATGAGAAAAGTTCATTTAAAATATGAAAACATTTAAAATGGTGATTCCAATTTGCAAAATTGCAAATCAATACACTATCCAAAAAATAGAATCAAGAAATATTGGTGGTTTTACAATTTTACTCGTCATTTTTTTTTTTAAAAAAAAAAAAAAAAAAAAAAGCCCCACTAGCTACCATCACTATTGGTTTGCTACGGCACTCTGGCACTGACAGCTCCTTCCACCACCATCTAAACACTTGAACCTTGGGGTCGATGATCAACAACCATCGGAGCCTTGACAGCAGTGGCTGGGATTTTTTGTGCCAATAGGTGGTGAACCCCTTGAATCCTCAAAGGTTTGGTGACCATTGAGCCACCAAACAATTTTTTAAAAATAGTGCAAAATAATATATGTAAAATAACAATCGAAGTGAAAAGGGATGTTTCAACAAATTTACTACATTAGATGCAAAAATTACTACACTTGAAACAATTTCACCATTTTAGATTAGCAATTTACTACACACTTTTTACGAATTCCACACATAGAAAGAACAAAGTAAAAGGATATATTTTTCAAGGAATATATTATGCTATATGCAATATATACTACACTTGAAGCGAGTTTCTCCACTTTAGATATTAGCGGTTTACACCACTTTTTTCTATGAATTCCTCACTTAGAAAGAACAAAATAAAAGGGGATGTTTCAGGAAATTTATTATACTAGATTTGAAATTCGTTATACATCACTAGTAGAAAAAGGTTTTTTAAATCATTTTTTTCTAAACCGGTCATTGCAAAGACGGTTTATAAAATGTGGCCGGTGACATTTTTATAAATGTTGATATATTTTTTTCAGATTGGTGCCGTATATAAGAGCAATCTAAATTACATAATATTTTTTAAACAACTGGTCTAAAAATATTTTTCTAGACTTCTATTTGAAGACCACTCAAGAAACCATACTAAAGCCTCTCAATTTTGCTTAGGCCCCTCAAACACTCGTTCTGTCATCCTCTCAGCTTCATATTCTTAAGTGTGTATGGTTAATACGTGCATGTGTCTACGTATAGTCTTTTCAAATTATAAGGTTCAGAAGCCATGTTGTCTCTCTCCCAACTATAACTACATGTGTGTGGCCTTATTACAAGCAGAGTCTTCCGAGTAATTACCATGACCAAATCACCATCACCATGAAAAATATCAACCGCCACCACTTCTCACTATCACCATGATCATGTAATCGCCTTTCTTTTTTATATGGAGTGTAATATATTTTTTAATAGGGCAAAGGTCCAGATTTAACAGCACCTAACACAATTATCTTTTGTTGGATGTAAAAGTAGACATAACAATTTTTTAAGGTAAAATATATAGCAACGCCGTTAACCGATTAACTTATGTTACTTTTTTGTACTGTGGGTCTCACTAGTCTTCTCACTTTATATTATTTTAATATAATTCTGGAAATACATACCTTTTTTAAACCTCTCACCATCTCCTCCTCCATAATTATATTTTTGCATTGTGGGTCCCACCTTTCTCTCTCAGCTCATCCACAATATAATTAAGTTTTGTCAATAAAAACATAATAATGTCTTTATTATATTTTTTATAAGAGCATTTATAAGGTGAATATGAGCATTTACAATACAAATAAAGGGATTCAAAGAAAACTATCGAGTCAACAAGAATATTTTAGCTATTCGCAAGGGAAATAAGAGAATTCACGAGATAAATAAAGATATTCACAAAATAAATAAAGACATTTATAAGACAAATAAAGGGATTTAAAAGAATCCATGGAGCTAAAAAAAATTAATCATTCACACGACAAATAAAAGAATTTACAAGACAAATATGATCATTTATAAGACAAATAATGTTTAAGTCTATTCTCATAGAGAAATATTTTATTGCTAAATTTGCACTTTCACCCTTCAAAAAATATTAAAATAATAGAGAGTGGCAAAAAGTAACGGAAGTTGTTAATAGCGTTGCCATATATGATATCTTAAAAATAGTTTTATTTCTACTTTTGCACCCAATAAAAGATAATTGTGTTGAAGGAAATGTGTGCTGCTTCATATATCGGACATGCTTTATGCCCCTTTACATTATATCTTGACAAGTTTCTGTATGCAGGAAAGTCATTTATCGTGGTAAAAATTATTGCACGTAGATTGAAGGACTCATGCTTATATGCATCGAACACATCTACCCCATCCTCTCACAACTTCTTTAAGTACTCCATTCAAGGTGTGAAGTAGACACCAATATTGTTCCCTAACTGTTTTGGTCCCGAAAGCATCATATCCTTGTGCGTTTCATACACAACCAGAGAGGTAAGTTGTAAATCACTAGGAGAACTGGTCATGCACTATGTGTACTACTAAGAGTATCATAAGAATTGATTTCATCTATGAAAAGCCCAAGCGTAAGGTTTCTTAGTTGGCTACCAAATTTGGGAAACATTTCATCTATTTTCTTCCATTGTGGAGAGTCAGCTGGTTGCGGAAGGTATTTTCCATCTCATATTCTCTCATCAAAATTTCATCTCAACTTCTTTGCTTCTTTCACATTTGCAAACATTCATTTAAACCAGAGTAGAATTGGAAGATACCACAATATCTTTAAAGGTTGACTTTTAGTTGTCTCATCAACATAGCCAACATCTTTCTTCACTTTGTATCGTGAAGTTTTACATTTTGGACACTCATTTAGCCCTTCATACTCCTTTTTGTATAATACACAATGATGAGCATGTATCTTTTTATACTCGATACCTATTGTAGATAAGATTTTCTTGGACTCATATACACAATTTGGAAGTATATTATCCTCTAGAAATATATCACACAACAATTCAAGTGACAATGTGAAACTATTCTAAAGATGTTGGCCCAGTCAATAGCTATGTGTGGAAGAAGATATAGGTACTTATATATAGATTTACTCAAATTTTGTTATTAAACAATTTTTATTCAAAAATTGAGTTAACCATTTCATTATATTGTTGCATTGCCCTTTCCAACCGAATAATAATGATTGTGAGTATTAGATCATGAAATTTAAGAAGGATGTAATTACTCATGATCAGCCTATTGTTCCTCCAAAGATAAGTCATTTTAGTTGCAATTCATATTGTGTTTTAAATTTTATTGAATAGTATCTAATAATTAATTTTTAGTTATTTTAATTCGTTGTGTATGTGCATGATTGTATATATATATAGTATTATGAAGATCAACACATGACAGTTTGACTAACCATCAAGTGAATGAAGTCATTGAAGAATGGTGTGAATATGTGCCCTAGACAATGCTCTAGCTAGCTAATATTGTTTATTGCCTATTATTGTGTTGTTTATTTAACTAGAATTAGTTGTATTCCATTCACAATTGTTGTACATATATTTAGTAGTGATTTTGTTAATTAGTTATTTGTTTGTATCATTTTGGAGTTATTTGATTGTGGTGTGCTTTTCTTCACTTTGCTATGGGTGGAAATTTGTGTTTAAAGTGTGCTGCCTCATGCTCTTCAAGTAAAGCAGCAAAACCATGGCTGTGTCGACTGTATGAGTAAAAGATGGCTCTTCTTTGGCCCTTTCATGGCTGCCAAATCAAGCATTTAACTATTCAAATAAGTATTGTAAACATAGGATTATTTAAAGGAAGAGAAAAAGTTAATTAAACCATTCAACATAATTGAATTAGAGGTTGATCGCACTACTACAAAAAATGGTATTACTTTCCAAAAGGATGTTTGTTTTTTAAGAAGGGAAGTAAAATTTGAAAGCAGTGGCATTTTTGTAATTATTTGGAGAAAATTTGACATATACGGCGTCCCTTTAATTTTTAGGACGTAGAAAGTGCACTTAAGGCGTCCTAAAGGATGTTTTAGGACGCCAAAATGACTTAAAAAAGGAAAAATGGAAAAGTTTGGCACTAAAAAGTACTGCTTTTGGCGTCCTAATGTTTTTTAGGACACCAAAAGCAATACTTTTGGCAACCTAAATATCTTAGGAGGCTGAAAGCACTGACTTTGGCTTCTTAAATACTACCTCCGGTCCTAATTATAGGAACACTTTTGTAGGGAAAATTGCACTACAAAAGTGTTCCTATAATTAGGACCGGAGGGAGTATTTTTTAAGACATGGTTTTGGCGTCTTAATAGGTTTTAGGAAGCCAAAACTCTAATATTTCAAATATTCACCACCTTGTCTTCTCCTTTCATTCGATCACCTCGCCTTCTCTAGCCTCGTCTGTTGCTCCTCCGCTTTCCCATATCCTTCGCACCTTCGATCTGCTCGTCGGCTTCCACCTCCGTCGCACCTCCGTTCCCATCTCCCATGGCCTCCTCCACTCTCATCTCCTCCGCGTTCACTCCTCCGCTCCCATCTCCTCAGATCTGTGAAAGACGAAAGCGAATCTGTAATCTCTTTCTTCATCTCCATTTTGCCTCAAATCTACACTTCCGATGGTACTTCATCCTCTTTCAACTTTGGCCCACCTTCGATTTCAGCGATGATCTGTCTCTGTTTTGCATTTGTGTTGATCAACGATTTTAAGATGGTGAGATCTTCGCACTACTACAGAAAAGGGTTTTAACGTCCTAAATTTAGCCCAATTAACGTCCTCTTTTCAAAGAACGTCTATCTGGGGGACGTTGATATTACGACGTTCCCATTAAATTTTAGGAAGTCACAAGCGGGACTTACGGCGTCCTGAATTTAAATTTAGGAAGTCGCAAGTGGGACTTACGACGTCCTGAATTTAAGTTCAGGACGCCGTAAGTCCCACTTACGACTTCCTAATTTTACATTCAGGACGTCGTAAGTCCCACTTGCGACTTCCTAAATTTAAATTCAGGACGCCATAAGTGCCTAATTTTTTCAAAAAAAAAAAATTATTTTCTTGTGTCTCTCATATGGCCAATAACGATGACGACGATGAAGAAGAACAAAGATGAGGAAAGGTTCCTTAAGGAAACTAAAATTTGTAAATGTTCATATAAAACTAGCACAATAAACTTAGATTAACAAGCAAGGATCTCACCATTAAGGATAAGCCGGGGCGTGGTGCAATAGCTGAACCGAGGATGGCGAGTCAAACTTGGAAGCTAGACCAAAAGTAACCTTGTCCCTATGTGCCAATGGAAACTTTAAAGTTCCATCTAAAATGCTTTAAAAAACAATTAGAGCATTAAATAATTACATACAGATAATTAAAATCAAGTGGACATACTCTATTTATTCCACCTTCTTGTGATCCATGTTTGTGCTCATACCAATCAAAAAGAGGTAATATTCATTAGCTTCTCAAGGTATTTTTGTAGATATGAAAAGCATGTAGTGCTAGACTAAAGCTCATGGTACCTTAGACCCTTTATTCTATGAAAAATGTACCTTGGAGCCTTTCCATTTTTCAACAGAACCAAGGACTTTCAAACCGATTCATGTGCAAGATCTCGTGTTGCCGCATAAATAGTGGATGGTAAGTAAATTTTGAAGGACATAAATGGATATCAATCGGAAGAACTATAAATTTGAAAGAAATGGAAAATCAATTTATTATTAACCCTCATTTCAAATTTTTCAACGGGAAAAATATGCATATTGAGATTTGTAATCCTTGCTTCATTTACTTTTATGATAACATTGTATTTATTCTCTTTGAGCCATGCCAACCAAGGTTTTTGAAATAGTTGCTACATTTACTTTTATAAAGGGGATTCAAAAAGACCAGTAGCAAAATTCACTCTTAAAATTCTGTCAACAGCATCATCAATTCTGGCTAATCGTACTTCACCTGATTCTACTAAGGAGGTAAACTCTTCCAAGAAAAAGTTGGGATCTAAAAGGCACCATCACCCGCAAAAAAATTTAAATACATGTAAAAAAAGAAGGGGAAAATAAATTAAAGAGAAATAAATAATCACCATTACATAAAGAACATATTTCTCTAGAAATTGTATTATAGTTTGTCTCTACCTTCTAGCCACAAAAGGATAACCATGTGGATGTCCTTGTGGAGGATGGCCCTGCAAACCTGAAACTAGGGAGCTCATCTTTAACTATCTCAGTGTACAGAAAAAATCACATAATCACTAAGGAGATTTCAATTTGTAAACTTACCTAAAATCAACTAAAGGAAGGATATAATTTTGACCACACATGTGGTAGTCAAAAGGATCTCGCTTTGCCTTGTGGTGTGGCTCAAAGACAAAATGATCTTGAAGAAAGCTTTTAAGCATGATAGTCATATATGGTCAAAACATCAGCAAACTAAATGTGCATACATGTCAAGATGCCACGCAAACAATGTTCATCTCTTCTCTTTCTTTTTCCTCCTTTAGTAATGCAAGTTTTTAATACTCGACACAATTAGAGGTGTAATACTATGGTAAAAACTTACCTCTACATCCAAATATATGTGATCCAATACAATAGTCATATTTGACAATACAATCTCATGTGCCTTGGGGTGGCCACTTTTCATAATCTGAAATGTGATTGCATCAATAAGAAATTGCATTCAACTCATTTAAGTCATTCAAATGCAGAAAGATGAATGGATAAACCTGGACATCAAACTGCAATGCAACAGCATAATACTAAAGCTGTTTATGTCCTCATAAAGTATATCCAATTATTTATGCCAATTAGCCAGCTGTGATGTGAATTTTCACACTCAGAAAAGTTCAGGGGGGAAATAAACAACAAAAATATATATTCCACCAATGGAATGCAAAATTTTGAAAGCTACAATTCAAACCAATTCTTCAGCTTGATGTATCCAAGTTCGAGCAATTACGATAGAAAAAAAAGCAAAGCAAGAGATAGAAGCCTGATTTGATATAGAAACAAGTTTCCTTTTACTATACAAATGACAAGAAAACATATCAAAGACTATACAGCAATATAAAGCACGCCAACATTAATGCAATACCATACACTGATATGTCCATCATTAGGTAATACTTGAAGTTACAAACATGAATAGATAAAAGAGATGACAAACACAAGAAATAATCAACACTTGAAACATACAGTTTTGGAACTTCAGTATGAAATTCTGAGTACTTGCATGATTTCATTATAATGTTAGGAATGATTTAGTCAGGTAAATAATGGTCAAGTATTTCGTTTACATAATATTTATTGCAAAATAAAGTGAATCCAAATGAAATGAATGCATTTTGTGGAAATATGACAAAATGAAAGGCTCACATGTATTCTTTTTCCCCCCTTCCCGACAAAAGCTCACATGTTTTTAAAAAGAAGGCATCAGGAGTAATGCACGTAGACTTATATGAATAAATAAAAAATGAACAAAACCATACCGCATTTTTATAATTTCGGTGCAGTTCCTCCATTCCAAAGAAGAACATTAGATAGCAGAGATCCCGCCGCTTCCTTCCTAATTCTCAATGTAAGTTCTGCAAAAATATAAGAAACATTAAGCGAAAAAACCAGCATATGATGATTTGATATAAAAAGCACGCAGGAAATAAGAGTACAAAGAACCGACATTTTACATAACTTATGGCTCGTTATAAATTCCCTAAGCAAACTAAGATTATTTAGAATATTATATACTCCTACCTTCTCTTCTTCCAAGTTCTTGAATATCATACTAATAAAGAGAGTATTTCTACAAATTATTCTCTAACTTTGCACCTCTTTATTCTGTTATAAACTCCACAAATGAATTACCAGGGAAGTGAAGGGGGCAATTAGGGATCGATGAAATGTGGATCTCTGAGCAGAGGAAGTAAGATACGCCAATTTGTTGGTGAGAGAGATGCTGAATCGGGCACATAAAGCCATCGCCGAGAAACAGATGGTTCTGCGTTGCGTTCTATGGGGAAAAAGGAACCAGAATAGACGTTGTCTGCGACGAACGCTCTGATTTAGGGTTTCTTTAACACAGTCGGAACCGCTTCTGTTATCGATGGAGGATGTGAGAAGGTTAGAGCATCCAAAGGATCTAGTTGAAAGGGATCAAAACCGCGTGATGAGTACCACAATCTACAGATCAAACCCATGACTAAAAAATTAAAGTAAAGCCCACGCTTCATTTCCCAGCAAAAAAGCAACTGAAAAGCACAAATCAGATGTTAGTAGTACACAAGAACCTCCAAAAAAAAAACCTAGATTTCGTAGACATGGCGGAGGCGACGATTGTTGCAGGTTTAACAGAAACAACAGAAGCGAAAGAGAAATTGCTGTCAGGCGATTTTTTTGGTCAGGTGGAGGCTGAGATCTTTGGAGGTTGATGACAGCGAGAGGGAGAAGACGATAAGTTTGGCGGACATCAAAGCAATTATAATAAGTATTTTGGGCGTCCTGAATATCCATTCCGGGCGTCAAACACATTTATTTTGGCGCACTGATTCTTATTTAGGGCGTTAAAAATATTCATTTTTTCTTTTGACGCCCTAAATAAAATGTATTATAATTTTGACGTCCTAAACATAATTAAGGACGCTAAAAAAAATTTATGGCGCCAAAAAATTACCCAAATTTTCTAAATTGCGCGAAATATTAAATTTTATGTGTCTTAAAATATATTTAGAACGTCAAAAAAAATTTTAGCCGTCCTAAATTAATATTTAGGACGTCTAAAGTCTCAAAGTCAAGTAAATAATTACTACAATGCCACCGCCTTCACTTTTTACTTCCTTTTTTAAAAAAAAGGACGTCTTTTAAGATAGTAATATCCATATTTTGTAGTAGTGGCGATTTTGCTTTGATCTGTCTCTCTTTTGTTGCGATTTTTTTTGTTTTTGCAATTTTGTTAGATCCGTTTTGTTGCGATTTTGCGTTTTTCGCCTCGTCCGTACTCGATCTATTTTGTGTTTTGTTAGATCTGAGATTTTGCGATAATCTCAATCTCTAAAGTCCGGCACTCGATCTGTTATTGTTTTTGCGATCTACACAAGACCGGAATCCTTCCAAAATTCCCTATCTCTTTTGGTTTATTTTTTAAAAAATAAATACTTATGGCGTCCCAAATATTAAGATGTCTGGAAAAAAACATAAGGATGTCGTAAGTCTTAATTTTATTGTGTCCCTCATATAGACGTCTCTCCAAAAAAGGGACGTAGAAAGAGTTAAAATAAGTCCGCTCTTTTGTAGTAGTGTGATTTAGACTAATAGAATATGCTAAGGGTCCAAAAAGATAGCCACGTTAACAACCCAATAAAAAGAGAAATGGATAATAAAAGTGTCGTTCACATTTTCATTTATACTGTTAATAGTTTTTCTTCATTGGAAAGACATGAGTGGGGGCCGTCGGTTGCGCCTTTAATTTTCTGTTTGGAGTGATTAGTAGAAACAAAATCTCAGCAATAATGCATCAGAAGGAAAATAGACATTGAAAAAAAATTAAAAAAATTACATAATTAGACAACTGCATGATTTTAGATCGTGTATATTATTTTTAGTAATAAACTTTAACTTATGATGGAAAGAAAACCAAGGGGAAAATGTGGGGAAAGAATACTAAAAAAAAAAAAAGGAACAACAACAAATTTAATATTTTTGAGAGTTTTCCCTTCTAGTATTTTCTCTCTCTTAATTTTCTCTCCATCCAAATATAAGGTTAATCTCTTCTTATCATAGTAACCTGATATATATCTACACTGTATGTACATTAAGAAAATTAGTTAAAATTACTTGAAAAGTAAAAACCTTCATAACTTTATAAAATTACCTTAATTAACTTACAATGAGTGGTACTAAAGGGGGGAACATAACACACAGAGTGAAATGGTAACTTTGAAAATGAGACAAAAAGGTTGATGAAACATGAATGTACCTTCCAAAGACGGAGGGAAGCAAATCATAATGGGGACTTGTGGCAAACTCCATGTCGGCAGGGGAGGGTTTTGGACCATGAGAATGTGATCCCAAGTATACATCGTACGACTACAAGAGGAAATATTGATTAAGGTAGTTGATGACGACGAGGACGACAAGAATAATAATTACGAACGAAATTATGCTTGATTGCTTACCTTTTTAATGGCATAGGCAGGTTGGTGCAGCTGTAGGAAGCTGCAGAGAAGAAATGAGGAAAGAAGAAGTTGAAACATAGTTGAACCTCTCAATTTGCTTCACCTCAATGTGTGGGAGAATGACGACTCTTCGTCTCTTTATTGGGAAAATCCTTCTCGAGGGACCTTTTTGGTAAAAAAAACCCAAAAAGAAACCTAAGAATCGACAATCTCACTTTTTCGGGATAAATTCATTAAAAATTTACAACTAAATCAGTTTCATTTGCAACAATTTTTTTACTCGTTTACAACTAAATGGGATTAACAACTATAGTCTCATTTACAACTCACCAAAATGACCAAGGGACCTCGAGATGGTCGATTCTTAGGTCTTTTTTGGGTTTTTTTTACCAAAAAGGTCCCACAAAAGGATTTTCCCCTCTTTATTTAATAGTACGTTCTCACGTTTTTGTGTATGACCGGAACTTTTCTTTCTTCTCTTTTGTCTGTTTTTTTTTTTAATGTAGTGATAGAGTGGAGCATGAATGTAAAATTTTTTTTTTTTTTTTTTTAGCAATTGTATGTAAAATTCTTGAAGTGTTTTCAATAGAGAAGTAAGAGATTCCCAAATACAATTTACTATATAACTTAGCGATCAAGGATTACAAATGATCCCAATTATAAGTTGGGAAAAGTTGTGCAAAAGGACCTAATGAGTGAGATATTAAGGTTAAGAAATTTTCTTTGTTTTATATTCTCTGTCTATTAAAAAATAAACAGTGTCAACAATAAAAATTTAAAATTTCACAGATTAAATTCACTTCTATGGAGAAGCAAAGAATGGAATTGCACTTATCCTTAGGTGTAGCTCTTTTACGACTGGGTTATTATTTATAATTTGTCTTCTAATTGTTGGATTTTGTGTCTAAATCCCAAGGGTTATGAATAAGAAGTCACGTCAGTTCGTCACCGCCATCACGTCCGTTCACCGATGAGACTCTATCTGATCGTTTCATCGTCTATAAATAGACATGCATGTGACATAAAAATAATCTTGTTTTTCTAACATGACACTCTCATACATATATAGTTTAATGCATTATGCTATAAGTTTCTCATCCGTGCGATTCTGAAAATAGACTCGTTATGTTCTTTTGGGCTTCTGATTGATAGTGTCATCATTTTGAAGACGCAATCCGTTCTATCCTGGGAGACAATTGTTCGTTAACCTTGGGCATCCATATAAAGAGAACAAATTGTCTTAAGGAGACAATGTACATTGGGCTCAAATTTCATCAAAGTTCATTATCATTTTCCATAGTATTGTGAGTTTTTTCTTTTTTTCCATAGTATACAAAGTTGATGTATGTTTACAAATTGTGGTTACATAGATTCTGATACTTGTGAAAGTTTCTACTGCTAAAGTATTTTCGACAACACTGATTCGTTACATTTGTTCTTGTCTTACGGCTTTGCTTCAGTGATTAGGTTAAGCTTAATTTGTAAATTGGAGGAAACCTTGCTTAATAATGTTAAATATAGTTTAGGTATCAAGTTGCTTCACCTGAAATATGCCAGAATGGAACTCTAATTCTCGTCTCTTTATATAAATATGTTCTCACGTGTTAGTGGATGAGTGGAACTTTTATTTCTTCTTCGTTTGCCATATTTCAAATGTAATAAACAAAATTGGCCTGCCATGACTTTGATTCAATTGTTCCAATAATCTTGTTGGCATGTATTACATCTCTAATGTAGTGATGGAATGGAGCTTGAATGTAAATTTCTTGGAAGTGTTCCTAGGGAGAACTAAAGCATTCCAAAAGACAAAATTTCCTATAGAACTTTACAATTTAGAATTCCAAATGATCCAAAAGGACTATTGATAATTCAGATTTCAAAACTCTGCAATCGAGCTTTAAGAGATCTTTTAAGAATATTTTCTTTGATAATTCTTGTGATATAATACATGTGATAGGAGGAATGCAGTTCTTTTGGAATATTATAATTTTTTTTCAGTCAAGGTTTCCAGGTGTTGGTTGGTGGAGGGAAAAAACACTGCAAGGCCAAACAGCTTTGGTTCACAAAAGTCAATGTAATTACTCTGGTGTTGGAACTAAGTTTTTTCATTATGGAACTTTCATGTGGAAATTTTCTGCTGAAATGGAGATCTTTAGAACTGATACGTTTGCCAACCGTAATATTTCCTTCTGGTTATGACCTGATTTAATTTGGTGGATTATCAAAAAACTATATATATATATATTTGGTCGCGTGATGATTACAAGGCTAAACCTAAAGGAAGAACTCACCCTAAAAGGCTAGCCTATTAGGAGAGAGAGCCCATTGACTTATAAACTACACTACACTTCTAAGGCTTGCCAATCTGAGACTCATAACATAGTCAACCCCTTTAAGAGCTGACATGCTTGACGGCTCCACACCATCGCACTTCACTCGGTCTCCTATAGATCAGAACACTCCGTGGGTAGCCCTTTTTGTGAACATCAGGCTCTTAATGGAAGCGCCAATGTAACGATTACAAGTCCAAAGGGAAAACACAATCCCAAATTGACTAGCCTATTAGGAGAGAGCCCTTTGAATTATAAACCACATTACACTTGTGTGAGTGAGGCTTCCTGACATGAGACTCATAACATAGTCACCCCTTTGAAGACCCATGACACCTCACCCAGAATCCTACCGGTCAAAGCCCTCACCGACAGCTCTACACCACGGCACTTTACTCGACCTCTTGCCGATCAGAACCCTCTGTATGTAGCCCTTTCCGTGAACAATAGGCTCTCAACGAGAGCACTGATTTGATGTTACAAGTCTAAAGGGAGAGCCCATCCCAAAAGACTAGGTTATTAGAAGAGAGAGCCCATTGACTTATAATTCACACTACACTTGTGAGACTTCCCGATGTGGTTTCTCTCATGAAATAGGTCATTGTAGTGCTCTTAATTAAGGCTGAAGAAGGGGCGGTTCTTAAAAGCCTTAAACTTGCTTGGGATTTTGGTTTCAAAAACATGACTTTGAAATTTGATGCTAAGATTTTGATTGACCTTCTTATGACAAATTCGAAAGGAAAAAACTATAGCTTTGTGTTCTAGGAAATTCAAGGTGTTATGAAGTTTGGTTGGGACCTCCAAGTTGTTCCTGTTTCAAGAGAACAAAACAAGGTTGGTGATGGCTTAGCAAAAAGAGGATAAATAAGTTCATCTCATCTAGATATGTGTCTTGATTATCTAAAGACTCATGTTGATAATGATAGGTTGGGATTATAATTCCCTCTAGACACTTTCTTCTAAGTTGTAGGGCTTTGCCCCATTGTTTGTCCGGGGAAAAAAGAATCTGCGCATATTTGGGTCGAACAAAAGGTTTTAGTTCAGATAAGGCATTTAAAACATTTCCTGGGTTCAAAGGCATTTTTAACGTGCAGTCACGGATTCATCAACTCTAAGGCTAGTTTATTAACAGAATTGAGGTCTGAATCTTGATAAGGAAGATAACGAAATTTAAGTGTTACAATGCTTAAGGACATGTTTGGGAGAAATGAGAGGAGTTTCCCCTAAATATATTTGGCAGGCTATAATAACTTTTTTAAATTTTTATTTGACAAAGGATAAATAATGTTCTTATATCCTTTACTTGGACAGCTCCTCTAAAAACCACTATTTAATATCTTAATACTTTAAAATATGAGGTTACTGTGAGGGCCAATTCATCAAATCGTATATCTCTCTGCTGATATGGTCATGTGTGTAAATAAGTGTGTTGAAATTCTTGCTGAACTCAATAACTTTTAATTGTATATCTAAATAATTCATAACAAACCAAGTATAATCTCTTATATGATCAGAACATGGTTGGGCACATTCATATTTTTAATTAATTTTATTATTTGTCCTTCTTTTTAAAATAATCAAATCATATTTATTTGATGATAAAAAGAGAAGTTCAGGTTGACATAAATAAATGAGTTAAAGTAGTCGGGTTGGCGGGTTGGGCTTGTAGACCCAACTCATATTACTCACCCATATACTTATAATATATATGTATATTTCTAGCCATAAAATATGTATGAATGAAAAGACTTGTAAATACTCAATAACAATTAGTTAAATATATTTAATAGATATATGTGTGTATAAATTATCTTTTAACTAAATAATATGGGATATGAATCTTTTAACCAAATAATTTTTATTAGATTGGAATCTTAATAGGAGAGAAATTATAAAGGTAGATGAGATTCTAATCTAACGGTGGTCATTGATGGTATCCCAAATAATATTAGGTGAAAAATTAGGTCAAGTTTCTTATATCACGCACAAGGTCATGCATCCTATTTATTTCATGTCCATTTGATGAAAAGGAGGAGAATGAACGAAAATTTGAAGCGATAAACGCGTCTACATTTGTAATTTTCAGTATGATTGGCCAAAGGGTTGTGGTCAAGGCTTTCAGAGGAGCTTCCCACAATTTCATCTTAAATGGATTGGTTGTTGATCTAAAATTTTTAGTGAAGAAGACCCATAGATTTTGGATAAGTGAGCGAGATCAATTTGTTTGTTTTTTAGGGGAAGAGGAAGGGAATTTGCTTTATTGCTGATGGGGAAGAAGAAGGTGAGGAAGCTGTAATAAGGATGAATAGTAAAGGCTCTAATGCCAGAGAAACAAAATAGTATTAGCTCTGACACTATTCTGCTACCACTTGTAAATAATATTGGCTCTTATATCACTTGTAAATTCTATTATTGCATGTCTTTACTAATATAATTGCTATAGTTCTTCCGCCATGAAATTGGATTTATCTTCTTCTTTTTTTACAGATTGGATGTTTATGTTTCTTTCCTACTTACAGTTCATTATGGTTGGATATTGATATAGTTACTGTTTTAATTTCCTAGTTGCTATGCTGCAATTTTTATGAGCAATGTTGCTGCAGGTTTCATTCTAACATTTTTTTCCTTTGATTTATTTTTATTTATATATTTTATTAGGTTTCACTTTTTTATTCTTCATGTATGGCCGTTAAATTAAAATATTATTGGCTTTGATACAATTCTGATACCACTTGTAAATCCGATTAATGTGAGGGTTGTAGATCTTGAACAAATCTGGATTACTGGAAAAGATATATCGTAAATGACTACGCATTTCAAGGAATGATCGGCAATAGGCAAGTGATGGTTATAGTTGGCTCGAGGGCCTTCCACAATTTTATTTCAAGAAAAGTGATGTTTGAGTTGGGACTAAAATTGGAGAGGACCGGAAGATATCGAATGAACTATGGGTTTGGTCATAGATTTTAATTAGTGTTGGGGATTGCAGAAACATTACTCTAAATTCGCAAGGCATACAAATTCTAGATGATTTCTTTCCCATCGACTTGGAAGCTACTGACACGATGTTGAAAAAAGTTGGCATATTGAAAGAATATGCCAATTATACGAGAGAGGACTATTGAGTTCAATGGAATGAAAGTAACATTACTGATGTCAGGTCAAATTCTCCCTTGAGTTTATAAAGAATCGATGATTTAGGACCTCAAACGCAAGTTCATCCAAAATCTTTCGGTCCTCCCCAATTTTAGTCGTGGCTCAAATCTGAAGGAATGGAACATGATAGGAACTTGAGTTTTAGCTAGGAAGGTTTTTTACTACTGAAATTGCATGTCTTTGCTGATTGCTATAATTCTTCGGCCAAAAAAATTATTGCTGAAGGGGAAGAATAATTTGAGGAAGTTGTCCTCAAGATGAACGGTAAAGGGTTTGATACCAGAGAAACAAAATATTATCGACTCTGATATCACTGTAATACCACTTGTGTCTTACCCCTTGGGAAAGATGGGCTCTAAGGAAGTGATTGTAAAGATCGGCTCATCGGCCTGCCAAAATTTTATGTCAAGAGAAGTGGTGGCTGAGTTACGACTACGACTACCCACGGAGAGGACCAAAATCCTTCGTCTAAAGTTTGAGTTTGATCATAAAACTGAAGCGGCAGAAGTGTACAAGAACGTTGTTCTCAAAGTAAAATGTAACATCCTAAATTTTGGGATTTAAAAATTGGAAATAATATATGGGGATTAAATTGTGAAAATTGGCTAAATGATTAAAATTAATTATTTGGGGAATTAGGAATTATTTTCCTTGTAATATTTAAAAATAAAATATAGGAAATAATTACAAAAGATGAAATTTTGGAATGGAGCCCATTTAATCATCTAATCAAACCAATTTCTCCAAGTCATCCTAATTCCATCAGCCAACACGTTACAGTAACAGGGAGCAACAAATATATATATATATATATATATATATATATTTTCATTAAGCAGCCCAATGTGTATAATACCAACTCCCTATTCATTATCAATTCCTCATTATGAATCATTTTGGCCCAACAACAGAAACCATTTTGAAGAAAGACAAAGCCCAATACTCCTAATCTCATTCTCATTTCATTTTAGCCCAGCACGTGACTGATATATATCAGCAAGATATATATCCATACCTCTTCAATATCCATTATCTTATTGGCTTATATAGCCTCACGAAACGCAACAGGGGAGTATATCAGCAAAAGATCACAGCGTCACTTACGTAAAACACAAAAAGATCAGACGTATCCTTATCTCTCGCGTCAGCCAGTCAACGAATTCAGACCATCCATACTTCTCGAGGCCCAACAAAAGATCACACCATACTTCATACTCCCTCTGTTGGTCATCCTTCTTGGTCAAATTCACCTAGGCCCTTATATTTCCTCTCTTCGTTCTCATTCATTAAGAGAAGATCGAATGAGGGGCAGAGACCGAGAGTGAAAGCTAGAACATCAAGACAAACAAAACAAAAAACAGCAAGAGCACAAGAGTTAGAGCGAGAGAGACGAGAATCTGAAAACAAAGGCAAAGACGGAGTGAGAGACGAGGAAGGAGAGCTCTATTAGAGTATTTGTTTGTAATTGTTTAATATTAGAGTATTTGTTTGTAATTGTTTAATTAGCTTATTTCCTGTAAATAGTTAGGAGTTAGTTACTATGAAACTAACTTAGTTAGGTTACTTGTTGTATCTTAATTATTATGAATAGATCTTATGTACTTGATTAGATAAATCAATACAATTCATTTTTCTATGCTATTCTTGCTTCTCGAATATGGTACCAGAGCTAGGAGTCTTTGACCATCTCTGATTTTTTTTTTCTATACACCTTTTCTTTCACGCTACAGCTTCTCTTTCACGCTTTTGTCTTCGAACCCTAGCTCTCTCCCGGCTTGCTTCCCGCTCGTCTTCTTTGATCCAATCGCCCTTCGACCACATCGCATCCGCTCGTCTCCTTCGATTAGATCGTCCTTCAATCCGATCGCACTGTTATTTTGAGATTCTTTGGTTTGTTCACTTGTTGGTTTTCTCCGCCTGGCTTGTTTCTCTGCCTCGTCTTCTCTGGTCAGAGTGCCTTGCTCCTGTTTCTTTGAGGTTCTATTTCTTCGTTTCAGCCGACGATCTGCAATTTCTTGATTCGGTTTTCACCTATCTCCTATCGTTGTCGTTTCCTTCATCTTTCGGTATCTCCGTTATGGAAACCACATATACGACCTCGTCTTCCTCTCTCGCCGGTAATAATGGCCGCGATTCAACCCAAGCTACTTCCGATTCCACTCAGATCATCAATCATCCCTATTACCTTCATCCGAACGAAAACCCCTCTCTAATCTTGGTTTCACCGGTCCTATCTAGTCCAAACTATCATTCTTGGGCTAGAGCAATGAGAATGGCCCTCGTGTCCAAGAACAAGACCTGTTTCATCGATTCTTCCTCATCTGTTCCTCAGAAGACTGATTCGTTGTATTCTGCTTGGGAACGATCGAATATGATGGTTCTTAGCTGGATTACTCGATCTCTCTCTCCTACTTTAGCATAGAGCATTTTATGGATTGACCGTGCGGTGATGTTTGGGATGATCTCGCACGCTCGTTATTCTCGTAATGATATTTTCCGGTTAGCGATTTACAAGAGGAGATTCGAGTGTCAAGCAAGGTGACTTATCAGGAAGTGACTATTTTACTAAACTCAAGATTCTTTGGGATGAGTTTCTGGTTATTCGTCCTGTTATATCTTGTTCTTGTACTCCATGTTGCCATTGTGGTGCTATTGCTCTATATAGAAAGCATATGGATCAAGACTATGTCATACATTTTTTAAAGGGATTGACTGATCGATTTACTACTGTTAAGTCACAAGTTATGCTCCTAGATCCTTTACCAAATATTAATAGAGTTTTTTCTTTAGTAACTCAAAGAAGAACGAGTTAGGATTTCCATCGGTTGAAACAATTACTTTGTTTAACAAAGCTTCGGTCCACGGTCCGGTGGTAGTCGGCTCTTATAAGCCTACTTCATCTGCTGTTGGTAAACAATGCACTTATTGTGGTAAACCTAGGCATACAGAGGCCACATGTTACAGGAAACATGGTTTTCCTCCAGGTTTTAAATTTCGCAATGCTTCTGTTAATGCTATTGCTACTGGTTCTGATTTGGATACTAAACCTTTACTTGAGTCCAATAAGACAGTGAACCAGTCCTACAGCTTCACCCCTGACCAATATCAAAGGTTGCTTGCTATGGTTCAAGCCGATCGCAATCCTCACAACCTTTCGCATTCGTTCATAATGTCACAAGTCTTGGTATGGATTCTTCTTCTCCTCCTCATTTATTTTCCAACTCCTAGATCATTGATTCAGGAGCTACAGACCATGTATGCTCTCATTCACATTTGTTTGATTTTTATAAATCCATACCTCCCATTTCTATCAGTCTTCCGGATAGGTCCAAAGTCTTTGCTAGACATCGTGGCACTGTTCGTTTTTCAGCTCATCTCTTTATTCATAATGTTTTATTTGTTCCTTCTTTTCGATTTAATCTCCTTTCAGTTTCAAAATTGACTCAGTGCTTATCTTGTGGTGTTTCATTTCAGAAATTCACTGTCACATTCAGCACCTCCCTTCCAAGAAGATGATTGGTTCAGCTGATGTGTTCGAAAGGCTTTACATCATGAAACAACATGCAAATCCACTCATTGGTAATGTCTCCACCAAGCCTACCAGTCCTACTAGTAGTCCTTTTAATCTTTGGCATTTTCATTTAGGACATCCTTCTAAATCTGCATTGTATTCACTTCATCAAAGTCATCCTTCTGTTGTTTACAATTCCTCTTTTCCTTGTTGTGATGTATGTCATTATGCAAAGCAACGGAAACTTCCATTTTCTGTAAGCACTACCAAATCCAATAAAATTTTCAGTTTAGTTCACATGGATATTTGGGGTCCTTATCATTTACCTTCTGTTCATGGCCACAAATATTTTCTTACTATTGTTGATGATTTTTCAAGATACACTTGGATATATTTGCTTAAAGCTAAATCAGAGGTTCACTCTTGTATTCGTAATTTTGTTCACATGGTTTCTACACAATTTGGTGTTTCTATTCAAAGTATCTGATCTGATAATGGTTCTGAATTTACCATGGCTGACTTTTATAATACACATGGGATACTACACCAAACTAGCTGTAGAGAGAAACCTGAACAAAATAGTAAAGTTGAACGAAAACATCAACATATTTTAAATGTTGCAAGAGCTTTATTGTTTCAAGCTCATCTTCCAAATATTTATTGGTCATATGCTATTTCACATGCCATTTATTTGATCAATCGTTTACCTACACCTGTTTTGGCTCACAAATCTCCTTTTGAAATGTTATATCAACACAGCCCTGATTTTATTGACCTTAAGGTTTTTGGTTGCCTCTGTTTTACTTCTACTCTCACTCACCAACGTACTAAATTTGATCCTAGAGCTCATAAATGTATTTTTCTTGGTTTTAAACCGGTACAAAGGGATTTCTAATTCGGACTTAAAAACTAGAATTATTTCTTTCCGACATGTTTTCTTTTATGAGTCTCTTTTTCCTTTTAGCCATTGTGATCCTTCTCCATTACCTACTTCCATTCCCTTGCCTCAAGAGATCCCTGCTCTTGATTATCCCATACCTTCCTCATCTTTTTCTTGTCCTTCACCTTCCCTTTACCTATTCCTTCTCCCTCTTCACCGATTGATCCTTCTCTTTCCCCAATCCTAAGACGTTCCACTAGAACCAAAACACTACCTTCATATTTGCATGATTATCACTATGCTCTTCAGTGCACATCAGTTATACCAGATTCTATGGTAATAGGTACTTATCATCCTCTTTCAAATGTTCTCTCTTATGATCATTTATCTTCATCTCATCGTTCTTTTGTTTTATCTGTTTCCATTGATGATATTCCCAAGACATATTCTAAAGCCATTAAACATGAGGGTTGGAGGAAAGCTATTGAGGCTGAACTAGATGCTTTGCAACAAAATCACACTTGGGTGTTGACTGATCTTCCTTCTGGTAATCATCTGATTGGGTGCAAATGGGTTTTTGCTAAGAAATATAATTCTGATGGGACATTGAATCGGTATAAGGGTCGTTTGGTTGCTCGAGGTTACACTCAAGTTGAGGGTGTTGATTTTAATGATACTTTTTCTCTGGTAGCTAAACTTACCACTGTACGTGTTTTATTTGCTCTTGCTGCTACCCACAATTGGCATGTTAAACAATTGGATGTTAACAATGCTTTTCTTCATAGGGATCTTGATGAGAAGGTTTACATGTTGCCACCTCCCGGTTTGTCTCTTACTTCTCCCAATCAAGTCACGTAAGTTGCAACGTTCTCTTTATGGTCTTAAGCAAGCTAGTAGGCAGTGGTTTTTTAAGCTTTCTAAAGCTCTTATTTCATGTGGTTATCATCACTCACATGCTGATCCTTCTCTTTTTATAAAGAATCTTGCTACTTCCTTTCTTTTCGCCATCCTTGTGTATGCGGATGATATTTCGATTAGTGGTACCGACTTGGCTGAAATTAATCACATGAAATTTTTTTTGGATGATTGTTTTAAGATTAAAGACTTGGGGGATGCCAAATATTTTCTTGGTTTGGAAATTGCTCGGACTTCTAAGGGTATTTCGTTTGTCAACGTAAGTTTGCCTTAGACAATTTGGCGATATCTTGGTTTTTTGGAGTGAAAACCATTTGCTACTCCAATGGCTCGTGATCCGAAAGCGTCCGCCGATTCTCCGTGTCCCTTTGGTGATGGTTCGTTTATAGGACCATGGTTGGTCGTTTGCTTTATCTCTCTAACACTAGGCCAGATCTTTCTTTTGCTGTTCACAATTAAGCCAATTTGTTCAAAATCCTACTGATCTTCATCTTAAGGTAGCACATCGGGTGCTTCGTTATCTCAAATCTGCCCCTAGTCGTGGTTTATTTTTCCCTGTCACATCTGCCATGAAATTAAATGCTTTTAGTGATAGTGATTGGGCTGGATGCCTTGATACTCGTCGTTCTACTACTAGTTTCTGTGGTTTTTTGGATCAGGCATTAGTTACTTAGCATTCTAAGAAGCAACCCACTGTCTCTACTTCCTCTTCTGAGGCTGAATATCTAGCTTTAGCTACAACTACTTGTGAACTTCAATGGTTATCTTATTTGTTGAGAGATTTTGGTATTTCTACTGATTCACCTACTTCTTTGTATTGTGATAATCAGTCTGCTCGTCATATTGCTGCTAATCCGACTTTTCATGAACATACTAAACACCTTGATATTGATTGCCACATTGTTCGTGAAAAGTCGTGCGAATGGACTGATTCATTTGTTGCCCATAAAGTCCCAAGATCAGTTGGCCGATATCTTTACTAAGATCTTTTTGTACACTTCTTTCCAAGTTGGGCATGATTGATATCCATGCTTATTGGGGGGGGTATTAGAGTATTTGTTTCTAATTGTTTAATATTAGAGTATTTGTTTGTAATTGTTTAAATAGCTTATTTACTGTGAAACTAACTTAGTTAGGTTACTTGTTGTATCTTAATTATTATAAATAGATCTTATGTACTTCTGATTAGATAAATCAATACAATTCATTTTTCTATTCTATTCTTGCTTCTCGAATACAAACGTGCAAGCTAGAAACTAACCGAAGTGAGTCTTTAAGCTACTCATCCTTCTAGTTCCATGAGTTTTCCAACGTAAGCTTTTGAATATAATGTAGTTAGGATTCCATATAGATGTTCTGCTAAAAGGATATTAAAACAGAGGAGGTTGCTGGGAGTATGTGTGTGTGTATCACAATGAGATATAACTACATAATAACCAAACCAAGGTCCTTCTCATTTGTATTGTAGCCTGTACCTATCTACTTTTCATTCTTTTCTCACATCGCTGGCTTAATAAAGGCACAAATGTTCCGTTGGGGTTTTTATAGTTTGATGGGGGAATGATATGAATGAATGAATGGGAAATCATATATATATATATATATATATATATGTATAATAAATAAAGTGGGACGTGAGGGAACTACTACATATTTATGTATATATGATTTTCTATGGTTAGATATCCAAATACTACACACACACACACTCTAGATGGAATTTTGATCTAACAGTGAAAAAGTAGTAGTGACATTAGTAGTAACAATATCCTATCTCTCACACACACACATATATATATATATAACGATTGTACATAAGTTGTTGTGTAAGCCTTTTAAAACTGCACAAATGTGAAACTGAATCTATGTGTGCGTGTGTGTATAAAAAACCCAAAGCATACTGATATGTATTAAACAAGGCATAGTCTCATAGCTTTATTGGCTTGGATCTTCTAGTTTCTTGAATCATATTTTATTAATATCTTTACGTTAAATGATGCCAAATATGAAAATTAGCCATTCCATATAAAATATTTTGATACAGAAAGTGCAAATTAAAATGCTAAATTTTGACTATCCAAATTTTCTTTTGATACATGATCAAGTGTATTTGATTTTAAAATGCTTGAAAGTATCAAATACAGGGGTATCACTGAAACAGTTATTTAAGGGTATTTAGTGAACCCAAGACCTTCGCTTCAAGTATATCACGTTTTAACGGATGATTTCATGTGTTTTCATTCTACTTAGCTCATAACCTGAACCTAAAGCTTTGGTTTTGAAGAGTTGGTGTTGAGTTTTAATATAAAAAGATTTAAGGAATTCTAAACTAGTTGCAGAATAATAAGAATAATAATAATGATGATGATGATAAAATAAATAACTAATAATAAATTATATTATTATTATTTAAAAAGGGAATAAAGAATAAATAGAAAGGGGAATTATTAATAAATAATAGAAAGGAGAATTAATAGTTACAACGATCTTACTTTAGAACATTGACGAAGTTCGAGTTTCTAACACTAGAGATTGTAGTTATACTCGCAAAGTTGAGTTTGGTAACTTAATCTCTAATTCTTTGTGTTTTATATATGCCTTGTATGTTCATGTATTGTGGATTCTTGGACGGGTTTGTATGTCTGAGTCTATGCGTTTTATTCAGCTATTTGTGAGTTATTGTTTTTGAATGATAATGTTGTATGCTTATTTTCCTAGCACTGAGGATTCGTGTCTGAGACACGTGGCACTTGCGATTGTTTTCACCGTTAACGATACATGAGCTGTGAGCTATGTAGTCGGGTAGAGGTATGTTTGCTGAATGCTTTTTTTTATTCTGCAATATATGAAATATCTATCATATATGTTTTACATTTTGAATGTGAGATTAACCGTTACCCCGAGATTCAACTAATCATTGAATCTCGGTTATGCCTAAAGATTCAAGAAAAATGTTCGGATCGGGAAGTAAGGCAATACAGCTGGAGTAGGCGATAAAGACCCCGAAGGAGGGGATTTATTTAAGTCGATCATATATTATTTTGGATTTCTATATTTGCTAACTATTTAACTATTCACGGATATTAAATCGGGATAACTGTATAACCAATATTCTCCAATAGGATTAACCCTGACTATTACCGAATTTTAAATTGTATCACATATAGATTCCTCTAGAAATTTTAAAGTAACCATTATATGTCTGGGCATATGTTATCAGTCACTCGTTTATCCAAACGTTATGTATGCTCTCTATTGCAAATTTTAAATTGTATCACATATAGTTAACGCTTTTACTCTAATAATTTCAGACCAATTAGTCTAATAAGAGATTAAGGACATAAATGGACATCATAATGGATATAGGAAATAGGGGCGTTACGTGAAAGGCATAGAGATTGTTGTGAACTAATTTCTTACTAATTGTGTTTAATTGTAGCGGTTGAGAAGCCTTGGAAAAGTTTTACATCAGGAGTCTGCAAACCATGACTTTTGAGTGGCATGGAAGTATAGTAACATTATAATCTGATCCATCTCTAACTACAAGGAATGGAACTTGGGCTTATGACTCTGGAACGAAATGATGAGGAAGATTGGTATGACCTCAAACACAAGCCTGGAGTATTCCAACCTCTTATCTACTTTTAGATCCTTTTGATAATGCATGTATTTCCTAATTGCTATAATTTTTTTTTTTTTTTTTTGCCACAATAAGAATTATTGCTAAAGGGAAAGAATAATGTGAGGAAGTTATCCTAAGGATGAACGATAAAGGGTTTAATACGAGAGAAACAAAATATTATCGACCCTAATGCCCCTCTAAAATCACCTGCTACCAAGTTACGACTACCCACGGAGAGAACCAAAAGCTTTCGGTTAAACTTTGCGTTTGGTCATAAAACGCAAAGCGCAAGGCATAGAGATTGTTGCGAACTATTTCCCACTAATTTCTAATTTAGGAATTGCGGACATGATGTAGGGTTTGGAGTGGTTGGGAAGAGTTGAAAAGTTTTATATCAGGAAGTCCGCAAATCGTGACTTTTGAGTGGCATGGAAGACCACTAACA